>JAINEY010000008.1:0-1200000 GCA_020002365.1 Trichoderma gracile
ATTTATAATTATAGCTCTTTAGCTTAAAACTAACCTTAAATATAACTTAAAAGTTAAGCTATTAATTATTAATAATATTATAAAAGTATAGGTTTTTTTATATTTTATTATTATATTAAAATTAATATAAAATTTATTTAAAAAAAGTTTAAAATAGCTATAAGTTATTTTATTTTACTTTTATTTTTAATAAATATTATTATATTTTATAAGTATATTAGCTAAATTAGCCTTTTTAAATTAAAACTTAATTATAAAGTTATATAATATAAGCTTTTAAAGTTAAAAGACTTACTTTATTAATAACTTCTTTTTTATTATAAAGTAGGTATAATTTAAATAATTTATAAATATTTATATAAAAAATATAGTATAAGTAATATAATGCTTTTAAATATAAAATACTTTAATAATAATAAGTATTTTAATATTTAATATAATATAATATTATTTAAAAGGGTATAATTTTTATAAGTAAAATATAATAAAATACTATTACCTTTAAATAAAAATTAATAAAATAATATTAATTATATATTTAAATATATTAAGTTTAATTTAAATTTTTATAATAAAATTAAAATATATTAAAACTAGCTATTTATAAAATTTATTTTTAAGTATTTAAAAAGCTTTATATTTAAGGTATATAAATTAAAATTATTTATTTTTTTTTACTAGTTAAGTTAGTAAAAGGAATTATAATTTTATTATAATTTTTAATAAATTAATAATAAAAATTATAAAACCTTAAAAAACCTAAAATAGCTTTAATAAATATTAGTTTTAGCTAACTTATAATAACCTTAATTTAATTTTATTTTATTTAAATACCTTTTAAACTTATAATAAATCCTAAGTATAAAATAGTATTTATATAAAACTTATATTTCTTTAAATTAATATAAAGTTTATACTTTTATAATTACTTTAATACTATATAAATATATACCTAATATTTATTTTTATTATTATTATAAATAAAAATATTATTAAAATAAATAATATATATAATATTTATAAGCTTATTAAAAATAAAATTAATATATATTTATTAAGTAGCTAGTATATTAGTTAAATTAAATAAAAGTACTTAATATTAAAAAAGTTTATAATAATATTATTATATTATTTTTTTTTATTACCTTTTTAAATTTAAATTTAATAATAAATATTTTTAAAGTTTAATTTTATAAATATTTTTATACTTTATAAGTAATTAAAAATCTTATATATAAGTAATAATAATATAATATTTTTTTTATAATTTTATTTAATTCTTAGTAATTTATATAAAGTCTTAATTTTCCTTCTTTTTTAATATAAATAATATAAAAGCTTTATATAAACTTAAGGATTTTATTATTTAGCTGTTTTTTAAAGTATAATTAATATATTTATAAAGTATTATTAATTTTTTTATTAAAGAATAAATTAGTTTTTAAAGCAGCTTATATTTAAATTTAAAATTAATTATATAAGTTAGTTTTTTTAAAAGGGCTAATTTTATTATAGTGCTTTTATTTATAAGGTTTATAAAGTCTTAATATTATAATAGTATAAGTTTATTTATAACCTTTATATTTATTTACTATATATCTTATATTAAAAAAATCTTTAAGTTTATAAGTTAATAAATTTAATTTTTAATACTATTTATAATATATTTTATATATATTATAAGTCTTATAATATAACTAGCTTAATATTTTATTTTTTTAAATTAAATTATAAAGTATTTTTAATAATAAAAGTTAATATATTTAATTATTATACTTAAGGTAATTTTAAAATTATATTTTTATAAATATTTACTATTATAAAACTTATAAATAGTTCTTTTTTATATTAAAATTATTAATAAATTAAAGCCTTTATTAATAATACTTATATATTTTTTAAAAAGGTATATAAAATACTTTTAATATTATAAAGTTAATAAATAATAATAATATATTTTTTATAATTTTTTTATTAATAATATTAACTTTACTTTTATTATTAAAATATACCTTTATATTTTATTATTCTTTTTTTATTTTAATTTAAACTTAATATTATAATAAAAAACTTATATTAAGTTTAAAGTAAAAAAAATAAAAATTAATATTTTATTATTAAATACTTATTAATTTAATATTTAATATAATAGCTAGTTATTATTATTAATTAACTAGATTTTTATATTATTTTATAATATAATATAAATTACTATATATAATATAGTCTTTAATATAATAATATTTTTATAAATAATATTTTTTATATTTTTAATATATTAATATAAGTTTTAAATCTTTTAAAATATTTAAGTTTAAGTTAATTAAAGTAATAATACTATTATTATAAGTTTTTAGTATTTTTAAGCTATTTTTTTACTTAATATATAGCTTACTTTAATAATTATTACTATTTCCTTAATAATTAAATTACTAATTTTTATATTATTATTTTTATAATATTATATTTTACTTTTTTAAATTATATACTTTACTTATACTTTTATATTATAAATTTTAGCTTATATTTTTAAAAGGCCTTAATTTAAAATACTAGTTTAAATTTTTAATAAATATTTTTTAATTAAGAAATTAATATAAAAAAGATTAAGTAAAAAAGTAGCTATTTTTATTATAATAGTTTTATAATAATATAAAAATATTATAAACCTTTTATTATTTTTTTATTATAAATTAGCAAGTTTTAAAGCTACTTTTATTATTTATATTTTTTTATTTAATAAATAGCTTATATAATACTTAAAATATTATTTTTAAAGTATTTTATTTTAATTTTTATATTTAAGTAAGTAAAAATCTATTTATTTTATAACTAGCTTATTTTTTAAAAAAAAAAGGCTATAAGTTATATTTTATTTTTATTTAATTTAAATATTATTAATAATATATTAAATTAGTTTTTTAAGGCTTAAAAATATATTTAGTATTTAGCTTAACTTTTTTTAATAAATACTAGTTATATTAATAATACTTTTATAAATATAATAATATTAGCCTATTTTTTTATAAGTCTTTTTTTTTTTTTTTTAATATTATTATATTTAATTTAAAGTCTTTTTTTATATTAACTTTTTATAAATTTAATAAATTACTACTTTTTTATATTTTTAATAATTCTTTTACTTATATTTATAACTTTTTAATAAATATTTTAAAAGTATAATATTTATTATAAATAGCTTATATTTTTATTTTAAGCCTTTTATTAATAAATTTCTTATTACTTATAATAAGCTTTAATTATAATTTATTACTTATATTAATATATTTTTATAATATTTTTACTTTATTATAAGTTTATTTTTTTCTTTTTTATTATTAAGGGGTTAATATTATAAAATTATAATATTTATAAGTTATTATAGCTATTATTTTTTATATTTACTATTTTTTTTTAATAGTTTTTTACTTTTTAAAAAAAAAAATTTATTAAAGCTAGAGTATAATATAAAAAAATAAAAAAAAAAGGCTAATTAAGGTAGTATATAATACTAAATATATAATATTATAAAGGTAAGTAGTTAATTATAATTATATTTATTTTTAAACCTTTATAAAAGAGGGGATTATTTACCTTTTTATATTTAAAATAATATTATAAATATATAAGCACTTTATATTAAGGTTTTTATAACTTTACTTTATATAATTTATTATTTAAACTAAAATCCTTATAAGTATATTACCCTTTTATAATAAAATTATACTATAATTTTAATAAATAGCTTAATAGTATTTTTACCTTAAGTATTATAAAAATTAAAGCTTATATAATATATTTTCTAATATTATATATATACTATAGCTTATATAAATAAATAAACCTTTTATTAATTAATATACTTTTTATTCTAGTTATATTAAAATAAAAAATATAGTTATTTTTAAAACTACTTAAATATATATAAGTTTTATTTTTTTAATTACTTTTAGTATATTAAAATTTTAAAAAGCTAAATATTTAACTTATAATTACTATTAAAAAAGTTTTAAAAAAAGTCCTTATATTTAAATAAATAGAAATCTTCTTTTAAATAAATAAATTTACTTTTTTAATATATATATAAATAATACTAGCTAGCTATACTTACTTATAATATACTTTTTTAGTATTATAAATATAAATATTTATAAAGCTATATATATTAAAAACTATAGTAGCTATAATTTAAAAAAAATATAAATATAATTTAATATTATATAAGTTTAAAAAAAATACTAAAAGTAATTATAAAAAATATATATTATATTATATATATTTTTTAATATTATATATTAGTATATAATATTATATTTTATTATAAAAGTATAGTAAGTTAAATTTAAAAACTAAGTTTAGCTTATATAAAATAAATATATATTTATAAATAAAGATTTTTATATATATAAATTAAAAAGCATTTTAAAAATAACTATTTTTTTTATTTTAGCTTTATTAAAATAAAAAAGCTATTAATTTATAAAAGGTTTATTTAATTATAATAAAATATATATAAATTATAATATAAATATTATATAAATAAATATATTTTAAATTAAATAAATAAATAAAAGATTTTTAAAATATAATAATATAATTATAAGCTAGGTATTAATTATTTAGCTAGCTAAAAAAAAAAATAATAAGTAAATTATTATAATTTTATAATATTATAAGTTTATAAGCTTAACTTAATAAATAAAGTATATAATATATTTTTTTAAAGGCTATTAACCTATAACTTAAATATAATATAATATAAAAAATAAAAAATATTATATTAATTATAAAATATAAACTATTTTACTATATATAAAAAATATAAATAAAAATAGTAAATAGCTATTACTTTTTTTAATTAAAAGGAAAAAGTATTAATAAAAGTAAATAAGTTAATTTAAGGTTTTTTAATTAATAAATTTTAAAAGTTACTTTTCTTTATTAAAGTATAAGGCTTTTTTAATTTAATTATTAATATAATAATAAAAGCTTTAGCTTTTTTTTTAAGCTTTTTATTATATTAAGTTATATAATAAAACTTTTATATAGCTTTTTATTTATTTATTTATAATAAAATCTAATACTTTTATTAATATTATTATATAAAAAATATATTATTAATAATACCTTTTTAACTTAAGGTAAATATAGTATTTATTATTTAATTAGCTTTTACCTTTTATAAAATTAATAATATATATATAATTAATTTACTTTATTAAGCTAAGTATTTAAAATAAGCTTAGCTTTATTAATAAAAAAATGCCTTTTATAATATATTTTCCTTAATAAAAAAAAATAAAAAATAAAAAATAAAATATAGCTAAAATAATAAAGTTATTATACTTATTATAATTACTTTTATTAATAAATAAATATTAAAATTTAAAATATTTAAACTTATTATAAGCTAAGGTAATTTAAGCTAATTTAAGGCTTATTATAAGTTAAGTTAATTTAAGCTAACTTAAAGTAAATTTTAATTATTAGTAATATTAAGTTAAACTTAATAAACTTATATTATTAAATACTAAATAAATAATATATAAACTTAAAATAAATCTTTTTTATAAATAAAGTAAAAAGCTTTAAAAGTTAAGCTATTATACTTTACTTTATTTTTTTTAAATAAGTTTTAAATTATTAAATAATATTAACTATTTTTAAAAGCTTTATAAATTTAATATATTTAAATTTTAAAAATAGCTTTATTAAACTATTTACTATTATTTTTTATATATTAATTTATTAAATTTTAATTTTTTTTTATTTTATTAATAATTTATTTATATTAAATATTTATATACTTTATTTATATTATATTATATTAATTTAAAATAGTAATTTTTATATTTAAAAAATTTATATATAAGATTATAAGCTTTTAGTTATTAATATTTATAATATTAAAACTTTTTTTAATTTAAATAATTAATATTTTAATTAATATAAAATTTATAAATTTAGCTTTAATAAAGCTTATTATAATAATAATTTATTTTTTACTTTTTTAAATAAATTAAACTATTTTTAATTATTATAATATAGCTTATTATATTAAATTATTTAGCTAGGTTATTTATAAAAGTAATATTTATATATACTTTTAAATTATAGTTTTTAAAATTATATTTACTTTTTAATTTAATTTTTAAATAAATTATAACTTAAAAGTATTAAAATAAGTATTTAAGAATTTTCTTATAATATATTATTAATTTAAAGTTAGCTTTATAAAGCTTTTAAACTATATATATAATATTTAGTTTTATTTTTATAAAAATAAAATTAAAGCTATTTATTTTTTAATTACTTTTTAACTAATATAAAAGTTTTTTTTATTATTCTTAATTATATAAAATAAGTTTATTAATAAGTTATAAAGTTTTAGCTATATTTTAAAATAATAAAATAAAAAAATTAATAAAAATTTTTTTAATATAAATACTTTAATTAAGTATAATTATTTATTTATTATTATTTTTATAATTTTATAAATTAAGGAAAATAGCTATTTTTTAGCTTTTAATTTTAAATAAATTTTTTACTTATATTATTTTATTATAAATAATTAATATTTTTAATATTATAATTATAATATTATTTATATATAAAATTAAAATAGCTTTATTTTTTTATTTAAAAATATAAAGCTTAAATAATAAAGATTTAAATTTAATAATTATAAAAGGCTATATAGCTTTTTTAAATTATAAAAGTAAAGCTTTAAAATAACTATATAAAGCTTTTTTTAAGTAATAAACTTTTTTAAATTTATTATTAAAGCTTTAAGATTAATATATAAGCTTTTTTTTTAATATTTATATTTAAAATTTATTAAAATTATAATATAATTTTTTTATAAAAATAGTATTTTTATAAAAATTATAATATAAATAATAATTTATATAAAATAAAATTATAAAAACCTTAATATAAAGTATTTATATATTTATAATACTATTTTAAATATAAAAAAATAAATAATTCTTTTTTTTATATAAGTTTAAAAATAAATATAATTATAATTAAGTATTTACTTTTATAATATTATATATTTAGTATTATATATTACTTTAATTAGCTTTTTCTTTTACTTTTTATATTATACTTTAGCTTTAATAAGTTTATTTTTTTTTAAAAAAAAATAAAAAATTATTAAAAAAATAGTAAGTATAAAAAATAATAATTATAATAAATTATAAATATTATACTTTTATAATATTAACCTTTTAATAATAAAAAAGAAAAAATAAGCTTATAATATAATAAAAATATTATAAAATTTACTTTAATATAAATAATAAATTATAATTAAAGCTTATTATAAATAATATAAAACTTATTAATAAAAGGCTTAAAATAAAAATATAAGCTATTTATAATAAATATTATACTTTTTAAAATATTTATTAAAAAGTTATAAATATAAGTAAAAAAATTATTAAAAATATAAAAAAAAGTAATAGCTTATTAAATTTATAAAAAAATTAATATAAAAAAAAGATTTTAAATTAAATATATTAATATTAAAAGAAAAAATAAAAAAAGACTTATAAAAAAATAGGCTAATATTATTATATTTATAAAAGTATTATTAATATAGCTAGTATTTATTAAAAAAAGTTAAGCTAAATACTAAATATATTTTTTAAGCTTTAAAAAATTAATTTAATATATAATTAGTAATATTTAAATTAACTAAAAATAAAATATAACTTATAGCTTTTTTTAAAAAAATAAACTAGTTATAAAAAAAATAAATTTTTATTTATTTAAATATAAAAATTAAAATAAAATACTTTAAAAATAATATTTTAAATATTATATAAGCTATTTATTAAATAAAAAAATATAAATAATAAAAATAGCTTTTAAATTTATTAATTTATAATAAAAAAATAATAAAAGGTTTATTATATTTTTATATTATTATAAAACTATTATAATAAAAGTAGCTACTTTTTTATTTAATTTTTTTTATATTAATTTCTTTATTAAAAAGTATTTATTAAAAATTTAAACTAGTATTTTTAATTAAGGCTTTTTAAAAAATATAAGCTAAGATTTATAATATAAAAATATAATTAAAATATATAATTAAAAAAAAGTAAAATATAATATTATAAAAATATTAATAAAAATATTATTAATTTAATAATTAAAAAAATAATAATAATTATTAAAATAAGCTATATATTAAGTAAGAAAATAACTTAAAAGTATTAAAACTTATAATAATAATATTACTACTTTAATTATTATAAACTTAAATATTTTAAAAAATTTAAAACTTATATTAATATATTAAAAATATAAAAAGTATTATTTATAAAAGTATTATTATATTAAAAATTATATTATATATAGTAATTTATATTATATTATAAAATAATATAAAAATTTAATTAATTAATAATAATAACTAGCTATTATATTAAATATTAAATTAATAAGTATTTAATAATAAAATATTAGTTTTTATTTTTTTTATTTTAAGCTTAATATAAGTTTATTATTATAATATTAAGTTTAAATTAAAATAAAAAAAGAATAGTAAAATATAAAAGTATATTTTAATAATAAAAGTAAAGTTAATATTATTAATAAAAAAATTATAAAAAATATACTATTATTACTTATTAATTTTATAATATTAAAAGTATTTTATATACTTTTTTAAAAAATATATAAATATTATTAATAAAGGCTTTAACTTATTAATAATTTAAATATAAAAAAAATTACTTATAAGTTTTACTATAATAAACTTTTATAAAAATATTATTTTAAAATTACTTTAAATATAATAGTAAAATATATTAACTTTTATTATTAAAAATACTTTATAATTTAATTTAAAAAAATAAAATATTAAATTAAACTTATAATTTTTATAAATAATATTAAAAATTAAATTTATTAATTTATAAATATAAAGGTTTTTTTAATATAAAATATATAATAAATAAATATAAAACTTATAAATAAACTTATATTATTATAATATTAAAATTTTATTAACTTTATAAATAAAACTATTATAATATAACTAGCCTTTTTAAATAAATTAATATATATTATTAATTTAAAATTTAAATATAAGCTACTTTAAGAATTAATTTATTTTTTAATAAAAAAAAAACTAATAATACTTTATAAATATATTAATTATATTTTAAAAAATAGCTAAATAATAAAATCCTTAAGTTTATATAAAGCTTTTATATTATTTATATTAAAAAAAGAATTTAAAACTTTATATAAATTATTAAAACTAAAATAAAATTATAAAAAAAAATATTATATTATTATTACTTATATATAAAATTTTTAATTACTTATAAAGTATAAAAATCTTTATAAAATTAAATTTTAAAAATACTTATTATTAAATTTATATTTAAAAAAGTAATAAAAAAAAATAATATAATAATATTATTATAATCTTTTTTAATTTTAAATACTTTTATTTAATTTAATTAATATACTAGCTATTTAATAAATATATATTAACTTATTTTTTAATAAACTTATAAATATTATATATATTATTTATTTTAATAATATTTTTATTTATAATAATAATAAAAATAAATATTAATAATATATTTATATAATACTAAAATAATTATATAAATATAAACTTAATTTAAAAAAATATAAGTTTTATATAAATACTATTTTATATTTAGAATTTATTATAAGTTTAAAAAGTATTTAAATAAAATAAAATTAAATTAAGGTTATTATAAGCTAGTTAAAATTAATATTTATTAAAGCTATTTTAAGCTTTTTAAAATTTTATAATTTTTATTATTAATTTATTAAAAATTATAATAAAATTATAATTTCTTTTATTAATTTAATTAATAAAAAAAAAATAAGTAATTTTAATTTATACTTTTTAAATATAAAGCCTTTTAAATACTTAAAAATAAATTTTATAAATAACTAGTTTTAATATATTTTAATTTTATTATAAAGATTTTTATTAAACTTAATATATTAAAATATATTATTAATATTATTTTATTAATTTTTATTTAAAAGTAATAGTATTTTATTACTTTTTATTTATAAAAATTATACTTTTTAAAATAATATTATATTATATTAAATATTAAAATACTTATTATTATTAAAGTATTTTATATTTAAAAGTATTATATTACTTATATTATATTTTTTATATAAATACTTATAAATTATTTAAATTATACTTACTTTATAATAAAAAAGAAGTTATTAATAAAGTAAGTTTTTTAGCTTTAAAAGCTTATATTATATAACTTTATAATTAAGCTTTAATTTAAAAAGGCTAATTTAGTTAATATATTTATAAAATATAATAATATTTATTAAAAGTAAAAGTAAAATAAAATAGCTTAAAGCTATTTTAAGCTATTTTTAAATATATTTTATATTAATTTTAATATAATTATAAAATATAAAAAAACTTATACTTTTATAATATTATTAATAATTAATAGCTTAACTTTTAAATTATATTTAAAATTAGTTTTTTAAATTAAAAAAGCTATAATTATAAATATATAAATAGCTTACTTTTAATATATATTTAAGTTAGTTTTAAAAATAAAAATATAATAAAATATTATTATAATATTATAAAAAAATAATAAATACTTAAAAAAGTATTATAATAAGCTTAATAAAAAAATATTTAAATTAAATTACTTTTATAATTTTTTATTTTTAAAAAATCTTTTATAAATAATATATATAATAAAACTTTATAATTTATTAAAACTAATTATTTATTAAGATTTTATAATAAAATTTTTATTTTTTATATAATATATATAAAGATTTTTATATTATTTTATAATAACTTAATAGCTAAATATTAAAAGCTATAGTAAATAATAATAAGAATTATATTATAATATTATTAAAAAAGTATAAAATAAAATATTAAAATATATATTAATATATATATATAGTTTATTTAAAAAATAAAGCTAAGATATTATTAATTTTATAATAAACTTATTTAACTTTTTATTTAATATAATTATAATAAATTACTAAAAGTTTTTTATAATAATAAAATATATAATTTAATTTTTATTATTATTAATTATTATATAAAATATATAATTTATATTTCTTATTATAAAAATATTATTAATATAAAACTTATAAAAGCTTTTTATTATTATATTTTTAAACTATATAAAATCTTTAATAAAATTATTTTAAATAAAAAAAGTCTTTTTATTAACTAGTTTTAATAAAACTAGTTAGTAAAATCTTATAATAAAGTAATAACTTAATATTATATTATATTTATAAATAAATAAATAAACTAAATAATAAAATTAAAATTTAAAATATTATTTAAAAGCTTTTTATAATAAAAACTAGCTTAATTAAATTATTAAATTATTTTTTACTAAGTTTATATATAATATAATTAAATATTATTTATAAAATATTTTTTAAGCTATTTATTATTAAAATATATTTTAAAAGCTTTAAAACTTAATTATTAAGTATATTTAATAAATATATAATATTTAAGATTTTATAATAATAACTTTATAAAATAGCACTATAGCTTATAATAAATAATATAATATAAAATAAACTTAAAAGTTATTTAAAGTAAAAAATTAAATACTTATTTTTACTAAATACTTTAACTTATAATACTTAAAATAAAAGCTTATATAAAAATATACTAGCTTATAGTAAATTAAATACTTTATTAAAACTAGTAAATTAATATATTAGCTATAATTTTTATTATTAATATATATTTATAATATTTTTAATATTACTAACTTTAAAAAGTATTATAGCTATAATAAATACTTATTTAAATTAATAAATTATTTTTTTATTTTTAAAAAATATATAAAGTTAAATATATTTTTATATATAAGTATTAAAAAAAATACTTAATTTATTTAATTAAATAAAAGAATTATTTAAATAAAAATAATTAATAATTAAAATATTTTAATTTTATTAATAATATTATAATTAAAGAGTATAAAAATATTATTAAATAAAATATATTATTAAGTATTATAATAAAAATAGTATAATAAAGGCATATAGTATTTAATTATATATTAAAAAAAAGTAATATACTTAAAAATATTAAAAAGTTTAATTTAAAAAACTAGTAAATTTTTTTTTTATTATTTTTTTTTATTATATTTATTATTAACTTTTTATTATTAAAAATTATAATAATATTTATTATTAATTTTTTATTAAAATTAATAATTAATAGTTTTTATTTTTATTTTTATTTTTATAAAAAATAATACTTAAAATTATATTATAAATTAATAATATTATTATATTATTATATTATATTTATATATTATACTTTTTAATTAAGATAATATTATTAAAAGTAATAAAGTATAATACTTATAATACTTTTATTATGCTTAATATATTTATATTAAAAGTAAATATAATTAAAACTTTTTTATAAATTAATTATAATATTTATTTTAAATAGCTAGTAGTTTTTTTTTATTTATTATTAATATTAAAATATTATAAAATTATTATTAAACCTTATTTATTATATTATTTTTATAATAATTATATTTATAATAATATTAGCCTTAATTAAAGAATTAGTTATAAGTATATATATTTTATATAAAATAATATAATATATATAATATATTATTTAACTTATTTAATATTAATTTTTATTTATAATATAATAAGTATATAATAATTCTATTAATATTAATATAATAATATTCTTTTATAATATAATTATTAAAATTTATTAAGTTAAATATTAATATATAATTATAATATTTATTATAAAGTATTATATTATTATACTTATTAATACTTTTTTATAATATATTAATATTAAATACTTATAATAAACTAAAAATAAATAAATAAAAAACTTACTTTTTTAATTATTATTATTATTATTATTATTATTATTATTATTATTATTATTATTATTATTATTATTATTATTATTATTATTATTATTATTATTATTATTATTATTATTATTATTATTATTATTATTATTATTATTATTATTATTATTATTATTATTATTATTATTATTATTATTATTATTATTATTATTATTATTATTATTATTATTATTATTATTATTATTATTATTATTATTATTATTAAGTATTTACTTACTTATTAATATATTATACTTTATAATATAATAACTTAATACTTTATTATAATACTTTATTAATTAAAAAGCATAATACTTTTATATATAGTATATATTTTAAAAAAAATAATATAAAATAAATATATAAAATTTTATTATATATATATATATATATTATTATATACTTATACTTATTATTTATTATAATATATATTAAGTTTTTTATAATAAATTACTATATATATTATTAAGAATATATATAAAAAAAGTATATTTTATTTTTAAATTAAATATATTAAAATAATATATAAAAAAAAATATATATAGCTAATAAAAAAAAACTAAAAAAATAAATTTATATAATTATAATTAAAATAAAATAAAATATTAAAGTATATTATTAAAAATTAAAATAAGTAATATTATAATATAAAAAGTATAAAAAAAATAATAAAACTTTTATATATTTATATTTATTTATTTATAAAAAAATTTAATAAAAATATAAAATTAATTTAAAGTTAATATAACCTCTTAATAAAAATCTTTAATTTTATATTAAATATTATTTAATAATTAAAGTAATTTAAAGCTTAATTAAATATATTATAAAAAACTATAAAAAAAAAATTAATTTTATATATATTTATTATTATAAAATAAAAAATATTTTTTAATTTAAAAGGTATTAATAAAAAAATTAATAAAAAAATAAAAGTATTATAAAAAATTATATTTTAAAAATAAAAGGTATTTTTAATAAACTAATTAAAAAATCTAAATATAAGCTTAAAAAGTAATAATAAATAATAAGTTTTATTATATTTTATAAATTAGCTAATATTATTATTTATAATATAGCTATAATATTTTATATATAAGTAAGTAAAAAAATATAACTATTATATTTATACCTTTTTATATAATAATAATACTTTATTAAAGCTATAAGTATATTTTAATATAATATAATATTACTTATACTTTTTTAATATATTAAACCTTAAAAATAATATTAATAAAAAATAAGGCTATATTATATTAATATAATAATATAATAAAGCTAAATTAAAAATAAACTATATAAAAGTATTTATTAAAATTATATTAATAATATTTTTTTTATTATTATTATTAAGAACTATAATTAATAAAAAAGGTTATAAAGGTTTAATATTTTTTTATAACTTATTATAATAATATAATATTATAATAATATTAAAAAGTAATATAGTTATTTTACTTTTATAAGTTTATATTAATATTATATATTAAAAAAAATATTATAAAAAGAATAAAAATAAGAAATTAATAATTATAAAAAAAAAGAAATATATAAAAAAAAACTACTATATTATAAAAAAAGATTATAATAAATAAATAAAAAAAAATTAAAATATATAAATAAATTAAAAAAAAAATAGCTATATATATATAAATTATAAATTAATTTATAAAAGCTATAATAAAAGTAAAATATATTTAATATATTAAAAAAGAAATAAAAGTATTAAAGTAATATAAAAAAAGATATTTTATTAAAATTAAAATATAATTTTATTATAAAAAAATAGTATTTTTATAAGGATTTTAATATAAATAATAAATTATATAAAGTAAAGTTATAAAAACCTTAGTATAAAGTACTTATATATTTATAATATTATTTTAAGTATAAAAAGGTAAATAGTCTTTTTTTTTATAAAGATTTAAAAATAAATATAGTTATAGTTAAGTATTTACTTTTATAATATTATATATTTAATATTATATACTACTTTAATTAGCCTTTTTTTTTTACTTTTTTATATTATACTCTAGCTTTAATAAAAATAATATAATAATATTAAATTATTATTATTTAAAATTATAAGTTATTATAATTAAATAAAATATATTAATAAAAGCTAAATAAGTTATTATAATATAAAAGTTTTTTATAAAATACTTTATTTTTTAAAGCTAGTTTTTATAAATAATAAAATAAGCCTTTAGTATAAAATTATTATTAATAAAATACTTTAAATTATAAATTTATTTATTATATAAAATAATAATATTTTATAATAGCTTAATTAAGCTTTAAAAATTTTTTTAATTAAACTTTAATATTACTTTTTTATAATAAAAAACTATTTAGTTTTATAATTTAGCTTTTTTTTAAATATTATATTAATTTTTAAAAAGCTTAATATTTTTATTAAGTTATTATTTAACTTTAATAATTATAAATATTATTAAAATAAGTTATTTATTTATAAACTTATTATTTTTTTATTATTTAATTATTTTAATTATTATTATAAACCTTTTTATTTTTTTTATATAATACTTTATAATTAACTTAAGTAATACCTTAAGTAAAATAATATTATAATTAGTTAGCTATATATATATTAATTATTTAACTTAGCTTAACTTATTTAAAAAAAATAATTAAGTCTTAATATATTAAAAAAGTTATAGTTTTAAAGTTAATTATAAAATTATAAAAAATAATAATAATAATAATAGTATTTTTATAAATAGCTTTTAGCTTAATTAAATATTAATTATATAAGTTATAATAGTTTTAATTAGTTTTAAATAACTTAATTTTATATTTTTTTTATTTATAAAATAAGCTTTAAAATTTAAAAATACTTACTTTTTTTATAATTTAATAAAAGTTATTATTAAAAAATATTATTATTATTATTTATTTTAAAATATATAAAGTTTTTATTATTATTAGCTATTTTATTAGCCTTAATAGTATTTTAAATAATATTAAAGCTAGTTTTATAACTAGGCTTTTATTATAATTTTATTACTTAATTAATAGTTATTTAATTTTTTTTTAATTTTAAAGTTAATAAATATAGCTTTATATTTTAATTTTAATTTTTTATAATTAAATTTTTTTTTACTATTTATTTTATAAAATTTAATATTTTATAATTTAATAACTTTATTTTTTAATAATAAATAAACTTTATAAATATAGCTATTTAAGCCTTTTATATTAATTAAATATTTTTTAATAGCTTTAAGCTATATTTTTATATTT
This sequence comes from Trichoderma gracile, assembly GCA_020002365.1. Classification (NCBI taxonomy): domain Eukaryota; kingdom Fungi; phylum Ascomycota; class Sordariomycetes; order Hypocreales; family Hypocreaceae; genus Trichoderma; species Trichoderma gracile. The sequence continues at coordinate 16,206 of JAINEY010000008.1, forward strand.
TTAACTTTTTAATAATTATTTTTTTAATATATATAATATAACCTTAAGTCTTAATATATTTAATATTATATTTATATTTAAGTTAAATAGCTTTAAATATTATTTTTAAAAGTAATACTTTATTTTTATTAAATAAAGTTAATAATAAATTATAAATATATATAGTAAATTTTATATATAAAAGCTATAAGGCTTTAAGTAATTTAATTTTAATATAAATTACTTATTTAAAGTTTATAAAAGTCTTTTTAACTTTTTTACTTATATTATTTTATTAAAAAGTATAAACTATTAAAGTTTTTAAAATAAAGCTATTTTTTTAAAATTAATTTTATATTTTTTAAAATATAATCTTTTTTATATTATTAAAGGCTATAACTTAAACTTTAAACTTTTTATTAAATATATATATTTATAGCTTTAAGTTATAAAGCTTTTTTATAATTTTTTTATAATTTATAATTAAAATTAATTATTAATAATATATAAAGGTATTTATATTATAAAAAGTAATTTTAAATTTTTTATATTAAATAAATATAATTAAAATTATATTTTAAAAAATAATTTATAAAAATTTTATAAGCTTAGTTAAAAAGCTATAATTAATAATAACTTTAAATTTAATTAAATAATAAGCTTTATAATAAAAGTTTTTAATTATAATAATACTTAGCTAAATTCTTAAGTATTAATAAGCTTTTAATATTTATTACTTACTTATATAACTTAGTCTTTTATATATAAAATTAAATTTAATATTAATAATAAATAAATTAATAAGTAATATTATAAAATTATAAAAATATTATTAATTAATAATATTAATATTTTTAAAATAATAATATTATATTTTTAATAAACTTTTATAATTATAATAATTTTAATTTTTTATTAAATAAGTTTATTTTTATAAAAATTATATTAAATATTTTTTTTACTTTAAAGTATTTAAATTAATTATATTAATAATATCTTAAAAAGTATAAGAAATATTTTTAAGCTTAAGTATTTTATTATTAAGTAATAAAATAATTATTATACTTATACTTTTAATTAATAATAAACTTTTATTAAATTTAGCTATTATACTTACTTTATTTAATAACTAAATAATAATAAACTATTTAAAATTATTAAAATAATATAAGTTATATTTAAAGTTAATAATAATATTATATTAATTAATATTATACTTAAAAAAAGTAAAATTATAATTAAATATATTATTTTAAATAATTTCCTTAATTTTATTTTATAAGCCTAGGTTAGCTTAATAAAAATATTAAATATAATTATTATATTAATAAATAACTAGCTAGTATTTATAATATTTAAATTACTTTTAGAAAGTTTTTTTTTATAATAAGCTTAACTTTATTTTTTTTTTATTTTTTAATTTTTATTTTTATAAATAAAATCCTTAATATAAATTTAATTATAAAAGTCTATTTTTAATTTTATAAAGTTTAAAATAAAGTTATTAATAATTATTTAATATATAAGGCTTTTTATAAATTTAAAAGCTTTATATTATATTTTAGCTTTTTAAATTTAATACTTTTACTATTATTAAATTAATATTTAATTTAAGTTTATTTTAGCTACTTTAGCTATATTAAGCTTTAAATAATAATAAAAAAAAAGTTAGCTATTTAAATATATTAAAAGTCTTTTTAAACCTACTTTTTTATTAGCTTATAAATAAAAAAACTTATTAAATTTATTTTTTTTTACTTTTTTACTTTAATATAAATTTATAGTTTAATATTTATATTAGGTTTTATTAATATATTTAAAGTAATACTATTTAAACTATATTATATTACTATTTAAACTATAATAGTTTATATTATAGCTAAAAGAACCCCTTTTAATAATAAAACCTATACTTATATATTAAAATATAATATAATATACTAGTAATTAATATTATTAAAGAGATATTATTAAAAAAAAAGTATAAGAAATTAAAACTAGGTAATTAAAATAAGCTAATTTATTTAAAAATAGTATTTTTTTATTTTTCTTATTAAATATATATATTAAATATATATATAATTATAATTAAGCTAGTTTATTTTATTTATTTTAAACTATTATTAGCTAAATAATTAAAATAATAATAACTTTATTATTATTATTATTATTATTATTATTATTATTATTATTATTATTATTATTATTATTATTATTATTATTATTATTATTATTATTATTATTATTATTATTATTATTATTATTATTATTATTATTATTATTATTATTATTATTATTATTATTATTATTATTATTATTATTATTATTATTATTATTATTATAATATATAAAATATATTAATAATAAGTATATAAAAAAATAAATTAGCTTATTAAAAAGTTATTTAGTATAATTAAATATAATAGCACTTAGTTTATTAAGTTATTATTTAGTTTTTAATTAATAACTCTTTTTATTTTTATTACTTTTTAAGCTTATAATAAACTTATAGCCTATTACTTATTATAAGTCTTTTACTTATAAAAGTAATTATTAATTTTTATAATTATAATAATAAGTAAGCTATTTACCTTCTTTTTTTTAATTACCTTATTAATTACTATTATTATTAATAAGTAATAGTATTTAATTACTTATAGTTCTTTAATAATAATTAAAGATTATATTAAAGTAATTTTAGTTATATATAAAGATTATTTTAAACCTTAATTTTATACTTTTACTAATATTATTAAAAAATATAAATAAGTATATAAAAGCCTTTAAATACTTTAATTATATAAAAAGCTATATACTTTTTTATTTTAAATTTAATATATTATTAAGCTATTATTTTAATACTTAAAAAAATACTTTAAAGCTAAAAAGGAAAATAGTAATATACTTAGTAAATAATTATAAGTTATATTTTTTTTTATAAAAATAAAAGCTTTAACCTTTATAATTTAAGTAAAGAATATAAAACTATTATTTTTAAAAAGGTATTTTAAGCTTAAGATATATATTTAAAAGATGCTTATTAATATAAAAAGCATTTATAAATAGTAAGTTTATTTTTACTATAATAAAAACTTTTTTAAATTATAAAATATTTAAATATTTAATATATTTATAAGCTAACCTTTTTTTAAAAAAAAAATTAGCCTAAATTTAAGCAGACTTTATTATAGTTTATAAAGATATTAATAAACTTATTATAAAAGTTATTAAAATTATTTAATTTTAAAATATAGTTAACTTATAAAAGTTATTAATAAAACTTAAAGTTAAAAACTAAGTAATTCTTACTATTAGTAAAGTAATAGTAATTATATAAATACTTTATAATAGTATTAATAAGTAAATTAAAAAGTTAATTTAATAAGCCTTAGCTAAAAGTAAAATATTAATAGCTTTTTATAATTAAAGTTTAATTAAAGCTAATTAAAAGTTTAAGTTTAATTAAAAAAAAAGTCTTTTAAAAACCTATAAGTAAGTCTTATTAATTAAATAAAAAAAAACTAGTATTAAGTAAAAAGCTAATTTTTAAATAAGTAAATATATATAAAAAAAGCTAAAGACTATTTAAAAATAGTTTAGCTATAAAAAAAGTTTTAATAAAATAATTTATTTATATATTTTAATAATATATTATAAATACTTATTTAAAATATAAAAGTAATAATTCTCTTTAATATATTACTTAAAGTATTAGCTATTAAAAGTATTAAAAAAAATATTTATATTTTAAAAAAAGTAGTTATTTTAAAAAATATTAAAAATAATTTTATATTAAAAATATATTATTTATTATATATTAAATTTAATACTATTTTTTTTTAAAGTATAAAATAATTTTAAAAAATATATTTACTAAAAGTATTACTTTAATAATATATAAAATAAGCCTTATAATCCTAATTATAACTTAAAAATACCTTTTAATAAAAAACCTTTTAAAGCTAAATACTATATTAAATAAAGTCTTTAATAAAGGAAATTTAACTTACTTAATTAATTAAAACTTATTAATAACTTACTAAAAGTTTTTAAAAATAAAGCTATAGTATAGTATATTTATAGATTTTTAATTAATAATAAGTTATTAATTATAATATTTAATAAAAACTTAAAAGTTATAGTTATATTTTTATTATAATATTATAAAAAGGTAAGGGAATACTTTAAGTAAAATTTAAATATATATAATTAAGTATTATAAAATAATACTATTATTATTAATACCTAAGCCTAGTATAATATAAAAGCACTTTTAAATATTAATTTAAAATACTTATATAATTTTTATAAATTAATAAAATAAAAAATATAGTTTTTATAATTATTTAAATAGTATAAGAAAATTTTCTTAATATTTACTAGCTTATTAAAAATTTATAAAAAACTATATGCTTTTAAACTTATTATACCTTATTATTTAATAATATATAAACTTATAGCTAAAATATTATTAAAACTCTTAAAGCCTGCTATTAAAGCTTTTTTATAAATACTTATTTTTAATAAATAAATATATAAAATACTTTTATTTTTATAAATTTTATATAAAAAAACTACTTATTTATATATAGCTAATATTATTACTTATTATATAAATATATTATTAAATAATCTTTTAATAATATATTCTTAAAGTATTTTTAAATACTTAAAACTAAAATATAGCCTTAAATAAGTTAAACTTACTAAAAAACTATATAAAATTATAAATAAATTCTTAATATTTAAATATATTAATAAAAATAGTAAGTTAAAATATTTTTATTAAAAAAAAGGCCTTATAATAAAAGTTATATACTTTTTAAATATTATAAATTTTTATATTAATAAATTTAAATAGTATATTAAAAATTACTTTAAAGTATTATATTTTAAATAATTTATTAATAATATTTTCTTTATTATTTTTATATCTTTTTAAAAAAAAGTATTAAAAACTACTAAATAAATAATTAAACCTGCTTTAAGGTTAATATATAAATAAAAGTATAATTCTTATAAAATTATTTTTTTAAATATTAAGATTTCTATTATTAATAATTACTTTAAGTTTAAACTATACTATAAGCTACTTAACTATTTTAAATAAATTTTATAGTCTTTAGTATACCTTTTATAAATAAAAAGAGGTACTTTTATTAAAGAACTTAATTAAATTATAAGTTTATTATTAAATATAACTTACTATTTTACTATTATAAAAGATTTAAAAAAGATTTATATTATATAAAACTACTAAAGGGGTTTTAAAAATAACTATATTCCCTAACTAAGCTTTATTAAGTTAAAGGGTATATTAATTAATAAAAGGGTTATTAATTTATAAAATACTTTAGTCTTAATATATATACTATATAAATATAAGTACTAAAATTTAAAATTATTAATTTTATATTAAAAAAGGCTAATTTAAGTAAATTTAAATTCTTCTTATATTAAGTAGTAGCTTAATAGTATTTTTACTTTATAAATTATAAAAAGTAAAAATTATATAATATATCTTTTTATATAGTATATATATTATAACTTATATATCTTTTTTTTATAAATTAATAGACTTTTTACTAATTAATATACTTTTTATTTTAGCTATACTAAAATAAAAAATACAGTTATTTTTAAAACCTTTTTAGTATTTAATTAAGCTAGTAAAAAGCTAGGTTAAGAATTATACTTTAGAAAAATAAAAAAAGAAATATAAAAAAAAGGAAAATAAATTAGCACTTTTCTTTTTAATTTTTAAAACTAAGCTTAATATAATATAAGATTTAGTAAGTATAAAAAAAGTATTTAAAAATATATAAAATTATTAAATTATAAAAAAAGACTTTATTATTTTAATAATACTTAAAAATATAAGTAGCTTAATTTTTTTAAAAAAGAGAATAAAAAACTTTTAAGATTTATTAAAAATCTTTAATACCTTACTTATAAAATACTAGTAGTTTTATAAATTATTATATAATTTATATTAAAATATTATTAATAATATTAAAACTTTAAATTTAATATTATTATTAAAGACCTTTATAAATTACTAGGCTAAAACTATATTTAAATATTAATAATAATATTTTTAAAAATTTCTTATAATAAGATAATTTCTTTTTAAATTACTTTATATAATAATTATAGCTTATTATCTTTTTAAATAAAGGCTCCTTTTCTTTATATTACTTCTTTTTTTTTAAAAAGGCTTACTAAGACTCTTTTATAGCTTAAAGCTATTATAGAATTCTAAAGCAGTGCTTTAAAAAGGTAGTATAAAGCTATAATACTTATATAATAATAATATATAAACCTGCTTATATTAATATAAGTAAGGCTACTTTATATTATAATAGTACTTTTAAAACTTTATACTTTTAATAAATTAATATATTATAAAATATAATATATTAATCCTTTATATTATTAATAATAAAAAAAGCCTATTATTATTATTATTATAATAAGTTATAAAAAGCAATTTTTATAATTAAAAATCTATTTTAAAAAAATCTTAATTATACTAAAATAGCTTATTAATACTATTTAGTTATAATATATAAAATATATTAATAATAAGTATATAAAAAAATAAATTAATTTATTAAAAAGTTATTTAGTATAATAAAATATAATAGTATTTAATTTATTAAGTTATTATTTAGTTTTTAGTTAATAACTTTTTTTATTTTTATTACTTTTTAAGCCTATAATAGACTTATAGCTTATTACTTATTATAAACTTTATAGCCTTTATTATTACTAGCCTTAATAATACTACTACTAGCTATATAATATTACTAGCTTTAGCTATAATAATATTACTATTTTTAATAAGTTAAAGTTATTATTATTAAGCTTATTATTAAATTAAGCTGCTTTTAATATTAATAATACTTTTAGTATTAAAGGGCTATAAAACTTATAAATTTTTATAAAGCTAGTGCTTTATAATAACTTTAAAAATAATAATAGTTTTAGTTAATTATTACCTAGCTATAAAAGGTTTATTTTTATAATCTTAATATTATAATTTTAATATTTATAATATTAAAAATTATAATAAAGCTAAAAAAATAGCTAAAAATAATAAAGTCTTAGTATTATATTATAGCTATAGCCCTTATTAGTATTTTATACTATTATTAAGTATATAGCTATAAGAGAGCTAGTATAAGTATAGTAATTTTAATATAAGTATAAACTACTATAGTTTAAATAGTAATATAATATAGTTTAAATAGTATAACTTTATAATAATAAGTAACTTAAAGCTATTACTATTACTTTTAGTAATAATAATAATAAGACTAGCTAATAAGCTTTTATACTTTAGCTATTAAGCTTTTATAAAAGTATATTTATAAAAAGCTATTAATTAAATTAAAAGAAACTTTAAAATACTTTTTACTTTATTAATATATATATCTTAAACTTTATTTATTAACCTTAACTTTTATAACTAACCTTAATTTATTTACTAATACTTAATAGTTAATTATAACCTTAACTTATTAAAATAATTATTTATATAAAATATCTTTTTATATTTTTTTTTTAAAAAACTTTAAACTTTATAATTAAGGTTTTTATTAAGTAGTATAAAGGCTTAATAAGTAAAGTATAAAGGCTTATTAGTAAGTCTTTAATAATAATAATACCTTACTTTTAGTAATATCTTAATAGTAATATTTATTAATATACTATACTATATTTTAATATATAGGCATAGACTTTACTACTTAAAGGTATTCTTTTAGCTATAATATAAACTATTATAATTTTAATAGTAATATAGTATAATTTAAATAATACTACTTTTATTTATTATTTTTATATAGCTTATTATAATTTAAAACTTATAAATAATAAAAATAGCCTACTTTTATAATTATATTTTTAGCTATAACCTTAACTATAACTTTAGTTATAAATTAATAATACTAAAAGTAAGCTATTACTCCTTTTTATTTATATTATAATAAGACTTATTATTAAAAGAGTTTTAAAAATAACTATATTTCTTAACTAAGCTTTATTAAGTTAAAGGGTATAATAATTAATAAATAAGTTATTACTTTATAAAATACTTTAATCTTAATATATATATTATATAAATATAAGTATTAAAAGTTAAAGTTATTAGTTTTATATTAAATAAAGCTAATTTAAGTAAATTTAAAGTCTTTTTATATTAAGTAGTACTTAAGTAGTATTTTTACTTTATATATTATAAGAATTTAAAAATTATTTAATATATTTATATAATATATATATACTATAACTTATATATCTTTTTTTTATAAAAGTATTATTACTTAAGTAATATATTTTTACTATTTAAGTAATATATTTACTATAGCTAACTTTATTAAGTTAAGGCTAAAATAAAATATCTTAATATAGCTTACTTAAATATAGGGATTATATATTAAGCCTCCCTCCTAAAGTATTAAGCCTCTTTTATATAGCTATATATTATACTAATTAGTAAAAATAGCTAATATTAGATTTTATTAAGGTTTTTAAGTATATACTATTTTTATTAGTTTTTTCTTAATTAACTACTATAGTATTAGCTATTTAGCTATATTATTAGTATTATAACTTTAAAGCTATTTATAACTTAAATTTATATATAACTTCTTAAAGTAATAAAGTTACTTTTTAATAAGGAATTTATTAACTTTACTAAGGCTAGGGCTATTATTAATACTATTATTAAGAAGCTTAGCTATAGCCTTATTATTTATTAATTAAAGCTATATTTAATTAAGCTATACTATAGTAAAGGAAGGAAGTTTAAGTTATAGTTAAATACTTAACTTACTAAGTCTTACTACTAAAATATAAGCTCTTAAATAACTAGCTGCCTTTATAAGCTTATTATAACTACTAATCCTAGTAAAAATACTTAGAAAATATAAAAAAACAGAAATAATACTATTAATAAATATAATTATAAAATACTTTATAAAGCAGTATTCTTTTAGTATTAAAGTTAAACTATTTTAAAAAGAATTAATAATATTATAGTAATATATAATTTTAATATTAAACTTATATAAATACTTAGTAAATTATAGTTTAAAAGTATAAGTAATATTATAGCCTTATTATAATTTAATATTTATAATACTATTTAAAAGTATTATAAAATAAAACTTAATAGCTATATAAAAATATAATAGCTTTTTAACTAACTTTATAATAATAAATCTTACTATTATTAATACTATTATAATAAAGAGAATTATCTTTATATACTTTTTATATATCTTAAGGCCTTAATTAACCTCTTATACTAATATCCCTTAATATTATTAATAAACTTTACTTATAAAACTAACTGCTTTAATTTACTGCTTTTTAATATTTATAAAATAACCTTAATTAAGAAGATATTCTAGGTTACTATTACTTTTCTTTTTAATAAGGTTAAACTATATTATAACTAGGCTATTAAAATTTTTAATATACTTTTTTAAAAGTTTAAAATTCCTAGCTTAAAGGTTATTATTATAAATTAAGAGCTTTTTTTTATAAAAGTATTAAAATTATATTTATTTATAAGTATAGCTATATATATTCTTTACTATTAGTATATTAATATAAATATATTAATAAAAATAAAGTAATTTTTTTTAAAAGCTTAATATAATTTAGTAATAAAAAGAGCTAAGTAAGTAGCTAGCTTTTAAGTATTTTTAAAAGCTTAAAATAGCCTTATAGCTAGCCTATTTAAAAATAAATATAATAAGCAGTTAAAATTCTTAATAATACTAGTACTAGCTAGCCTAGGCTATTTTAAAAGTGCCTTTAACTATATATATAAAACTTAGCTTTTCTTATAAAAATAAAAGATTATATACTATTAGGTTAATAAAAATTTATATTTTAAGTATATAATAATATTTATTATTAAGTTATTATACTTAGTAATAAAGAAATATATTATTAATAGCTATAGTAATTTATTAACTATTTTTTAATAGCTCTAGGGCTTTTAAAAGAGTTAATACTAAATAATTTAAAATCTCTAGGCCTTAAAAATAAATAAAATACTTAACTTTTTTTATTAGCTACTATATAGTATTATATATAATTAAGTTTTTTTTTAAGCTATACTACTAATATAAAAAAAGTATTAAACTTTAAAAAGGTTAGATAATAGTAATAGCTTTATAATACTATATAAGCTATATATTTTTAAATTAATTTATAATCTTTTATATTATTATATTATATTTTAGTGCTTTTAAAAGCAGCAGCTGCTTAACCTTAATAATATATATATCTTTTAGTAATAAAAGAAATTAAACCTAGCTAATAATAGCCTAGCCTACTTTATTTTACTAAAACTGCTAGTAATTAAAAAAAAAGGTTATTTAAAAAGAAGTCTTAATATTAAGAAGGATAAAATAACTATATATAAGCTAAGTCTTTTTAAATAAGTAGTTATAATTAAAAATAATAAGGCTAGGGAAGATTATTAACTTTAATAATAGCAGCAGCTACTACTATTATTAATAGCGCTAGCTATAATAGCTTTAACTAACTAGTTAATAGTTATAATGCCTTTAATAATAGCTGCTAGGTTATGCTTTTTATAAATATTTAATATATATAAGCTAAGCATTAAGATATAAAGGTTATACTAATAATTAATCTACTACCTTAAAAATTATAAGTTAAAAAGTAAGGAAATACTAAATATAATATTATAGCTTTTTATTTAAGCAGCCTAGCAGCTTTCTTTTAAAAAGCAGAAGTTATAATAGTTAAATATAAATGCCTTAAGTAAGTAAGTTATTAAGATTAATTTTAAATTTAAAAATATAATAAATTAGGCTTAGGCTATAGCTAAGGAAAATGCCTATACTATATAAAATAAGGCAGTAAATAGTAATAATATTAAGAAATAGCTAATTATTTAATATTATAAGCTTTATTTTATAACTTTTATTTATATATATATTATTAGTATTTTTAAAAGTATAGCTACTTTAGTTATAGCTAAAATTATATAGTAGTACTATAGTTAAACTTTAGCTACTTTTAAGCTATATAAAGGAGGCTTAATACTTTAAGAGAGAGGCTTTTTATAATAAGTAATACTATTTAAACTATACTATATAACTATTTAAACTATAATAATTTATGCCTATACTTAAATTATTATACTTATACTAGCTATTTTATAACTATATACTTATTTATAGTATAAAATAATAATAAGACTAATAGCCTATATAATAATACTAAGACTTAGTTAATTTTAGCTATTTTTTAGCCTTATTCTTAAATATTATAAAAGTATAATCCTTATAATAAAAAATAGCTACTTAAAGCCTTTATTTTTTTTAAAGTTAGTTTATAATTATAGCTAGTAGTATAAAGATTTTAAATAATATAAAAAAATAAAAAACTATTACTACTACTATTATAAATAATAATATCTCTTTAATAATAATAACTACTAGTATATTATATTATATTTTATTATATAAGTATAAACCTTATTATTTTATAAAGTTCTTTTAGCTATAATATAAACTATTATAGCTTAAATAGTAATATAGTATAATTTAAATAGTATTACTTTTTATAATTTTAAAAAATAAAATTAATAAACTTTTTATAATATTTAATTTAAAAATATATTAAAAGCTACTTTAGCTATTATTATAAATAAATATCTTTTTAATTTAAGACTTTATTAGCTTTTAACTTTTAAGAAATATAATTATTAAAAAGGCTATATTATTATATAAGTAGTTTATATAATTTAATAAAGAATATAAGCTAAGATTAATATTTATTAAAAGAAGTAAAATGCTTACTTATAGTATTATAATATATTAAAGGGCTTTAGCTAATTATAGTCTAGCTAGTAAAATATATTATAAACTATTAATTTTCTATTTATTAATAAGTTAGGTTATATTTATTAATAATTTTATATATTTAGGCCACTATATATAGTAACTTATATAAAGAAGCTCTAAAGCTTATAAAACTTTAATTCCTAGTTAAAAAAAGTAAAATACTTGCCTATAGTATTATAATATACTAGAGGGCTTTAGCTAATTATAGTCTAGTTAATAAAGCATACTATAAGCTATTAATTTTTAATTTATTAATAAGTTAAGTTATATTTAGTAATTTTATATTATTAAGCTACTATATATAGTAACTTATAAAAAAAAGCTTTAAGGCTTATAAAACCTTAATTTTTATACTATTTTATAACTATTTTTAATATTTTATATAATAATTATAAAGTTCTCTTATTTAAATTATAATAGATTTTTATTTAAACTATAGTAGTTTATACTATTAGCTAAACTAACTCTTTAAATAAAATATCTTATACTTAAGTACTAGAATATAATATTATGTATTAAAAGTTATTACTATTAAGGAGATATTATAAAGTAAAGTATAAAATTAATATTAAGGTATTTACTACTACTGCCTTTACTATTACTATAGCTGCCTTTTTAATCTTATAGTAATAATAAGCGCTGCTATTAGTCTTATATTATAATTAAATAGCTAGTTATAATAAGGTTAGCTATAATAGTTAAAAATATAAAAGCTATAACTTTATATAATATTATTACTTACTTATATAAAGATAATAAGCCTGCTATTAGCTTATATTATAAGTAGATATATAGTAATAAACTTAATAATATATATATAGGAATTTTACTTTATATATAAACTACTATAGTTTAAATAAAAATATACTATAGTTTAAATAAAAGGACTTTAATTATAAGCCTAGGTAGTATATTTTTATTATATTAAAAACTTCTTTTATATATTAAGTATATAAAAGCTTTAATAAAAATATCCTTAATAAATAATAATAATAAGCTTACTTTAATTAAACTTACTTTTTTATTAAACTAGGTCTTATAATTTACTATTTTTTATAATTTTATAATAATATAAGAAACTTAAAAATATATTAACTTTAATAAAAAAGTAATAAATAAAAAAAGCTTTATTATTATTAAGCTTTTTAATATATTAAAAGTAAAGGGGTATATTATAAAGCTATTTAAAAAAGATTTAAAAAATATTACTATTAATAAAATTATTTATATAAATAAAGATTAAATTAATTAAATATAAATTTAGTAAGTATAAATTATTAATAATAAAAAAGCTAATATAGCTTTATAAGGCTAGATTATTTATTAAAATAATTAATAATAGTATATATAAAATTATAATAAGTACTTTAAATATTAAGCACTTTATAAATATAACTTATACTAGTTATTAAATTATTATATAACTTAAGACTAATATTATATTAAGTAAAATAAATTTTAAAAAAAGTATATAAAGTAATTATTAAGCTATATTAAAAAAGGCTTAATATATAAATATTAAGCTTAAAAAATAATATACTAAATAGGCTTAGGCTTATATATAAGCTATAGTTTATTAAATTATTAATATTATTAAAAGTTTTATTATTATTAATTTTTTAAATACTATTAAAGCTTACTTTATACTTAAGTAAGTAAAAGCTAAGTAATATAAGCTTTTAAAAAAAGAAAATAAAAAAGACTTTAAAATATTAACTTTTTAAAAATATAAACTTAACTTTTTTTTAGTTATTATAAATATTAAATTAAGTTTTTATTAAAAAGCTTACTTTATACTTAAAAAATACTTAAATTAATAAGACTAAGCTTTATAAAACTAAAAGAAAGTAATAAAGTATATAATATATAAAGTCCTCTTATTTAAATAAAAAAAAATCTCTATTTAAATAAATATAGTTTATATATACTTACTTTTTTACTATAGCTATACTAGCTATACTAGCTATACTAGCCTTATATATTAATTTATAATACTAATTTCTAATAGCTTTTAAAATAACTTATTATAATAATTAATATTTTAAAACTTAGCTAGTTTTTTTTATTTTTTTTATATAGTATTATTAAAAGCCTTACTTTTTAATAAATTTTAATTTAAGTAATAATATTCTAAGGCTATTATAATTATTAAAGCTCTTTTTTAATACTAGTATTATAAAAATTTATAATTTCTTTCCCTTAATACTATTAGCTATACTATTAGCTATACCTAAGGCTATTATAGCTCCTTTAGTTATAATAAAAGTAACTAGATTTAATAATAATAGTTATAATAATACTTTTAAAAGCTTAATAATATTTTTAAATACTTTAAAAGTAATAAAAGCAGCTAAATTTAATAATAATACTTATAATACTGCTTTTTAAAAGTATTACTAAAAGGGCACTAGTCTTTTACTAAGGGGGCACTAGTTAAAATAGTTAAAAATTTTTCTTATAACTTTATATTTTTAAACACTTATAGCTTAGCTAAATAAAAATAAAAAAAAATATTTAAAAAATACTATTTTACTTATAAAAACCTATATAATCTTAAAATATTTTTTTTTAAATATTTTTAAAGCTATATTAATAATAAAATTATAAAAAAAACTTAAGCTATATTTAAGTATAAATTTTTTTATAATACTTTAATATAATTAGGTAACTTTTTATATATTTATATAGCTTATTTCTTAAAGACTTATAATTTACCTAATATATACTTATATAATAGCTACTTAGCTAAAAAATACTACTTTAACTTAAAGTAAGATTTTTAAGCTTTATATAACTAATAAACTTATATTTTTAAGTTTAATATATATATTTAATACATAAAAAACCTAAAAATTAAAGAAGAATTTATAAAATATTTTTTTAGAATTTTATATAGATTTTTAAAAGTAAAGGAAGTTTTTATAAGTTTATAAGTATAGGCCCTTACTATACTAAGTTTAGCTAGTTAATGCCCTTTTAGTAAAAGACTAGTGCCCCTTTAGTAATACTCCTTTTTAAAGCTTAGTAATATATATAGCTATATAAGTTTAAGATTTATAAAAGAATATATATAAACTAGGCTTTTAAAGTTAAATAATACTAGTAAATACTTTAGCAGCCTTTTTAATATTTTTAAATATTATAAAGGTTATAAAAATACTATTAAATATTATAAAAGTTATAAAAATATTATTAAATATTATAAAGGTTATAAATATACTATTAAATATTATAAAAACTTTAAAGATTTTAATACTACTGCCTTTATTAATCTTTAATATATTTAATAAGCTATTTACTTTTATTTAAGCCTTTTTTTAAAATAATAATGCTATTATTAAATTTTAAAAAAGCATTAGTTTATAAAAAATTAATAATATTAAGACTTTAATATATTATATTTTTATTTATAATTATACTAAAAGTTAAACTTTAATAAGCACTAGAATTTAATAAACTTTAATATAGTATATAAAATATTCTTTTAAACTTATAATAATAACTATTAAATAATTTAATTAAAAGTAGTTATATTACCTTACTTATATTATTTATAATTATTTACTTATAATTTATTTATTTACTTATATTATATATTATTAAAGAACTGCTATTTAATAATAATAAAAAAAGGATTTAGCTAAATACTAAGCCTTACTTATTAAAAAAATAATATAAATTTTAAAAAATAATATTATTAAAATTACTTATTTTTACTAAATAAATATTTATAATAATTAATAAAAGATTAAAAAAAAAGCCCTTAATAGTTTTTTAATAATTTAAGCTTAAATTAAGTAGCTATAAATTAAAAATCTCTAGTATTTTATTAAGCTAGACTTTAATAATAAAGTCTAAGATATTATTTAAATTTATAAATAGTTAAAGATAATATAAAAGCGCTTTTTTAAAGTTCTAGGGATTAATAATACTTATAAAATTAACTATTTTAATATATTCTTTTTTAAAATTATTAATATTATAAACTAAAAGTTAATAGCTAACTTTACCTTTAGCTTAATTAATATAAAAAAGTAAAATAAATATTAATAGCTATATAAGAAATTAAAGGCTATTTAATAAAAGCTTTATATTTTAATACTATTTATAATTATTATAAATAAAAAAGATATACTTAAAAACGCCTTTAAAAATAAGGAGGCTTTATTAAGTATTTATTATAGCTTAGCTAGCATTTAAAAAGGCAGGACTTAATAAAAGTATATAAAGCACTATAAATTACATATATATATATCTTAACTAAATACTATTTAAGAAATTCTAAAAAAATTTCTATATATAGCTTAGACTATATAAGTTTATATTTTATTAAGGGAAAACTAGTTAGTAGTTAGGGTTAGTAAGTAAGTTAGGGTTAGGGATAGTATTAAAGGTATATATTTATATATAGGATTTAATTAGTTAGCAGGTATTATACTATAATTTTACTTTTTTAAATACTAGCTAAGCTATAATAAATACTTAATAAAGCCTCCTTAAAAATATCTTGTTTTTATTATAATAATAACTTTATATTTATTATATTAATACTAATATTTAAAAAAAGATTTATATTTACTAAAAAAGTAATAATAGTAATAATAATAATAAAAAAAAATAGCTAATAAAAATTTTAATAAACTTAATATTAATCTTACTACTTAAATAGCTATATAATAAAAAGCTAAAAAAAAATACTTAATAGCCTTATATTATATTAATAAAAAGCTAACTTATAAAGGTATATTTTATAACTAAAAATATATTATATTTATTAAAAATAAGGCTAACTTTTTTAAAAAGTAGTCCTTAATAAAATATACTTATAATATTATATAAAAATATCTTTTTTATTATATTTTTAAAGAATATATACTTTATTATAAGTAGTAAGCTTATTATTTTATTAAATAGTATTAAAATTATAGCTAAAGGGTTAATAGTCTTATTAAGACTATATATAAAAATATAAAGTTATATTTTTTTTTAGGCATAAGTAATTTTTATTATTTATATATTATAATTATTTTTATAATAAATTAAAAGTCTTTTTATTTATATTATAGCATATTTTTATTTAAACTATAGTAGTTTATATATAAGGTAAAATACCTATATATATATTATTAAGTTTATTATTATATGCCTACTTATAGTATAAGCTAATAGCAGGCTTATTTTTAAATAACACTACTATATAAGGTTATAGCTTTATTATATTTAACTATTATAGCTAACCTTAAAGCTAACCTTAGGGCTGACCTTATTATAGCTAACTACCTTATTATAGTGTAAAAATAATAGCAGTGCTTATTATTACTAGCAGCTATAGTAGTAAGAGAGGCAGTAAGAGAGGCAGTAAGAGAGGCAGTAGTAAAGGCAGTAGTAAAAGCAGTAGTAAATACAGTAGTAAAAGCAGCAGTAAATACAGCAGTACTTATAATAAATATCCTAGTATTAATCCTATATGCCCTCTTTAATAATAATAACTTCTAGTATATAATACTATATCCTAGTGCTTAAGTATAAAATAATTTATATAAGGGGTTAGTTTAGCTAGTAGTATAAACTACTATAGTTTAAATAGGAATTTATTATAGTATAAATAAAAGGACTTTAAATTAAAAAAAAAAACTATATTTAAAAGGCAGCCTAGATATAGGTTTATTAATAATAGTAATTTCTTTAATAAAACTAGCTTAATAATATCCCTTTAACTATTAGCTATATTATTATAAACCTCCTTACTTAATAGTATTAACTTATTATAGCTATAATACCTTTAAATATTAATCTTAGCTTAAATCTTTTATTAAATTATATATATTACTTTACTTAATAATATAGTTTTTTTTATAACTATATTATCTTTTAAAAGTTAAAAGCTAGTAAGGCTTTAAATAAAGAAGATATTTATTTATAATAATAACTAAAGCAGCTTTTAATATATTTCTTAATTAAATAATATAAAAAGTTTATTAATCTTACTTTTTAAAATTATAAAAAGCCTTTTTTTTATATATAAGATTTTAATATTATTTAAAACCTTTATAACTAACCTAGATATTTAAATAATAGCAGGTTATTTATATTAATAAGCTTTAAGGCTAATAATAAAAAAAAGAAGGGGGAGTGCTAGCTTTATTATAAGTATTAGCTTTATTATAAGTGCTAACTTTATTATAAGTATTATAGGCTAGGCCTAAGGTATTTTAATAGCAGCCTTATTAAAAGGCTTTAATATAAAGGCTTAACCTTTTAATATAGTAAGTTTTATTATAGTATAAAATAAAAGGCAGTAATGCCTTACTTTTATTATTATTATTATTATTATTTTAAGGCTATAACTATAGCTATAATATAAAGATTTTCTTTTAATTATTTATAAATTTAAGATTATAGCTAGTTATATAAAAATTATAAATAAATTTATAATAGCTAAAAGCCCTTACTATTACTACCTTAAATAATAATAATAATAATAATAGTAATACTATTAAAAAGGTTATTATTATTTTAGCTATCTAGCTAATAATAATATAAAAGAATCTTAATAAACTAGCCTAGCTATATTATATATATATTTAATAAAAAAAATAAAAAAAATGCTATTTTTAAATAAATTAGCATACTTTAATTTTATAACCTTAACCCTTATACCTTTCTCTTAGTAATATTACCTTAATAATAATAACTACTAGTATATTATATTATATTTTAATATATAGGCATAAGATAAGCTACTTAAAAGGTTTATTTAATTAGCAGTATAGGCTATATTTATCTAAATAAAGATTTTTATTTATTTAAATAAAAGGACTTAATATATAACTATATTTATAAATATTTAATAAAAACTTATTATTAAGTAATTAAATATTACTTAACCTTAAAGGCTGCCTTAATAAAAGAGATAATTAAAAACCTTATATATTTACTATTAAAAAAGCTTATAAAGGCTATTTATAAATACTATAATAACTTATAAAATTAATAATTATAAAATAAATTTAAGAAGTTTAATTAAAAAATTAAATAAAAAAAAGCAGGGGATAATAATTCTTAAGCTTAAGAAAGCTTTTTTTAATATTAATATATTTAAAAAGTATTAGTATAACTATAATTAATTTTAAAATAATAAAAATATTTTTTAAAGTTAGGATTTATATTATACTTAGTAATAAAAAATATATACTTAATAAAAATATAATTTTTAATTTTAAAAGCGCTATTTATTTTATAAATAGCTATAATATACTTATCTTAAACTTATTTATTTTAATTAATAATATTAAATAAGTAAAAATAAAAAATATATACTTATATATAATTAGTAAAAGTATTTATAAGCTTAAGTATATTTTATATAGTACTTATAGCTTATAAATTAAAAATATTACTTTAAAAAATATAGCTATAATTAAGAGGTTTTATATTAATATTATATTTTAAAAAAAGCTTTAAAATATAAATATATAGTTTTATAGCTATAACTGCTTATTATACTTTAAAATACTAAAGTAAAGTATTTTATTAATAAATTATATTTTAAAATATAGTATAGTCTTTTTTAAATATAAGCCTATTAACTATTATATTCCTTTACTATTAAAAAAAGTAATATTAATATTAAATATTTATATTTTTTAACTACTTTTAGTATTAAAAATAGTAAAAAAATACTTATAATACCTTATAAAACTATTATAAAATCCCTTATAAAAAGGTTTAATAATAAATACTTATAGTATTTATAATTAGGCTATTTAAATAAGGCTATATTAAAAGCCTTAGTATATAATATAAGGAATATTAAAATATATATAAAAAAGAAGATTAATTATAAAGCATATACTTCAATATATATAACTTAAGCTATTTTATATAAACTATTAAAGTATTTTATTTTTTAACTATTTTAGTATATTTATTAAGACTTATAATAGTATTTAAAAGGATATAAAGAATTATATTAGCTTTTTTTAATTAAAGATAAATATAATAGCTAGTTATATACTATAACTTATAAAAGTAAGATTATAAGCTAAATTTAGGCTATTTAACTAGCTAGCTAAAAAAAGAAAAAAAAAATAGAAATAATAATAATAAATAGAATTATTAATATAACCTTATAGTATTATAAGTTAGTAAGCCTAACTTAGTAAGTAGACCTTATAATATATCCCTCTTAAAGCTATTAAACTATAACTTAAACCTAATATATTAATAATATAAAAAAACAGTAGTATTATACTAATTATAAAATATAGGCTATTTTACTATATATAATAAATATAAATTAAAATAAAAAATAGCTACTAGTTTTTTTAATTAAGAAGAAAGAGCACTAATAAAAGTAAATAAATTAATTTAAGGTTTTTTAGTTAATAAAGTCTAGAAGTTACTCTTACTTATTAAAGTGCAGTACTCTTTTAATTTAATATTTAATATAATAATAAAAGCTTTAGCTTTCTTTTAAGCTTTTTACTATATTAGGCTATATAGTAAAACTTTTATATAGCTTTTTATTTAATTATTTATAATAAAAGATATATTTTTAGTAATACCCTTTTAGTTTAAGATAAGTATAGCCTTTATTATTTAAAAAGCTTTTACCCTTTATAAGATTAATAATATTTATATAGTTAATTTACTTTATTAAGCTAGGGATTTTTAAAGCTTAGCCTTATTAATAAAAAGGATGCCTTTTATAATAAGAGGAAGGAAATAAAAAATAAAAATAGGCTATAGCCTAAGTAATAAAGTTAGTATACTAAGGGGTCTTAAAAATAACTATATTTCTTATCTTAATATAGCTAGAATTAAGGGCATATTAATTAGTAAAAGGGTTATTAATTTATAAAATATATTAATCTTAGTATATATACTATATAAATTAAAGTACTAATTTAATAAACTATTACTCCTGCACTTAAAAAAGCCATTTTACTTAAATTTAAAATTACCTTACTTTAAAAAGCAGCTTAATAATATTTTTATAATTTAAATTATAAGTTTAAGGGTTTTTATAATACCTTTTATTATTTAGCATATATTACTTTAACCTATATATCTTTTTTTTATAAATTAATAAACCTTTTACTACTTAGTATGCCCTTTATAATAATAAGGCTATTATAAGAAATGCAGTTATTTTTAAGACCCCCCTAGTGCTTATTATAGTTACCCCTGCTAATAAATAAGTGCTTAAACTTAAGATATTTAGGCTTATTATAAATTAAGTTAATTTAGGCTAACTTAAGACTTACTATAAGTTAAGTTAATCTAGGCTAATTTAAGGTAAATCTTAGTTATTAATAAAGCTAGGTTAGACTTAATAAAGTTATACTATTAAATACTAAGTAAATAAAAGTATAAATTTAAAATAAATCTTAGCTATTAGTAAGGCAAGGAGCTTTAAAAGTAAAGCTATTATGCCCTGCCTTATTAATAATATTATTAGCTATTATTTAAAACTAACTTTTTTAAAATAGGTCTTAAGCTATTAAATAGTATTAACTATTTTTAAAAGCTTTATAAATTTAGTATATTTAATTTTTATAAGTAGCTTTATTAAATTATTAGCTATTATTTTTTATATATTAATTTATTAAATTTTAAAATCTCCTTTTTTTACTTTATTAATAATTTATTTATATTAAATATTTATATACTTTATTTATATTATATTATAATAATTTAAAATAGTAATTTTTATATTTTAAGAATTTATATATAAAATTATAAGCTTTTAATTACTAATACTTATATTATTAAAAATCTTTTTAATTTAAATAGTTAATATTTTAATTAATATAAGGTTTATAAACTTAGCTTTAGTAAAGCTTATTATAATAATAATTTATTTCTTACTTTTTTAATAAACTAGACTATTTTTAATTATTATAATATAGCCTATTATATTAAATTATTTAGCTAGGTTATTTATAAAAGTAGTATTTATATATACTTTTATATTTAAGTTTTTAAAGTTATATTTACCTTTTAATTTAATTCCTAAATAAATTATTACTTAAAAATATTAAAATAAGTATTTAAGGACTTCCTTATAATAAACTATTAGTTTAAAGTTAGCTTTATAAAGCTTTTAAACTATATATATAATATTTAGTTTTATTTTTATTAAAATAAAGTTAAAGCTGCCTATTTTTTTTAACTACTTTTTAATTAATATAACTATTTTTTATTATTTTTACTTATATAAAATAACTTTATTAATAAGTTATAAAGTTTTAATTATATTTTAAAGTAGTCCTATTTAAATAGTTAAAAATCTCTATTTAAATAGTAGTAGTTTATACTACTAGCTAGAGTAACCCCTAAGTATTATTTACTATACCTATATACTAAAATATAATATAATATACTAGCAGTTAGTTTTAAAGGCGCTAAAGATTATAAATATAAAATTAGCCTTACTGCTACTACCTTTACTACTGCCTTTACTACTGCCTTTACTACTGCCTCTACTACTGCCTCTACTACTGCCTTTACTACTGCTTTTACTACTACTGCTTTTATTACTGCAGGCATGCTCTTTAATTCTAGGTTAATAATAATAATAATAATAAGTATATTAGTAACTATAATAGTAATATTTATAGTGTTATTATTATTATTATTATATAAGCTATAGGGCATTTCTATTAAGGCATACTATAAAGGGGTGTGTAGTTATAAAAGTGCTAGTATAGGCATAGTAAATTTAGTAAGTATATAGACTATTACTATTTAAATAGAGATTTTTAACTATTTAAATAAAACTACTTATATTTTAAAGTAATAAAATAAATTTAATAAGGATTTTTTTTAATATATATCTCTTAGCTAAATATAATTATTTATTTATTATAGTTATTATAAACTTTTAGTTTAAAAAAAATAGCTATATCTCTTAGCTTTTTAATTTTAAATAAACCTTTTAGCTATATTACTATATTATAAATAGTTAATATTTTAAATATTATAATTATTATATTATTTATATATAAAATTAAAATAATATTATTTTTTTATTTAAAAATATAAAACTTAAATAATAAAAGCTAGAATTTAATAATAATAAAAAGCTATATAGCTTTTTTAAATTATTAAAGTAAAGCTTTAAGGTAGCTATATAAAGCTTTTTTTAAATAATAAACTCTTTTTAATTTATTATTAAAGCCTTAAGGTTAATATATATATAGACTTCTTTTTTAATATTTATATTTAAAAATACTATAATAATATTAAATTACTACTACTTAAGGTTATAAATTATTATAATTAAATAAAATACTTTAATAAAGGCTAAATAAGCTATTATAATATAAAGGTCTTTTATAAAATAGTCTATCTTTTAAAGCTAGTCTTTATAAATAATAAAATAAGCCTTAAAAATAAGATTACTATTAATAAAATACTTTAAATTATAGACCTATTTATTATATAAAATAATAGCATTTTATAATAGCTTAATTAAACTCTAGGTCTTTTTTTAACTAAACTTTAATACTGCTTTTTAATAATAAAGAACTATTTAGTCTTATAGTTTAGCTTTTTTTTAATATTATATTAATTTTTAAAAACCTTAATACCTTTATTAAATTATTACTTAACTTTAATAATTATAAATATTATTAAAATAGGTTATTTATTTAGAAACTTATTATTCTTTTACTATTTAACTATTTTAATTATTATTATAAACCTTTTTATTTTTTTTATATAAAGCTTTATAATTAACTTAAGTAATACCTTAAGTAAAATAATACTATAGTTAATTAACTATATATATATTAATTATTTAACTTAACTTAAATTATTTAAAAAGAATAATTAGCTTTTAATATATTAAGAAAGTTATAGTTTTAAAGTTAATTATAAAATTATAAAAAAAAGGAATAATAATAATAGTAGTATTTTTATAAATTGCTTTTAGCTTAATTAAATATTAATTATATAGGTTATAATAATCCTAGTTAGCTTAAAGAACTTAGTTTTATATTTTTTTTTATAAAATAAGCTTTAAGATTTAAAAATACCTACTTTTCTTATAGCTTAATAAAAGTTATTATTAAAAGATATTATTATTATTTACTTTAAAATATATAAAGTCTTTATTTTTATTAGCTACTTTATTAGCCTTAATAGTATTTTAAATAGTATTAAAGCTAGATTTATAGCTAGGCTTTTATTATTATAGCCTTATTACTTAGCTAATAATTATTTAACCTTCTTTTTTAATCTTAAGGTTAATAAGTATAGCTTTATACTTAATCTCTAGCTTTTTATAATAAGTCCTTTTATTTAAACTATAGCATATCTTTATTTAAACTATAGTAGTCTATACTACTAGCTAAATTAACCCCTTAGGTAGAATATCCTATACTTAAGCACTAGGATATAGTATTATATACTAAAAGTTATTACTATTAAGGAGATATTATAAGGTAGAGTATATATAAGATTAACACTAAAGTATCTGCTACTGCTATAGCCGCCTCCTTAGCCTTATAGCTATAATAAGCACTGCTGTTAGTCTTATACTATAATTAGGTAGCTGGCTAGGATAAGGCTGGCTTTAAGGTTAGCTATAATAGTTAAAAATACAGAAGCTGTGACCTTGTGTGGTGTTATAACCTACCTTACCTATATAAAGAAGACAGGCCTGCTATTAGCTTATACTATAAGCTAGTGTATAGTAATAGACTTAATAGTGTATGCATAAGAATTTTTCCTTATGCATAGACTATTATAGTTTAAATAAAGATATGCTATAGTTTAAATAAAAGGACTTTTTATAATTAAGGAAAGTCTTATTACCTATTTCTTAAAATCTTATATTTTATAATTTAATAACTTTATTTTCTTATAGTAAATAAACCTTAAAAATATAACTATTTAAGCTTTTTATACTAATTAAATATTTTTTAATAGCTTTAGGCTATATTTTTATATTTTTAACTTTTTAATTATTATTTTTCTTAATATATATAATATAACCCTAAGTCTTAATATATTTAATATAATATTTATATTAAACTTAAATAGCTTTAAATATTATTTTTAAAAGTAATACTTTATTTTTACTAAATAATATTAATAGTAAATTATAAATATATATAGTAGATTTTATATATAAAGGCTATAAGGTCTTAAATAATTTAATTTTAATATAAATTACTTATTTAAAGTTTATAAAAGTCTTTTAACTTATTTACTTATACTATTTTATTAAAAAGTATAAACTATTAAGGTTTTTAAAATAAAGCTATTTTTATAAAACTAGTCTTATATTTTTTAAAATATAAATTCTTTTATATTATTAAATACTATAACTTAAACCTTAAACCCTTAAAATACTTATACTTATAGCTTTTAATTATAAAGCTTTTTTATAATATTTTTATAGTTTATAGCTAAAATTAGCTATTAATAATATATAAAGGCATTTATATTATAAAAAGTAATTTTAAATCTTTTATATTTAATAAGTATAATTAAGACTATATTTTAAAAAATAATTTATAAAAATTTTATAAGCTTTATTAATAGGCTATAATTAATAATAGCTTTAAACTTAGCTAAATAGTAAGCTTTATAATAAAAGTCTTTAATTATAATTATATTTAGCTAAATCCTTAAGTATTAGTAAGCTTTTAATATTTATTACTTATTTATATTACTTAGTTTTTTATATATAAGACTAAATTTAATATTAATAATAAATAGTTTAATAAGTAATATTATAAAGTTATAATAGCTATTAACTAATAGTATTAGTATTTATAAAATAGTAATATTATATTTTTAATAAACCTTTATAATTATAATAATCTTAGTTTTTTATAAAATAAGTTATTTTTTTAAGGAATTAGATTAAATATCTTTTTATTTAAAAGCCCTTAGGCTAATTATATTAGCAGTGCTTTAAAAAGTATAAGTAATATTTTTAAGCTTAAGCATTTTATTATTAAGCAGTAGGATAACTATTATGCCTATGCCTTTAGTTTATAGTAGACTTTTATTAAATATAGCTATTATACTAGCTTTATTTAATAAATAGTCCTATTTAAACAGTTAAAAATCCCTATTTAAATAGTAATAGTTTATATTACTAACTAGACTAACCCCCTAAGTATAGTTATTTATATACTTATACTAAAATATAATATAGTATATTAGTAGTTATTACTATTAAGGAGATATTACTAAGAGAAGGGCATTAAAGTTAAGACTAAATAATTAAAGCAGGCTAATTTATTTAAAAATAATATTTTCTTTATTTTCTTATTAAATATATATATAATTATAACTAAGCTAGTTTATTTTAATTATCTTAAATTATTAAGGCTAGTTAAGTAGCTAGGATAATAATAACTTTTTTAATAATACTATTATTATTATTATTTATTATTATTTATTATTTAAGGTAATAATAGTAATAGCTTTTACTTATTTTTATATTACTTATAATTTTTATATAGCTAGCTATAATTTAAAACTTATAAATAATTATAAAAAAGCCCTGCTATTATTATAACTATATCCTTACTTATATCCTTAAGCCTAAGCTAATAATAAAAGCAAGCTACTGCTGCTTTTTATTTTATATTATAATAAGACTTACTATACTAAAAGGTTAAGCTAGTATATTAAAGCTTTTTAATAAAGCTGCTAGTATGCCTTAGTTTATAATAAGGCTGCTAGTAATAATATTAATATAGCTTTATTATTCTTTTTATTTTGTTTTACTTTAAGGGTTATTAGTATAGGCATTTTATTATTATTTAAAAGTTAAGGTTAGCTATAAAGATTTTAAACTATATTAAGATTACTAGGGGGGTCTTAAAAATAACTATAATCCTTATAATAGCTTTATTATTATAAGGGGGTTATTAATTTATAAAAGGTCTATTTATAGCAGTATATCTATAAGGAGGGTAGGGTAGTTAGTTAGGCTAGTTAGTTAGCCTTCTTTAAGTTAGTTAGGCTAGTTAGTTAGCCTTTTTTATAAAAGTATAAATAGCCTATAAGGTAATAAAAGATTAGCTTTCTCTTTTTATATACTTATATTAACTAGTAGTAATTATATTAAATAGTTAAATAACCTTATTACTATTATAATTATATTAATCTTATTATCTTTATTTACTATATATTAGTATACTAAGATAATAAATAGTATTAGTTACTTTTAACTTTTCTTTATTATTTATACCTTAGTTATTCTCCTATTTATTTATTTCCTATTTTTTTATTTTACTTAACCTATCCTTTTATTATTTATAATCTTTAACTAGCTTTTATAAATTATATAGTAAATAGCCTTATTTTTATACTTAAAATATCTATATGCTATAGTATTAATAAATAATAATATTATTATTATTATATTTATTACTAAATCTACTACCTTTTATAATAATTTAAATATAACTTTTCCCTTTAACTAGGTTAATAAATAAAAAGTATAAGTATAATTTTAAAAAGCCCTCTTATACTAGCACTAGTAAGCCTTTTTTAAAAGCTTAGTAAATAAGTAACTAGTAATAATTTAAATAGGCATTAGTAGGTTATTTATTTAAATGCTGCTAACACCTAGTTATTTTTTAAGGGGATAATTATTAATAAATATATAGCTAATTAATATATTTTTAACAGCTTTTACTAATTTAAATATATTATTAGCTTTTACTAATTTAATTATAACTATTTTTACTATTTTTTATAATAATTTAACTAGTAAATTCCTATTTAGGTATTAGGTAATATTAAGCTTATATTCTAAGATAATAACCCTGCTTTAAATAATAGCAGGCAATAAATGCACTGCTAGTGCCTTTTATTTTTATTAAAAATAGGGGCACTGACTTAGAAGTAGCAGTACTTAGTTTAACAGGGGTTAGTCTAAGTTATAAGCATAAGTAGGAGGTCTTTCCTAGTAGGCTAGTTATAAGAATTTAAGGCTAATTAATATATATTTTAATAGGTTATAAGCCTGGCTTTTACTAAATTGCTATTAAATACCTATACTGTTAAATTAGCTAATAACTAATTTTACTAGTCCTACTAGTAATTAAGGAGAAATAACTAGTAAATATAAAGAGTAGTCCTATTTGAACTGTAACATATTCCTATTTGAACCGTAGTGGTCTGTGCCACAGCTAGGGAGACCCCTATAAGTGGTAAATGCCACGCCTCCTAGCTAGAATACAGTGTAACACACACCAGCAAGGAGATATCATAAGGTAGAGGGCATACTAGGAATTTGCGGATAACTTGATAAGGCCCCTGCTACTGCTGCTGCTGCTGCTGCCTGATCCTCGGCCCCGGGCGGTGATAATAAAGGCAAGGCGCTGCTGGCGATAATTGCCTTTCTATGAGGATAAGGATGTGCTTTGCGATGAGGCTGGCGCAGCTTCTTCCTCCTCCTCTTCTTATGCTGTGTTGGTGTTAACTACAGGTGGTGCTATCAGCTTATACTGTAAATGGGTGTGCGGTCTTAGGTCTAATGGTGTATGCGTAGAGAATTTACCCTTAGCACAGACCACTACGGTTTAAATAGGAATATGTTATAGTTTAAATAGGACTACTTAATATAAATTTACCTACCTAAATAGTCTAAAACTATAGTAAATAAAATTACTATCTTTAAATAACCTAATTGCAAGTCCTAGACCTTTATAACTGCCTTAAAGGAATAGTAAAGCAGCCTAGGGAAACTAGGAGGAAGAAGATTAAGTTAAAGAAGATAAAAGTCTTAACACTAAAAGATAACACACCTTAAAGTCTATAAATAAAAACTTTAAAAATAATTAGATATTAATAATTCTATTACTATTAAGTAATACTAATATTTATAACTATAAAGTTTATATACTATAACTTAACCTAGTTCTACCTTACTATAATCTAGTTCTACTATATTATAATCTAATTCTACTATACTATAATCTAGTTTTACTATAACCTATTTATAATATATTTTAACTATAAAAAAGTAATACTAAAAATATTAGTAATATTATAATTTAAGAATAGTTAATAACTATAAGCATAAAGATCTAGCTAATTAGTATATATAGCCTAAACCTTTAATCTTTACTAAAACTTATTAAAAGAGATAACTACCTTATTTAAAAGCATAAAATAAAACTAGCTATAAACTTAATAAGAGCAGATAATTTATTAAC
This sequence comes from Trichoderma gracile, assembly GCA_020002365.1. Classification (NCBI taxonomy): domain Eukaryota; kingdom Fungi; phylum Ascomycota; class Sordariomycetes; order Hypocreales; family Hypocreaceae; genus Trichoderma; species Trichoderma gracile. The sequence goes on from JAINEY010000008.1 coordinate 45,280, forward strand.
TAACTATATAATAAAGGATTAAGTCCTTAAGGACTAGCTTATAATTTAAAAGACTAAGCAGCGTTAATATATTAAGATTATAAAGATATTACTCTTTATTTTAATAAATAATCTTATAGTAAATAAAAATATAGTTAATAAAGTCTTTAAATGCATAAAGTTAAAGTTCTAAAAGTCTAGGCTTAAAGCGCTATAAATAGCATTTTATAAATAAAAAGATTACGCTTTTTTAAAATTAAAGTCTATTTAGGAATTTATATAAAGAATTATCTTTATATAAGAGAAGTTTATTTAGGCAGGCCTAGACTATAAGTTATTAACCAGCCACCTTATACTAAAATTTATTAATAGCCTAGGCAAATAGTACTAGGGGGGTCTTAAAAACAACTGCATTCCTTAACTAAGCTCTACTAGGTTAGGGGGTATATTAATTAGTAAAAGGGTTATTAATTTATAAAATACTTTAGTCTTAGTATATATACTATATAAATATAAGTACTAAAATTTAAAATTATTAATCCTGCACTAAAAAAGGCTGATTTAAGCAGATTTAGATTCTCCTTATACTAAGCAGCAGCCTAATAGCATTTTTACCTTATAAATTATAAAAAGTAAGGATTATATAGTATATCTTTTTATATAGCATATATATTATAACTTATATATCTTTTTTTAATAAATTAATAGACCTTTTACTAATTAATATACCCCCTGTCCTAGCTATGCTAGAATAGGAAATGCAGTTATTTTTAAGACCCCCCTAGTACCTAGTCTAGAGCATAAACTTCTAGGTAACTTATAATACAGCAGCACTCTTTATATTAGATAGAATAATATAAAGTAGTCCTATTTAAACTATAGCATATTGCTATTTAAACCATAGTGGTCTATGCCTATACTAAAATTCCTACGCATACACTAAGATTTCTATAGCCATACACCTATTTACAGTATAAGCTTATAGCATATCCTGTAGCCGGTATACTATAACCCACACAGCTGCTAGTAACATAAAGGCAGCAGCAGCGCCTTGCCCTTATTATTATCATCAACGCCCTAAGGCCAGGGCATTACCAGTCATCCTAGTCGTCTGCAAGTTCCATATTATAGCCAGCAACTTAGCGACAGCCTAATCCCGCCTCCCTTAATAAACCTAGCTGGCGGCAGCGACCCCTTATGCCCTTAATAGTAATATCCTTTACTTAATAGTAGGTAGTAACCGCCAGTGTGCAACACTATATTTCAGTGCATAGGCATAGGATTTACTACTTAGTAGTGTCTCTCTAGCTATAGCAAGGACTACTACAGTTTAAATAGGAATTCTCTACAGTTTAAATAGGACTACTTATAATATAAAGCATAAAGGTAGAAGAAGTAAGATAAAAGGGCAGTATAATTAGTACTTAAGCCCTACTAATTTAAAAAAGATCTGCACTAGACTAGGATAATAAAGTAGAGATCCTTAAAGTAAAAAAGTATTTATATTACTATAAAAGGGGGCATATAAAGAATAACTGCTAGACCCTTTACTTTAAGAAAAAGCAGCTACTTAAGTAAAATAAATCTAAATTACATTAAATATTAAATATAGCTATAAAGCTAAAGAACTAAGATATACTTAAGCTAGTTATAGCAGTAGTAACCTATATAAATAAAGAAGAACTTTTTAAAAACTTCTAGCTATAAGATAGACTGCACTTTAAGTTTTATTTAAATCCTTAACTTAGGCTATAAATAGTATGCTATATACTATAAGAAGGAATTTACTTATAGTATATTAAGACTATATAGTAGTAAGCTTAATAGTATAAGGAATTTAAAAATTAAAATTAAAGGAATTAGCAGTATAGTTTAAAAATATATTAATAAGAATAAGTTAGCTATTATTATATTTAATAATATTCTTTTTATACTAGGCCTTAGTTTTAACTTACTATTTATAACCTAGCTTTTTAATATTAAAGGGAAAATAACTATATTTTAAAATAGCTAGACTATTAAAAAAGATAACACTAAGTTTATAGTAAAATGCTTTAAAAATCTTTTTATTTTATAAACTAATATACTATTAATATAAGCATTAGTTTTATACTTAGTTAACTTAAAATTATAAATTTAGTATAAGTAAATAGGTTACCTTAGTGTTAATAAACTTAGTTAAAAGATATAGTTAATAAAATAAACACTGCTTAAGAATACTATCTTTATAAACCTTACTTATAAAGAAGGATAAGAGAGAAGCTATATAATAGCTAATTATAATAAGCTAAGTATATAGGAAATATAGTCTATATTAATATCTATAGCCTATTTTATATAACTAGTTATAAAAAAAAATACTAGATTATACTAGTTAATAGCTATAGTAGGTTTAATAATAATAAGGCTATTAAGACTAGAGAAAGTATATAAGAGTTTATTAAATACTTTATATAGTTTTTAAAAAATAAAAAACCTTAAAGATAATATTATTAAGTAGCGCACCTAAATAAGGCTAAAGAATTTAATAGCTATAAGTTTAATAAGTAAGCAGTAAAATACAGCACTTAATTAAAAACATCCCTTATAAAATAGTATTAGTTAAATAGTATTATAAAGAACTTTAATATTATTATATATAATAAGCTATTACTTATAATAATTAAAGGGAATATCCTATAGTAATACTAGTTTAAAGTCCTTAATACTATTAACTATTTAAGGAATAGAAGTTTATATAAAGCGCTTAATAAAATACCTTTTAAATTAGTTTTTAATTAATAGCTAAATATCTTAAATATTAAGATAGTAAGAATAGTAGCCTAGCACCTAATTCTATAAGCTTAATATAAAAAGCTAGATAATAAAAGTATAAAATGCATTTTACTTAGCTTTATTAAAAATATAAAATATTACCTGCTAATACTTATAAAGAGAGTTATTACCTTTTTAAATATTTATTTTAAATCTAAGGTTATTACTTAATAAAACATTATATTAACTTAAAGCGTTAGTATATAAACTAATAATAAACTATAAGATAAAAAGCATTATTAAAAAAACAGGCTTTATTCTTTTTATAATAAAAGTGTTTTACCTAAAACTAATAACACTTAACCTTAAATAGCCTAAGTTTTAAAATAAAGTCCTAAAATATTTAAAGTTATAGTACCCTTTTAAAAATAAATACTTATTATTTAGCATTCTAGCACTAGCTACTACTTTAAAGTTACTAATTAAAGATATTAAACTATAGACATTTTAAAAAGCTAAATATAGTTTTTTTTAAAATAAGTAGTATAAGGGGATAATTAAAGAGATCTAAGCTTTATATAATAATAGGACCTAGGATTTTATTAAGCCTAACTTATAAATATATATTTTATAAAGTAAGTGGGTTTATAAGTTAAAAAGAGGGCTAAATAACTAGGTTATTAAGTATAAGGCATATTAGGTTATATAAGGCTATAAATAAATTACTAGCATTAACTATATAAAGATATTTATATTAGTTATAAAGCTAATAACTTATAAAGCACTATTTATAATAGCAGCTGCCCTTAATTTAAAAATTAAGTAAATAGATATAAAAATAGCATTTTTATATAGTAAGGTTAAGGAAGATATTTATATTAAATAGCTAACTAGATTTATAAATAGATTAAGGAGAGTTTATAAACTAAAAAAAGCTCTTTATAGTCTTAAATAAGCATTATAAGTTTAATATAAAACCCTTATAAACTTTCTTACTACCCTTAGTTTTTATTTAGTATTTTTAAACAGCAGTCTTTATATAAAAAAAGGTATCTTTATTATAATTTATATTAATAATTTACTTTTAGTTAAAAAGAATAAGTTAAAGATTGCTAGACTAAAGGATATGCTATATAATAAATTTTTTATAACTAATTTAAGGCTATACTACTACTACCTAGGCATATAAATTTATTAAAATAAAATAGCTTATATAATAATTCTTAATTAATAAGGATATATTTAAAAGATCCTCTACTAGTTTTAAATAATAAACTATAAGGCAGCAGCTACCTTAATAGCAGAAATAAGATTATAAAAAGTAAGAGATATATATAAGTATTACTAAAATAAATAAAAAAAGTACTAATTAATAGTAAAATTACTAATATACTTAATGCTTAAAATATACCTAGATCTAGCCTTTATAGTATTAGTTATTAGCTAATATTTAAATAATCTAGATAAAATATATAAGCAGGCTGTAAAGCAGATTTTAAGATATTTATAAAGAATATAAAACCTATGCCTTATATTTTAAAGCAATTTTTAACTATTAAGAGGATATAGTAATTTTAACTAGGCTAGTAATCTAGATATATATAAATTAACCTCTAGTTATATATTTAATATTAAGAGTAGAAAAATTAGCTAGTTATTATAATAGCAGGCTATAATAGCCTTATTAAGTTATAAAGCTAAGTATATAGCCTAAATAAATATAATAAAAAAGGCAATTTAGCTATAAAGGCTTTTTAAGGAATTATAAACTAATCTTTAAGAGGAGAATATAGTAAAGTCTTTACTAAATATAGTAATTATTTACTATAATAATTAGGGGGTAATAGCATTAGCTAAAAACCTAATAAACTATAAGGGTTTAAAGTATATAAAAATATAATATTACTTTATTTATAAGAAGGTAAAAAGTAAAAAGATTAAACTAGAATATATTTTTATAAACTAGATAGTAGTAAATAAACTAACTAAGCTGCTTAAAAAAGATTGCTTTAGCAAGTTTTATAAAGCCCTAGGATTTAAGAGGATTGCTAATACTAGTATTACTATTAAAAAGAACTAGATAATATTATAATTAACTTATAAGACTATTTAAGCTATTTACTAAAGATAGTAGTAACACTAAGGTTAGTAAAAGCTAACTCCTGTTATTTTAAGAGGATATAAATATAGCAGGAGCTATAAGTTAAGTTATTAAGCAGGAGTGTTAAAAATAAGGGCACTAACTTAAAAGTAGCAGTACTTAGTTTAATAAAGGTTAGTCTAGGTTATAAGTATAAGTAGGAGGTCTTTTCTAGTAGGCTAGTTATAAGAATTTAAGGCTAATTAATATATATTTTAATAATTTTATTTTACTACCCCCTTCTTCTCCTTTTTATCCTTATAGCATATATACTTATAAGTTTATAAGCATTTAGGTTAACTTTAATTATAAATAGCACTTTAGCTAAATATTATAATATATTAATATTAATATTCTTAAACTCTTAGCTAATTAAGTATATATACTATCTTTATTACTATTTAATATATTAAGTATATTATAAAATCTAGCAGTAAAAAGAGATAAATTAGAAATATTTATCCTATTTATTATATTATTAAATATATAGTTTAATTATCTTTTTATATATTTACTATAGTTATTTTAATTTTAATCTTTTATTAGTAATATATTAAATAATATTAAAGACTATTAAGAGATTATATATATTAGCTACTTTAACCTTAATATTAAAGATAATACTACTAGCAGTAATATTATAGTTTAAAATAATATTAAACAGTTTATTAATAGCATTTAAGATAATACTATAAGTAATAAATATATTTAGTATATTTATACTAACCTCCTTTAGCTACTTTATAGCCTAGCCTTATATTAATAAGGAGTATTACTACTTTTAATAAAAAAGGAAGTTATTAAACAGTCTATTAACTTATAAATATAGGCCCTACTATACTAATTCTAGCTTAATTAAGTAAATGCTATTAGCTATCTAGCTATAGTATAATATATAAATAATAACTATATAATAAGTATAAATATTAAAGCCTAGGCTATAAAGTTTTTTTAAATAGCTAAAGCAGCTAGATTTATTATACTAGTATAGTAGTTAAGCTAGCTATATCTTTATATTAGTCTTAGCCTATATAAGCTTATTTTTAAGCTGCTGCTAATAATAATAAAAACTAAATACTTAAAAGACCTTAAAAATAAGCAGTAAATGCGCTAAGCAGCCTTAAATACTAGCAGAGCCTTAAATAAGCTGCTATAGACTATAAATCTGCTTTATTAGCAGGAGTAATAATAAGCCCTCCTTATTATTATATTTACTAATAATAATCTAACTAAATAACTAAATAAAGTATACTATAATATAAATAGGCAGGGATAATATTAGCTAGTAAGTAATAAATAATCTAGTAGTAATAACTATTATAATAAATAAGCTAATAATAAAATAAATAATTATTAAAATAGCTAATATATATACTAAAGTAATAAATAAGGTTACTTATATAAGGATATATAATATAAGAGGGTTTAGTAGAATAGTAATTATTAAGAAAAGGAATTAAAAAACTAAAATTAATTTTAATATTAAACTAGGTACCTGCTAGGCTTATATATTAAATAATTAAAAAAAGTATTTATAGCAGTTAATAATTTAAGCATTAAAAAAGTTAAAACTAACCTTAAGGCATAAGGATATTATATAACTAATAAATATAAAGAGTTTAATAAAGATAATAAGTATATAAATAATAGTACTAGTATATATTATATAAACTCTTTAATAGTAATGCTTTAGTAATAAATAAAAGGCATAAAATATATACTGCTATTTAAGCTTAATAAATAATAATTAGTTAACTAAGAATAACTAATATTAGGATAGATATATATTTACTAGAAATAAGTTATTCTATTTAAACTATAATATATCTTTATTTAAACTATAGTGGTTTATATATAGGGTAAAATTCCTATGTATATACTGTTAAGTTTATTACTGCACACCTGCTTATAGTGTAAGCTAATAGCAGGCTTATTTTTATATAATAATACTATATAGGGTTATAGATTTATTATTTTTAACTATTGCAGCTGGCCTTAGGGCTGACTTTAGGGCTGACCTTAAAGCCGACCTTATTACAGCCGACTTTATTACAGCCTATTAGAAAAGGGGGCACTAATATAGGAAGTATTAGTATATAGGCAGGCAGGGGGTTAATCTAGCTATAGATATAAGTAGGTGCTATAGTCCTGTCTAACTAAGAGGATAATAAGTAAGATAATTAATATACTTTTTAATAGGTTATAAGCCTGGCTTCTACTTAATATTACTAAGTATTTAAACCTTACTTTTACTAAATACTAATTTTACTACTCCTGCAGGTCTTAAATAAAAATTACTATATAATAAGCTATATTAAATAAATACCTAATAACTAACCTAAATAAAATAAAAATTACCTATTAACTAAAATAAATAAGATTACTATCCTTAAATAATTTAATTACTAAACTAGTAGTATACTAGTCTTTTTTATAGCTTTTAAAAGGCTAAAAAGGTCTAAGAGATTAAGAGAATAAGCTTAAGGATATTATAAATAATAGCTTAAATATATTTAAGTAACAGACCCTTAGTTAAATAAATAAGGATTTTAAAGATAATAAGATATTTATAGTTCTTATACTATTAAGTAATACTAATATTTTTAAGTATAAAGTCTAAATGCCTTTAAATTAAAGATTAAGATTAATTTATAATATAGCCTAATAATATAATAACTTAAAAGATAGTATTATAGCTAGAAGTATAACTAGGCTAGAAATTAAGCTAATTATAATTAGCGCATTTAGTTTTAAATCTCTTTTAACTTTAAAAAAATAAAAGGACTTCCTTATTTAAGAATAATAGCTAAAGCTTATTATTAACCTTATTAAGGCAGAAGATTTACTTAGTGTTTATAATATTAAGGATAAGGTCCTTATAAACTAATTAAATGCCTAAAAGAGTAAGTAAAAATAATATATTAAAATTTTAAAAAAAATACTATTTATTTTACTAAGCAAGATAATAAGTAATAAAAAAACTATTTAAAAAGTCTTTTAATAAGTAAAGGATAAATTTTAAAAGTTTAATCTTAGTGCTTTTTAAGCAGCTTATAAAAAATAAGAAGATTATAATTTTATATCCTTAAACTTAATAAAGGACTTTACCTAGAAAATTAAAATTATTTAAGAAAAATTCCTATAAGCTAGAAGTTAGTATAAGCTTTTAAATAGCTACCTTATACTTAAATTTATTAATAAGCTAAGTAACTAGTACCTTATTTAGTATATAAACTTTTAAATAAATTATAACTTTAAGGTATTTTTAATACTAGATAGTATTATTTATAGCATTAAGGCTAAAGAAGTTAGGTAAAAAAGCAGTATAATAAGTATATAAGCCCTGCTAATATAAAAATACATAGCACTAATAAATAAAAAAAACTTAATAATAGTAAGGGTTTTATAATACACTTATTATAATAAGATATATTATATAAAGGATATCTACTAAAAGTTATACTTAAATAAAAAAAGATGCTAAGATAATAAAAAATAATAATAAATTTAATACTATAACTTAAAGATAACTAAGCTATTACTATTTAGTAAAAAAAACCTTACCTTCTTTATATTTAAGACTATTAAAGCTGCTAGATCTAGTAATAATAATAAGTAGTTCTATTTAGACTGTACTATATTAGTATTTAGACTATAGTGGTCTATGCCTATACTAAAATTATTACATCTATACCAGCCCTCCTATAGCCGCATACCTATTTACAGTGTATAGTTATAGCAAGGCCTGTATATATATATAGCCTATATAACACTAAAATGTGGTTATATTTAGCCAGTTCTTTAGCCTTATCCTAAGGCATCGCGACCTATAGAGCTGCTAATATAGAGTTATCGCAGGGCATCCTCCCAGTCGTCCATAAGTTCATAACTGCAGCTAACAGCAAAAAGATCTTTAATAACATAACGTTTCAAAGCCATTACCGCCGCCCTTAACATCTCCTTAATAGTAATAACTGCTAGTGTGCTATACTGTATTTTGCTATATAGGCGTAGACTTTACTACTTAGGGGTGTCTCTCTAGCTATAGCATAGACCACTACAGTCTAAATAGTAATATAGTATAGTTTAAATAGAACTACTTATAATAATAACTACTATATATCCTTCTAGAATATCTAAGTGCAGCCTTAAAGCTATATAAGTGCTAGACTCTAGCTATAAATAGTATACTATATACTATAAAGAAGAATTTGCCTTAAAAACCCTTTATTTATATAACAGCATGCTTAATAGTATTAAAGATTTTAAGATTATAGTAAAAGGTATAGGAAATATAATCTAATACTATATAAATTAAAATATATTAATAACTATAACTTTTATAAGTGTTTTATATATGCCTACTCTTAAACTAAACTTAATCTTAATAACCTAACTCCTTAATTTAAAGGGGGAGATATATATAACTTAAGAAAGCTAGATAATTAAAAAGGGCAAGATTAAGATTATAGTAAAATAATTTAAGAAACTGTTTATACTTTAAACTAATGCCCTTTTTATATAAGCTTTTATATTATATATTATAAACCTAAAGCTTTAACTTTAATATAATTAAATAGGTTATTTTAGTAATAATAACCTTATTAAGTTAAAAAATATAATAAAAGGAATAAATATAGTATAAGAATATTACCTATATAAACCCTATTTTTAAAAATAAATAAAAAAAAAGCTATATTAAGGATAATTAAAAAAAGGGGAATATATTATAAATATAATTTATATTAATATCTGCAGTTTATTTTATATTACTAGCTTTAATAAAAAGTAATACTAGATTATATTTATTAATAGTTATAGCAGATTTAGTAAAAGTAAGGCTATTAAAAATAAATAAGGCGCTTAAAAGCTTATATAATTCTTTATCTAGTTTTTAAAAAATAAAAAACTATAAGAATACTATTATTATACTATTTACTTTAATAAAATAAAAGAATTTAATAGTTATAAACTTAACTACTAGGCTATATAATAAGAAACTATAATAAAAATATTACTTATAAAGTAATATTAAGTAAATAAAATTATAAAAAGCTTTAATATTATAATTTAAAATAAACTTCTGCTTATACTTATAAAAAGGAAAATATTATAAGAATACTAGCTAAAAGTCTTAAAAACTATTAACTACTTATATAATTAAAGCCTATATAAGGCATTAAATAAAATACTATTTAAATTTATCTTTAAATAATAACTTAATATCTTAAATATTAAAATAGTAGGTATAATAGCCTAGTATTAAATCTTATAAGCATAATAAAAAAAGCTTAATAAAAAAGAAATAAAGTGCACTTTTTAGGCTTTATTAATAATAGTATTTATTATCTCCTAACCCCTAGCAGTAAAGTTATTAGCTTATTAAATATATACTTTAAATCTAATACTATTTTTATTTATCTTAATATAGCTGCTTTTAAATAATTTATAAACACTTACTTTATAAGCATATAGATAGACAGTCTATTTATAATTAAAAAAAGATATTAAAAGTTAAGCTCTGTTTAATTTATAATTAATATAATCCCTTAGGCTACCTAGTTAAAAATATCTTAATACCTTAAAGTTTATAATAATAAAACTTAAAGTAATAAGTATAATAAGGTTTTAAAATATCTAAAACTTTAGTATTTACTATATTATTAATACTTACTATATAGTATTCTTACCTTTATAGTATTAGCTAAGTCTTATACTAATAATATTAAGCTAATTATATATAAAAAAGCTATTTACAGCTTTTTTAAAAATAAGTAGTATAAGGGGATAACTAATAAAATATAAGCCCTTTAAGATAATAACACTTAGCACCTAGTTAACCTTAACCTAAATATAAATATCTTATAAGGAAAATAGGTTTATAAGCTAAAAAAAGGACTAAATAACTAAGTTATTAAATATAAGGCCTGCTAGATTATCTATAGCTTTAAAATAAATTACTAGTATTAATTTTACTAAAACCTTTATATTAGTAGTTAAGCTAATAACCTATAAGGCCTTATTTATAATTACTATAGCTTTAGACTTAAAAATTAAGTAAATAAATATAAAAATAGCTTTTTTATATAATAAGGTAAATAAAGATATTTATATAAAATAACTAATAAAATTTAATAATAATATAAATAAAGTCTATAAGTTAAAAAAGGCATTATATAGTTTAAAATAAGTATTAAAAGTTTAGTATAAAACACTAACTAACTTTCTGCTTTTTTTTAATTTTTATATAGTATTAGTAAATAATAGCCTTTATATTAAGAAAGGCAACTTTATTATAATTTATATTAATAATCTATTACTTATTAATAAAAATAAGAATAAGATTATAAAACTTAAAAATGCCTTATATTAGCACTTCTTTATAACTAACCTAAGCCCTTACTACTATTATCTTACTATATATATTTAATAAAATAAAGCAGCTTAAATAATAGTCTTTAATTAGTAAGGCTATATTTAAAAAATCCTTTAATAATATAATATATTAGATTATATACTAATCTTAATACTAATAGTAGAAAAAAGACTATAAAAGGCTAAGGGATATATTAATTAGCTAAAAAAAAAAAAGAATATTAGTTAATAGTTAGGTTATTAATATACTTAATACTAAAAACTTAACTAAATTTTACTTATATAGTCTTAGTTATTAGCTACTATACTAGTAACTTTAATAACTTATATAAATAAGCTATAAAATAAATTCTTAAATATATTTAAGGTATAAAAGACCTATCCCTTATTTTTTATAATAACCTATAACTATTATATAGCTATAGTAACTTTAACTAAGCTAGTAATTTAAATTTATATAAATTAACCTTTAAGTATATATTTAATATTAGCAGTAGTAAAATCAGCTAGTTATTAAAAAAATAAATAATAACTGCACTTTTAAGCTATAAGGTTAAATATATAGGTTAAATAAATATAATAAAGGAAGCTATTTAGCTATAAAGGCTATTTATAAAGTTATAAACTAATTTTAAAAAAAAGATATAAAAAAGCTATTATTAATAATATTATTATTTAAAAACTTGCTATATATTATAATTATTTATTATAATAACTAAGGAGTAATTATACTTATAAAGAATTTTATAAATTATAAAAGGTTAAAATATATTAAAACTTAATATTACTTTATTTATAAAAAGGTTAATAATAAGGAAGTTAAGCTTAAGTATATACTTATAAATAAAATAATAGCTAATAAATTAACTAAGCTATTAAAAAAAGACTATTTTATAAAATTCTATAAAGCCTTAAAACTAAAAAAGATTACTAATATAAAAAATGCTAATAAAAAAGCTTAAGTCCTCCTCTAGCTATATAAATAAGTTAGACTTAAAAGAACTTAATAATATTAATAATATTAAGTTAGTAAAAGTAATTATAAACCTAAAACCTTCTTAAAAAGTATAGGACTAGTAAGAGAAAGTTTACCTTACAGCCCTATATTATTAAGTAGGAGTATTAAAAAAGGGGGCATTAATATAAGAAGTATTAGTATATAGGCAGGCAGAGGGTTAATCTGGCTATAAATATAAGTAGGTGCTGTAGTCCTGTCTAACTAGGAGGACAATAAGCAAGATAATTAATATACTTTTTAACATAGCCGACCTTATTATAGCTGACCTTATTGCAGCCGACTACCTTATTATAGCGCGAGATTAACGGCAGTGCTGACTATTGCCATAGGATTAAGGAGGCGGCTGTAGTAGTAGTAGAGGCAGTAGTAGAGGCAGTAGTAGAGGCAGTAGTAGAGGCAGTAGTAGAGGCAGTAGTAGAGGCAGCAGTAGAGGCAGTAGTAGTAAATATCTTAGTAATACTTATATATGCCCTCTACCTTATAATATCTCCTTAACAGTAATAACTTCTAGTGTATAATATTATATTCTAGTGCTTAGGTATAGGATATTTTACCTAGGGGGTTAGTCTAGCTAGTAGCATAGACTACTATAGTTTAAATAAGAATCTATTATAGTTTAAATAAAGAGTGATGCTATTTAGACTATACTATATTGCTATTTAGACTGTAGTGGTCTATGCCTGTACTTAAATTATTATGCCTACACCAGCCCTCCTATAACCGCACACCTATTTACAGTATAAAATAATAGCAAGACCAGTAGCCTATATAATAACACTAAGACAGTTAAGTTTAGCTGTTTCTTTAGCCTTATCCTTAGGCATTATAATCCTTATAGCAGGAGATGGCTGCCTAAAGCTGCTGTTTCTTTTAGAATTATTACAGGGTGTCTTTAGTAAGTTTATAATTATAGCCAGTAGCATAAAGATCTTAAATAACGCAAGGACGATTTAAAGCTATCGCTGCTGCTATAAATAACATCTCCTTAATAGTAATGTCTGCTAGTATGCTATACTGTATTTTACTATATAGGCATAGACCTTACTACTTAATAGGGTCCCTCTAGCTATAGTATAGACTACTATAGTCTAAATAGTAATATAGTATGGTCTAAATAGTATAACTCTAAATAAAATAACTCCTAGAAATATTCTTAAAAGTTTAATAGCTATTCTTAACTTATATAATATATTTACTTTAATTTATATAAGTACTATAATATATAGCCTAAATTATAATTACAGTTTAAACCTAAATAAGTTATTAAGGCATAACTATAAAAGGATAAGGCTAGTCTTATTACTTATATATATATTAAAATAAAACTGTAATTTAACTTAAAGGCACTAGTTATAATAAGAGTAATTAATACAGGCTGCTTAAACTTTATTATTAATAAAGACTAGCTTATATAGTACTTTATTAATATAGTATAAATAAATATAAATATATTAAAGATTATAGTATATACTAGGGGGGTCTTAAAAATAACTGCATTTCCTATCTTAGCATAGCTAGGATAAGGGGCATGTTAATTAGTAAAAGGTCTATTAATTTATAAAAAAAAAAGATATATAGGTTATAGTATATATATTATATAAAAAGATATACTATATAATCCTTAATTTTTATAATTTATAAGGTAAAAATGCTATTAGGCTACTGCTTAGTATAAGGAGAATCTAAATCTGCTTAAATTAGCCTTTTTTAATACAGGATTAATAATTTTAAATTTTAGTACTTATATTTATATAGCATACACACTAAGACTAAAGTATTTTATAAATTAATAACCCTTTTACTAATTAACATGCCCCTTAACTTAGTAAAGCTTAATTAAGGAATGCAGTTGTTTTTAAGACTCCCCTAGTATTAATAAGGTTACTTTATTAAGTAAAAAAGTATATTTTAATTTTTATATTAAGGCTAAATAGGATAATATAAAAATAATAATATATTTTTAAGCTAAAGCTTAAGTTAAGAAAAACCTCTGCCTTAATATACTCTTTAACTTAAACTTTTTATATAAATATAGCATTAACCTAATAATTATAAAAAACTGCCTAATTATTTAGTTAGTATATAATATAAAGGTCTTAATTATAAGTTAATATAAGAGGAGATAAATTACTTAATAGGTATTAATTAGTTAAATTATAATAGTATACCTAGGTATATTTAAAAGGATATTAATTTATTATAAACAGCTAGAAAAAAGTAACTATTATAATGCTTTATAAACCTATTACTTTTAAATATTAAAACCCTTATTAGTAAACTATATATATACTTTTAATACCCTTAAGGTAATAGCTATATAAAGCTAGGTCTTTACTATTAATATATTAAATAAACTAATTATATTTTATTAAAAATAGAAGATTAAATATATCTTAAACTATAATATAAAAGTATATATTATAATTTTTTAAAATTAGGCTTATATATTATAATAGTATATAGCTAATAATTAAAACTTAAAGTAAAAAAAAGATAAAATAAGCAAGGCTATATTAGTTATAATTAATATAAAAATTAAAACTACTAATAATAACACTAACTAACCTTAATATATACTACTTAAAAAGCAAGGTCTTATTAAAAAGCTAATTAATATTAAGAAAAGATAATTACTAAATAGTATTAAAGTATATATAAAAAAACAGGCAGAAGCTAATATATTTTAAAAAATTATAAATAAGCATAATATTTAATAAGACTATAAAATAATCCTACTATTAAAGGATAAAAAATAAAGATTTTATTAATTAAAAATTAGGAATTATAAAAAACGCCTACTAGGCTATACTTATTAAGTATTAAAAACTGTAAATTCTTTAATAAAATAATAAATAACCTTTATTAATAAAGCTATATATTATAAATAAAATAACTAATACCTTTAATATCCTTAGTTTTTATAGTTTAGTAAATAGTTAATAATAAAAAGAAAAGATATATAATTATTAATCTATAAGCACTTAATAAAATATCTATCCTTAATATCTACCTTATACTATTATAAAAAGAAATTATTACTAGCTTTTAAAATAAATAATATATTTTAGTCTTAAATATATTATTAAAGGGGTTTTAAAAATAACTGCATTTCCTATCCTAGTATAGCTAGGATAAGGGGCATATTAATTAGCAAAAAGGTTATTAATTTACAAAATATATTAACCTTAATGCGCATGCTATATAAATTAAGGTACTAATTTAATAAACTATCACTCCTGCACTTAAAAAAGCCATTTTATATAAATTTAAAATTGCCTTACCTTAAAGAGCAGCTTAATAGTATTTTTATAATCTAAATTATAGATTTAGGGGTTTTTATAATACCTCTTATTATATAGCATATACTACTTTAACCTATATATCTTTTTTTTATAAATTAATAAACCTTTTACTACTTAGCATGCCTCTTATAATAGTAGGGCTATTATAAGAAATGCAGTTATTTTTAAGACCCCTCTAGTAGCTTTTTTTTATTAACTTTTAATTTATACTAATTATAAAGACTATATAATACTAATTAGCTTATAAGGCCTAGAAATATTATATATAGTTATTATAAGTTATAAAAACTTACCCCCCTTTATATAAAGGTTTATAAATTAAAAGCTATATTTATTTAAAAGCTTTATAAGGGCATATATTAATAATATAGTTATTTTTAATAATATATTTAATAACTACTATAAGCATTTTAACTATATACTATTAAAGTTTTCTTACCTATAATTAGTAATATAACTATTAAAGTTATTTTATAAATATCCCTTAATATAGCTACTTAGGTTTAAAGTAAATACGCTTAATATATTAATAATAAAAGAATAAATAGCAGCTATTACTAATATTAAAATACTGCTTAACCTAGCAGACCTTAAGGTTTACTTAAGTATAGCTATATTTTTATAGCAGTTTATTTATCTTTATTAAATTAAGGCCTAGCTATTAAAAGCTTATAAAACTAAAATACTAGCTAATATATAATAAGTAAAAAAAAAAAAAAAAAAAAAATTAATAAAAAAGCTAAATCTTATAAGCTATAATAGTATACTTTTAAACCTACAGCCTTAAAAAAAAAGGCATTTAAAATATTATAAGAATAGTTAATAAATAATATAAAACTATATTATTATAACCTAAGCTAATAAACTTTTTTTAAACTTAATATTAATAAATGCAGTTTTAAGGTTTTTATATTTTATTTAAAAAATAATAAATAAATACTATTAACTATACTAAGGTAATATATTTAGCCTATTATATTTCTTAATAAACTACTATTTTTAATAAAAATATAATATAAGCTAATAAAATTAAAGGTAATATACCTAGTTTAAGCAGTAAAAAAGCTTTAAACCTTAATTTAATTATATTATAAAATAGTAATAGTCTTTACTAACTACTAATTAATTAAAAGGATTATAAATTATATTATAATAAAAACCTTTAACCTAATTAAAGTAAACTAATACCTTATAAGCACTTTTATATACCTTAGTTAATTTTAATTTAATATTTATTATAATATTAAAAAGATAAACCTTATATTAAATATACTATTTAAACTACTAACCTTAAAAGTAAATAAGCTAAAGATTAATAGCTAGATAAATAAATTAAATAATATTTAGGATATAAATACTTATTTAATAATAATTATACTATATATACTTAATAAACTAAAGATAAGAATCTTATTAAAATATTAAAATAATAAGTATTATATAACTATACTTAAGGTTATAAATAAAAATGCTAAGTATATAGCTAAGCTATTTTATAAAATTAAGTAAGTTAAGGAGAAAAATATAAACTATTTTAATTAAAAAGAATAACCTATTTACACTTTATTTATTAAGAATAATAGCCTATTATATAAAAGGGATTTTAATAAATAGCTATACCTTTATATTTTATTAAACTACTTAATTAATATTTATTATATAGTATATAATAAGTAGGCATATACTAGTTTATATTAAATAATAGTAATATTAAATAGTTTTAATATATTATAAATAATAAAAAAACTTTAATAATATATTTTATATTATTTAGTATATATAGTAAATAAAATAAACACTTAAAAACTATTAAAAAAACTATAACTTATTTAAGAACTAGCCTAACTATTTTATATAATAGCTATTAACTTTATTATTAGTCTGCCCTTAATAAAAAAAAGATTATTTTAAAAGTTACTAAACTATAACCTTTTACTAAATATATTAATAATAGTAATATATAAATAGTTATATTATACTTTACTAATCTTAAGTTTATTATAATATTTAATAGTATAGTAAGCACTAGTCTTTTTATAAGCATTACTACTATATAATTAAGGTATGCTTTATATACTTATTAATAATAAAGATTTAAAGTTTATATTAAACTTATAGTATAATTTATTTTAAGCACTTAAAACTAGACTAGCAGCTAGTATAAGCTATTATTTATAAATAAATAGTATATTAAAAAGAAAAAACTAAATAATAAAAATTAATATATAATATTATACTGCAGTCTTAAATATACCTTAAATAAAAATCCTACTATCCCTGCAGTTTTAACTTAATAATACACTAGCTTTTATAATTAAAAAGTCGCCTAATAAGCTAAGAGTATTACTATCTAGGCACTAACTTATTACTATCTAGGCACTAACTAGCCTAAGTAGGCATAGTAAAGGCCTATGCCTATAAACCTATAAAAATTACTACTAACTTTAAAAATTAAAAAGAATTCTAGAAAATACTAATAAAAAAGTAATTTAAGTTTTAGCTTATTTATATAGTTAAATTATATATTTTATATTTAAAATCTATTAAATAAAATATATATAGCTAAAAAAATATATTTTATATTTAAATGCTATTTTTAACCTAAGTAGTACTTATATAGTTATATACTTTATAAAACTATAATTTTTAAAATATAAGCTATATAGCTATATAAAAAGTTACCTAGCTTTTATAAGCTATTATATAAAAATACCTAGCTTAAAATACTATAAGTTTCTTTCTTATATTAATAGCTTAAATAAAGATATATAAAATATATAAAAATACTATTATTATACCTTTTAGCCCTTAATTTAAATATAGCTATTTTTTATATATTTTATTTATTTTTTTTTTTCTAAGTAAAGAAAACTAACTTTAAAAACATAGTCTTTTAAAGGAAAAATTTAAGGTACCTCTACTAGTGCCTAGATAGTAATAAGTCAGTGCCTAAATAGCAATACTTTAAGCTATTTATAGGCTTTAAGCTAAAAAACCTTATAAATATCTTAAAAAAGACTAGTTATTAAACTAGAATATAAATAATACCCTCTACTAGCTTTACTTAAAAAATACTAAGCATTTAGTAAAATATATAGCTATAGTAGCTAAATAGACTTATAATTAAAAATATAAACTAGTTAAGTTTAATATTAGTAATAAAGTCTACTTATAACTATATTATAAATATTACCTACTAAGTAAGCTATTATAAAAATAGTTATAATAAAAGGCTAGGCTATTTACTATTAAATAATAAGTTAAACTGCTAGTATACTAACTAAACCTTTTAAAAATATAAAAAATTTATAATATTATATTTATAACTTATTTATACCTAATCCCTTAGCAGGCTAACTTATATAATTAGCAGATACTACTAGCTAAAAGAATAGTTATAAATAAAAATAACTATTATAAAATTAAAAAGCTAGTAAAATAAAGGCTAAATAAAAAAAGAAGAAATTATTAAGTTAAATACCTAGTTTAATAAAAGAATAGTATACTATATAAAAATAAATAAAATAATAAATAATAATTAATTTAAATAGCTAAAGACTTTATTAGGTAATATAAGGCATTTTATTTATTAATAAAGCTTTACCTAAATATATTAAAAATAATAAAAGTTAATAAGCACTTAAAAATAAATATTTAAATATAGCTATTAATAAAATAAACTGCCTATTAATAAATAAAGGTAAGGTAAAAATAGTATAATAACTAGTTTATTAACTAGTATACTAATACTATTAGCTAAATTAAAAAAAGCCTATTTACTTAAGGTTTATATTTTTCTTACTTTTTACTTACTTTATACTACTAGAGGGGTTTTAAAAATAACTACATTCCTTATAATAGCCTTACTATTATAAAGGGCATGCTAATTTATAAAAGGTTTATTAATTTATAAAATACTTTAATCTTAATACGCATACTATATAAATATAAGTACTAAATTTTAAAATTATTATTTTTATATTAAAAAAAGCTATTTTAATTAAATTTAGTATTACCTTATAATAAGCAGTAGCTTAATAGTTTTTTTTCTTTAAAAATTATAAAATTAGTAGGCTTTAAGGTACCTTATATTATATAGCATATATATTATAAGTTAAGTATCTTTTTTTTATAAATTAATAACCCTTTTATAACTTAATAACCCCCTTATCTTAGTAAAGCTAAAATAAAAAATATAGTTATTTTTAAGACCCCCCTAGTATATTAAATTATTTCTGCCTGCTTTATATTTATATATTATATTTTACTTTTTATAATATTTTAATACTTATAAAATTTTCTTTTTATATAATTTAATATACTAAATAAGCTTTAAAATAATAATAATAATAGTATAAATACTATAGTAAACTAAAAGCTTATTAATTAAACCTTAATTTTATTATATAAAACCCTTGCTTACTTAATAAAGCAAGAGATTAAAGATATTTATTAAGAGTATTATAAATATTAATAAAAATATAATAAATATAATAAGCTTATTATAAATATAATAAATAAATAGGCCTATAAGTATTATAAGCACTTTATTAAAGGTGTCTTTTACTAAGTTAAGCTTAACCTTAATAAATACTAAGACTACTTTAATATATATATTAAAAAGGCCTACTTAAAAAGGTTTTAAAGTATAAGTATTAAAGTAATTAAAAAGGCTATTACTATTTTTATAAACTTATTAAAAATACTACTAACTATATTAAGGAATTATATAAAATACACTTTTTATATATACTATTTTTAATAGTAGCTATAGCTATTTATAAGCTATATGCTTTTAAATTAAAAAAAAATAAAGTAATTATACTTATTAAAAAATACAGTATACTTAACTACCTTTAAGGCATTATTAAATTATAAATACTAACTATTAAGGTTATAGTATATATAAACTTATTATATAAAAATATAACTAGTTAGTTAAAGAAGAATATTACTATTTAAAAAAAGTAAAAACAGAACTATAAGTTAATATTAACCTAAATAACCTAATAAAAAATATTATTAATATAATAATAATAGCTTAAAAAATAAATAACCTTTTTACTAAACTACTTAATATAGTTTTATAAACTATTAAAATAAAAGTTTAAATAAGGCTTACTTAAGATAAAGTTAAACCTTAAGTATTAAAAAAGATTAAAGCACTAATGCTTATAAAAGACTTAAATAAAGCTAAAGAGTATTTTAATAGCTTAAATAAATATATTATAGCTATTTTTAAAAAATATATAAAGGAAGTTCTTTATAATTAGGCTATTATTACTAAAGCTAACTAAATAGAAAAATAGCTTAAAAATAACTAAAAGGATAAATAAAAGGTTAAATAAATATAAATAATTAATATATAAATTTTAGTAAAATAAACCTTACTAAGTATTATTAATTAACACCTAGGCAAGTTAATAAATATAACCTATAATTATAAAATTAAGTCTAGCCTTAAGTATAAGCTTTAGCAGATAGTTTATAATCTTTATACTTATATTATAAAAATAATAAAATAAGTAAAAGTAAAGGCTAAGGCTAAGCTTATATAATAACTTTAAAAACTTTATAATAATATAAAAGACTTCCTTAAGTAAAAAGTGGCTTAGTTAGTTAAGGATATAAAAGCTAAGGTTAATAATAAGCTAAATAGCTTTTATTAAGATATACTTAATATAATTATATAAACTTTATATAAAAGAACTTACTAAAATATATTTATTTAAATAAATAAAAATATATATATATTAAATAATAATATATATATAATAAATAAAAATATATATATAATAAATAAGTATAAATAAAATAATATAATTAAAAAATAAAATATTAAAGGTTAGCTAGTTAATAAAGTAAAGGGATATTTTATATTATAAACACTTATATTATTAAAAAATATATTAAAATAATAGTATTTATTAAAAGGGGGAGTTATAATAGTATATTTATAAAAAAGGCAGGGTAGTTAGTTAGGCTAGTTAGTTAGCTTTTTTTAAGTTAGTTAGGCTAGTTAGTTAGCCTTTTTTATAAAAGTATAAATAGCTTATAAAATAATAAAAAATTAGCTTTCTCTCCTTATATACTTATATTACTATTAATTTATAAAAAAAAAAGATATATAAATTATAATACTAATAATACTATATAAATAAAAGTACTTATATTTAAATTAATAATTTTAATATTTTTATAATAATTTAAAGTAAGTATAATTATTAAAATAAAAAAAGGGCAGTACTATACTTTAAGTTTAACTAGGCAAGCTTATTATAGCTTTTAATATTACTATTACTATTAACTTTATTACTACTACTGCTATTATTTTTATTATTACTCTTAAGCTTAATAGCTTTAAACTTTACTGCTAAATTACTTAAGCTATATTTATTTATAATTTTTATACTATTAGCTTTAAGTAATAACTCTTTTTAATTTAAAGCCTTTTTTATTACTTTTAATATTATAAAATTAATAGCTTTTTAAATAAATTTATTATTATAGTTTATATTTTAAGGCTATAATACTAATAGCTTTTAGCTATAAATAAAGTATTTTTTATAATAAAGCTTATAATAAAAGTAATAATAGCTATAAAGCTACTTATTATTATTAAAAAAGGTATAATAATTAGACTTAAACTACTTTTTTAATATTAGTAAGTTACTTAAAATAATAAAAATATTATTAATAAAGTATAAAAAAGTAATAGTAGCTTAAATAATAGCCTTAATCTTCTTTAACTAATAATAAAGAAAGAGAATCTTATTATAAGCTTTTTTATTATATAGCTATATTTTCTTTTTTTTTATACTGCTTATTTATTATATTTATTTTTAATAAGCTAAATTTTTACTTTATTAATAGTAATTAGGCTATATTTTATTATAATTAATATTTTTTAAAATAAGCTTAATTTTTTAATACTTTTTATTTTTAAACTTTTTATTTTAGCTATAGCTATAATACTATTTAAGGGTAAAGTATATAAGGCTTTTTTTTTTAAAGAAAAATATAATATTAATAGTATTAATAGTACTTTTAAAATTATAAATGCCTTAATATAATATTAAATATAATTATAATATTAATTTATTATATAAATATAAAGTTATAATATTAAGGCTATTTACTATTTAAATTATAATTATATTAGTATTTATAATATTATTTTTTTTATTATTAAGTAAAAGGTTAGCTAAAAGTAAAGCTTTTTAATAAAAATAATTATAATAGCTATAATAAGTTTAAGGCATTATTAAGATTAATATAATTAGTAATATTACTTTTATTAATATTCTTAGTTAAAAAAGAAAAAGTATTTTAAAATTAATTAAGGATAATTATAAAATTATATAAAAATAGTTTTATTTTTTTTAAATATTAAAAATTATATACTTTTTAAATATTTATTTTTATATTACTTATAAATAATAAAAAAAGTTAGTTTTATTAAAGTTAATAAATCTATTAATAACTTTATAATATAAAATCTTTTAATACTAGTATTTATAAAACTAGAAAATATTAATATTAAAGAGTTAAAAATAATATATAAGATATAAATAAAGATAAAAAAAAAAGCTTAATATTATATTACTATATATAATAAATAAATTTACTTATAAAATAACTTTTATAGCTATTTATAAAAAAAACTTATATTTTTTTAAAATTATCTAGTTATATATACCTCTTAAAATAATAAAGCTATTTTATAGCTATTATATTAAAAATATAGCCTTTTAAACTTATAATAAAAACTATATTATTTTAAGGCTATTTTAAAATTATTTTTTAAGTAGCTAAACTTTAAAAAAGATAATAAATAAAGGGATTATTTTACTTTTAGCTAAGATTATATTAATAATAATAATAAAAATAGTATTATAAAAATTAATTAAGGTTAAGTTATTAATTAAAATAAAAGTTTAAAAAAGTATTTTAATAAAGAAATATCTTATTATAAAGCTAGTTTTATTAAAATTTTATATATACTTTTTTTTTACTTTATATTATATTAAAAAACTCTTTTAAGTATAAAAAAAACTTAATAATACTTTTATTTTATATAGCCTTATATATAGTATTATAAAATATTAACTTATAAATATAAAAGTCTTTTTTTAATTATTATATAAATTTTTTAGCTTAAGACTATAAGACTATTATTATCTTGCCTTTAATTATAAAAATAGTATTAATATAATATTATAAAATATAAAGTTATATATAATATTTTTAAGTTATTTAATAATAAGCTTAAATAAAAATCTTATACTTTTTTTTAATTTATAATAATATATAGTTACTATTATTTAAAGACTATAAATAAGTATTATAAAGCTAATTATATAATCTTAAATATAAGACTTAAAAGGCATTAGCTGCTTTAAAAATAGTAAAATAATAGCCTTTTTAATAAAGCTTAGCTATTATAATAGTATATTACTTAAGGGTTTTAATATTATAATATAAAAATATAAGTAAATTTATATTTAAATTAATTTAATAATCTTTAGTAAGTTAATAAGGCTTTAAAAATAATATAGCTATAAAAATAATAAAAAATAATAAAAGTTTAATAAAGTTATAGTAAAAAAAAGATATAACTTATATATAGCTATTATTATAATTATAAAGGATAATATATTTAAGGTATTAGTATTATATATTATTATAACTTTAATAAAATAATATTTAAAATAAAAGAGATATATAAATAAATATAAGTATTTTTATTTATATAGTATTAGTATTAAAAGCTATATATATATATTTTTTTTATAAATTAATAAACCTTTTATAAATTAATAACCCTTTTATAATAGTAAAGCTATTATAGGAATTATAGTTATTTTTAAGACCCCCTTAGTATATATATATAAAAAAGTAGCTTTTTAAAATTTTAAAATATATATTAGTTAGTAAAAGTCTTATAAAAAATAAGTAAAAATCTTATTAAAGGCTTTATAAGCTATTATTATAAATAAATATTATTTTTATAAAAAGCCTTACTATTTTAAAGCTTATTAAGAATAAAGTAGCTATATAAAAAACTATACTATTATATAAAAAAGCATATATACTTAAGTAAGGAGTTTAGGTTTAGGTTAATATTTAAGGGTATTATAGCTATAATAAGTTAATACTATTTAGCTAAAAGATTAATACTATAATAGCTAACTATTAAAAGGATATTTTTAAGCTAGCTTTATTAAATAAATTATTATTATTATATTTATATTCTAGCTATATTATTATAATAATTTTACTTTTTTTTTATTATAAAAAGGATTATATTATAAAAATATAAAAAATTATTACTATTAAATTAAAAAAACTTAATATTTTTATATATTATTTTAATAAGGCTATTAACTTTTTAGCTAAAGTTATAATATTATTTAATAAAGTAGTAAGCTTACTGCTTTTATTATAGTATATATTTTTTAAAAATATATTATAAAAAGTAATTTTATATAATAATATAAGTGCTTTTTATTATAGCTTATACTAAATAAAAAGCTCTTTTATCTTTAATAAAAATAATATACTTTTACTTAAAAAATATATTTTTATATATTAACTTTTTTTTAAGCTATAAAATAAAGTAGCTTTAGCTTTTTTTATATTATTATAGTATAAGTAGTATAAGTAGTAAGGTTATTATTAAAGCTATTATAAATACTGCCTTTTAAAGTATTATTATTATTATTATTATTTTTATTATTTTTATAATTATTATTAAGGCTTTTTTACTATATTTAAATTTATATTTAAATATTTATATTAATATAATAAATATATAGCTATTACTATATATTTAAAAAGACTATAATAAGGGTATTTTTAAATGCCTTCTTTTTATTTATAATTATTATAAATAGTATTAATATTATAATTATTTTATAAAAGGCCTTTAATTTTTTATAAAGTTATAAAAAGCTATTTTTTTTTTAAGTTAATTAAATTAAATATAAAATTAATAATAAATTTTTAATTTATAATACTTATAGCTTTAAATAAAAAATATACTAAAATAGTTAGTCTTATATATATTATTAATATTAAAGACTTTTAAAAACTAATATTATATAGTCTTATATTATAAATAAGTTTATATTATACTTTATATTTTATTATTATTATTTAATTTAATATAATACTTTAACTAGTTATTTTAAAATTACTTAATTTAGGCTTAAATTATAAAAAGGCTACTTAAGCCTTAAAAGTATATTTACTATTTATTATTATAAATATTAATCTTTTAAAAAAATATAAGCTTATTAATTATATTTTTAATAATTCTAGTTATTTTTTAAATAAGAAGGGCTTAGTATTATATAAAATTATACTTTTATTATTATTAAGCTGCTTATTAATATTAATATATAATATAAGTAAATAGCTTAATAAATAAAAGGTAGTTATAATATTAGAATTATAAGTAAAGTTATAAAAACCTTAGTATAAAGTGCTTATATATTTATAATATTATCTTAAGTATAAAAAAGTAAATAGTCCTCTTTTTTATAAAGGTTTAAAAATAAATATAGTTATAATTAAACACTTACTTTTATAATATTATATATTTAGTATTATATACTGCCTTAATTAGCCTTTTTTTTTTTACTTTTTTATATTATACTTTAGCTTTAATAAGTTTATTTTTTTTTTAAAAAGATAAAATATTATTAAAAAAAAAATAGTAAATATAAAAAATAATAATTATAATAAGTTATAAATATTATAATCTTATAGTATTAACCCTTTAATAATAAAAAAAAAAGAAATAAGCTTATAATAAAGCAGAAATACTATAAAAAATACCTTAATATAAATAATAAACTATAATTAAAGCTTATTATAAGTAATATAAAATTTATTAATAAAAGGCTTAAATTAAAAATATAAGCTATTTATAATAAATATTATACTTTTTAAAATATTTATTAAAAAGCTATAAATATAAGTAAAAGGATTATTAAAAATATAAAAAAAGTAATAACTTATTAAATTTATAAAAAAATTAATATAAAAAAAAGACTTAAAGTTAAATATAATAATATTAAAAAAAGAAAATAAAAAAAGGCTTATAAAAAAATAAGCTAATATTATTATATTTATAAAAGTATTATTAATATAGCTAGTATTTATTAAAAAAAGTTAAGCTAAATATTAAATATACTTTTAAGCCTTAAAAAATTAGTTTAATATATTATTAATAATATTTAAATTAAATAAAAATAAAATATAACTTATAGCTTTTTTTTAAAAAAATAAGCTAATTATAAAATAAGTAAATTTTTCCTTAAATATAAAAATTAAAATAAAATACTTTAAAAATAATATTTTAAATATTATATAAGTTATTTATTAAATAAAAAAATATAAATAATAAAAATAGCTTTTAAACTTATTAATTTATAATAAAAAAAAATAAAAGATTTATTATATTTTTATATTATTATAAAACTATTATAATAAAAGTAGCTACTTTTTTATTTAATTTTTTTTATATTAATTTTTTTATTAAAAAGTAGTTATTAAAAATCTAAACTAATATTTTTAATTAAGGCCTTTAAAAATATAAGCTAAGATTTATAATATAAAAGTATAAGTAAAATATATAATTTAAAAAAAGTAAAATATAATAATATAAAAATAATAATAAAAAAATTAGCAGTTTAATAATTAAGAAAATAATAATAATTATTAAAGTAAGCTATATATTAAGTAAGAAACTAACTTAAAAGTATTAAAAACTTATAATAATAATACTATTATTTTAATTATTATAAACTTAAATATTTTAAAAAATTTAAGATTTATATTAATATATTAAAAATATAAATTATATTACTTATAAAAGTATTATTATATTAAGAATTATATTATATATAATAATTTATATTATATTATAAAGTAATATAAAAATTTAGTTAATTAATAATAATAACTAGCTATTATATTAAATATTAAACTAATAGGTATTTAATAATAAAATATTAATTTTTATCCTTTTTATTTTAAACTTAATATAAGTCTTTTATTATAATATTAAGTTTAAATTAAAATAAAAAAAAATAGTAAAATATAAAAGTATATTTTAATAATAAAAGTAAAGTTAATATTATTAATAAAAAGATTATAAAAAATATATTATTATTACTTATTAATTTTATAATACTAAAAGTATTTTATATACTTTTTTAAAAATATATAAATATTATTAATAAAAGCTTTAACTTATTAATAATTTTAATATAAAAAAGAAATTACTTACTAATTTTATTATAATAAATATTTATAAAAATATTATTTTAAAATTACCTTAAGTATAATAGTAAAATATATTAATTTTTATTATTAAAAATATATTATAATTTAACTTAAAAAAATAAAATATTAAACTAGTTATATTATAAAACTTATAATATATATAAAATATTTTATAAATAGTATTAAAAGTTAGATTTATTAATTTATAAATATAAGAGTTTTTTTTAATATAAAATATATAATAAATAAATATAAAACTTATAAATAAACTTATATTATTATAATATTAAGATTTTATTAATATTATAAATAAAAATACTATAATATAACTTACTTTTTTAAATAAATTAATATATATTATTAATTTTAAACTTAAATATAAGCTATTTTAAAAACTAATTTATTTCTTAATAAAAAAAAAACTATTAATACTTTATAAATATATTAATTATACTTTAAAAAATAGCTAAATAATAAAATCCTTAAGTTTATATAAAGCTTTTATATTATTTATATTATAAAAAAAAAGAAAATTAAAACTTTATATAATTTATTAAAAGTTAAATAAAATTATAAAGAAAAATATTATATTATTATTACTTATATATAAGATTTTTAATTACTTATAAAATATAAAAATTTTTATAAAATTAAATTTTAAAAATATTTATTATTAAATTTATATTTAAAAAGATAATAAAAAAAAATAATATAATAATATTATTATAAACTTTTTTAATATTAAGTACTTTTATTTAATTTAATTAATATACTAGCTACTTAATAAATATATATTAACTTTATTTTTTATAAACTTATAAATATTATATATATTATTTACTTTAATAATATTTTTATTTATAATAATAATAAAAATAATTATTAATAATATATTTATATAATATTAAAATAATTATATAAGTATAAACTTTATATTAACTTAAAAAAATATAAGTTTTATATAAATACTATTTTATATTTAAGATTTATTATAAGTTTAATAAGTATTTAAATAAAATAAGATTATATTAAGGTTATTATAAACTAGCTAAAATTAATATTTATTAAAGCTATTTTAGGCTTTTTAAGATTTTATAATTTTTATTATTAATTTATAAAAAACTATAATAAAATTATAATTTTTTTTACTAATTTAATAAATAAGAAAAAAAATAAAGAATTTTAACTTATACTTTTTAAATATAAAGCCTTTTAAATATTTAAAAATAAATTTTATAAATAGCTAGTTTTAATATATTTTAATTTTATAATATAAATTTATATTAAACTTAATATATTTAAAAATATAATTAATATTATTTTTTTTAATTTTTATTTAAAGGTAATAGTATTTTATTACTTTTTATTTATAAAAATTATACTTTTTTAAATAATATTATATTATATTAAATATTAAAATACTAACTATTATTAAAGTATTTTATATTTAAAAGTATTATATTACTTATACTATATTTTTTATATAAATACTTATAAATTATTTAAATTATACTTACTTTATAATAAAAAAAAAGTTATTAATAAAGTAAGTTTTTTAACTTTAAAAGCTTATATTATATAACTTTATAATTAAGTTTTAATTTAATAAGGCTAATTTAGTTAATATACTTATAAAATATAATAATATTTATTAAAAATAAAAGTAAAATAAAATAGCTTAAAGCTATTTTAAGCTATTTTTAAATAGATTTTATATTAATTTTAATATAATTATAAAATATAAAAAAACTTATATTTTTATAAAATTATTAATAATTAATAGCTTAACTTTTAAATTATATTTAAAATTAGTTTTTTAAGTTAAGAGAGCTATAATTATAAATATATAAATAGCTTACTTTTAATATATATTTAAATTAGCCTTAAAAAAAAAAGTATAATAAAGTATTACTATAATATTATAAAAAGAATAATAAATACTTAAAAAGGTATTATATATAATAAGCTTAATAAAAAAATACTTAAATTAAATTACTTTTATAATTCTTTATTTTTAAAAAATTTTTTATAAATAGTATATATAATAAAACTTTATAATTTATTAAAACTAATTATTTATTAAGATTTTATAATAAAATTTTTATTTTTTATATAATATATATAAAGATTTTTATATTATTTTATAATAACCTAATAGTTAAATATTAAAGGCTATAGTAAATAATAATAAAAATTATATTATAATATTATTAAAAAAGTATAAAATAAAATATTAAAATATATATTAATATATATATAGTTTATTAAAAAATAAAGCTAAAATACTATTAACTTAATAATAAACTTATTTAACTTTTTACTTTAATATAATTATAATAAAAGATTTTTATAAACTTTATTATAAAATTACTTAAAGTTTTTTATAATAATAAAATATATAATTTAATTTTTATTATTATTAATTATTATATAAAGTATATAATTTATATTTTTTATTATAAAAATATTATTAATATAAAATTTATAAAAGCTTTTTATTATTATATTTTTAAATTATATAAAATTCTTAATAAAATTATTTTAAATAAAAAAAGTTTTTTTACTAGCTAGTTTTAATAAAGCTTTTACTATTTTTTTATAATAAAGTAATAACTTAATATTATATTTTATTTATAAATAAATAAATAAATTAAATAATAAAATTAAAATTTAAAATATTATTTATAAGCTTTTTATAATAAAAACTAGCTTAATTAAATTATTAAATTACTTTTTATTAAGTTTATATATAATATAATTAAATACTTTTTTATAAAATACTTTTTAAGCTATTTATTATTTAATTATATTTTAAAACCTTTAAGACTTATTTAAAAATAAGTTAAATATATAAGCGCCTTAATTATTAAGTATATTTAATAAATATATAATATTTAAAGTTTTATAATAATAACTTTATAAAATAGTATTATAGCTTATAATAAATAGTATAATATAAAATAAACTTAAAAGTCTTTTAAAATAAAAAATTAAGTACTTATTTTTATTAAATACTTTAACTTATAATACTTAATATAAAAGCTTATATAAAAATATATTAGCTTATATTAAATTAAATACTTTATTAAAATTAATAAATTAGTATATTAGTTATAACTTTTATTATTAATATATATTTATAATATTTTTAATATTATTAACTTTAAAAAGTATTATAATTAAAATAAATACTTATTTAAATTAATAAATTACCCTTTTACTTTTAAAAAAATATATAAACTTAAGTATAGTTTTATATATAAGTATTAAAAAAAATATTAACTTTATTTAATTAAATAAAAAAACTATTTAAATAAGAATAATTAATAATTAAAATATTTTAATTTTATTAATAATATTATAATTAAAAAGTATAAAAATATAATTAAATAAAATATATTATTAAGTATTATTATAAAAGCAGTATAATAAAAGTATATAATAATTAATTATATATTAAAAAAAAAAATATATTAAAAAATATTAAAAAGTTTAATTTAAAAAACTAATAAACTTTTTTTTTATTATTTTTTTTTTATTATATTTATTACTAACTTTTTATTATTAAAAATTATAATAATACTTATTATTAATTTTTTATTAAAATTAATAATTATTAATTTTTACTTTTCTTTTATTTTTATAAAAAATAATACTTAAAATTATATTATAAATTAATAATATTATTATATTATTATATTATATTTATATATTATACTTTTTAATTAAAATAATATTATTAAAAGTAATAAAGTATAATACTTATAATACTTTTATTATACTTAATATATTTATATTAAAAGTAAATATAATTAAGACTTTTTTATAAATTAATTATAATATTTATTTTAAATAGCTAGTAGTTTTTTTTTATTTATTATTAATATTAAAATATTATATAATTATTATTAAAAAGTATTTATTATATTATTTTTTATAATAGCTATATTTATAATAATATTAGCCTTAATTAAAAAATTAGCTATAAATATATATATTTTATATAAAATAATATAATATATATAATAAACTACTTAACTTACTTAATATTAATTTTTATTTATAATATAATAAATATATAATAATTTTATTAATATTAATATAATAATATTCTTTTATAATATAATTATTAAAATTTATTAAGTTAAATATTAATATATAATTATAATATTTATTATAAAGTATTATATTCTTATACTTATTAATACCTTTTTATAATATATTAATATTAAAGTACTTATAGTAAATTATAAATAAATAAAAAAAAAAAAGACTTACTTTTTTAATAGTTATTATTATTATTATTACTATTATTAAATATTTACTTACTTATTAATATATTATACTTTATAATATAATAACTTAATATTTTATTATAATACTTTACTAATTAAAAGTATAATACTTTTATATATAATATATATTTTAAAAAAAATAATATATAAAAAAAAAAGTATATAAAGTCTTATCTTTTATATATATATTATTATATACTTATACTTATTATTTATTATAATATATATTAAGTTTTTTTATAATAAATTATTATATATATTATTATATATTTTTATAAAAAAAGTATATTTTATTCTTAAGCTAATTATATTAAAATAATATATAAAAAAAAAAATATATAGCTAATAAAAAAAAATAAAAAAAAAATTTATATAATTATAATTAAAAAGAAATAAAAAACTAAAGTATATTATTAAAAACTAAAATAAGTAATATTATAATATAAAAAGTATAAAAAAAAATATTAAAACTTTTATATATTTATATTTATTTACTTATAAAAAGATTTAATAAAAGTATAAAATTAATTTAAAGTTAATATAACCTTTTAATAAAAATCTTTAACTTTATATTAAATATTATTTAATAATTAAAGTAGTTTAAAGCTTAGTTAAGTATATTATAAAAAATTAAAAAAAAAAGATTAATTTTATATATACTTATTATTATAAAATAAAAAATATCCCTTAATTTAAAAAGTATTAATAAAAGAATTAATAAAAAAATAAAAGTATTATAAAAAACTACTTTTTAAAAGTAAAAGGTATTTTTAGTAAATTAATTAAAGTATTTAAATATAAGCTTAAAAAAAATTAATAAAAAAAATAAAAAAAAAATAAGTTTTATTATATTTTATAAATTAGCTAATATTACTATTTATAATATAGCTATAGTATTTTATATATAAGTAAGTAAAAAAATATAATTATTATATTTATACTTTTTTATATAATAATAATACTTTATTAAAGCTATAAGTATATTTTAATATAATATAATATTACTTATACTTTTTTAATATATTAAATTTTAAAAATAATATTTATAAAAAATAAGGCTATATTATATTAATATAATAATATAATAAAGCTAAATAAAAAATAAATTATATAAAAGTATTTACTAAAACTATATTAATAATATTTTTTTTTATTTTTATTTTTATTATTATTATTAAAAACTATAATAAGTAAAAGGTATTATAAAAGTTTAGTATTTTTTTATAGCTTATTATAATAATATAGTATTATAATAATATTAAAAGGTAGTATAATTACTTTACTTTTATAAGTTTATATTAGTATTATATATTAAAAGGGATATTATAAAAAAAATAAAAAATAAAAAATTAATAATTATAAAAAAGAAAAAATATATAAAAAAAAACTACTATATTATAAAAAAAAGTTATAATAAATAAATAAAAGAAAATAAAAATATAAAAATAAGTTAAAAAAAAATAAAATAGCTATATATATATAAACTATAAAAACTATTTATAAAGCTATAAATAAAATAAAATATATTTAGTATATTAAAGGAGAAATAAAAGTATTAAAATAATATAAAAAAAAGAATATTTTATTAAAATTATAAATAAGGTTATAAAAACCTTAATATAAAATGCTTATATATTTATAATATTATTTTAAATATAAAAAAGTAAATAGTCTTTTTTTTTATAAAAGTTTAAAAATAAATATAATTATAATTAAGCACTTACTTTTATAATATTATATATTTAGTATTATATACTGCCTTAATTAACCTTTTTTTTTTTACTTTTTTATATTATACTCTAGCTATAATAATTAGCTTATTATATTATAAACTAAGTATTAATAATAATAGTAAAAAGTATAAAGCTAATTATAAAAATAAGTATAAAATATTAAATAAAAAGTATAAGAGTATTAATATTAAAACTAGTGCTTATATTAATACTAGTAGGTATTATAATAATAGTAATAATCTAAGTATTAAAAATAGCCTAAGTAATTTTAATAGCTTAAGTAATAGTAATAGTAATAATAGTCTTTTTTTAAATTACTTATTATACTATTAGCTACTTATAAAAGTAATTAAAGCTTATAAAGCTATTATAATTATTTATATACTTTTTATTTAAAAGTAAGTATAGTATTATTATTATTATTATTATAAATAATAATATTTATAAAAAAGAGATATTTATAAAAAAGGCTTATTAAGCTTTTTTATAATTAAAATAAAGCTTTTTTAAAATAAAAGTAAGTAATTATTTTTATTATTATTAATTTAAGTTTATTATTTTTAATAATACTTATATAATATTTTATAATCCTTTTATTTATAGCTTTATAAAAAAGTTACTAAAAGTAAAAAATACTTTAAATAAGACTTTTATATATTATTAAATAGTTATTTTCTTTATTTAAAAGCTTAATACTATACTTTAAGTATTTAACCTTTAATAAAGCTTTTATAATAGCTTTATTAAGTAAGGGGTATATTATAAAAAGCTTAAAATACTATATATTATATATATAAATACTTATTAAGTAATTATAATTATAAGTTTTTAAGTATTTACTAGTTATAAAATAGCTATATATTATATAATTTACTATAGTATTAAAAGCTTAATAAAATAAAAAGAAGAATAGCTTTTTAAATATTTATATATAAGGCTTTAAAAGGCTATTTTTTATATAATAAAATAAAGCATTTTAAAATTACCTTTTTAAAGCTTAATTTAAGCTATTTAAGTATTATAATACTTTTTTAATAGTAATATTTATTTATAATATAATAAATATATTATAATTTTATTAATATTAATATAATAATTATTTTTTAAAGTTTAGCTTTTAAAATTTATTAAGTTAAATATTAATATATAATTATAATATTTAATATAAAGTATTAAGTTATTATACTTATTAATTTTTTTTAAATATATTAATATTAAGTATTTATAATAAATTATAAATAAATAAAAAAAAGACTTATTTTTTTAATAATAATAATAATAATTATTATTATTAAGTATTTACTTACTTATTAATATACTATACTTTATAATATAATAATTTAATATTTTATTATAATATTTTAATAATTAAAAAGTATAGCACTTTTATATATAATATATACTTTAAAAAAAATAATATAAAAAAATATATAAAATTTTACTTTATATATATATATTATTATATATATATATATTTATTATTTATTATATAATATATTAAGTTTTTTATAATATATTATTATATATATTATAAATTATATATATTTAAAATATATATTTTATTTTTAATATATTAAGTTTTTTATAATAAATTACTATATATATTATAAAGTATATATATTTAAAAAGTATATATATTTTTAATATAAATATATTAAGATAATATTAAAAAAATATATATATAATTAATAATTAAAAAATATTATATAATTATAATTTAAAAAAATTAAAAAATTAAAATATATTATTAATAGTTAAATTAAATAATATTATAATATAAAAAGTATAAAAAAAATATTAAAACTTTTATATTTTTATATTTATTTATTTATAAAAAAACTTTATAAAAGTATAAAATTAATTTAAAATTAATATAATTTTTTAATAAAAATTTTTAATTTTATACTAAATATTATTTAATAATTAAAGTAATTTAAAACTTAATTAAGTATATTATAAAAAACTTAAAAAAAATATTAATTTTTTATATATTTATTATTATAAAAAAAAGAATATTTTTTATTATATATATTAATATAAAAGATATTAATAAAAAAATAAAAAAAAGGTTAAGAACTTTATAAAAAACTACTTTTTAAAAATAAAAGGTATTTTTAATAAATTAATTAAAAATTCTAAATATAAGCTTAAAAAATTAATAATAAAAATTAAAAAATAAATTTTATTATATTTTATAAATTAATTAATATTATTATTTATAATATTATTATAATATTTTATATATAAATAAATAAATAAAATATAATTATTATATTTATACTTTTTTATATAATAATAATATTTTATAAAAGTTATAAAAGTATTTTAATATAATATAATATTATTTATACTTTTTTAATATATTAAACTTTAAAAATAATATTTAAAAAGAGTTTAAGCTATATTATATTAATATAATAATATAATAAAAATAATTTAAAAGTATACTATATAAAAGTATTTATTAAAACTATATTAATAATTTTTTTATTTATTTTATTTTTCTTTTTATTATTATTATTAAAAATTATAATTAATATAAAAAATTATATAAGTTTAATAGTCTTTTATAACTTATTATAATAATATAATATTAAAGTAATATTAAAGAGTAATAAAATTATTTTACTTTTATAAGTTTATATTAATATTATATATTAAAAAAATATTATAAAAAAAGTATTTATAATTATAAAAAAAAGTATATATAAAAATAAATTAATATATTATAAAAAAAGTTATAATAAATAAATTAAAAAAAATAAAAATATATAAATAAATTAAAAAAAAAGTAAAATAGCTATATATATATAAATTATAAGCTAAATTATAAAATTATTAAAAAAGTAAAATATATTTAATATATTAAAAAATATATAACTATATTAAAATAATATAAAAAAAATTATTTTATTAAAATTATAAAATAAGTTTATTATAAAAAAATAATACTTTTATATAAGATTTAATATAAATATTAAATTATATAAAATAAAATTATAAAAACCTTAATATAAAGTACTTATATATTTATAATATTACTTTAAGTATAAAAAGATAAATAACCTTTTTTTTTAAAAAAAAGTTTAAAAATATATATAATTATATTAAAATATTTACTTTTATAATATTTATATATTTAATACTACTTATAGCCTTATTTTTTTTTTTTACTTTTTTATATTATACTTTAGCTTTAATATTTATAATAATATTTACTATACTTAATATAATATTAAATTAAAAAAAATACTAGCTAATTATTAATTATAATAAATAAGCTTTTATAAAAATAATAAATTTAATTAAAGTATTAAAAAGCTAAAAAAATATTTAAAATATTTTTTAAATTTTTTTTAAAGCTATATAAAGTAAAATAAATACTTTAATTAAAAAAAGTATTTAAAAAATTATAAATTATATTAAAATAAAATTTAAGCTTTTATTATTAAAATAAATATTTTTTTTTATAAATTTAACTTAAATAGTAAATTAAAATATTATAAAAGTAAAATTATAATATATAGTAAATTTTAAAATAATATAATAATTTAAAAAATATATATAGCTATATTTATAATAAATTTATTTTAAATTTTATTATATAAATAATTATATTTAATTTAAAATTTAAAATATTAATTACTTATATTATACTTTTTAATTTTTTATAATTTTAAAAAGCTTATAAAAAAGTTACTTAAATATAAAAAATATTTTATATAAGGCTTTTATATATTATTAAATTATAATTTTTTTTAAAAAGCTTAATATATTAAGTAATAGTAATTATAAACTTTAATTTATACTTATTATTATTTTAATTTTTTTATTAAAAGTCTATTAGTAATAATAAGCTATTAATTTATTAAAATAAATAGTTAAGTTATTTATTATTAATTTTATTTATTTAGTTTTTATATATATATATATATTAAACTTTATTATTTATTTTATTTATTTTATAATTAGTTATTTTTTATAATTTATTTTTATAATTAGCTTTTTTATTTATTTTATAACTTATAATATATATAGTATTAAAATAGCTATATTATATATACTATTATATATTATAATTTTTTAAAAGTAAGTATTTATATATAATTTATTTAATAAAAAATAATATAATTTTTTTATTTATATTATTAATATTATATTACTTAATAAATTACTTATTTTTTACTTTTTTAACTAGGTTTATAATAAATATATTACTTATAATTTTTAATAGTTTATTTAATATTAATAATATTAAGCTATATTAAGAAGTTCTTTTATAATAATTTTAAATTTAATTTTTAATATTAATTATTTTATATTATAAATATTAATATTATTATTAAAATATATTTTTAATTAACTTTAATAAGTATAAAAAACTAATAATATAAATACTTTATATTTTTTAATAATATAAACCTTTTTATAATAAATATAAAAAATTAATAAAAAAATACTTTATTTTAACTTTAGCTTTTTTAAATAGTATTTTTATTACTTTTAATAATAATTTAATATTATTTTATATACTTTAATTTAACTAACCTTAAGTAAAAAGTATATATTTATTATATTATATTTTAATTTTTTTTTATTTTTATTATTATTAAAATTATTTTTTACTTTTTAATATTAATTAATAAGTATATAAGTTAATTTATTTTACTAATTATTTTTTATAATATAAAAAGTAAATATTTATAATTTAAAACTTTTAAATAAGTATATTTAAATATTATTTTTATTAACTTTTTTTTTTATTATTTTTAATATATTTATACTAGCTATAAGGCTATTTAATAATAAACTTAATACTATTATTTTATTAATTATATTATTTAATAACTAGTTAAATTATTTTTTTAAATATTTATTAAATATTATAGCTTTATATAGTATTTTTTTAAATAATATTAAAAATTATTAAAAAATTATTTATATTAGCTATTTTAATTTAAAAGCTAAAAATAATATTATTAATAATAATATAATTATTTAAAATATAATTAATTAATTTATAAAAAGAATTTAAAATAATATTATTATTAATAAATATTTTAGCTATATTATATTAAACTTTTTATAACTTTTATATAAACTAGTACTTTATTAATAAAGTTTTTTATTACTTTTTAAAAAAAAGATATTAAATTAAATAATTTATTAATAATTAAATTACTATATTAATTAAATAATTTTAATTAAATTAAGTAAATATAATAACTTAGCTTATTAAGTAATAATATATAAATAATTATTATTAAGCTAGTTTAAATATTTATTTATAAGTTATAAAATTCTTTTACTTAGTTATAATAATAAAATTTATTATTTATAAATAATAACTTTTATAATTATACTTTTATATTAATTTATTACTTTATAAGCTTATTTTTAAATTTTATAAAACTATATTTAAAAATAACTATTTAAAATATTTTAAAAATAAATAATAAGCTTAAACTTTAATATTAACTATACTTATTAATAAAAATTTAATATAATAGTTTTTTATAAATATATTATAAGTAACTTAAATATTATATAATAAATACTTATTTACTTTTTAATTACTTTTTTTATTAATATTATAATAAATTAAAATACTTATTATAATAATTATTAAATAAAATAATAAGCCTTAAATTAATAATTTACTAATTAATAATTTAAGTAAAATATATATAAAAGTATTATTTAATTTTAATTATATATAAAAAATAGCTAAATATAATTTAATATAATAAAAGTAAAAATAATTTTAAATAAATATAATATAATTATAATTATATTTTATTACTTTAAGTAATTATATAAGCTATATATTAATATATTTACTAATTAAATAATATAAAAAAAACCTTATATAAAAAGAAAAACTTATATATTATATTTTTATTATAATAATAAGCTATACCTATTATAATTTTATTAATTAAAAAAAGTACTTAAATAATATAAAAATTATTTTAAGGCTTAAGTTAAAAAAAAAGGGGCTATATATTTATAATAAATAATCTTATATAGGCCTAATATAAAGCTAAAAGTTAATTATATTTTAATAATATAACTTATTATTAAATATTTTTACTTTAATAACTAGGCTAATAATAATATATTTTTAACTTATATTTATTATAAAAGTATATTAAAAGCTAGGTTAATTTACTAAGGCTATACTTATAAAATCTTTTAAGTTTTATAATTAATTTTTTTACTAATTTATATAAGCTTTTAAAAGGTTATATTTTTTTTTAACCTTTTTTATAAATTAATTAGCCCTTTTTTTAATACTTTAAGTTTACTTTAATAATACTATACTTTTTTAACTAAGCTTACTTTAATATAACTTAATTTATTAATAATTATATAAAGTAATTTAATTTTAATAAACTATTATTAAGTAAGTCTTTTTTATAATTTTTTTATATTAATCTTAGCTTAATACTAGTTAATAATATACTAATTTAATATAATAAAAAAGATAAAAGTAAGGCTTATATTAACCTTTTTAACTACTTTACTTTTAATATAGCTATTAATAATAATAATAATACTTTTATCTTAATAATATTTTATTAATACTTTTATTTTTTACTTTACTTTTTAATAATAATAATAATAATAATAATAATAATAATAATAATAATAATAATAATAATAATAATAATAATAATAATAATAATAATAATAATAATAATAATAATAATAATAATAATAAAATACTTAAGCTTAAAAATATTACTTATACTTTTTAAAAGCATTATTAATATTATTAGCTTAAAAGCTTTTAAATAAAAAAATATTTAATATAATTTTTTAAATAAATAACTTATTTTATAAAAAATTAAAATTATTATAATTATAAATATTTATTAAAAATATAAAATTAAAAATATAAAATTATTATTTTAAAAATATTAATATTATTAATTAATAACTATTATAATTTTATAATATTATTTATTAAGCTATTTTTTATTAATATTAAATTTAATTTTATATATAAAAAACTAAGCTATATAAGTAAGTAATAAATATTAAAAGCTTATTAATATTTAAATATTTAGCTAAATATTATTATAATTAAAAGCTTTTATAATAAGGCTTATTATTTAATTAAGTTTAAAGCTATTATTAATTATAATTTACTAATTAAGCTTATAAAATTTTTATAAATTATTTTTAAAATATAATTTTAATAATATTTATTAAATATAAAAAATTTAAAATTACTTTTTATAATATAAATACTTTTATATATTATAAATAGCTAGTTTTAAATATAATTTATAAGAATATTATAAAAAAGCTTTATAAACTAAAACTATAAGTATAAGTCTTTAATAAAAAGTTTAAAGTTTAAGTTATAATATTTAATAATATAAAAGAATTTATATTTTAAAAAATATAAAATTAATTTTAAAAAAATAGCTTTATTTTTTAAACTTTAATAAATTATACTTTTTAATAAAATAATATAAGTAAATAAATTAAAAAAACTTTTATAAATTTTAAATAAATAACTTATATTAAAATTAAATTACTTAAGACTTTATAGCTTTTATATATAAAATTTATAATATATATTTATAATTTACTATTAATTTTATTTAATAAAAATAAAGTATTACTTTTTAAAATAATATTTAAAGCTATTTAAATTAAATATAAATATAATATTAAATATATTAAAATTTAAAATTATATTATATATATTAAAAAAAAATAATTAAAAAGTTAAAAGTATAAAAATATAACTTAAAGCTATTAAAAAATATTTAATTAATATAAAAGGCTTAAATAGCTATATTTATAAAGTTTATTTATTATTAAAAAATAAAGTTATTAAATTATAAAATATAAAATTTTAAAAAATAAATAATAAGACTTTTTTTAATTATAAAAAGCTAAAAATTAAGTATAAAGTAATATTTATTAACTTTAAAATTAAAAAAAAAGTTAAATAGCTATTAGCTAAGTAATAAAATTATAATAATAAAAGTTAAGCCTTAACTTAAATACTATTTAAAATACTATTAAAGCTAATAAAATAATTAATAAAAATAAAAACTTTATATATTTTATAATAAATAATAATATAAAATAAAAGAATTATTTTTAAATTTTAAAGCTTATTTTATTAAAAAAAAATATAAAACTAAGTTTCTTAAGCTAATTAAAATTATTATAATTTATATAATTAATATTTAATTAAGCTAATAGCTATTTATAAAACTATTATTATTATTTTTTTTTATAATTTTATAATTAACTTTAAAACTATAACTTTTTTAATATATTAAGACTTAACTATTTTTTTAAATAAGTTAAGCTAAGTTAAATAGTTAATATATATATAGCTAATTAATTATAGTATTATTTTATTTAAGATATTATTTAAGTTAATTATAAAGCTTTATATAAAAAAAATAAAAAGGTTTATAATAATAATTAAAATAATTAAATATTAAAAAAGAAATTTATAAATAAATAACTTATTTTAATAATAATAATTATAATTATTAAAGTTAAATAATAACTTAATAAAAGTATTAAAGTTTTTAAAAATTAATATAATATTAAAAAAAACTAAATTATAAAATTAAATAATTTTTATTATAAAAAAGTAATATTAAAGTTTAATTAAAAAAAACTTAAAGCTTAATTAAGCTATTAAAAAATACTATTATTTTATATAATAAATAAATTTATAATTTAAAGTATTTTATTTATAATAATTTTATAGTAAAGGCTTATTTTATTATTTATAAAAACTAGCTTTAAAAAATAAACTATTTTATAAAAGACTTTTATATTATAATAACTTATTTAGCTTTTATTAAAATATTTTATTTAATTATAATATAACTTAAGATTTTAAATAATAGTTATTTAATATTATTATAATAGTTTTAAATATAAATATTAAAAAATAAACTTTATATATATTAATCTTAAGGCTATAATAATAAATTTAAAAAAGTTTATTATTAAAAAAAAGCTTTATATAGTTATTTTAAAGCTTTTTTTAATAATTTAAAAAAGCTATATAGCTTTTTATTATTATTAAACTTTAATTTTTATTAGTTAAACTTAATATTTTTAAATAGTATTATTTTAATTTTATATATAAATAATATAATAGTTATAATATTTAAAATATTAACTATTTATAATATAATAATATAATTAAAAGGTTTATTTAAAATTAAAAAGCTAAAAAATATTATTATTATTTTTTAATTAAAGATTTAAAAAAATAATAAATAAATAATTATACTTAATTAAAAAACTTATATTAAAAAGAATTTTATTAAATTTATTTTATTATTTTAAAATATAATTAAAACTTTATAACTTATTAATAATATTAATTTTATAATTTTTTTAAAAAAAACTATAAGGCTATTACTTATTATAAAGTAATATTAAATTTAATTAAAATAGCTTTTTTTAATATAAAAATATTAATTTTAAAATTTAGTATTTATATTTATATAATATATATATTAAAATTAAAGTATTTTATAAATTAATAAACTTTTTATAAATTAATATATTTTTTATAATAATAAGGCTATTATAAAAAATATAGTTATTTTTAAAACCTTTTTAAATAAGTATTATATACTAATTAAAAGATATTTTTAATATAGTTAAATAAAATATATAAATAAGCCTAGCTATTTTTTTCTTTTTATATAATAAGTATTTTTTTAAAAAAATAATAATAAACTAGCTATTACTTTTAGTTTTTATATAATATTACTATTTATTAATTTTATTTAACTAATTTTATTAATTTATTTTACTTTTTTTATTAACTATATTTTTAATAATATTAAAATAATAATTAGTTTTATATTTTTTTTAAAATTTTCTTTTTTAATTTATTTATAATAAGTAGTTTTATTAATATATAATAAGTATTTAAATTTTAAATATTATTTAATTTACTAGTTTTTTTATTTATTAATTAAAAAGAATTTAAATTAGCTAGTAATTAAAATAGTATATTTAATATTAAGCTAGTTTTATTAAAAATATAATAAATATTTAATTAAAATTAATTAAAGTATATTAAAGCTTTTATTAGCTATTAATTTACTTTAAGAAAGTTAAATATTAATATTATAATATAATTAATAATACTTTTTATAGCTTAGTAATTACTTAAAATAATAACTAACTATTAATAAAATTAAATTAGTATTTATATTTTTTTTATTACTTAAATAAAATAAGTAATTTTAAGCTTAATTAATTTATATTAATATTTTACTTTATAAATAAAATAATTAAAAAATATAATAAATTAAATTTAATTAATTAATATTATTAAAGCTATTTAATAATTTTATTTAAAATAAAAAATAAATACTTTTATACTTTAACTACTAGTATTTAACTTAAAAATATTTATTTTATTAAGTTATAATAATAAAAAAATATATTAAATATAAACTTATTTTAAAAAAGCTTAAGAAATTCTTATTTAAGTAATATAAGTATAAAAATAACTTATTATAGCTTAAAGTATT
Organism: Trichoderma gracile; assembly: GCA_020002365.1. Taxonomy (NCBI): domain Eukaryota; kingdom Fungi; phylum Ascomycota; class Sordariomycetes; order Hypocreales; family Hypocreaceae; genus Trichoderma; species Trichoderma gracile. The sequence goes on from JAINEY010000008.1 coordinate 89,717, forward strand.
ATACTTTTTTATTAATATTTTTTTAATTTTTTTTTAAAGTTTAATAAGTAATTTTTTTTTTAATTTTACTTTTACTTAAAATTTATAAATAAACTTATATAAAAGAGTTATTATACTTAAGTATATTTTTAAATTAGTAAAAATAAGTAATATTTAAATTTTTTAAATTATATTAATTTACTTTTAAGTAATTAATTATTTTAAAATATTAACTTTAAAGCTTAATAGCTAAATTAATAAATAATTATAAAATAACTTTTATAATTAATTAAATATTAAAAAATAGCTTAAAAATAATTTATAAATATTAATAATATTATTTAAAAGTATTATTAAAAATAATTATATTATTAATATAAATATATAAAAACTATTTAAATTAATAAAGTTTTTAATTTATAAACTTTTAAGTAAATAATAATAAGTTTTTATAGCTTATTAATATAATATATAATATTTTTAACTTTTAAAAATTTATTAAATATATATAATTTTTAAATTTAAAGTAAATAAATAATTAATAAAAAAAAGCTAATATATATAATATAATAATATATTTTTTACTTTTTAAACTAATAATAATTCTTTTTAATAAAAATATAAAATATATATTTAATATTATAATTTTATTAAAAAATCTTAAATTTATAATTATATATATATTTTTTTATTAATTATTTATTAAATAATAAAAATTAAAAATATTAAAAAAGTAAGTTAATATATTTATAAAGCTTATTTTTATATATATAAATTATTTAATATATTATTAATAAACTTATATTTTTTTTACTTAAAAAATATAATTAAGTAAGTATTTTAAATATTTACTAATTATTAATAAATAGTATTATTTTTTTATATTAAAATAATATTATAATTATATTATATATTATAGTTTTTAATTATTTTTTAAAACTAATTAGCTTTATATTTATTTTTTATATAAACTTAAACTTTATTTATTAAAATATATTTATAAATATTTATTAAGTTTTTTAATTATTTTTACTTTTTTTATATAGCTTTTAATAATAAATTAATAAATTAACTTTATATTTTTTTATTAATTATAATAAAAATATTTTTAAGAATATTATTTATATTAATATTTAATAATTATTTATTTACTTAATATTTTTATAAATTATATACTTAAATATATAAAATTATAAAATATATTATTATATTATAATTTATTATTATATTAACTTTTTATTTATAATAAAAAGTTAATAAAGTATTTATTATATTTATAATTAAAACTTTATTATTTAAATTATTTAAGTAAGTAATAAATATAATATTAAAATAATTAATAATACTAAAAGCTATAATAATAAAATAATATATTTATATATTATTATATTTATTTATTTTAATTAAAGGCTTATAATAAATTAATATATATATTAATATTTATAATAAAATTATAAGTTATTTATTAAAAATTACTTATTATATAGCTAATTTTATTTATAATAACTTTAAATTAATATATAAGTATTATAAGCTACTTTTATTATTATATAATTATTAGCTATTAATAAATTAATTTTATATTAATAAAAGAAATTAATATAAAGTAAAATATTATATTTTAGGTTTTTCTTAAGCTAGCTTTTTATATAAAAGTATATATAAATTAATATATTATTTTTAAAGCTTTAAATATAAAAGTTAAACTTAGCTTTTTATATTATTATAATACTTTTATTTATATAATTTATTATATTAAGTATATTTACTTAAAAGTATATAATATTAAAAAAGTACTTATAAAGCTAGTTTTTATTTATAATAATTTTTAAATATTTAAAATTTATTATAATAATTAATATTTTTAAATTTAAGTTAAACTATATACTTATATATATATATATATAAATATAATAGCTAAGTAAATTTTACTTAAATAATTATATTTTTATAATTTATTTTAATTAAAACTTTAATTTAAAGCTTATTTATTAATAGCTATACTTATTAAAATATATATAATATATAAGTTTTAAGTATAAAAGAAATTTTTTATAATATTTATAATATATATATATATTAATATATTTAAAATAACTTTATTTATTAATTTTTAATACTAGTATAATTAAAAAAGTAAAATAGTTTTATTATTTTAATAATTACTAAGCTAATTTAATATTATAAGTAGTTTATAAATAAAGTAAGTAAAAATAATTTAATTTATTATTATATTATTTTTATAATTAAATTATTTAAACTTTTTAATTATTTAATATTTTTAAAAGTTAAGTTTTAACTTTATTTTTTTTTTTATTAAGTTTTTAATATTAATATAAATATTTTTTATATATTTAAAATATATAAAATTACTTAAAAACCTTAATTAATAATAGTATTATTATTAATTTTAATAATTAAAATATTTATTATTAATTTTAATTATTAAAATATTTATTTTAATATTTTTTATTTTTTAAAAATTACTTATATTTAATATTTTTATAATTATAATTATAAAAATACTATAAGTAATACTAAATTACTTTTTAAAATATAAAATTACTTTAAAAATTAAAAAAAATATTAAAATTAAATTCCTTAAGGTTATTTTACTTTTATTATAATAATATATTAGCTATAAAATACTTTTATAAAAAATATAAAAAAAAAGTCTTAATAATAATAAAAAAAAAGCTAAACTTATATAAAGTATTTACTACTTAAATATAAAAATTAAAAAGTTTATAAATAGTAATTAAAATAATATTATTATAAAAATTAATTTAATTAATATAAAAAATACTAACTATTTAATTTATTTTAAAATTATAAAACTTATTTTAAAATTAAACTTTAAAAAATATAAATAATTATTTATATAAAGCTTAATATAGCTATAATATAAAGCTATAAAATAACCTTTATTTAAATTATTAAAAGTAATTTTAAAAACCTTATTAAAAAAGTTATTATTAAAAAAAAGCTTTAAAAATTATTAACTTAAGCTAATATTTTAACTAGCTTTTTAAAATAATAGCTTATTAAATCTCTTTTAAAGCTAGTTTTTATTAAACTTAATTATAAAGTTATAATTATTAGCTTTTTTAATACTAAACCTTTTAAATAATAATCCTTAATTAAAATTATTTAAGTAGTTAATATTATTATTTATATTAATACTATTATAGCTATATATTAGCTTTTTAATAAAAATATTATAATTATATTTAAAAAGCTAGTTAAGAAATATAAATATAATATTACTTAGCTTTAAGTTATATTTAGCTTAAAAGTAAAGCTATTTTAATATATATAAATATTAATTATTTATTAAGTTTTTTTTTTTATATTATTAACTTTAAGAATAATAAATTTAAAAGTATATTAAAAAAAGCTAATAATATTATTATTATAAAAGTTTATATAAAGTAAAATTATTATAAAAATATTATAAAAGTAATACTTATATTATATATAAATAGTATTTAATAAGCTAATTATTTTTATAATTAAAGACTTATTTTTAATACTTTATTATTTAATATTAAACTTTTTATTAAAAAAATATAGCTTTATTAATATTATTATTATTTTTAAATTAGCTATATTATAAAATATTATAAAATAATCTTTTAATATAATTATTATAATATTATTTTATATATAAATAAAAAGTATATTATTAAAAAATTAATTTACTTTTTTTATAATAGCTTATACTTAATATAATTATAAACTTATTTAAAAGTTTAAAAGTAAATAGCTTATATATAAAAAGCTTATACTTAATACTTATATTACTTTATTAAACCTTTTTAAAAAAATAAAAATACTTTTACTTTTTTTATTTAAGCTATTTTTATATTAGTTTTATTATAACTTACTTTTAATTACTTTTAAAAAACCTTAAGCCTTTTTTAAATTATAATTATTAATAATTATAAAAAATTTTTAAAAAGACTTTTTTATATTAATTACTTATTTATTAAGCTTATTTAATAGCCTTTTTAATATTAATTTACTTATATTATAAAATTAATAAAGCTTTTTTAATAAAACTTAAGTAAATTTTTAAAACTTATTTATTTAATATTAATAAATAAAAAAAGCTTTAATATTATAACTTTTAAAAATCCTTAAGCTATATTATTATTTTATTTTAATTATAATTTATTATACTTAAGCTAAAGTAATTATACTTTAATAAATAAAAAAAGTAAAATTATTATTTATATATATAAATAATATAACTTTAAAATATAAATAATAAAAGCTTAATATAACTAATATAATATTATATTTATTAAAATTAAAATTATAATATTTTTTATTTATTTTTTAATATTTATTTATAATATATTATAAACTAGTTTTTTAATAAAGCTTTTTAAAAAAATAAATTTAAATTTAATATATTTTATTAAAAACCTTTAATTTATATTACTTTATATAAAACTTATATAATAAAACTATATTTAAAAGCTATATTTTAATTTTATTAATAGCTTAATAATAGCTTAAACTTTTTACTTTTAAAAATAAAATAATATATTATATTAAAAATATTTATAATAATATTATTAACTTAATATAAGTAAACTATAACTTATTAATAGCTTATAATAATAATTATTACTTAACTAGCTTTAATTTTATTTTATAAATAATTTAAGTAAAGCTAATATAAAATAAAAAATACTTTTTTAACTTTATAACTAGGCTTTAGTATTATATAAATAAAGGTATTATAAAAGCTAAGGTATATATTTAATTTAAATTTTTAATAATAAATACCTTTTTTAATACTTTTATTAAAATTAATAAATATATTAATTAAATTATTAATAACCTTTAAGAAATTATTTAACTTATTATACTAGCTTATAAATTAAATAGCTATAGCTAAATTTTATAATAAATAAAAAAAGTAAAATAAGCTATTTATATTATTTATAATACTTAATAAGCTTATTTTAAATAATATATATTAAATATTTAAAAATAATAAACTATAATAAATAAAGTATAATATTAAATTATAGCTAAAATAAAAGAAAATATATAAAAAAATTTTTTTTTATAATATATTATAATATAATAAAATTATAAAAACTTAAATACTAGGCCTAGCTTTATAATAGCCTTTTTTTAAAACTTTTATAATTACTATTTTTAAAATATAGTAAAATTAACTTAATATTAGTATATATATATAAAAAAAAGCTAAAATTTTAATAACTTGCTTTTTTTTAAACTTAATAATTTTTAACTTACTTTAGCTTTTTATAATTAAGCTAGCCTTATTATTACTACTTATTAAAAATATTAAAATTAAAAATATATTAAAAAAATAAAGTCTTAAATTTTAATTAGCTAAAGTAATTATATTAAAAAAACTTAAAAAAACTATTAAATAATAATAGCTTATAAATATATAAAGGCTTATTTTTTTATTAAATATTATTAATAAAATTATTAAAACTATTATTATTACTTAACTTATTATTAAAGTAAAAATTAAATAACTTTTTTTTAAAAAATAAATTAAAAAATAAAATAATATATTTAATTAAAATTATAATATATTTTTTTATAAAACTTATATATATAATTTAAAACTAATATAAAATTACTTTATTATTATAGCTAAACTTAATAAAGGCTTTTAATATTATTTATTATAATAAACCTTTTTATATTTTTTAAAACTTTTAAATATTATTTTATTTATACTTTTAAATATAAAGCTTTTTTTATAAATAATTAATATAGCTATTTTTTAATAATACTTTATTAAATATAATATAAGTTTATATTAATATTTTTTTAAAATTATTTAATTTTTTAATTTTTATTTTTTTATACTTTATATTATTATATAAGGCTTTTAAAGCTATTTTAAGTATTATTATTATTAGCTTTATAAATAATATAAATATTTTTACTTATAAAAAAATATAGCTATAACTTAATAATAACTTAAAGTTATTTAAGTAGTTTATAAAATATAAATTAAAAAGTTAAAAATAAAATTTAAATTATAAAAAAGTAAGCTTATATACTTTATATATATTAAATATATTAATATAACCTTAGTTTACTTAAATAATAAAATAATATAGCTATAATAAGCTATTTACTTTTTTAATATTTAAATTAATTAAAAGCTAATTTAATTTAATTATTTTAAATTTTTAAAAATTAAAATAGCTTATTAAAAATTTACTTTAATTATTTTTATATTTATATAAAAGGCTTAAATTAAATATATATAACTACTTTATATAATTATTATTTAAAATAGCTTAATTTATATTATAAGTATTATTTATATTTTTATAAAAAAGCTAAACTAGCTTTATAATATAATTAAAGTATTAGCTTTATTTTAAAATAAATACCTTTATATAATTACTAAAGTATATAAAATAACTTTAACTTAAGCTTTAAAAGTAAAAGTAATAATATTATTATTAAATCTTTATATAAATAAAAAATTAGTTTAGTTTTTTTATTATATAAAAATATTTAATATAAAAATAAAAGTATAAATTATATATAATATAATAATATAAATACTTAAAAAGTATTATAGCTTTTAATATAAATTAAAACTTTTTTAAAAAGTATAAAAAAATTAATAATACTTTAATAATTAAAAATTATTAAAAAAAGCTTATTAAGTAATAATAAAAAAAATAAAAAAAGAATAGCTTTTAAAATAGCTTTAAAATACCTTTAGTATATTATTAAGCTAAGTAATAATATATTAATTATTAAGTAAAAATTAAAATAAATATTATAAGCTTATTTAAACTTTTTAAAGTATAAAAGTATAGCTTTAATTTAATTATAAATAAAAAAAATAAGTTTTAATAAGTTTTTTTATAATAAAAAAGTACTTAATATAATATTATTTTTATATTAATATAATATTAAGTTAAAAATATAATATTATATATTTTTTAAATATTTTATTTATAATTATTAATATAATTACTTTTTAAAAATACTTAAATATAATTATAAAGTTTATATATTATTTTATAACTTTTAAGCTACTTTTATAATAATTTAATAATTTCTTATACTTAGCTATATTAACTAATTTTACTTAACTAAATTACTTATTAAAAGCTAGAAAAATATATTATTAAGTATTTATTTTATTATTAAGCTATTATTTAATAAGCTTTTAAAAAAATAAAAATAAAAAGACTTTATAAAAAACTTTATTATTATATTATATTATATTAAAATATAAATTTACTTTTAATTATTTTTTAACTTAAAATTATTATAATTTTAAGCTATTTTATTATTAATTTATTATACTTTTAATATTTAAATACTAATTAAGTAAAAGATTTTTTATAAATAAAAATATTTACTATTAATTAAAGGCTTAAAGTATTTTTAAATTATTATTAATTTAATATAATAGCACTTATATACTAATACTTAAATTAAATATTATATTTTACTTAAAGGTTTTTATTTTATTAACTTTTAAATTATTTATAATAATATTATTAAAAAGCTAAGCTAAGACTTTAAAAAAGCTATTTTTTAATTATTAAGGTTTAAGTATAAGTATATATTTATAAAGCTTAATTAATTATATAATTATATAGCTACTTAATATATAATTTTTAATTATTAATAATATAAGCTAAATATTAATTAAGCTACTTTTAAAAATAAAATAATTATTATATATAATATTAATTAAAATAATTATATTAATTTTATTTTTTTTATTTTTTTATTAATAATAAAATTCTTTAGCTTAAAAATAAAGTAAATATATATAAAGACCTTTTTTTTAATAATATAAAAAGTATAAGCTATAGTTACTTTAATAGTATTATAATTTAAAGCCTTAATTTAAGTAAAGTTAATATAATATTAATTTAAAATATTATAAATAATATTACTTATAATATAATATTTATTTTTTATTAAAGTATATAGCTTATAAGCTTATTTTATATTTATATATTAAATTAATATTTTAAAATACCTTTAAGCTATAATTAATTACTTACTAATTTAATAAAAGTAAAAAAAATTAAAAATATTTATTATTTAAGTATTATATACTTTATAAAGTATAATATTAATATATATTTTATTTTAATTAGTAAATATTTAATATAAATAATAGTATTAACTTAAATTAAAAAAAAATACTTATTAATTTACTTATTATAAAAGGCTAATTTATTAATAATTTAGTTTATTTATTTTTTCTTTTTTTTAAGGTTTTTTTAAAAAAAGGCTAATTTAGTATTAAGTTAAAAATATTATTATTATTATTATTATTATTATTATTATTATTATTATTATTATTATTATTATTATTATTATTATTATTATTATTATTATTATTATTATTATTATTATTATTATTATTATTATTATTATTATTATTATTATTATTATTATTATTATTATTATTATTATTATTATTATTATTATTATTATTATTATTATTATTATTATTATTATTATTATTATTATTATTATTATTATTATTATTATTATTATTATTATTATAAGCTTTTAATTTATATAAAACCTTAGTTTTTTTTTATAAATCTTATATTATATATATTATAATAATAATAAATACTAATTATTAATTATTAAAAATACTTAATTATAATACTTAGCTTTATTATTTTATTATAATAAATTTAAATATTTTTAAATATTTTAAAAAAGTTATATTTAACTTATTATAAAAATATAAATATTTAATTTTATTTTTAAAAGCCTTAATTAAGTATTAAAAAAAGCTATTTTAGTAAAAAAAACTAAAATTTATATTATTATATAAATTATAACTTAAACTTATATTTAAATTTAAATTTATATTAAGTTATTAAATATATTTTAATAGTATAGCTTTAAAAGCTTAAAAAATATAAGTTAATTTATTATAACTTTTAAAAATATTAATTAAAAATAAAATAAATAAAATAAATAAAATAAATAAAATAAATAAAATAAATAAAATAAATAAAATAAATAATATAAATAAAATAAATAAAATAAATAAAATAAATAAAATAAATAAAATAAATAAAATAAATAAAATAAATAAAATAAATAAAATAAATAAAATAAATAAAATAAATAAAATAAATAAAATAAATAAAATAAATAAAATAAATAAAATAAATAAAATAAATAAAATAAATAAAATAAATAAAATAAATAAAATAAATAAAATAAATAAAATAAATAAAATAAATAAAATAAATAAAATAAATAAAATAAATTATTTTAAAAATAATTTTAAACTTTAATATATAAAATATTTTAAAGTATACTATACTATTCTTTAAGTAGAGGTTTATAAGTGTTTAAATTATATTAAAGTAGCTAATTACATTTCGCTATATAGAATTCTACTATACTATCTACCCTTACCTTAACCACATGTCATACTATCACTATGGCAAGCTCTAATTACCAGCAGAATGGCTTATCAACCACCCTTTCTAATGCCTCCAGTGCCAAGGGCTCTGACCTGATGGTCTTGAAAGTTGCATCAGTACTTTCTACATCCTATTCAGATAATGATTTCCGCGATGCCATCCTCCTCGCCGATGAGCGGGCTGTGGGAAGTAATGTCACGAACAGGCGCCAACTTCGACTAGACCTCTTGGGAGAAGCAATTGGCTGTAATGGCGAGATTGTTAAGGAAATGGGCTTGGTCGCGGAGGTTTGTTAGGGATTCTTTTCACTCCATCGACTTGGTTACTAATGAAATAGGTAGCGACTGAAACATGTTCGAGGAGTTGTTGAAAGATTGAATTCCCGGATTCGAGACATGAAGCGCCAGACCGACTCGGCCCACGACCGGACAACGCCGGCTCTCCAAGGAATGGCATCACTATTTGAACAGCGACTGGCAATAGAGAGAAAACAGGAGATCCTTGGTGCCATTGAGAGCTATTTCATCATGACGGACGACGAAGTCGAATCGCTCACTTCGACTATGAGGCCGGTCGACAGATCATTCTTCTCTAATCTCCAGAAAGCCAAACGGATTACTCTTGGCTGTGACATACTTCTGGGATTTGAAAACCAGACCCTTGGGCTGGAATTGATTGATCGGACATCCGTACATGTGAACATGGCTTTTCAAAAGCTCTACAAATGGGTGCAACAGGAACTCAAGACGTTAAATCTGGAAAATCCTCACGTCAACCCCTCCATGCGACAAGCTTTACGGGTTCTCGCGGAACGGCCCTCTCTCTTCCAGAACTGCCTAGACTTATTTGCGGCATCCAGAGAACGATATCTATCTGAAACCTTTCACTGCGCCCTCACTGGCATTACGCCACAAGGCACTGAAGATGCCTCGATCAGGCCAATCGATTTGACAGCACATGATCCTCTCCGCTATGTGAGCGACATGTTTGCCTGGGTCCATTCTGTCACTGTGGGCGAGCGGGAAGCGCTCGAAACTTTGTTTGCTATCGGCAAAGATGACACCCTTCATGCATCGACATCAAGTCCAAATGCCACGCCCTGGGACCTTCCCCTCGGCGAGGTATCCGAAGGCAGTGAAACCAAGATTGTCGAAGCCCTTGGACAACTCATGGACCGTAATCTGCTACCTGTGGTTCGGATATTGCGCCAACGTGTCGAGCAGGCTATTCAGTCAAACGAAGATGTCATCCCTGCCTATAGAATTTCGGCGCTCCTCAGCTTCTATCGGACGACCTTTCAGAAACTTTTGGGCCCGGGATCTGGCTTAGAAGAATGCGCGGGCGCTTTGGAGAAAGTAGCAAAACGCCAATTTCGATCTCTCGTTAGGGATAACGTCTTATCCGTCCAAGGAGAGTTCCAGCAAGTCCCTTCGAACCTAGAGCCTCCCGCATTCCTCCAGGATGCTTTCAAGCAGCTCGGCGCCATTATTCAAATATACGAATCCTCCCTATCCTCCTCTTCAGACTCGGGAACTGAGATTCAGGGGATACTGTCAGAAGCGTTTGATCCATTCATGTCTGGGTGTGAGGAGATAGCGAAACCCATGGCAAATCCCGAAGGGGGGATATTCCTCATCAATTGCAAACTTGCGGCTGCTCATTGTCTTGGTAGCTTTGAAAGCACGACTTTTCGAGCTACTCAAATTCGAGACGAAGTTGCAAGGGACGTTCTGGACCTGATTGACGACCAGCACGCTGTCTTCCGCCGGAAATCAGGCCTGGATGGCTTGCTGAAGAACCTTGATGATGGTGAACAAGTCGATATCAGCCAGGCGTCAGTTCGCCAAGCAAGTCAAGAGCTGGACGACTTCCTCCCTTCCGCCTTGATGGATGCAATGGATAGGTTCAAGGGGCTACAGGATGCGGAGATGGCTCGAGAAATCATAGAACAAGCAGCTGAGAAGTTCTGTGCTGATTTCGAGAGGCTGGAGGAGTTTCTTGCAAACCAGAAGAGTGCCGAGGATGTGTCCAATCCAGATGGAGACCTGACTTTCTCAAGGACATCGGCCGAGATCCGCGTGCTCCTCTCTTAGTTACTCTTGCAACACACCTTCAATACCATTTGGTACACTGTTATATATCATTTTTTTTTTGCTCTGGATATGCAGACTTTACGTTGCATTAATTACAGGGAAAGGAAGCCATCGATTTTGTGGTCACTGTGTGTTAAGTATAGCCGCACACAGGATTCCGCGCAGCAACTCGAAGACGCTCTGTATCTTACCTCCTTGATTCCACGCTGGACCGTAACGACTCTACGCTAGGCCGGACGGAGCTACTCGAACTGCGCCGGCGGCGTGCTCTCTGTTCCGACGGCTCGGAAGGATGCAGTCCCGTCGATTTGGCGAAGATGTTGAGAATGTCTGTTAGCGAGACAACTCCGATGAGCTTGCCTGACAAGAGAGCACCAGCCATTGTAGGTGCCGGAACCGTCCCGCTGGACAAGGAGGGTTGCGAAGTCGTCGGCGTGGCGGGCGTTGATAGAGGTGACGACTGAGGTGCTGACTCCACGATCCACATTCGATGCGATCTTGTCGCCACCAGCTTGGCTATCGTATGACCCAATGTCGAGTAGGGGTTCACGTAGAAGACTGGGTAGACATCTTGTCCCTTTTCTACCCCTCTTTCGTTAAGAATGACGGAAATGAAGTGCATACAAGAACTACCAAGCAAATATGCACTTGAGGAGCTTGTCAAATGTCGCACGTCCTTCGTCGAGATGTTACCCACCACGTTGTGTCCGCTGTCTACAATTGCTACGCTTGAAAGGCCCTCCTCATACATGAGAGACAGGGCTTCGGTAAGGGGAGCGTCGGAGCTAAGAGTGTGTTAGTTCAGACTCGCAAGAGACAGTGACTGCTCCGCTAGCGGTGTTGGCTCTACTCACTGAACTGAGAGAACGGGCCGTACGCCAATCCCTAGGTCTTGCAGCGTGACTGGATTGAGTCGGTCAATGGTGGGAAAATTGACCCCCTCATTCCAAAAGAATTCCACCATCCGAAGCTGGCTTATGATTCCAACAACATTCCCACTCGAGTCGGTCACCAAAACTCTGTGTATGCCGCTCCCAAGCGTTTCTATAGCTTGAGATAGGTTCACGCCTGAGTTCATCTTGACAATGGCTTCCCTGGAACAAAGGGGCTGGATCTCGCGAAGCGAGATATGAGCGCCCCCTTGAGCTTTAGTCATGATGTCATGGAAAAGTGTGGCTTGATCACCCTCGGGTCGAGAAATGCCCACGACGGTGAGAAGATAGGCGTTGAGATCGTTGTAATCAAAGCAGAAGGTCGGCACTGCCGTATGAGCTCCTTCTCCGACGAGAACAACGCCCGTTGGACTCTGCAGAAGCATCTGGCAGTGGAACGTAAGTATGGGCGGAAGTGTCATGAAGATCTTGACGGGCTTGAGCTCACCAGGGTCGCCTCCTCCACACTGGATTCTATGTCAATCCATCTCACGTCGTCAGACGAAGTCAGCTCTCCTATGGTGATGTCTCTCCATTCCCGACCGACAAACTTGGAGTTTTGGTGCCTGCTGGTGGAAGCTGGATGGATGAGAAGATCTTGAATCGCCGCGTGGGTGAGGGAGGGGTGTCGATGGCGCGGCGAAGCTGGAGGATTGCGGAGATTCTCGGTGAAGCTCTGTCGATGGGAAGCTTTACTGATGCTCGAGCTCGAAGGCGATCTGTGTGGTGAGGGCGACGCCTTCGGCTCAGATAGCTTGGCGGATTTGTCCGCTTCGGTGTTGATAGACATGCTGGATCCTGCTGCTGTTGTTTCCTTGTCCATCGTTTGCCAACGGAAAGTCGTGGGGAGAAGAAGAAATCGATGGAACAGAGCGAAGAGCTTCCCAAGCTGCATGCACAGGTGAAGGCAAGGTTGGGGAAGCAGCAGCAGCAGCAATAGATTGTCCTGGATAGTGTAGCTACCTCGTGCTAAGGGAGGATATGGTTGCAGTATTAGGTAAACTAGTAATTAGAGGTAGATGTCATAGGTCGGTAAAGTATCCCTACCTCGGCACCATCAAAGCTCAGGTCTGGCCTGCGGACAAGCTGGTGCCTGGTACTACTGGTACCTAGGTAGTAGTACCTTACCTAGGTACTACCTACCTGGTACTTACCTACTAGGCACCTACTGCCTACCTAAGGTACTAACTCAGCTGAGTGATACCAAGTCCTTTGGGGAAGATGCAGTCACTGCCCATGGCTTCGAACGATTAGATAGTGCTATCGTGCTCTAGTTTTTCTTATCACACACCCAAAAAGTACTGCACACCCTTCCCCTCCCCCACCTTCTTCTAACTTCGATTCCCGTACTGACGAGTTTTCTTTTTTGATCTGCCCGCCAAGTGAGCCGCCATCTAACAGTCTTCTTCCTGCTCTGATTGTCGAACATACTCGCTGGCGTAACTGCGCGGCGCTCTCGTCCGTTAGCCGTCGCAATCATGTCCCTCCTGTCGCCCGACGTCCATGCAGAGCTCACGCAGCTTTTGCAGGCGCTTCAGGCTTCCGACAATGGCATTCGATCTCAGGCCGAGGACCATCTCCAAAACAGCTGGACGAGCTCGCGCCCGGAGGTACTCTTGATGGGGCTCGCGGAGCAGATACAAGCTGGTGGAGATAATGCGGTAAGCTTTCATCCTCTCCAAGCCGCAGCCTTCTGACTGCAGAAGTATGAGCCTCTCCCTGACTCTTCTGTCCAGACTCGGTCGTTTGCTGCTGTCATATTCAGGCGCATCTCCTCGAAAACACGGAAAACGGACACTGGAAACAACGTCGACATGTTCTATTCACTCGCGAAAGATCAAGCCATTGCCATTCGCCAGAAGTTACTGGAAACACTTGGCTCCGAGACCGATCGAGCTGTCCGGAACAAAATCAGTGACGCTGTTGCTGAGGTTGCGCGGCAATATACAGATAACAGTCAGCCTCCTAGCAAGCACCCGCATCCCATGCTATGCTTTCCTCCTCCCTTCTTCGCCACTAACACTTGTTGTCTCTAGACGATTCCTGGCCAGAACTCCTGGGAGCGCTATTCCAGCTGAGCCAGGCAATCGAGGCCGAAAAGCGCGAGACAGCATACAGGGTTTTTGCTACGACCCCCGGAATCATCGAGAAACAGCATGAAGAAGCTGTCTTGCAAGCCTTCCAGAGAGGATTCAAAGACGACGCGGTTCAGGTACAATATTCGGTTTCTGTGATGCAGTACACCGTACTGATGGTACTTCTGCTTAGGTCAGATTGGCGGCCATGGACGCTTTCGCATCCTTCTTCAGAACGATCAGCAAGAAGGGGCAATCGAAATACTACGCTCTCATTCCCGATGTGCTCAATATTCTACCCCCCATCAAGGACAGCCAGGACTCAGATGACTTGAGCAAGGCTCTCGTAGCCCTTATCGACTTGGCCGAGACAGCCCCCAAGATGTTCAAGCCCCTCTTCCACAACCTAGTCCAGTTCAGCATCTCGGTGGTTCAAGACAAAGAGTTGGATACGATTTGCCGGCAGAATGCGCTAGAGCTAATGGCGACCTTCGCTGACTACGCCCCGTCGATGTGCCGGAAAGATGCGTCTTACACCACAGATATGATCACTCAATGCCTGAGTTTGATGACTGATCTTGGCGAGGATGATGACGATGCTACCGAGTGGCTGGCGTCCGACGATGTGAGTACATTGTGAAGTCTGGGCCTACACCATTTTACCCTTGTTAACCGACTGTTACAGCTCGAAGCGGATGAGAGTGATCAAAATCATGTGGCTGGAGAGCAGACCATGGATCGGCTCGCCAACAAACTGGGCGGGCAGACGATCCTTGCACCTACATTTAACTGGCTTCCGCGGATGATGACTTCCATGGCTTGGAGAGATCGACATGCCGCTCTGATGGCCATCTCTGCCATTTCTGAGGGCTGCCGCGACCTCATGATTGGAGAACTTGGTCAAGTCCTCGACTTGGTGATCCCAGCCCTCCAGGATCCGCACCCTCGTGTGCGATGGGCTGGCTGCAACGCCTTGGGTCAAATGAGTACCGATTTTGCCCCCAAGATGCAGACTGATTTTTATGACCGGATCCTGAAAGCCATCATTCCTGTCCTAAACTCACCAGAGGCTCGCGTGAAATCCCACGCGGCTGCAGCTCTGGTCAACTTCTGCGAGGAAGCAGAGAAGTCAATCCTGGAACCTTACCTGGACGAGCTTCTATCTCACTTGTTTCAACTACTCCAGAGCGAGAAGCGATTTGTACAAGAACAGGCCCTGTCCACCATCGCAACTATTGCCGATGCCGCCGAAGCGGCATTTGCGAAATACTACGACACTCTGATGCCTCTTCTCGTCAACGTCCTTCAGACCCAGAATGAAAGAGAATACAGACTGTTACGTGCAAAGGCAATGGAATGCGCAACTCTCATCGCCCTTGCCGTTGGAAAAGAGCGCCTTGGGCAGGATGCCATGACTCTCGTGAATCTGCTGGCACACATCCAAACGAACATCACGGACGCAGACGACCCCCAGGCTCAATATCTAATGCATTGCTGGGGCCGTATGTGCCGTGTTCTCGGTACTGACTTCATCCCTTTCTTGCCGAATGTTATGCCACCACTCCTCGAGCTTGCCATGGCTAAGCCCGACATCCAGCTCCTGGACGATGATGAGCAGGCAGAACAAATGCAAGGAGAAGAGGGATGGGAGTTTGTACCACTCAAGGGGAAAATGATTGGCATCCGCACTAGCACCATGGATGACAAGAATATGGCCATTGAGCTCTTGGTCGTCTATGCCCAGGTGCTTGAAGGTGCATTTGCGCCTTACGTTGCGACCATCATGGAGAAGATCGCACTGCCTGGCCTTTCATTCTTCTTCCACGACCCTGTCCGCTATATTTCGGCCAAGCTTGTCCCACAACTGCTGAGCTCCTACAAGAAGGCGTACGGAAACCCCTCGAACGAACTCACTGGCCTATGGAACGCAACTGTCGATAAGCTTTTGGAGGTCCTCACTGCAGAACCTGGGATTGACACGCTCGCGGAAATGTATCAGTGTTTCTATGAGTCCGTGCAAGTCTTGGGTAAAGGGTGTCTGACGATGGATCACATGAATCGCTTCATCGACTCTGCCCTTTCTGCTCTCGAAGATTATAAAGACCGGGTTGCGGAGCGTGCCGATGCCAAGGAGGGCGCAACTGCTGATGACTTTGAGGACGAGGCAGAGGAGACTCTGATCGCAATCGAAGACGACCAGACTCTTCTCTCCGATATGAATAAAGCTTTCCACTCCATCTTCAAGAACCATGGCGTTTCATTTTTGCCTGCCTGGGAGCGCCTCATGTCGACATATGAAGGCTTTCTCGCATCCGCCGATCCCACTCAGCGACAATGGGGCCTCTGCATCATGGACGACGTTTTGGAGTACTGTGGCCCGCAGAGCATACGATATGCATCCTATATCCAGCAGCCTCTCATTGATGGCTGCCAGGATGCCTCTGCTGCAATTCGCCAGGCAGCTGCGTACGGCATCGGTGTTGCAGCACACAGGGGTGGTGCTGCGTGGTCAGCCTTCCTCGGCGGATCCGTACCGTTCCTCTTTCAAGTCACGCAAGTGCCCGATGCCCGGAATGAGGATAATGTATACGCGACGGAAAATGCATCGGCCGCCATTGCTAAGATCCTCCATTACAATTCGAGCAATGTCGACGATGTTCCCACCGTGATCACGCGGTGGATTGATACCCTACCGGTCACGAATGATGAAGAAGCGGCGCCGTACGCTTATGCATATCTGGCAGAGCTGATCGACCAGTGAGTAACATGTCCCAACTGCACTCTGTCTCAGCTGTTATGGGAGTGGGAGCCCGTGGCTAACCCAGACTCGCAGGCAATATCCATCCGTGATGAACCAGGCCGGCAAGGTTTTTGTATTTATTGCGCAAGCCCTGGAGGCGGAAACGCTCCAGGGACAGACTGCCAACCGCGTAGCAGCCGCGGCGAAGGCACTTCTAACGGCTGCCAACGTGGACCCGATGCCACTGCTGCAGCAGTTCTCTCCAGAGTCTCAGCGAACGATTATGGGTTATTTCAGCTAGCAGGGGCCTTGGCCACAGGGTCACCCAAGGTATGCGCTGATTGATAGCCAGTGAACAAATACAAGGCAAATTAGAATCACTGCTTGGCAATTTGATGGTGCACTTGGGAAGTTGCGGTTGGAAGTTTGGAAAGACGTCAAGTCGAAAACAGCTGAGATATGGCATTGGGTAGTGGAATCACAAGACAGAAGGGGGTAACATCTGCTTTGATGGAGGGACTCTAATAGTAAGGTAGTTTTGGAAGGGATACCACATGTACATTTGGCATTTTGCATTTCAATAGGGTACTGTATATATTGCAAATTCAAAGTGAGGGAAAAGAGGGTTTGAATACCTACTCAAGGCTTGTTTCATTAGCACGGAATACTTGGAAGGAACTACAGACAATTATGAGTCTTCCATATTACAACTCCATACTACTAGGTAGGTCTAGGTAGGCAGGTATGTGGCAGTTGCCGTAATAAGCAGGTTGATAAATAGCACATACTATTAATCTGCCTAGTTCCACCGCCTGCCTAATGGGGTAGCGCGTCAGAGCCTGCGTTTTCACGATATGCCTATCAGGCAGTCAATCTCTTCTTCGTTACATTTGCTTACGTCCTGCGCGCAATCCTTCGTAATCATTCGTTGAGCAATAGCCCGTTCTCTCGCCTTTCTCTCGCCTTTCTCTCGCCTCTCTCCCGCCGCCGAAGCAGCCTCTGGTTTGTCAAGACGCAGGCAATGTCGTCCCCCGATCGTCGTACCGGAGTGAAACGGCCTAGTGAGTTGTCTCTCCTTGTGCTGCCTGTCAACCTTGGGCCAGCGAGTGGCTAATGTTGGCAATTTCGCAGGAACGCAGTCGCTCCCGCCGCCGTCATTGCCCCAGCTGGTTGCTGAACAGAAGACTCCCATCCCGGCCACCGACAAGGATTCCCAGCGGCTCATTGTCGTGCTCTCAAATGCCAGCCTTGAGACATACAAGGCTGTTCAGGGCGGCGTCAACCGGGCTGGGCTCCACCGGGAGGAAAAGTATTCGCTCCTCAACAGCGATGAGCACATAGGCGTTATGCGCAAGATGAACCGCGACATTAGCGATGCACGACCAGACATTGCGCATCAGGTTGAGCTCCTGGGCCCATGAGACGTTGGAGACACCCAGACTAATGTTCGCAGTGCTTACTGACCCTGCTGGATTCGCCGATCAACAAAGCCGGCAGACTCCAAATCTACATTCACACAGCGAAAGGCGTGCTTATCGAGGTATCTCCCTCCGTGCGCATACCCCGGACGTTCAAGCGATTTGCAGGCCTCATGGTGCAGCTCCTGCACCGGCTCTCGATTCGCTCCACGACGTCCAACGAGAAGCTTCTGCGTGTGATTCAGAATCCGATCACGGATCACCTGCCGCCAAACTGCCGCAAGGTAACTCTGAGTTTTGACGCTCCAGTAGTGCGCGTACGTGAGTACATGGAGACGCTTGGCCCCAAGGAGAGTATCTGCGTGTTTGTGGGAGCCATGGCAAAGGGTGCCGATACTTTTGCCGACTCAATAGTCGATGAGAAGATCTCCATCAGCAACTTCTCGCTATCGGCAAGTGTCGCGTGCAGCAAATTCTGCCACGCGGCTGAGGATGCGTGGGACATCCTCTGAACCTTGACCATGAGAAGTAGGTTAGCTTGCTGATCGAATACAACTTGGCTTGACGTTGATAACAACATCCCGTTTTGCCCGTGCTCAAAGAGCCAGTACAGTATCGTCAGCGCCAATGACTTGTTTTTCCAACAAAAACAGTCTGGCGCTGCCCATGTGATTTTTGATGACATTGTCCGCGCTGACCTTTGGCCACGCGGATCTTACTCTTTCGGGCTTAGTCTGGGTGCTGATTTTCTCTCATTGCCTCTTCTTATTTTTCCCTCTTTTATTCCCCCTGTAGACCGTTATCTTCCATGCCAAGTAGAAAAAAAAAGTAGAGATAAGGGGAAAAAAAGGCGAGAAGCAACAACCTGTGAACCAGGACTGCTTTAGAGCTGGTGCTCCATACGTATTATACTATCCATTGATTTTGACGTTCTGTCTATTAGGAATAACGTCCTCTTCTTCTTCTTCTTCTTCTTCCTCCTCTCTTCCATTTTTTATCGTTCCGACGACGCTGCGCTAGTGCCTCAACGCACTCAAATATACCAAATTTCCCAAAGGCAGAATCTCGACCTCGCATCATCACAAGTGACGGCACACGAGGTGGAAATCTTCCCCCTCGCGAATCGCTGCTTGCTTCTCAGACACCCTTCCACCTCTAGCTTGACTTCTAAATTGATCGCAATGGGTGTCGGAAACAAGCGCACGCTCACCAAAACGAGACGGAAGACGCGGTATGGCAGTTCCTTGATCGGGCCATTACCCCCAAGCTGACCTTCGATAGGGACGTGGACCAAGTCATCTCCGATCTTCGATCTCACAAACACCTGAAACAATACAAAGATACCAAATCGCCGGAGGACCTCCCCGGGCTGGGGAAAAACTACTGTGTTGCGTGCGCCAGGTGGTTTGACACTCCCTTCACCCTGGCTACCCACGAGCGCGGAAAGCCGCACAAGAGAAGGTAAGTCTGCGTTTGCATTGTGCCCTCTGATTGTCTTCGCCTCGGCTGACGGATCCTGCTAGGCTCAAGCAGCTGCGAGACGAATCCAAAGCCACCTCAAATTCCGGACAGTCGAACGGTCTCGATTCCGACAAGCCAGAGACAGCGCAACAAGAGTCTACTGATGCTAGCGTCGAAATGGTCCTGTAGTTGATCTTTGGGTCTCCATCGAACGGCTGTCGACGCCGTAGTTTATACGAACCGCCATGGAGTAGCACCGAACTTCGTCAAAAAGTCTTTCCCTATCTCAAAGCCCGCCCACGCGGCCTTACAAGACCACTAGGCCGACTAGAGGAACGACTGCCGGGGGGCCTGCCTCTTGTTGAGGTGCCTCGTGCTGATGGCAGTCGAGACTGGCGTTGCTCAGGGACAGTGTGCTTCAGACTTGGTCCTGTCGACCCTGGAGGGCTCTCCACGAAAGATATGTCGGTAGTCCTTGGCTGCCGTTAGCAAACGGATGCACTGCCTCAAGCCGTACTCTTGGCGGCTCGAGTCTTGGAAATAACGCCGCTTACATATAAGTCGCTTCTCCGTCGTGCCCGGGTTTCAGATCCGTGCTGGGCTGACTGAGGTGCTGACGGTCTCGGCGGAATGACTGGGGTACAGGGCACTAGATATATAGAAAGACAATACGAATCAGATCAAGTCACATTGACAGACAACAAAACTTCGCAACCAGTGGCAGTAGCGGTAGCACCTCAGGGAAGTCAACGCAAAAGGCGTTCATGTTGAGGCCGTAAAGAAAGCTGGCGAAGGATTCGCCAAACCTAGCCAAGCTTTCGTCGATGAGCTGGAAATGCATCATGTTTGCCTCAAGATCAGCCATGGCGTCGGAGAGCTCCGCGAACATGGGCTCCAGCCGCTTGAGAGGAAACGCGGCATCGCCGTCGCCTGTAGCATGAGAAGATGCGCGAAACGACGATTGTGAAGGCGGGCGAAGCGGCGTGGTAGGTCGTGACGTCCATGAACGTGGATCTGGATGCCTTCCGCCGCTCTGATGAACGTCTGGGGCTGTTGGCGGCACCATTTTTTGAGGTAATTCGCGTGAACAACTGATACAGGATACCTTATAGTTGGTCGTTTCGTGGTGAATTTGTGTTGTACCTAGGTAAGCCGAACGCGAGTTGTTATGATGTGTGACGTATCTGCTCGCGATTGAATAGAAAGCATCGAAACCGAGCACAGTCTAGCCCGTACTAGAACGCACTAACCTCTCCAAGACTTCAACTGGAAAGGAAGAAGATATGAAGGAGGAAAAAAAGAGAAGAATTGGAGAAAAAAGACGGATTATGTAATTTCAAGCTCAAGGTTAGCAGGCAACGATAGTACCTAGTGTTATACTGAAAAACTTCCATGACTGTAATACAAGCAAACCCCATGTATATACCACCAGATTTTCAAGCTGTGAAACTCTCTCTTCCTTTCACTCATAGAAGCTTCATGTGCACCTGAATCGACCTCTATATCGTTCGTTGCTCGTATAAACATCCCTCACCATGGGGGCTGAACAGTCCTCAAATGCGGGATCGCGCCGCACCGACACTGAGACCACTCAAAGAACATGCTACTACGAACTCTTGGAAGTTGAGCGGACTGCCACTGATGTTGAGTAAGCTCACTGTGAGGAATCGTCTTGCTGGCTCATATATTCATCAAATGTCGATAGAATAAAAAAGGCGTATCGCAAGAAAGCCCTAGAACTGCATCCAGATCGCAATTTCAACAATGTTGAAGCGGCCACCAAGAAGTTTGCAGAAGTCCAGGCTGCCTATGACATCTTGTCTGACCCTCAGGAGAGGGCATGGTACGACTCACATCGTGACAGCATCCTCAGCGGCCAGGATGACGCTCACGACGGGTCTGCGCCTCCGACATTTCACAATGTTCGCCTTACGACGGCAGACGACATCATGCGCCTCATCTCTCGCTTCAACGCCACCGTTCCCTATACTGACGATGCCGACGGCTTCTTCTCCATCACGAGAAAGACGTTTGAGCATCTTGCTGAAGAAGAGGAGGCTGCCGCCGACTACGATGGCACCGAGTGTCCCGATTATCCCACTTTTGGCTCATCCAGCAGTGAGTTTGACAGCACTGTGAAGCCCTTCTACAGTGCCTGGACCGGCTTCACCACGAGGAAATCGTTCATGTGGCAGGACAAGTACCGCCTCTCAGATGCTCCGGATCGCAGGACCAGACGATGGATGGAGAAGGAAAACAAAAAGATACGAGACGACGCAATCCGAGAGTTCAACGATGCCGTTCGATTTCTCGTCTCCTTTGTCAAGAAACGAGACCCCCGCTACGTGCCAAACAGCCAGACTGAAGCAGATCGCCACAAATCGCTTCGCACCGCCGCGGCGGCGCAAGCTGCGCGGTCACGGGCCGCTAACAAGGAAGTTCACGCATCCTTCGAGGTCCCAGATTGGGTCCAGGCCAAAGAGGACGGGAAAGAGGAGGACCAGCCATCAGAGTCTGAAGAGTCTGAAACCGAGATCCTGGAATGTGTGGTGTGCAATAAGCGGTTCAAGAGCGAAAAGCAGTTCGAGTCCCATGAGCGCAGCAAAAAGCATATCAAGGCTGTTCAGGACCTGCGGCGCCAGATGAAGAAAGAGACAGCAAACCTCGACCTGGGAGCCATGGCCGCGGATGCAGGACCATCACGGAACGACGACGATTCGGCGAGTGTAGGTCCGGAGAATGCGTTTTCTTCGCCCGAGGAGACGTCTGAAGGATTGGGGCAATCGAACAACCAAGCGGATGAGCAGGAAGCAGTCAGTCAAACCGAAGCATTCTCAGACCAGGGTGCATCAGGAGCGGAGGAAGAAGCAGCTGATGGCGAAGAGCTTGATGAGACATTCGACAAGCTGAATCTACAATCAACAAGTGGAGACTCAAAACACATCGATTTGGATGAGGAGGCACCGGACGATTCATCCGAGCCACCTCAGGAGCCTTCAATTGACGACACGCAACCGAAAGTCAAGATTGGAAAAGCAAAGCTCAAGCGACAGAAGAAAGCTGCGGCCATGGTGGCCGAAAACGACGTAAGTTTCGTATTCTCATGGTCTGATGACTGGGTCCGAACATGTGTTAATAACCAAACCCTGACACAGCATCGGTGCAACGTCTGCACAGCTGCATTCGACTCCAAGACGAAGCTATTTAAACATATCCGCGACCTCAACCACGCCGCCGCCCCTGTCAAGCCCGGCGGCACAGGCAAAAGGAGGAAAGCGTGAAGACCTCGTCATCCTAACATGTTGCATGTTTATATCGCCGCTGTTCTGTCATATGCTGGCACATGACGAGGGATATCAAATAGATGAAGCGCCGCAACGCCGGATATGATTGCTGATGGAAAAGGGAAAAGACGACGACAACGATCCGGGCACAGCGGAAAGCACCTCGTCTGAAGACGGTCTCGACGGCCTATCACGTTGTCGCCATATCGTCAACATCATCTTCATCGCTCAGAATCTCAACTTCATCCACGGCACCATCCCTGCCCTCGCTGCTGTACAGCGTGGGCTCGTGGTCTGCCACGTGGATGATTGATTTCCCTTGGCCACTCTCTACACGTTGCCTCCAGTCGGCCCAGTCACTCTCGGACCGGATAAGGAAGCCTATCAGCATGCTGGGGTCCATTTCCTTGACGTGAAGCCGGCGTAGTCTTGAGGTATGACATGAATCAATGTCTTCTTCCGTATAGTTTGCTACGTCTTCATGGTATGGAATGGCCTTTCTTGTGTGATGAGGATCGAGATAGAAGAGGTAGCTGCCCTGGCTGCCAACGAAGTAGTGGGACGACGATGGACGGCCGCTAGAAAGAAACATTAGCTGCAGCTGTTTCGACATGAATGATACCACTTACCCAGCAATGCCAACCGACTGCGGCATCTGGAGAGTAGCGATCAGGGGCTCCCAATAGATCGGCGTGATTTTGTCAATACCGAGGCGCGTTCGTATGAGGATTAAGGTCGGGTGGAAGTCTTGGCCCTCGGGCTTCGCAACCTTCATGAAACTATCCTCGTAGACGTCCTGCCCATCGTTCGGGGAGTATACATGCAGATCAAGTCCTGAGGAGCTTGTAAGGGCTCTGTGTCTCACGGGTCAGCAGCTTCATCACCTGTTGTAAGGTTCGGAGGCATTTAAAAAACATCGACATACTGGATGCACTGCGCCGTAGCAGACGGGCCAAACCACTCGCCCGGGAATTTCCCACAAGCAGTAGCCCCGTGGCGTACGAAGTTATGGATCGAAAAGGGCGCCCTTGGGTCGTCGGCAAACATGCTGATGAGCCGCCGTTCCTCCTGTTGATTCTTGCCGCGTCGCCAGTCTAGAGGGATGCTCCGGGGTTAGACCTCGCTCTTCTTCGATCTGGAAATGTAAAAACGTACCTCTCCCAAGCTGAAGCGTTGCAATGGTGGTAGCGAGAAGACTCTGGCCGGAACGTATCATGCAGCCCCAACCACTGTCGGAAGAGAAGCCCGTCGGATCTGTGAGTGTGCTCTTGATCCTGACGGAGAAAGAAAGCGCAGAAGTAGCCCTCGGGTCGACGGACTTGGGTATAGGTTCGAAGCCGGATCTATATGTCATCCAGAACTTTGCCGCCATGTCTTCTGTGAACCCTGGAGGCCACCCGTTTTCCAGCGGCAGCTCCTCGCCCGCCGCTGCCGCTGCTGACGAGAGGCTGCTCGAGGTGGACGCCGGCGGTGTCTCTGGCGCTTTTGCATTCGCATCTGCATTTGCCGGCGGCTTCGATACGGGCGGAGGGCTCTGGTCCGGAGGCGACGCGGGGGCCTCTGCGTCGTGGCCGGCCGGCTTCGTCGCCGTCTGCATGGTCACGGAGCTGTGATGCCTGCTGGGGTCGAGCTTGTAAGAGCGGCCCAGGCACCAGACGGGCTCGTCGCTGTTCACATCGTTGGCCGGCTCGGGGTCCCAGAACATCTGCATGATTCGCCGGTACCGTCCGAGGTCGACGCCGATGTTGGAGTCCATGGTTTGATGGTGCAGCGACCGGTTGTTGAGAGGGCGAGGTTGCGGCGGGCGATGTTGTCACTGGAGGTACGAAGTAGGTACCTGTAGGTAGTAGGCCTGTTCATGTGCCGCGGGCGGCCGACTTGCCTTATGTCATAGGATTCGCCTGTTGCCTAAAGCAGTAACAGCCAAAGAGGTTCAGGGTTCAAGTTCACAGAGACGGGTAATTTGATCATTTGATTGTTCTGGATAATAAAAGAGGCATTTCTATCCGTATCATACAGTCTCTTCCTCCTTCATCGCTGTGTCAATCTGCAATAAAAAAGCAGGGCATGGTTGAGATATTCGTATGTAGGTATGTGCCGTAACTGGAGCAAGAGGTACACATGGGTACTACGGGATTGCTCAAGACCAGCTGACTTCTGATAAGGTATCGATGCTTACCTAAGGCAACGCCCAATAGAGTGGTCGCGTGCATGGAATGACATACAAGTAAGTATGCCCGTCATTCATTAACCTGAACCCTCGCCCAGCAGCAACCCTTGATGCCTAAAGAGTCATCCCATGGAACCACGACTATGTAAATCCATAGCTTGCTTCTTCTTCTTCACTTCTTCTGCTTCCTTTCTACAGCATATATACACCATCTTTCTCAATACCCGCCACTCGGTTCATACACGTCCATGATTCACAATTCAGATGCCCAACACATAGAAGGAATTGAGACTGCCCGTGCCGCATCTCATGCCCCTGCGAACCCGGTCAAGCTCGGAGACTTCAGCAAACTGTTCGCAGAGTTCCTCGACCCTCTGACGGTCTCCTCTTCCTCCTCCTCCTTCGCCTCGTCATCCGAAGGAAGCGACTACTACTACGACGATGACTCTTCGCCCGCCCTAAAGGCCACCAGCTTGTCGTCGGCAGCGTCCGATCGTATCCCTGACCAGTCTCTCGATGACGCCACCCAGGCTCATGCGTCTACCAAACCAGCTCGCACAAGAGCCGTCGCCCATGGCTCCCCGCGGAACGTCAAGCACGTCCCAGTGAGAGCCGGTGGCCATTCTGGAGTAGCATCCTCTCCGCCGTCGTCTCATCGGCGCTGTATCTGCAGCCGGGGGCTTCGGGCGGTCGAGCAGCCCGTCTCGCTGGCTGCGTCTTCTCCCCCGGAGTGCCCCGAGTGCTCGCCTGCGCACTACCCTCGCTCTTCGGCCAACAAGCCGCGAGAAAAGCTCCGTCTGAAAGATGACAAGCACAGAGCGCTCGTGATGGGCCTCGTCCCGTATCGGGTCCGAGACGCCGCCATCGCTGAAAAGCTCCCTGAAGTCACGGCGCAAGGCGTACACGTCTTCGTCGACATGTCCAATATCGACATTGGCTTCCAGAGCACCTTGAAGGAGGCTCGGCATCTGGACGAGCATGCTCGTCTATCGCCTTTGCCACACCTGAACCTGCAATTTTTGACCAAGATCCTCGTTCGGGATCGGCCGGTGGTCGCCCTGAACGTAGGCTGTTCGACCGTCCCGGGTCGTTCGGAGCCTCGCTACGTGCAGCAGCTGCGCGACCTGGGGTATCAGATCGACTTACGGGAGCGCAAGAGGGTCGTCGAAGTCGGACTACCCCTGGCCGGAGTGCCTGACACTCTACGCTTTGTGGAGGACCTCGTGGATGAGACCCTGCAAGTTCGCATAGCCGAGTCTGTCATGGAATATTTCCGCACGCCGGGAACCATCGTGCTGGCTACCGGGGATGCTAAACCATCTCCGCACTCCGATGGATTCTTTTCATGCGTGCAAAGAGCGCTCAAGATGGGGTGGAACGTTGAAGTTGTCTCATGGCGAGGTAATCTCTCTTTCCGATGGATTGATAGGCAGTGGATGTCTCAATGGCGTGACAAGTTCCGCGTTATCGAACTAGACGATTTCCTGGAAGTCTTGGAATAGTGCAGATAGTATACAGACATAGAACATGCTTGGTCTTCTCCGCTGGTAGTATCACGCAATATATATATATATATATATATCTATATATTTCATGAGATCAAGTGCACCATGTACGTCGTCGTCTATTCTTCTAGCTGGAGGTCATGACTGCTACTGGCTACTAGCTGCTGGCTTCCGGTATGTCCGCATCGTTAACTCGGAGATCTAAAAAGCCAGCGACACGTCCATTGCGTAGGACAAAAGTGTGGGAAAAGGGGTAAGGTATGTAGTATACAGGCAGTATATATATGTACAAGTGGTATCGTTTGCATCCGCCGCCAAATAAAAAAGAAATATTGCTTCCAAAACTGGGGCAGAAGGGGTAAAGTGCCTGGTATCCAAAGAATAAGAGTAATATGGCTCAATCACCATATACAAATGACCGGGCACAATGTCGCAAAATTCCGCTAGACATATGCTGTGGCAGATCAAGTTAAAGACGGAGTAAAAGTCGTGTACGGTGTGTGAGAAAGACTGTACATGTAGCAAGTAAAAACAAAAGGGGCAACCAGAATAGAAAGAAGAAAGGTTTGAAAAGTAAGCCAGCCTCTTTTCTCGCATCAAGTGAGCAAGTCAAAGCAGAGGTAAATGATGAAAGAACTCCGATTTCAGCCAGTCAGTCATGTTTGGCTGCTTTCGCGCTCTTCTCGTATCGATGCCATACCCGAGCTGACAGCTCCGTGGGCTAAAGATGACTGGCTAGGAGGCGGCATGGTGGAGGAGGCATGCGGTCCGGCCATCGAGCCCGTGCCACCCGTGGCCACAGCAATCTTGCTCGCCAGCTGCTTAGGGTCCAGGAAGCTCTCGCCGTTGCCGTGTAATGGATTTGGCGTTTCGCTCCTGTGCAACGGCGAGGAATGGATGGGCGATGTTGATTTCTTCGTGTGAGTATCGGTGGTGACGCTGTGACTTCCGCGCGTGGAATTGCGAGGGGAAACTCGGCCAGTCTGATTTCGGGCGTCAGCAACAACATCGTATACGACTCTTCACGGGAATAGGGCTGCTGATTCTCACCTGTTTAGCCCAACGTAGGCCACAGCTATTGCACAGGTCTCGCTGTCCACTCGGCCCTCTCCGCCATTCTGGTGTGTTCCGGGTGTGGCAGTTGGCGCAATCGCGCGCCACATTCCCAACCCCCTTTCTTCTTTTTCGCTTCTTCTTGTTCGACAGTAAGCCCCCAAGCTCCTCTGCCAATATGCGATTGATCTTCTCCATCTGTCGAAGCTCAAACTGCCAGCTTGAGCATTTGGTGGTTCTGAGTTCATCAAAGATGTTATCGTCGGATGCCAGAGCAGCATCCTGGGAGCCTGGGGCAAGCGCTCCGCCTGCTGGTTGAAGGATCGGGCCATGGTGGCCCGCCCCCTGGTGTTGGATATCAGCCCGTAAGGAGTTGGCGGCATATGACGCATTTGCGGCAGTGAGAGTCGATGGAACATGGCGGGACGAGGCTTTCAAAAGTTTCGTTTGAGCCAGGACAAAGGACGGCTTCTGGCCTTCTGAGGCGTCCCCGGGGTACAGGATGGTTTGAGCCTGGAGCCCTTGCCCTCGCCGATTGAGCATCTCATGCTTGCAGGTCGATATCTTGCCCTTCCTTGCCTTTTCAATCGTACGTCCAAACTCTGCACGTGATTCCTTGCGCATGAGCTCCTGAATGCTCGTGCCGACCAACGACTCGGGCTGTAAGTCCAGGAGGGACCTGATATTTGCCGAGACCGAGAGGAACATGCCAGAAGTGGATAGTTTGCTCCAGAGTTCGCTGTCGCCGATGCCGCCGTTGGCTTCCAAGGTGTGTCTCCCCAGGGCGAAGACGGGTCGCTTTCTGCCAACTAGAATGATGCACTTGCGACCCCTGCCCTGATCGACGAACAATGACCCATGGCTCTCGAACCAAGTATACCCGCTCTGCTTCCGCCGTATCCTGAACACGATGTTGACCTGGCTGCCCGTCGTTGCGTCTTTGAGCTCTCGTGTCACCGGAACTATATCTGAGGGATGGCAAACCGAAGACAGGGGGTTTCCAACCAGGTCGGCCGCGTCGTATTCGAGAACGCGTTTACACGAGGGCGAGAGATAAAGGAAGAGGCCCTTGAGCGATATGACATGGACCACGTCATCGGTGTTTTCGAGAAGCATCTTGTCCCAAGACTGCCTATGCCAGTCCGACACAAGCCCATTGGGGTTGAACTGCTGTAGGAGGGTAGAGACGTCGTCCACGCCGAGTGTTTGTCCGTTGTCGGGTTCCAACTGGTTGGACACTGGCGGAGTCCATATGTATTGACCGATGTCGCTGTGCTTGTAGTTGACCTTGACACCGCCCATTTCCTGCCCGGAAATGGCATCGGGACATTCGACGAGGTCGATCTGGAAGCCGATGAAGTATCTGATCTCATCGGTATCCCACGGGATAGGAATCATTGTTAATAGGTTCAGGAACGGCTTTCCGCCCTTGCGATAGTTGATCAAGCTCTGCTGCACCTCTCGGCCCTCCTGTATCATCCTCTTGAGGTTAAACACGGCTCCGTCATCAACGAATTCTCGCTTTGAGCCCGCCTCGACCTTTCCATCGGGTGCCTGAAGAAAGCGACAGTTTTGGCCCATGATCTCATGGCGGCTGTACCCAGTGAGGTTCTGGAAGTTATCTGATACGTATATGATGGGGCAATCATTCATCGTGACATCACAAACGACAAAGGCACAGGACATGTCGACAGCGCCGAGATGGATCTTTGGGTTCTTCCGGGTCGCGACCAGCCACAGGGCTTTGAGCATGTCAAAGCCGCTTTTCGAGTAAATGGTCTTTTCCTTGGGCTGGTCACCGGAATTCGAAACAGGAATTGGGGTCGCTGACGCAGAGCTCGGCTGAGCCACGTCCATGGATGCAGTGCTTTGCTGGGTTGGCAGGGCAGGCACCGACCCAGGGAGAGGAGAAGGCATGTTTGGTTCAAACGCCACCATGTCCGGTTCCATGGCCAGATGAGAAGGGCCACCGGTCATCGTCGGGAACTGCGGAGGCGCAACAGTCATCATGTTTTCGTCGTGCCCCAATGCCATGCCCTTGTGGCCACCGTTTGAGCGACCACCTAGTGATGCGCCGGCGCCGGCGCCAGCCAGGGCATAGCCATCACCGCCGGATGCGAGCTGGCTTGCATCCATCTGGTCGGCCATGGACGTGGCACCCAGATCCGATGCTTGGCCACTTGTGCCGGTGAAGAGGTCCATGGCCGAAGGCTCGGCAGTCAATCCGTCCATGTCCATGTTCGCAAACTGAGACTGCATCATGTTGCCCATGAGATCCTGGGGCATGGCCGGGAAGTTGCCAGCATCGGACACGTAGCCGCCCATCGGATCCTGCATGCCGATGCTGGCGCTGATGGCGGAGAAGGAAGTTGGCATCTCCGGGTCGAACTGATAATTACCAAAGCCAGCAGGTCCAGCATCGAAGGGCATCATGTCTCTGGACCCGATCGTCGACATGCGTCGAGGCGGGTTACCCTGCCCAGCAGATCCCAGGGTGTTCCCGTAAGCCTGAGGCATGCTCCTTCGTCGCTGGATGTCATGGTGGCCGTCGCGCATCACGTCATCCATGTGGCCGTCCGGCATCACGGCCTGGCCTGATATCATGGGGTTGGACATGGCCGGTCGTGACTGCTGCATCTGCTGCTGGAGCTCGGGAGGCAGCGAGGGATCCTGCATCGACATGGCTAGAACGTTTTGGGGGATGTGAGTCGGCGGCTGTTCGTCCGGCGGATGTGGAAGTTGGCCGTCCAGCTGCTGGGGAGGCACCTGGTTTGTCTGGTAGTAGCCTTCCATGGCGGCAGCATCTGACCAAACGCACAAAGATTCACTGTATCGCCCGGCAAAGAACGATGAGAGAGAGGCGAGACGTCGTCGTCCGTGGGGCGTCGGATCGCGGTTCCAGTCGCCCGTCTATCGTCGCTTCGGCGGGCACAAATGAGTGTTGGGAGGTGATATGGGCTGATCCGACCATGGGCATGCGGGGTGGAACACGGGTTCGAGCTTCTTGTTCGGCAGTCGAAGTCACTCGGACGAGACTTGCGACGCTGTGTGCTGAGCCCGGGGGGGGGGTGTACAGACGGCGACGCGGGCGAGGGTTGCGGCTGTGGTTGCGGCTGCGGCCTTGCGTGAGAATGTCGAATATCGGATATCTCTGCACAGCACCCACCACTCTTTTTCTCTCTACCCAGCAAAGATGCGACCGCCGCTCTGTCGGCTAGGCGAAGGATCAAGCGACCCCTCGACGAGCGCGCTAGGGGATGGGCGCGAGGGACAGGGCACGTCAGCTGCTGGCGAGCTGAGGATTTGGCAGCGTCCCGACACCAGCATCTGTCATGGATATGTAGCTCGTCAAGTCGATCCGGCGATGCTGCGTTGCATGGGAGACGTTTGGGGGACCGCAGTCCTACAGGCAAGTCAGATCCTACCGACAGGACTATCCCTTAGGTAAGGCACGGCCTAGTACAACTACAACTCCTCGTGCTAG
Organism: Trichoderma gracile; assembly: GCA_020002365.1. Taxonomy (NCBI): domain Eukaryota; kingdom Fungi; phylum Ascomycota; class Sordariomycetes; order Hypocreales; family Hypocreaceae; genus Trichoderma; species Trichoderma gracile. The sequence continues at coordinate 121,360 of JAINEY010000008.1, forward strand.
CAGTATTTACTTACTAGAGGTACTTACGAGTAGGTCAGGCATGTGCCGACCTGTGCTTCCACGGCAAGGTACCTACTAGTAGTGGCCGTAGCCTACCACACTACTGTAAGGTGTTACCCGGGTCTTAGCAGCATGTGCGTACCTACTACTAATAAGTACCGCTACCTAGGGTAAGGTACTGTAAGTGATATGTAGTGTGTACATACCTCCTTCCTGCTCAGCTGCGGCACGCCTCTTTCCAACTCGCTGTGGTGGCTCCTCCCCTGCCCTGTCAAGGCATTGCCTGCCTTCCTAGTCCCGGGCAACGGAGCATTACATCCGTCCTCTCTCCCACCAATCTGGCTCTCGATGTGTATCTGCATGCAACCGCGTCCCAGCCCACCGGTGGACCCCCGCGTCCCATTTACGGTTACTGGAACGGGTAGTTGTACAGGTACATACTATGATTTTCACTGCTGTCAATACTACAGCCGCGGGCACCTCATAATTCCGTCTATACCTTAGGTATAACCAAGCAAGTCGTGATATCTGACATGCATCCATGCAGATGCTGTCGCTGACGGTGCAAAACATCGATCTCCTGCATCATGGGGAGGACTCCAATAAAGCACCTACAGTAACATACAGTAGCCACATCTTTGTTAACGTGGGCAAGGCAAGAATGTCGGGTTGGGTTTGTGCGTGCAGATTATGTAACGTGCCCACAGCAAACGTAACAAGGTAGGCAGTCGTCGCTAGGGAGAGGAAAAAAAAAAAAAAAAAAAAAAAAAAAGAGGCTCTCGTTCCACAGCTGCATCCATACAGAAATCGACACCTCACGAGGTCAACCGGTGGCAACAGATGACGGAGACCTTTCGGCGCTTTGAGTTCCGATATCAAGACTGCTAACAGACTCCTCGCAGCGAAGCGGCCGCTTACGAATCTTGACGACAGAGCTGTTGAGTCCCACCGGTCCAGGGTAGTTCACGATAGTGCAAGCCCTGGTCCTCGGAATGTCGTGCAACCCAACAATGACCCAGCATCGTGGTGTCAGTGGCGAGAATGGCAATCCTCGGCCATCAAATTCGACCGACTTTGCAACAAGAAGACTGTCCGTCAATGTCGATGTATGTACGTAGGCCGGCGGCAATGTGAGCGGTGGCACCCGTGGACGCATTCGGTCAGGAGTGAGAGAGAATCACGATTAGCTCCATCAACGCGCACGGAATCTCATATGTGTCCCGTATCATGCAAGGCTGCACCCAAGCTGAGCCCAGCTTCATACACACAAACGCGTACAAAGCGGGAAAGAAGACACACAGCCCCTTAGCAAAACATGGCCGCAAAGGGCGACCTTTTGCTAGGCCACATGGATCATCCCTTGAGAATGTCGCGACTTTCCAAGGAGCATCAGCCAGGACCAATACGCAAACGGAGTTGTGCGACACGCATGTACGGAAGACTCATGACCATTTCCCCGGCCCCTCCCCTCTGAACAAGCTGTGACACACCGGCAGCGCTCACTGGCCATCCGCCGCCTTCTGCCTGGGACACCGTCTCAAACAGATCTGCAGAATCAGCGAGTGATGCTTCTCCTTGGAATTTCCCGCCCCCATACTGCCCATACCTACGAAGAGCCATACAGTCTCACACAAGAGACATAGACAGAAACCACCCGGCGCAGGAACACACGATGAAAGCTCCAGCATGGTTATCCGGTATCCGCCTTCGCCTACGCCTGCTGGCCGTGGTGCCGGTAGTCATCATCACATACATCGTCACCTTCGTCGCCATTGATGAGTTCTTCTTCGCCTCCAACAGAGTCAGCCTCACAAGTGAGAGGGTCGGCGGTGCCGAAGATGGACGCCTGGAACAGACCAAGACCATGCAGCAGCTGGACTTCGAACGGGTAGAGAACAAGACATTGGGGTTCGAAAGGGTTATTGCCATCGGCCTCCCGGAGCGTTCAGATAAGCGGGATGCCCTGGAGCTGATGGCGTCGTTGACTGGCTTCGATATCGAATGGGTTGACGGTGTAAAGCCCTCTAGTATCCCGAACAAAGCTGTGCCGTACGGCATTGATCCAGCGGCGATTCGAGACAACTTCCTCGGAAGCTGGAGGGGCCATATGAATGCTATTCGGCAGTAAGTGTTGCGTGAACGGGTCGCTTACATCCTCGCTTCCCCTCCCCCAAATGGCTCGTCTAAGAGAATATAGAGTCGTCAAGCAGGAGATTGGATCAGCGCTCATCATCGAGGATGACATGGATTGGGACATCCACCTCAAATCCCAGCTCCATGATATTGCACACGGCGCCCGCCATATACTGCGCGAGGCTTCGGCCCTGCCTCACTCGCCATATGGCGATGGCTGGGACGTCTTGTGGCTGGGACACTGCGGCGAGCCCTTTCCAGAGACGCTTGAAGAGAATGCTGGGCTGCCGTCGGACAACATGGCGCAAATGTCGGCCAAATACATCATCCACGACGATGAGACCGTACCGCCTTACAGCAAAGTATCCAAGCTCGTGGACTGGTCGCAGTATCCGCCGCGTACGAGAATCGTCCACATGTCTGCGGCGCCCATCTGCACCTTTGCGTATGCCGTTTCCCAAACCGGAGCGAGAAAGATCCTCTATGGACTCAGCGTGGATGGCCTGCACATGGCCTTTGATAATTCCCTAGCACAGCTCTGCAGAGACGCCGTGTATGGGCTGGGACGGAACCAGAGCAGCGGTCTCGACGTAAAGTGCCTCAGCGTCAACCCCACGATCATGTTCCATCACAAGGCAAAGGGACCGGTGGCTGCTGGTAGCGATATCCAGGATGTCGGCAGCGACGGCAGCGTCCGTGAAAAGGGCGTGACTGAGTCTGTTCGATGGAGCACGAGGCTGAATCTGCGCAACATACTGACCGGCAAACAGCTGGAATCGCAGTTTTAGTAATTAGAATGTTACTATGTGCCAAGTACCTAAGCAGCCCGCGGCCCCTACAAGTCAATCTGTGGTAGATCAATGCGTCGATTTGTCAACATGCATCTATTCGAATCCTGACTATTGAGCCAGAGAGATCCCTTCGTCAGGTAGTTTAAGCATTACCCGCGTAACCCGGTCCCAACGCTCGTCAAGTCTTTGGCAGTTTGAAATTTCAAGTTCATAATCCCTCCATGTCCTGTACGGCAGCATACCAGTCCGTACCGTGTATCCGGGTTACTCCAAAACACCGCCCGCCCCAATAACCGCCCCTTGTGTGTAAGATACAGCAGGCTGAAAGCATGATGATGCGTGATCTCTCCATGAGCAAGCCGAGTGAGTGCAGAAAAAGAGTTACAGTCCGACCTCGTTCTTCAGACGCTCGGTGTCTTGGCTCAGGTTTCGGAAGAACAAGTCCAGAGCATGAGCGGCCTGCGAGACGACCGCAGACTCGTCGGGCTGCTGCTCAGTACGCCGCAGTTTCTGTCGCAAGGTAGTCAATTGCTCATCCCTCTCTTTCCGCTTCCTTTCGCGATCGGCTAGCCATCTATCCCGTCCAGCAAGATATTTGGCGCTGTGGCCAAGCCCTGAGCTCAGCGGTGAGAGGCCCTTGGAGGAACGGTCGAGAGGAGCAGCTGCAAAGAACAGGACTCGCCCAGCCTCGTCGTGCTGAAATGCCTGCCGGACAGCTGCGGGCAGGGCCTCGTTCATGTTATCTGGCAACGTGTAGACCTCGGGAGGCCGCGGCGGGTTGTACATGTTGCCATGTGCCTGAGGCATGCCGGGCGTCCCCACGCCTGGCGGCCTAGGAACTGCGGCATTGTGGCCCTGCATGTAACCTGTCGGTCGTGGCATCGGTGCCGGCTGGTGGTGCATGGGGAGCGCTGGTGACGGAGCATAGCCAGGGTTGTAGTTCTGCATGTATGCGGGCTGGGGAGGCTGATATTGTTGGTATTGCAATGGCCGCATCGACATGTGTGGTGGCGGAGTTTGCTGTGGCGGGTGAGGTATGGGCACCGGCGTTTGTGGTATGGATGATCCGGCGCTTGGGGGGACCGGCTGGAAATGTGGTGTGTGGTGGTGTCCGTAATACTGGCCCGGAGGTGGCACTGCACCAACCATGGCATAGGGCATGGCTCCGTTTCTAGCTGCCTCACTCGTGGCGTCCTTCACCCCGGGATTCATGGGGAGGCGCTGCATCGGCTCCGCGGGTACCTTGGGGTGGGCGGGCATCGCAGGCATCATTGCGTCGGGAGGCGGCGAATCCTATATGGTGTAAGTAATTCAGGATCAGCCAGATGGAGATACTCGACATATCCAAGTGCATCGATCAAGTGGCCCAAAGCCCTCTCACATGGCCCGTAAGAAGGTACAGGAAGGGAGAACACGGGGGTAAAGAAACTCGAACAGTAGAGACTCTACTCACATTGGGCCCGGGTGGCCGACGATGGACGGCGCCGATGATGGGGGGAGCATTAGGGCTTCCCCACGTTGGTCGCGGGAGCTCATCCGACTCCTTGGCATCGTCGCGCAGGAGATGCTTGATTGGGCTGGGTATCTTCTTCATCGGACGGGGAACGTCGAACAGGTCCATCTCGTAGTCCTTATCTCGCACCTCGTCTGGAAGACAGCTGGCCCAGGTCTTGATCTTGTTGAAGTAGAACTTCTCCTCGTTGTACCGAGATTCACAGACATAGACTTCCTTGTCTGGCGCTAGGCCTCGCGGCCGCCCCCTGTTGAATCGAGTGACAAACATCACGTAGCAGCGGTCAATGATGTCCGCAATCGGATGGTCACGGTACTGGCCCGTCTTGACAACCTCGCGTTCGTAAAAGTGCTTTTCGAATCGGTGAACTGTCTGCTCTGGCCTGTAGTACCAGCACGCGTTGATCCACTTCTGGCCCTCGCGATCCTGCCATGTGCGGAAGATTTGCGCAACAATAGGCTTCTCCAGGTCGTTGGGATTGCGAATATGCACCCAGTCGCCTGCAGTTACTCTCCTGGTTAGTCCAAAAAAAATGTCAATCAGGAGGGGGGTAGAAAAGAAGGAACAAAGGCCGCAGAGGCAGGGGTAAGGAGGGCCGAAGACTCACCAACTTTCCAAGTTTCGCCATTGTACTCGATGCTTGACAGAGGGAGTTTCCCATCCTCGTCTCGAAAATCATCATCTGGCTTCTGCTTCTCTTGCTCTGCCAATACCCGAGCTTGCTGCTGCAGTTTCACAGCAGCCTCATACACCGGGCTGCCATCCTCGTTGTATAGCTTGGCATTTTCGAACATGAGCTCGAGGTCTGATAATGCCTGGTCGACGCTTTGATACTTCTTCCGCTTCGCCTTCTTCTTAATGTTGTCCAGCGCAATGGGGCTTGAGATAATTTGGTAGTAGTCAGGGACGATGGCTTTGTCCGGAAGTCTCTCGAACGGCGCAGCAAGCGGATTCCCGTCTGCATCCTTGATCTTCCTAAGCTCTTTAAGGACGGAGAAAATTCTGGCTTCCGTTGGGGTAAGGACCATTGGTGGCCGGCCTCTTTTCTGTTGGAATTTTGCGTCTTTGCCATTGGCACGGCTCCCTCGATCCGACGTGTAGCGCCGTCCATTTCGCCCTTTGTAGTCTTCGTCGTCAGAATCCTCGTTGCTTTCCTCATCCTCATCGTCGTCATCGTCGTCATAATTGCCAGTCCCCTTCATTCTCTCGTCTTGTTCGTCTTCATCCTCAGACTGCTGCGATGGCGACTCTTCGACGGGTGGCAGCTCCCCCAGGTCTGGCAGACGCGCATCGTCGGCCGTGATATCGCCGCTATCGACAAGTTTCTTGAGCTCCTCCTGGAAGATCTCTCGCAGCCGCTCAGCAGCGCCGAAGATTGGTGCCGAAGGGCGATTGTAAACTTGCGCGTTGTGACATATCTGGGCGACGTCTTTGACGAACTCGGCGAAGGCAGTGTATTGTTTCTTTTGGATCTTGCCCTGCTATTGCGTTAATACGGCCGCCGCTGAATCATTGACAATCTCTCACGACATACTCGGATGGTGCTGAACGCTACAGGCTCCGAAATGATGTCGAAGTAGTCAGGTAAGAGGCGTCGATTCGGAATGCGCTGAAACCCGGCCGCAAGCTCCTCGCCACTAAAGGCCTGTTAGAACCCAAGGGGGGACGTGCCGCAAAACAATGTCTGCAAGAAGCAAGACTCACTTTTCTTCCACGCTGCAGAGGTACTTTGAAAGATCGGAGATTATCTGGTAGAGGTCGTGAGGTTCATCCTGGCCCGCATTGTCTCCCGCGTCTACATTATTTTCATCGACGGACTCCTTCATCTCGACGTCGCCATCGGGCGCATCTTTGGGGCGCTCTTGGTCCATTCCGCGCTACGGCAGTTTCCACGCCTCGACGATCGGTTATGTCCTTGAATGAGAGGCGCGCGATGGTCAATAGGCGACAGCAGGCTCCATGGACGCCCTATGTCTATCGTCGTGAGCCGCGAATTTGGTACTACCTTACAATGCGAAAGCCTCGCGACAGCATCAGATTCCTTAGTCAGGTTGAGAGACGACCATACTGCAAGTGGACTAGGGCAAACGCGAGATCGAACGGCAGCCGGAACCTGAGCTTTTCCGACCGAGCCAGCTGCTGAGTCATGGGCCGCCCCGCTGTTAAGCCGTTCCTCCCCCTAGCACCAGCTTAGGCCAGGCACCTCGATCTGCAATCCAGTTTTCAAAGTTGGCACGCCTGCTGGTGCGTGGCGCACACACGGAAACCTCCTACCGCATTGAGGCAGCACCTCCGACTACATGCGTACTAGAGCCTCGTACAACTACAGCCAACCATCCAAACCACCTTCCATTGGCGAGGACGACGAGACGGAGATGGCTAATGAACTGCCTAATGCCCGATGACAGAATCATGATCGAATGCGCCCTTGGCACCTCGTGAATCAGTGGTAATCGATGCTTGCTTCGTGCATGCGGCGTCGCACTTGTACTATTGCTCGTATCGTGTTTTCGAGGATGAGTCCTCGTAATTGCAGTCCTTATCTACGAATTCGCAGGCGGTTCAATGCAGCTCGGCTGCTGCTCGTCACGGATAAAGTGCTCATTGACAGATTGCTCCGTCTGTCCACACCTCCCACCACCCGCTCCACCAGCTTCCTGGCTGATACGTTAGTGCCAGCCCATCGTGGCCGATGTGCCGCTGCAACAGGACTGCTCCATCGCTGCTCCATCGTGCTACGGTAGCACTCGTCGTAGCAGCAGGACTACGTACGAGTGCTCGTACTCCGTACGGGCTCGTTGTTGACAAGTGCATGACGCCTGGACGCGTCTTACATGCCTGCTCCGCTTCCGTCGCAATACGATGCCTTCTGCACCTATTGGCTGCTGCGTGGCTTACGGTGCGTGCAACGGTGGCGCGCACGGCCGGTGGGAAAAACCCACCCAATCCGTTCCTTGCATTTCAGCATTTCAGGTATTTCCGATGGCCACTCCGAGTTGCCCCCCCTGAGCTCGCTGGCTCGATCCCTCCTCAGCACGATGGCGGCTCACGGAGGGGCTGTGCCAGGGGAATGCTTGTGAGTTTGAAGGGCAGGTTGGCAGGCAGTCCTTAATACCACGGGAATTCCTGTCGTATCGCGCCGGGAATTGCTATTAATAATTTGTAGGTGGCTAAATCAGTCATGGGTGCTGCGGAGCACCATGGACGGTTCCTATCGATCGAATGCTTGCGGATCTCCTGGCTGCCGTCGCTGTGGCAAGCGTCCGGCGCTGCCGTGGCTGGCCAGGTACCTGCACCGCCGCGGCGTCCCACAGCTAGTACGCAGGTACACCGTGTCCGTGCGCGTGCCTGTGCCATTCTGTACCTGTGCCTTTCTGTACCTGTGCCTGTACCTGTTCTTGCTGGTGTGCTTGCTCGTGTAAGGTACCTACCTACCTACCTTAGTACCTTGCCAATTGCCTTTGCCGATTGCCTTGCCTCGCCCTGCCAATTGCCTTGCCTTGCTTGTGTGCTTTGTGTGCTTGCATGCTCCCATCTGCCCCTTTCCTGGCTTCCCCACCCGTCCTTTGCAAGCTGATACACAAGCACCTCCGTTCCGCTCTCCGCCCTATTGGCCGGGAAAGGGGGAGGCGCGCCCCCTTAAAGTCGCAGCTCAGGCCTCCTCCACGTGATCCTGCGTCCTACTGAAGTTTCCTGTTTTCCACCGGCTCTGCTTGCTCTTGGCAGTCTTTCGTTCTGACGGGCCATCCATCTTTCTTGTCTTTCCCATACCTGCCCTTACGTCTCTCGTTACTGTTTGGTTCTTGCTGTGACTTGTCTTTCGGCTCTGGCCAGTGTTTTCCAGGCTCCTCGCATCGCCGCTTGTGGTTGAAACACAAGTGAGCACCACTCAACTGCTGCAGAGCGTCTCTCGTCACTTGGTCACACAGCTGGGCTTCTGTTCCTGCGAGCTTCCGCCAGCTGTCCCCATTTGCATTTCATCGCTCATTCTACTCTGTTTTTTTCATCATTCTCAGTCCATTCATGAACTCCAACCACTAGGTAAGCATTCTCGTGTGAAATGCAGAGGCCGCTTTGCTGCCCCCAGAGCCGCGGGCCTTTCGCCGTGTGTACTTTCATCAACATTAACCGCTGACATGCTCCTTTTGCCCTTACACAGATAACTTTTTCTCATCATGTCGGGATATCCTGGCGGCGGTGGCGGCGGCCACCACGACGGGTACGATGATGGCTATGGCCAAGGCGGCCAACGCGGAAACGGCCAGCAAGGCCAGACCGATTCCTACTATCAAGACGATCAGTACTATGACAACAATTACGACGCCCATGGCGGAGCTCATGGCGGTAACCCCGGAGGAGATGGTTACTACGATGAATCGTACGACTCCCAGATGCCGTGACATCTTCTTTTTCTTTTTCCCGACGAACAAAGCTGACCGTGACGCACAGAGGATATTACAACGCGGACCCCAACAACCCGTACCATCACGACGGCGGGTATTATGATGGCGATGATCAGTACCACGACGAATATCAGAATCATGGAGGCTACTACGATCAAGCCCCTCGTCAAGGCTCAGAGGAAGATTCTGAGACATTCAGCGACTTCACCATGAGGTCGGACATGGCCCGCGCTGCCGAGATGGACTACTATGGTCGCGGAGACGAACGTTACAACAGCTACGGCGACCCTCAGTCGGGCGGTCGGGGATACAGACCTCCCTCTTCCCAGGTCTCGTACGGTGGCAATCGGTCGTCGGGCGCGTCCACGCCAAACTACGGCATGGACTATGGCAACGTGTTGCCTGCGGGACAGCGCTCACGCGAGCCCTACCCAGCCTGGACTTCGGACGCTCAGATTCCCCTGTCCAAGGAAGAGATTGAGGACATCTTCCTCGATCTGACTGCCAAGTTCGGATTCCAGAGAGACAGCATGCGCAACATGTACGATCACTTCATGACGCTGCTGGACTCTAGGGCCTCGCGAATGACACCCAACCAAGCACTCCTGTCATTGCACGCTGACTATATCGGGGGTGACAACGCCAACTACCGCAAGTGGTACTTCGCCGCGCATCTTGATCTGGATGACTCGGTCGGCTTCGCCAACGCCACTGCCAAGGGGTTGAAGCGCAAAGCGAAGAACAAGAAGAAGGGGAAGCAGGACGACCCCGCGAACGAAGCCGAGATGCTGCAGGACCTCGAAGGCGATGACAGCCTCGAGGCCGCCGAGTACCGTTGGAAGACTCGGATGAACCGCATGTCCCAGCACGACCGAGTTCGTCAGATTGCTCTTTATCTGCTTTGCTGGGGAGAGGCGAACCAAGTCCGATTCATGCCCGAGCTGCTCTGCTTCATCTTCAAGTGTGCGCATGACTACCTCGGCTCTCCCGCTTGCCAGGCTCAAACAGAGCCAGTGGACGAATTCACCTTCCTCAACAACATCATCACCCCGCTGTACCAGTACTGTCGAGACCAGGGCTACGAAATCCTCAACGGCGTTTACGTCCGACGCGAGCGCGACCACAAGCACATCATTGGTTACGACGACTGCAATCAGCTCTTCTGGTACCCAGAAGGCATCGAGCGCATCGTCCTGCATGATAAGAGCAAGCTCATTGATGTCCCTCCGGCCGAGCGTTACCTGAAGTTGAAGGATGTCAACTGGAAGAAGTGTTTCTTCAAGACTTACAGAGAAACCCGCTCCTGGTTCCATCTCCTGACCAACTTCAACCGTATCTGGATTATCCATCTCACCATGTTCTGGTTCTACACTGCTCACAACGCCCCCACGCTGCTGGTGAAGAATTACGAGCAGCAGGTCAACCAGTCGCCCTCTGCGGCCAAGCAGTTCTCCATCGTTGGCTTTGGTGGTGCTATCGCGTCACTGATCCAAGTCCTGGCCACCCTGGCGGAATGGGCCTACGTTCCGAGAAGATGGGCCGGCGCGCAGCATCTTACCAAGAGACTTTTCTTCCTCCTCCTCATGCTGGTTCTGAATGTTGCGCCCGGTGTCAAGGTCTTCATGTTTGCGGACAAGAACCCCAACTCCGCCATTGACCATGCTATCGGAATCGTGCACTTCATCATTGCCATCATCACCTTCCTGTTCTTCGCCGTCATGCCTCTGGGTGGCTTGTTCGGAAGCTACATGGTGTCCAACTCCCGACGATACGTGGCCAGCCAGACGTTTACGGCTGCCTGGCCGTCGCTGCCGTTCAATGACATGGCTGTCTCATATTTCTTGTGGCTGACAGTCTTCGGTGTCAAGTTCGGAGAGTCATATGTATTCCTGGCGCTCTCATTCCGTGATCCGATGAGATACCTTTCGATTATGCACTTGCAATGCCAAGGTGACCACCTCCTGGGTGGTGATATCCTGTGCAAAAATCAGCCCAAGATCGTCCTGGGACTCATGATCTTCACGGACATGATCTTCTTCTTCCTGGATACATACCTCTTCTACGTCTTGATCAACGCAATCTTTTCCATTGCGCGATCGTTCTACATCGGTTCGTCGATCTGGACCCCGTGGCGAAACATCTTCTCTCGTCTGCCGAAGCGCATCTACTCCAAAGTCTTGGCAACAACGGACATGGAAATAAAGTATAAGCCCAAGGTCCTCATTTCCCAAGTTTGGAATGCCATCGTCATCTCCATGTACCGAGAGCATCTTCTCGCTATTGATCACGTGCAGAAGCTCCTGTACCACCAGGTTCCGTCAGAGCAAGAAGGAAAGCGAACACTGCGAGCCCCGACGTTCTTTGTGTCTCAGGAAGATCATTCCTTCAAGACGGAGTTCTTCCCCAGCAACAGCGAGGCGGAACGCCGAATTTCCTTCTTTGCCCAGTCGCTCTCTACGCCTATCCCGGAACCCCTGCCGGTGGACAACATGCCAACCTTCACAGTCATGATTCCCCACTACGGTGAAAAGATCCTTCTTTCTTTGCGAGAAATCATTCGTGAGGATGAGCCCTACTCCCGAGTCACCCTCTTGGAGTACCTCAAGCAACTTCACCCACACGAATGGGACTGCTTCGTCAAGGACACCAAGATTCTGGCGGACGAGACATCGCAACTCAACGGCGACGAAGAAAAGAACGAGAAGGACACGGCCAAGAGCAAGATCGACGATCTCCCGTTCTACTGTATCGGTTTCAAGTCTTCTGCCCCTGAGTACACCCTCCGTACACGCATTTGGGCGTCGCTGCGCTTCCAAACGCTGTACCGAACAATCTCCGGCTTCATGAACTATAGCCGTGCTATCAAGCTGTTGTATAGAGTCGAAAACCCTGAAGTCGTGCAAATGTTCGGTGGCAACACGGATAAGCTGGAGCGCGAACTGGAGCGCATGGCCCGCCGCAAATTCCGCATTTGCGTAGCCATGCAGCGATATTCCAAGTTCAAGAAGGAAGAGATGGAGAACGCCGAGTTCCTGCTGCGTGCATACCCCGACCTGCAGATTGCCTACCTGGATGAAGAACCGCCCGTTGCCGAAGGCGAAGAGCCTCGACTGTACTCTGCTCTCATTGACGGCCACTCCGAGATCATGGAGAACGGCATGCGACGCCCCAAGTTCCGTGTCCAACTCTCTGGTAACCCGATTCTTGGTGACGGAAAGTCCGACAACCAGAACCACGCAATCATCTTCTACCGTGGCGAATACATCCAGCTCATCGATGCCAACCAGGACAACTACCTGGAGGAATGTCTCAAGATTCGAAGCGTGCTTGCCGAATTCGAGGAAATGAAGACGGAAAACGTGTCTCCTTATACCCCCGGTGTTAAGACCAACTCGCCTGCCCCTGTGGCCATTCTCGGTGCCCGTGAGTACATTTTCTCTGAGAATATTGGTATTCTCGGTGATATCGCCGCCGGAAAGGAACAGACATTCGGTACTCTCTTCGCGCGTACCATGGCTCAAATCGGAGGAAAGCTTCACTACGGTCACCCGGATTTCCTCAACGGCATTTTCATGACCACTCGTGGAGGCGTTTCAAAGGCTCAGAAGGGTCTGCATCTGAACGAGGATATTTTCGCCGGTATGAATGCCATGCTGCGAGGAGGCCGAATCAAGCACTGCGAGTACTACCAGTGTGGTAAGGGTCGTGATTTGGGTTTCGGTTCCGTTCTCAACTTCACCACCAAGATCGGCACTGGTATGGGTGAGCAGCTGCTCTCTCGAGAGTACCATTACCTGGGAACCCAGCTGCCTTTGGACCGCTTCCTGTCGTTCTACTACGCTCACGCCGGCTTCCACGTCAACAACATGTTCATCATGCTGTCCATTCAGATGTTCATGATCACGCTCATGAACATTGCAGCTCTGCGACACGAGACCATCCGATGCGACTACAACCGAGACGTCCCCATCACCGATCCCCTGTTCCCCACCGGTTGCGCCAACACGGACGCCTTGATGGACTGGGTCCAGCGCTGTGTCTTCTCCATCTTCTTCGTCTTCTTCCTGTCGTTCGTTCCTCTGATAGTGCAGGAATTGACTGAGCGTGGTATTTGGAGGGCCCTGAGTCGTTTCCTGAAGCAGTTCCTCTCGCTTTCACCGTTCTTTGAAATCTTCGTCTGTCAGATTTACGCGAACTCTGTGCAGCAGAACATTTCGTTTGGCGGTGCCAGATATATCGGAACAGGTCGTGGTTTCGCCACCGCGCGCATTCCCTTTGGTGTCTTGTACTCCCGTTTCGCCGCCCCGTCAATCTATTTCGGCGCTCGGTTGTTGATGATGCTTTTGTTTGCGACCGTCACCGCCTGGCAGCCCGCCCTCGTCTACTTCTGGATCACCCTGCTCGGATTGACGATCTCGCCCTTCCTGTACAACCCGCATCAATTCGCGTGGACCGACTTCTTCATCGACTACCGTGACTACCTCCGTTGGCTGTCGCGTGGTAACTCTCGCTCGCATGCTTCTTCGTGGATCGCCTTCTGCCGACTGTCGCGTATTCGAGTCACTGGTTACAAGCGCAAGAACCTGGGCGATGCCTCCGCCAAGCTGTCGGGCGATGTCCCCAGAGCAGCCATCACCAACATTTTCTTCACGGAAATCTTCACGCCGCTCCTGCTCGCCATTGTCACGCTGATCCCGTACTTGTTCATGAATGCGCAGACCGGTGTCCTCGCGGACAACCAAAAGGCCGCCAAGGGCAAATCCGCCACCAAGATCCAGCCTACCGACTCTCTCGTTCGAATCTTGATCGTGGCTTTCGGTCCCGTGGCCATAAACGCTGGTGTCTTGATGGTCATGTTTGCCATGGCATGCTTCATGGGCCCCCTCCTGAGCATGTGCTGCAAGAAGTTCGGCAGTGTCCTCGCCGCTATTGCTCATGCTCTGGCCGTCATCTTCATGTTGGCCTTCTTCGAAGTGCTCTTCTTGCTCGAGGGCTTCAACTTCTCTCGCACCATGGCTGGTATGATTGCCGTTGTGGCGATGCAGCGATTCCTGTTCAAACTTATCGTTTCGCTGTTCTTGACGCGAGAGTTCAAGGGTGATGGATCCAACATTGCCTTCTGGACAGGAAAATGGTACTCCATGGGCTGGCACACCGTCACTCAGCCCGCTCGTGAGTGGCTTGCCAAGATCACCGAGCTCAGCATGTTTGCGGCTGATTTCATTCTGGGACACTGGCTGCTGTTCTTCATGATTCCCGTCATCCTGATCCCTCGCGTTGACGTACTGCACTCGATGATGCTGTTCTGGCTTCTGCCTAGGTAAGTTCTTCACGTCTCCCTGCGCTGCGTCGCCTCACATAGTACATGTACTGACAAGTCTCGTTTGTAGCCGACAAATTCGTCCTCCGATTTACTCCTTGAAGCAGTCCAAGCTCAGGCGGCGCCGCGTCATTCGCTTTGCCATTCTTTACTTCGTTCTCGCCATCGTCTTCATCGCTCTCATTGTTGGGCCGATCTTTGCGGCCAAGTCCGTCCCGGCGTCGTTGACCGACCAGCTCACGGACATTGCGGGTTTCCGACTGATGCAGCCAAACCACCAGAACAATGACAACACGAACGGAACCCAGCAGACTGGTACCGGCGCCCCAGACTACACCGGCGCTGGCAGGAAAACGACGACGACGACTGGTGCGGGTGCTGATTTCACCGGCAAGATCAGGCTATTTTAATCATGTTGGTTTAATTCAAGTTTGTAACCTTGAGGTCTCTCCCTTGGGGAGCGACAGATCAGGCTCTAGAATGTCTATAGCTACATCCATAGTTGCTTGACCTCCAAAGGGAGAGGTTACTAGTATATGCTTGCTTCACGCTTTGTTGAGCAACGGCTCTTTGATGAATCATCCTAGTATTCCCTTTTTTCTATATTTTGTCTTACGACGATGTTTGCCTAAAATAAATAGACTTTTTTGTGTTTTTCTCGCGTTATGTAAACCTATATCTACTACTGTCTTCTACTCTTATACGTACTATATACATCGTGAATGCTTGTCTCTCTGTGTATTATCCACCTTACTGGGTGGAGGAAGCCTCGCCAGATAGGAGGGGGAGTGCTCTGGGGATGCGTGTCAGTGTTGATCCTGACGTCTCCAGTACCTGGTAGGCGTGTCATCTCTCTACAGCTCGTCTTTTGTATGCGTCTTGTCACTCTCTAAGTTCCGGCTCTTTGTGTTTTTGGCTACCGACTCGGCTGCTCTCGAGTCCCCATTGTCCGCAAGCTTCTCTTTGCCGGCAATTCCCGTCTCTTGCTTAAAGAGCTGTCTCAGGGCTGCGATTTCTTCGTCATAGGCAGTCCATTCGGGAATCTGCCTCCTCGCGCGGTCGAGCTTGGGCTCCTTGGTCAGCGGGTTGTTGCACAGGTCAATGGTTCGGGCTTGGCTGAGGCTCTCGTCGCTGCACCAGGTCTCGCACCAGAGCCACTCCTGGGGTAAGCTGTGGATGGGGATGTGGAACTGCATGTGGTTCGGCAGGTCCTGATCCAGGTTGGCCAGGCTGTTGGGGTCGGCGGAAAGGGAGTGGTACTGCTGGCGGAGGCGGTCGCCGGCGGCGAGCTCCCGGAAGCGCCTCAGGTCGACAACGTAGAGGGCGGAGATGTGGTACGGGCGGCCCCGGAGGTAGTTTGCCCAGTAGCCCTGTTTCCAGAACCGGAAGCCTTCCATCTCGGTGCGGGAGTCGCACATGGGGGTGAATCCATAGGGGGCGCCTTTGAGATCGAGGTTCATCAGCTCGATCATGTCGGTGCGCACAACCTGGTCGGCATCCACGAAGATGACCTTGTCCAAGGACAGGGGGAATAAGACGTCCAAGAACAAGATCTTGTAGCCCCAGATCTCTCGCTGCTTCTCCTTCTGTTGCCGCAGCCAGTGGGGCCATTTGTAGGATACCATCTCGTACTTGAACCCGTACTCCTGGGCCATACGTGGTATGAACTCCTTGAAGGATGGCGAGAGGAATTGCTCAATAAACCAGAATTTGACGGTGTGCTTTGTATGGCGCATCACAGAGACGATCATGATGTTCAGCATGCGCTCATAGAGGTGACCGCTGGCCACGGAGAAGATGTTGATCTCTGCGTGTTCCTGTGCAGAAAGCGACTTCTTGTTCGATTTCCCGCCAAAGAGGCCTTCTGCCAGTTTGAGTCCCTTAGCGACAATGTTGTTTGAAGGCCCCTTTTCCTGAAGGACATCCTCCATCTCCATGCCGGCTCTTCTCTTGAGCCGCGGGTACAGTGTTACGCCTTGGAAGTCAATCAACGCAAGCTCAGTACCGTTGTCTCCCGCAACAGGGTTCCATCCCTGGGCGCCGATGCTCTCAATCTCGTACACCTCCGTGTTGCGACCCTCTTTGAGACGGATAGAGTAGACTCCAGGATTGGCCTTGAACTGGAAAAATCCAAGGTTTGACATGACGATGGTGTCTGTAAGGAGAGGATCCTTCTCTGTGGCGAGAACCAACTGGGCTCCTCGTGGCGCCGATCCCTTGCCCTCTCTCGAGTGTCCTTCAATGAGAATGTGCTTCAAGACATATGTCGCATGAACGGCTGTCTTCACCGCACTCAGTTTGATGTTGTCGAGATCGTGGACTGAGATCAGAGGCGCAACGAGCCATGCAGGCGGCACATCGACCGCAGCTGTCAGCAAGGCTTCAGACGGCAGGTTCTTGAAGGTAGCCACTAGACCCCGGACGCCTCCCTCTTCATTGAATGACGGCTGCGACTCCAGCACGTATCGGAAAAAGCGCTTTACTGGGAGCTCCTCAACTTTGCTGACGGGGTTGATGAAGAGCTTCAGGTGGACACCCTCCAGCTCAGACAGCACCTTCAAGATGGGAGCCCACCTCTGGCCCTGTTCACTGACGGGGTTCAGGAGGCCCACGATGAATATGCTGGCTGTTTCTGGATTGCCTCGTTCAATGACCGTATGAGTTGATTGCCACTTGTCATACAGAGTCGTTCGAACCGATGGCGTCGATTCGAAGATGCCCTCGGGCACATCGGAGATTGTGGAGAGGGCAGTGATGGATGTCAACCTAGCAGCGTCTAAGGGAGTAGCCAGCTTGTCACTCAGGCCAAGTTCCTCGATCGCTCCATAGACGGGAAGTATACGCCTCGTTCGTTCAACTTCTAGGAATTGTTGAAAGTCGTCGGCATCGAACTGGGAGTCTTCAGAAATGGGTCCAATTACTCGGCCATTGAGGATGATCATCCGGTCTCCTGAGGCTATCTTCGAGGCGCTGAGGAACTGCTCGAGTGCCTCAAAGTACCCCTCGTTACTAGGCTCTTCGGAATGCGTTTGTAAGAGATTGGTCATTTCGTCGATGTCTTGGACGTCGCTCAATAATCCCCGACTGGCCTGCAGAGCAGCATTCACTGAAGCGGCACCAGTAGCAGCAGCCATGGGGTTATGAACAATGTCCATCCTGATGCTGGGATTGCGGCGCTTGAACTCCAGGGCAGATAGGACCAGCTCTTTGCCGCTCGTCGTTGTGAGATCAGCCATGACAGTTACAACTGCCCAATCTTCCCTTTCCGATTCGGCAGCAGCTTCGAGAACAGGGACGGTCTCGAAAAGGTTGGCGTGCTCCTTGTAAACCTTGTCAATATTGAGCACTCTGAGACTCTTCTTCTCATCGTCTGGCGTTATATAGCTGTTCCTCCTGGTGATTGCTCGGCTCAGGAACAGCCCTGGAGCCCAGTCGTCATCAGTGAGGAGACCATGGAACACTCCCCTTTGCACCGTTTGGAGGTCTTCGCCGATTTGCATTCCCAATTTTTGCATCCAATTTTTGTCTCGAGGGATTAACAGGCCGTTGAAAAAGGTCGGCCGGATGGGCGTGTCGACCTTCAATCGACTGGTCCATTGTTGGGCAAGCTTGAGTTGCTGCTGGTATGTGTCTGCTTCAAGAACTTCTCCCAGCGTCATTTTTTCCGAGTCTTCAAGGAGCTCATGATCTGCCGTGATTTCTGCGAAGAGTTCCTCATTACTCAATTTTGAGGCAGCCTGTTGAAGCCGGCCTAGGTAGCCAACGAGCCCGCGGATACCATAATTCTCCAGGATGTGATAGGCTATCTTGGCTTTGGCGGCGGACTCCGGTGTGGAAGTTAGGGGGACCAGACCAAATCTGACTGAGATACCTCGAGAAATGAATGACAACAACTGCGCAGCAAACGATACGTCCTCTGCACTCGAGAAATCAACAGGTGCAACAAGAGTGAAGATGTTTTTCGCAATTGGGGGCAGTTGTCCAGGATATGCTCGTTGTAACAGCTGGAAACATCAGCGATGATGCCTTTCTCTTCATAGGCTATTGCGGCTTACCGAGGAGATGCTCTTTGGGTAATGCTCGTATGAATCGTCGTTCTCGAGATCATTCAACCACATCAAAACTCGCCCGTCCTCAAGACGGTCGGTCCAGTCGTATCGCATCGGCTCATCGGAGTCCTTGGCGAGAGACACACTTTGATGGCCAAGGATCGATACTGCCTGCTTCCCACTAAGGCCGAGAGCACGGAAGCCGTCAATGAGTTTTCGCTCTTGGCGTAGTCTTTCGATGAGAGCAAATGGCTCGATCTGACGTTCGATGAGCTGAACACCGTTCACCAAGAGGACGTTCACCCCCTCCGGCACTCCGAGTGCGCCGTTACTCTGAAGTTCTTCCTCAAATTGCGATGAGATGTCATGGGCAACAATTGATGTTAGAAACCTGGGCAAATCCTGTGTCAACTTTATCAACGTATCCAGCGGCTTGTCGCTTTGCAGTATGAACGACGCCGCTTTCAGCCCGAGTGACGAGAGATCTGATGATGCCAATGGTTTGATATCAGCAACATCCTCATCGTCGTCAAGACTGGTAGCAGACGCAAGGGTCTCGGCGTGAGCTTCTTCATCGTGCGATCGATCGTCGAGGACGATATAATCGGTTCTCTTCAGTGCCAATTCGACGCCATAACCGCTGATGGGTAGGTCTGAGGCATGTGTAGTTTCACTTCGGCGATACCTGAGGCGGTAGGCCAAAGAGCCCTGCCTTGCGGCGTTGGCAAGGGCCTTGTGGAAGTCTCCAAAGGAGCTGGAAGTTGGGTCCGCATAGAGGATGGCCTCTTTGCCGACTCCAAGCGTTCGATCGAACGGCAGGTCCTTTGCTTGTCTACTTCAGACGTTAGAGCTTGCAGGCATTCCGCGATAGAAATACTGACAGAGAAGACAGTCCCTCTCTATGGACCTTGTCCAGCTCGGGAGTGCAGTATTGCTTTCCCTCCAGGAGCACCCAGTTGCTACATCCTGACTCAGCGGCATCATCCACTGCCGATGCAACAGCAGTGGCGTAGTATTGATAGTGAGCCTCTATCCGAGGGGCAGCGGACCGCAAAGACAAAGCAAGCTTGAATGTCGACAGCGCCTCGGGGCTGGAAAGACTGCCGTCTTCTTGCAAGGCATCGAGAACTTGGGCGTATAAGGCAGCGTCGGTAGAGGCGGAGGCAAAGTGTCCGGCCGCGATTCGGTCCAGCAGAGGGAAGTACGCCGAGGAGTTCTCTGCTGCTGCGGTCTCTCTGTCCACTGTTCAGTAACTCGCTCGTCCTGTCCAAGGAAGAAAGGGCTGAGAGGAGAGGTTACAGGAGCTCGAGGAGATATGGGCCGGCAGGAAAAGCTGCAATCATGCCCACATTCACGGTGGGAGCGCTATGAGCCTGCAGAGCAAGCAGAAGGCCGCATATCAGGTTCCATGGCAACCAGCGATGCTGTGTCATGATAGGTGACGAGGATGGGAGGCGCATATAAGAGGCGTCAACAGCCGAGATGGTCCCTCTGGAAGCTGTTTCTCAGACATGCAGTACCATTGACAAGACAGATAGAGTGCGACGGCAGGGTGAAGACGACAGGGCAAGGAATATGTGCCCAGAACAATGCATGCAATTGACGAAAAGTCGGTAATCTGGTCGTTTCCCCAGGAGCTGTCCAAAAGCGTACCTTATGGGACAGCTATCCCGAATCGCTACATGCGAGGCCGGGCCACCAATAGTTGCGCCACATGTACTTGTATCAAAGCTTCCCCCACCATCTGCAACTGGACAGGAACAAGGCCAACGATGGACGAGAAGCCACCAAGCCTTGTCAGTTGGTCAATTTGATGTATACCTTACGGAAATTTCTGTATAGAAACCACATGAATCGTTAGATACTAAGGTACCATGATGCTTGTCTGATTGAAGCAGCCTTTACCTACAATTGCTGCATCGGCTTAGTATCGGCTCCTATCCCAGGTACAAAAGCGCAGCATCATCCTAAGGACCCTTAGCAGAAGGCGCTGAAGTGTCCGCTTGAAGGTATGCGGTTAACAAGTAGTGCTTTATGCAGATATGCAGTATAAGAGGGGTGAGGCACCCAAGGCGGTGAGATGTCACGGCCAATGAGCTTGCGGGGCTGAGGCTGGCGCAATACCCACCTTGGAGATGGACACGATACTCAATTGGAAGCTGCTGGCCAATACGACTGCACTGTTCCATCTCGCTCCTTTTTATGCTGACTCTCTGGCCAGGCTTGAATAGCTGTCGTCGTCCATCGAGGCCCCTCAAGCCAGTTGTCTACACTTTCTCGCACGGGTGTCTGTCCGTCTATCCGTTCCTTTCCCCTTGATGCGCGAGGCTGCGACCTCACCAGCCCGCCAGAATGCAGTCCTCTCCAGGAATGTTGACCAAGGTACGTTGCCTATCCGAGAGCTGCTCGGCTCCGGGATCTTGAACTGACGCCCCTGCAGTTTGAATCGAAGTCGTCCAGGGCCAAAGGAATCGCGTTTCATCCGAAAAGGTAGCTGCGAGCCTCCCCGTGTTGAGCGATTATGCTCGGAGAACTGATCAGGCAAACTAGGCCATGGATTCTCGTCGCCCTTCACTCCTCCACAATCCAGCTCTGGGATTACCGGATGGGCACATTGATCGATCGATTCGAGGAGCATGATGGTCCGGTCCGCGGCGTCGACTTCCACAAGACACAGCCGCTCTTCGTATCCGGTGGCGACGATTACAAGATCAAGGTCTGGTCGTACCAGACCCGGCGATGCCTCTTCACACTCAACGGCCATCTCGATTACGTGCGAACCGTCTTCTTCCACCACGAGCTCCCATGGATTCTGTCCGCCTCCGACGATCAAACAATCCGAATCTGGAACTGGCAGAACCGTAGCTTGAGTATGTTGCAGTCTCGTAAGCTGCTGGGATTCCGCGTAACGTCGCTAATTCTCTCTCAGTTTGCACCATGACCGGCCATAACCACTATGCCATGTGCGCCCAATTCCACCCCAAGGAAGATCTCGTGGTTTCGGCCTCGCTGGATCAGTCAGTCCGTGTTTGGGACATCTCCGGGCTTCGAAAGAAGCACTCCGCACCGACTTCCATGAGCTACGAGGACCAAATCGCGCGTGCGAACCAAAACCAAACGGATATGTTTGGCAACACCGACGCCGTTGTCAAATTCGTCCTGGAAGGCCACGACCGTGGAGTCAACTGGGTAGCTTTCCACCCTACCATGCCCCTGATCGTTTCGGCCGGCGACGATCGCCTAGTCAAGCTCTGGCGTATGAGTGAAACCAAGGCCTGGGAAGTCGACACGTGCCGCGGGCACTTCCAGAACGCCTCGGGCTGTCTGTTCCACCCCCATCAGGACCTGATCTTGTCCGCCGGAGAGGATAAGACGATACGTGTCTGGGATCTCAACAAGAGGACTGCGGTGCAATCCTTCAAGAGGGAGAACGACCGCTTTTGGGTTATTGCGGCTCACCCTGAGATCAACCTGTTCGCAGCCGGCCATGACAATGGTGTCATGGTTTTCAAGCTGGAACGCGAGCGCCCTGCCTCGGCAGTCCACCAGAACACTCTCTTCTACATCACCAAAGAGAAGCACGTCAAGTCCTATGATTTCCAGAAGGATGTGGAGAGCCCGACATTGCTGTCGCTCAAGAAGCTTGGAAGCCCCTGGGTTACTCCTCGGACCCTGTCTTACAACCCCGCCGAGAGGTCTATCCTCGTTACCACCCCTAACGACGGCGGCTCTTATGAACTGGTGAATCTTCCCAAAGATGGCTCTGGCGCTATTGAGCCGTCAGAGTCGAAGCGAGGATCAGGAAACTCTGCCATCTTTGTCGCCAGAAACCGCTTTGCTGTTCTCAACGTTGCCAACCAGACGATTGATATCAAGGACCTGTCGAACAACACAGCTCGTTCTTTCAAGCCTCCGGCCGGGACTACTGATATCTACTTCGGAGGCACCGGCAATCTTCTCATCATCACACCAACGACTGTCTATCTGTACGATATTCAGCAGAAGAAGACTACTGCAGAGCTTTCCATCAACGGCGTCAAGTACATTGTGTGGTCAAACGACGGCCTTTACGCCGCCTTGTTGAGCAAACACAACGTGACCATTGTCACAAAGACGCTTGAGCAAATTAGCACTTTGCACGAGACTATTCGCATCAAGAGTGCTACTTGGGATGATGCGGGCATTCTTCTCTACTCGACCCTGAACCATGTCAAGTATGCTTTGCTCAACGGCGACAATGGCATCGTTCGGACACTTGATCAGACCGTCTATCTTGTGCGCGTCAAGGGCCGAAACGTCTACTGCTTGGATAGAGCAGCGAAGCCTCGCATTCTGCGCATCGACCCGACGGAGTATCGCTTCAAGATGGCCTTGGTCAAGCGAAACTACGAAGAAATGCTTCACATCATCCGCACTTCCAGCCTGGTTGGCCAGTCTATCATTTCTTACCTTCAGAAGAAGGGCTATCCGGAGATTGCGCTGCAATTCGTTCAGGACCCCACTACTCGATTCGATCTGGCGATTGAATGCGGCAACCTGGATGTTGCTGTGGAGATGGCCAAGGAGCTGGACAAGCCGAAGTTCTGGACTCGACTGGCCACTGAGGCGCTCTCCCACGGTAACCACCAGATTGTGGAGATGTGCTACCAGAAGCTGAAGCAATTCGATAAGCTCTCCTTCCTCTATCTGACAACAGGCGACCACTCGAAGCTTGCCCGTATGGCCAAGATCGCAGAGCATCGTGGAGACTTTACCGCGCGATTCCAGAACGCCCTCTACCTTGGCGATGTCGAAGACCGCATTCAGATGCTGAAGGAGATCGATCTCTGTATGTTGACTCATTCCTATTCGCTACGGTAATGGACTGCTAACTGTTGCATACAGACCCCCTTGCATACACAACGGCCAAATCCCACGGGCTGGAGGAAGAATGCGAAGCAATCCTCGAGGCCTCTGGCCTCACAGAAGATCAGCTTACCATGCCTGCCTTGGGCAAGCCGTTGGTGCCACCGAAGCCCGTGGTATCGACCTTCAAGAGCAACTGGCCCACCAAGGCCAGCTCGCAGTCTTACTTCGAGAGCGCTCTGCTTGGCCAGGTTGAAGGCTTGTCATTGGAGGACGAACCAAGCGCCGCCAATGGAGTCGACGCCGAGCATGCCGCAAAGGACGAACCGGCAGAAAACCTCATTAACATCGCTGGCGAAGACGATGATGATGCAGCAGGCTGGGACATGGGTGATGACGATGTCCCTGAGATCGAGAACGACTTTGTGAATGTCGACAGTGCGGAAGCCGGCGGTGCTGGAAGCTGTGAGGCTGATGCCTGGGCACGAAACTCACCTCTGGCTGTCGACCACGTTGCTGGCGGCTCATTTGAATCGGCCATGCAGCTCCTGAATCGCCAAGTGGGCGCAGTCGAATTTAGCCCCCTGAAGCCCCGGTTCCTGGAGGTCTACCGATCTTCCAAGACCTTCCTTCCAGCATTGGCCAACTTGCCTCCCCTTGTTAACTATGTCCGTCGTACGATTGACGAAACGGATCTACGAAAGGTTCTGCCCATTATTCCGCGCGATCTCGAGCATTTGGCCTCGAATGATCTGCAAAAGGGCTACGAT
This sequence comes from Trichoderma gracile, assembly GCA_020002365.1. NCBI lineage: Eukaryota > Fungi > Ascomycota > Sordariomycetes > Hypocreales > Hypocreaceae > Trichoderma > Trichoderma gracile. Next base: position 145,184 of record JAINEY010000008.1, read on the forward strand.
TCGATGAAGGCGAACAAGCTGGAAGACGGCGTCAAGATCTTCCAGGGCATCCTGCATGCTATTCTGGTCAATGCCGTCTCCAGCGAGAGCGAAGTGTCAGAGGCCAAGAAGCTGCTTGCTTCAGCGAGGGAATACACCATTGCGATGAGCATTGAGCTCGCCAGGAGAAACCTTGGCTCGGCCGACGAGGTCTCTCAAGACCCCGCGAAACTGAAGAAGAGCCTAGAACTGGCTGCTTACTTCACCATCCCCAAGATCGAGGTACCTCACAGGCAGATTGCACTGCTGAGCGCTATCAAGGTGGCAATCAAGAGCAAGAACTATAACTCTGCTCTGGGCTTCGCGAACCGCATCATCGCGAATGGAGGCTCGAGCAAGATCGTCGAGAACGTAAGTCAAGTAGCGCGCGGATTAACGGCGAAGCGAATCCTATCCATTCGATCGATCCCGATACTAATCGCTTTCAATTTAGGCCAAGAAGACGAAAGCTCAATGCGAGAGGAACCCGACCGACAGCATCGAGATTGAATTTGACCAGTTTGCAGAATTTGAGATTTGTGCCGCCAGCCATACTCCAATCTATAGCGGAGCCCCATACGAGGAGTGTGCCTTTGATGGCTCAAAGTATCACTCGAGCTACAAGGGATCTGTTTGTAGGGTGTGCGGAGTTTGCGAGATTGGTAAGCACGGTAGCGGGTTGAGATTGTTTTCATAGATACTTAATATGGGCTTGGACTTGTCAAAAGGAGAGAAGGGGGCTCAAAAGGGGCGCAACAGTATCATAGTCACGGAATATAACTGAATGGTATTGAAGGACGTTGCCGGCGGCGAGGGTGCACTGGTGGCTTGATCAGTGGAAAAGCTATCTCAAGTCGCATTCACGACTCATGCTTGATGCCATAGTACTAGACTCTTATTACATCTTATTCTGCTGAACCAATGACATTGTATGCTGATATGTATTGTGAGGTGTTGCATCTAAAACAAAAAAAACCAATGCATGTGACTTGATATTCTTTACACGATGGTTTCCAGCTCGCGAGCATAGCCCAGTGTGTTCTCCATGATCATTTGGCTCACGTCTTTGGCGTAAGCTCCGTCTTCACTGCCATCAGCGGCCGTGTTAGGGAAATAGATGTGGCCCTCCTTAACGACCCATCCGCGGTGCTTGGCGAACTGAATGACCTCTCCTTCTGAGTTGAGAAATAATAGTGATTTGGTGGAGCTGATCGGAAGGCTGGGATAGGCTCGTTCGCTGCTGCTGGCAATCTCGGACCGTATCTGGTTCTTGAGGATCTGTTCCCATCCTTCCAGTTAGCCATCTGTTGTCATGGACGCAACAAGGGACACGTCGGGGTCATGGGGATACGCACCTCGGAGAAGACACTGTACTCGTCACAGGGCACCTCGCTGCTCTTCATGGCCTTCCATACACGGTCATAGCTCCCCTCCATCAGCCACCTCTCCAAGCGAACGGGATAGCCCAGATACCGGTCGCCCTCGACGTCGGTCCCGCCGCCATCCCTGTTGGCCAAGCTCTCCAGCTCTGAGTGGAACTCGGCGTAGCGGCCCTGGGTGAGGAGCAGCAGCAAGCTCAGCCCCGTGACCTTGTTGCGCTCGGGGATGTTGGGCGGCAGGGTGACGGACGGCAGCTCGTAGAAGGGCTGCAGCTGCTGGACGTAGCGCGTGAAGGCATCTGCGTTCTTGGCGCGAATGGAGAAGAGGGCGCCCTGTTCGTACGTCTCCCGGGCGAGGGCGAGGAGGTTCGAGGGCGTTGAGGATGTCGGGGTCAGGGCGTTGAGGCTGAGGAGGATCAGCTTGGCCTTGGAGAGCAGGGCGCTGGCCTCAGGATAGCTCATCTGAGGGGCCTGCTTGAGCTGGGCGAGGATCTGGGCGAGGCTTCGGTCAGCCATGATTGCCACAGGATTGCTACCACTGAGGAGGTGAGTCGAAAAGCTTGTCGGAATCAAAAGGAAAGTATCGTGTGGCGGATTGGGCGTCGATGTGCCAGCACTGTGAGAGGTTGTCTGTGGCCGTACGAGGACTTGCAGGTGTTGATTGATGTGTGGTGGCTTAAAGGTGTTGGTATTCTAGGCTGAACGATGACGAAGAGGTGTTAGACGGGTATCGAATAGTGGGCGGTAGGTGCGAATCATGACTAAGCTTGGCAGCTCTCGGGTGAGCAAGCAAGGGTGGGCAAGCAAACAGCTTCATAGGGAGGCGGGACTACGAAATAAGATACGACTTGCGGCTGCGATATCACTGCGAAATAATAGGATGAAGAAGTAGTATCTCGGGGTGATCCTTTATTCCACACATCCACATCTATCTCTAACCTAGAGAGTTGCCGCTGCTCCTCAAAGCCTAGGGAAGGTCGTCTGTGTATCGGACTATTGCTCCCTGCCTAGCGCTGGACTCTGCCTCGTTTCTCCTCGACTTCTCCAGATCAGCCGCCCACATGGCTGCACCTGCGGCCGTGGTCAGAAGAAAGAAGAAAGAAAGCACAGGTATAAGTTCGAGAATCATGGCCACAGTCCCAAAGAAGACGTATTCCCATTCAAGGCTTTTGATCTCATGCGCTTGCGCTGCCTTTGACAGGCCACGAAGTTGGAACCAGCGATGATGTGAGAGTTTCCCCATCCGCGTCCCGGTTATGACGATAAAGGCAATCGTTCCAATGTAGGGGATCAGGTTGAGAGGAAGAAAGAATATGAGCTCTACAACTTGAATTGTGCTCCACGGATTGAAGGTTGCCGAAGTTGTCGGCTTTCCCAGCATCTTGACCGCATTGGGTGCGTCTTCAAACAGGATGCGGTGAGGAGAGATCAGGTCTTTCAGTGAGAGATTGATGAGAGTGGCCTGGAAATGAACACTTTAGCTTGGAACTGAAGGGCTGGGTTTCCTCTGGGCTTCTAGGCTTACATCAAAGACATCCACTCGGCATTCATCGACAAAAAAGCCCTCAAAGAGACCCTGGATAATCACCAGTCCTTCTCCCAACACAAGCACGACGGCGTTGACCCATGCGCCCCAGCCATGGAAGATGGCCAAGAATAAGAACTGAGGAAGGAAGGCGAACGAGAACAGCACAAAGTATACGAAAAACGAGATCAGAGACAGGGGCAGCAGTCTTCCGAAGAGAAGAGGCCAGAACTCTCTGTGTCGCGAGAAGTACCAGATGCCGCGAATCGGGTAGCTTGCCGCAACGGCTGCGCGCTTGAGGTAGATGAACGGTCGGTTGCTACAGTGCGTGACAGTAGGGCCATGCTCTCCAAGAGGTGGCAGCGAGTTGCTGTGCGGCATTGGAGAAGACATGGCTGTCTCATCGACGGTAACGGTGAGACATAAGAGGCTTGAATAGGTGAGGCTGGCTGTGATGCCTAACTGAAGTCCTGTCGTGGCGATGCATGGTGTCACAGACACTTGGAGCATGTGCCCATGCGTGCGTCGGGCCACCCCGCCAATCAACAGGCTGCTAGCTGGATGTACTAAAATGGCACTCTTCCTGAACATGATTGGCCCCGAAGGGCAGCTCAGGAGAGCGCCATCAGAACTTCAACACACCTTTTGGCTGCAGTCTGCCCAACTTGGTGGTTCACTTTGTTCAGGATCTTGATTCTATTGCAAAATCAACTGCTCTACAAGGCGCGACAATGTGAATCTACGATACATCGACGAGCACCGTAGTGCGGGACTCGTCTGAAGCCCTACCTCATATGGCCTCGAGTATGCGCAACTCATCGTCAATGGAAGGCATCTCACCCCAGCTTTTGCCGGTCGGGCATTGCACTTACACCACCATGGCAACATCTCTTCGTATACATGCCTACCCAGAGGACTGAATGCAAAGAAGGAAAGCGCCAGGGCATGCCTGTACAAAGTCAAAACGCGAAAACGACGGAAAATGCGGAAACGGTGACGCCGCTGCTCGGATGTTGAGCGAGATTCCACTGCTCTTTCCCTTCATACTGTCCGGCTTCAGTGCCAGATGATGCCGCTACGTCAGTCTATCGGCTGCTGACTGCTCCTGTCTCTGTTCCTCCTCCTCTCTTCTTGTCCGATAAGCGGTGTGGTATGGCAGGAACGAGTTCGTTTGAGGCAGGCACACGCCAACGACGACGCCAACTCAGGGAAAGAGGTCGGACCTTCCTCGATTACAGTGACCGCATCATACGACCGCCGTCGGCACGATGGGCGCTCTTTCCTTGCCAACTTCGCGTGCTCCTCTGCCCACAAAACCTTTCTTCTCTCCCTCCTCTCCCTCTTCTTCCTTTCTCTTCCCTCTTCTTCTTCTTCTTCTCACCTCACCTCATCTTCATCCTCTCGTTTCGGTCCTCGCCTTTCTTTACCGGTTCATTGTTTCTGTCACTCATTCACGTCCTCCACTGCCACCGTTGACGGATTGTTCGTTCACACGTCAACTCCGCCAACCATCCTCTGCCCAATATGCGGGTTTCCACGTCCTTGGCGGTCTTGATGGCCGGCACCGTAGCGCAGCACGCGAGTGCTCAAGTGGACTACGGGTATACGCTGAGACCCATCCCTTTTCTCTTTGCCTGGCTTTGACTAACTTTGATGCAGATCGCATGACGGCAGCCAGGACAATGGTCCTCATGGCAGCGCTGGTGACTTGCCGGGTGGCTATCCCAATGGTGGCTATCCCAATGGTGGCTATCCCAATGGTGGCTATCCAAATGGTGGCTATCCCAATGGCGGTTCTTCCAATGGCGGTTCTTCCAATGGCGGCTCTCCCAATGGCGGCTCTCCCAATGGCGGCTATCCCAATGGTGGCTCTCCCACCGGCGGCTCTCCCACCGGCGGCACCGATGGTGATGCTGATGGCAACGCTTATGGATTTCCAAGTGGTGATCCGCAGAGCTCTGCTGCTGGCCTCCCTGCCAACATCCCTGGTTCAGCTCCTGACATGTCTACCTGCCTTCTGCAAGCCATCACCACAGTCTTTGTCACTGTATACCCTACCAGCCATCTTACGCCCTCTGGACTTACTCAATCCAATGACTTTGACCCTGACCAGACTGCCCACCAAACCGGATTCCCAACCACACCGGTCTGGATATCCTCTGCTCAGTCCGTCGAGGCAGCACACACCAGTGTCAAACCCTTCACCACGGTCACGATTGATGTTTGGGGGGATGATCCTGATTCGCCAGACGCATTCACTTCTGATGGTTCATCTGTCCCTGTCTATACTGACGGTGCCTCTGACCCTATTGCAACATCGGCCGGCTTCCCTGCTGGATCTCCTACAGACACAGAAGGCTCCTGGCCCAACGACTCACCATTTCCCACGCCATCAGACGGGCAAGGATCTTTCAGCGCTGGACCAGTTCTTGGTACTCCTTTTCCCGAGAATTCTGCATATGGTGATGCGAGCGGGTTTCCCAACGGTTCTCCCAGCAATCCTTCCCAGACTTTTGGCCAGCAACCGTCGCAGTTCACTTCACCAAGTGGTTCAGATACCGGCGCGGAGGGCAGCCGACCTGTGCAAGTGACAGTCATTGGCGCAGACGGAAAACCAACAGTTCTTGAGTTCCCTGGCGGCGAGCCCACCAACGCCAACAACAATGGTGCTGGTCAACCCTATCCCACAGCCGCCACAGCCCTCCCTGGCTTTACCTCAGGCCCTGTTCCAGCGGCCACAGAGGTCTTGCCAACAGCTGGTCAGACCATGTGTACGAGCTACACTGTCCTGGGGCCCAATGGAGTTCCCACTGTCGTACATTCCACCTGGGTCAACTCTCCAACAGCCACAGCCGGGCTTCCATCTGGATTTCCGTCTGGATTCCCGTCTGGCTTTCCGTCTGGATTCCCGTCTGGCTTTCCGTCTGGCCTTCCGTCTGGCTTCCCATCCGGTTTCCCCTCTGGACTTCCTTCTGGTCTCTCGTCTGGTTTCCCGTCTGAGCCTTCAATCAACCCCAATGTTATCACGGGCTTGCCCGGAGGACCGGTCATTGCGACACACACTGCGATTACTGTCCTTGGCCCTGATGGACTGCCAACCGTGGTTGAGACTTCTTGGCTGGTGCCCGCGCCGACACAGGCAGGTATTCCTGGTCCGAATCAAGTCTCTGGATTCCCGAATCAGATCACTGGGTTCCCGACTCAAGTTACTGGAACGGCGGCTGCTGCGAGTGTGGACGGCAGTACGACTTGTACGAGCTATACGGTTCTTGGAATGGATGGTCTTCCAACCGTCATTGAAACTACTTGGGTTGTTCCTCATCCTACTGGCGGCGCCAATCCTGCCAACGTTGTCACTGGAGTTCCCAGCCAATTTGGCGGGCTCTCCGGTAACCCGTCACTGCCGGCAACGGATGCTGGCGTGAATGGCGTTACGACTTGCACAAGCTACACTGTCTTGGGTGCTGATGGTGCTCCCACCGTTATTGAGTCTACGTTTGTCGTGCATCCAACCAACGCCTTGCCCACAGTCACCAATGGAGTGCCTCTGCCATCTGCGCAAGCTTCTGGTCTCCCGCAAAGCGTGTCAGGTCTTCCCCAGGGAGGCAATCTGGCTACAACTTGCATCACCGTTGGCGTCGTGGGGCCAGATGGATCTATCACGCCTATGGTACAGACCGTTGTCGTCCCGACCGGCGCTTTGAGCAATGCTCTGCCTGTTCAGACCAACCCTGGGTATCCTTCACTTGTGCCGGCACAGACAGGCCTTCCTCAGGGACAACTTTCTGGGATTCCTGCTGGAAGTGGACTCTCTACGACTTGCATCACGATCACAACAGTAGGGCCAGATGGTATGGCCACGCCAGTCGTCCAGACTGTCGTAGGCTTGCCGAGCGGTGCGGAGCTTGGATCTTCTCTTCCAGTGTCAACAGGTGCATTGCCTTTTCCCAACTCTCAAGTCTCCAATGGTGGCCTGACCAATATTCCCACACTTGGTCAATACGGGTCACTCGGATCTGGCCTCCCAACTTTGTTGCCGCCATCTGCTGCTGATTCTGGCATTGTTGGTCCAACAGGAACCGTGACTGGTACCCGCACGTCGACTTTGACCGTCGTCAATGGTCCTGATGGCCAGCCCGCCACTCTCGTTCCGTACAGCGACGAGTGGAACAACCAGGCGCCGGTATTGGGATCTACGGGGTTGTCAGACAATGCCTACGGCTCGCCTTCAGGCCCGTCACACCTTGCAGCAGCTCTGCAGACCAGTACGTGGACCAATGTCATTCCGGAAGACACGACAACATACACGATCAACTTCCCTCTCACTACCATGGCCACTGTCACTCTTCCCAATCGACGCGCCGTGCGACGTCAGCAAGAGTAAGTCAAATTGATTTCCCGGCTCTATGTTTGTATGCAACTCTAACTTCGTGTAGCTTGGTGACCTCGGAGGTTGCATGGGACAACTCCAGCTCTATAGTCTCCAGCGTGGTATCGGAGAACAACACCGCGAGCGCATTGCCGAGCTTGACCTTCAGCACCCCGAGCGCCTTTACTCCATCCCTTCCTTCTGCGACACTTCCTGCGCCACCGCAGGTTTCTACCGTGGAGGGCCCAGGTTCCTCGCCCATGTGTCCCACTGGTGGCAAGATTGGGAATTTTACGTTGGACGTGAGTATATATTCTATCAATTCTTTAGTTCTCTTTGCGTACAATCCGTCTCTGACCTGAGTAGTTTGACGATACCAAAACCGGCCCCCTCTTCAACCCATCACGAGACGTCTGGTTTTCTGAAGGGTTCCTCATCGCGCCTCCATCATCTCAGACGTTCCAATCCTACAGTCCCTCATCTGGTGGCCAGCTCGTTGAATTCGTGCCGCCTTCCTTGCCCTCATTGGGGCATTCTGGGGTGGGAGACACTGCTGAGATTGGTGTTGGTCCCAACGCTGCGAATCACTGCTTCAGAATCGACTTCCAGGGTGCCAGTCTTGGCTGTGCAGCGGAGGGTGCCGAGCAGTGGTGCGAGTTTGAAGTATCTGCATACCGCTACAACGATGTTCTGCAGAGAGAGGAGTCGATAGCCTGGTCTGAGACGAAGCGCATTCCGGCATGCCCCAACTTCCCCAATGGGAACTGTCGACTGACCCCTGTGACCTTTGACGGTTACACGAACATCACGGCAATTCTGATCAACTTGCGTGTTGGCACCGAGCTGCGAGTGTGGTGGGGAGATGACTTCAAGTTGGGCTGGAGCGACAACGGCTGCGATGCTGCTGCTTGTCGCGCGAGTGCTGTTCCTCAGCCCGTCAAGCGTGAAGTTATCGAGTCGGCTGCCCGCCGCGGCGTCTGGAACTGGACCCCGAATGGGCTGAAGCGACTTGATGACGGTTACATCTGGGAATCTCTATAATAGCCATCATGTGATGATCTCGGAGGGTAGTTAGGTGTGATGAATTGCGGTGGGAGAATATTTGCTGTTTTCTGTTGATGGGGGCAATTTGTACCTAGATTTCTTGGTGAGCAGCATAATGTGGTTGCAGCTGCGGCATCAGATGTAATGACACACGGTCGTGAGAGAGGAAATGGGCCATGCGAATTACATTGTTACAATACAATCAACGGACATTTCCTGACGGGAGTGGTTACGATGCGAAGCCATTCATGGCTGCTGTGTGACATTATTGTGATTTGGAGAAGACGATAGTTTCTTTAATCTCAGTGTAAGGGCATGCTAGAAGCGTTCCGGGGTCCTACGAATACAAGGGGAGGAAAGCAGTGGACAAGTTTAGTGCTGGCCTCATGACAGCAGCAGTCACTAAAGAGCGCGTTTATCACGGCATCGAGAGCATTTCGCGGATATATGTATATGCAGGCAGGCATGCCAGCAGCGCCAAGTTGCAATATGTCAAGTCAAGGAGACAGGGCTAAAGTAATCCAAGAGGTGATCTCCTATGCCAGACGGCCTCGTCTCTGTCTCTGTTGAACCAGGAAGACATGGCCTCGACCTCGGCATCGTCGGTGTGAAGGACAGCTTCGCCCGTAGCCGGGCAAGACGTGTCCCAGGGACCGCACTCGACATTGCAAGGTGACGGGTCGGAGGGGATGACGCCGGACTCGAAGTAGTCGGCGACGGCGCGCCTAGTGCACCCGCTGGGGGCAGAGGCGACGGCGCAGTGGCCCATGGCCTCCTGGACGAGGACGCGGGCGCCGGGGTGCTGGGCGGCCATGGCCTGGGCAGCCCGGAGGGGGGTGACGGGGTCGAGGCGGTTGGAGAGGAAGAGGATCGGGGCGGCAGGGCGGCCTGGCGTGAGGGCCGGGTCGGGGTCCGGGGTGGTGAAGGGCCCCTTGAAGGACCAGTTGGGGCGGAAGCGCCAGCCGGAGCAGGGCATGCGGATGGTGGACCAGGTGGCGCCGAAGACTTGGGAGGCGTCGAGCTGGCTGCGGACGTACCTGCGCCACCAGGCGAGGTCGTTTGCGGAGACGTCGTCGCCGTCGGCGCAGACGACTGCGTTCTGGGCCTCGATGACGATGCTGGGCTTGGGCTGGGTGGCGTTTGCGCGGTCCAGCGGGCAGGCGTCCTGCATGGCGGGCACCATGCCGAGGCCCAGCGCCATGACGGCCATCTGGGTGAGGTCGCCGGCGAGGAACTCGTCGAGCCGGCGGGCGAGCACCTTGAACAGGGGTAAAGGGTTGTAGAGCACCCTGCCGGCGAGGATGAGCACGTCCCAGCTGGTGACGACGACGACGTCGCCCGAGTCGAGCAGCACCGATCGCGGCTTCTGGTCCAGCTCGGAGAGGAAGCTGTCGAAGCGGCGGCGGATGTCGGACGCCCCCTTAGTATCGGATGGGCGGGCCAGGGCGCATAGGTCGGGGCCGGCGGCGGCGCAGCCTTGGAAGAAGTTGTCGAATATCTCGTCTGAGTCGACGGTGTTTGTGAGCCAGCCCTGTCAGAGAAGATGAGACGGTCAACAACAAGAACAAGTGGGGGACGGGTGATATGGCTTTCATGTTGGGGGGAAACGCACTGGACCAGTTGCATAGTCCTGGATATTGCACACGCCGTCGAGGATCAGACGACCGACGCGGCCTGGGAACATGGAAGCAAAGTAATTGCCCAGAACCGTGCCGTAAGAAAAGCCAATGTACTGAAGCCGCGGAACGTCGCCCGGCTCGTCACCAAGCTCGGCCGGTTTCCTCCTGGGAGCAGAACGCTTCTTAAGCTCTGTTCGCACATCAGAGTCATCGCCCTTGCTATTGTCCTTGCTCTTGCTCTTGAGCTCCCGAGCAGCAGCTTCTCTTTTCCGCAGCTCGTCCACCTGGTCGACCATCTCGACCATGTCGCGGGCGACGTTGGGCGTCCCGACATAGGCCATGGCGTCCCCGGCCTGCTGGCAGCGCTGGCCAAAGGCGTCCATGATGGCCATGCTGTAGGCGATGACGCCGTCGCCGTTGGTGAGGGCGCCGTTGCCGCGGTTCTCCAGCAGGAAGGCGTCCCGCGCCAGCAGATTGTTGTCGAAGCAGTCGGAGGCGGGAAGCGTTCTGCCGATGCCGCGGGGGTCGAAGGAGATGATCTCGTAGTGGCGGCGGCCCGGCTTGTCGGCCGTGTAGCGCAGGTAGCGGCCCATGGCGAGCAGGAAGTCGACGCCGGAGCCGCCGGGGCCTCCCGGGTTGGTGAAGATGGCGCCGCCAAAGGTCGGGTCGTGGTCTGGCACGACGGCGGGCAGCTTGATCATGGCGATGGTGGCGACTCTCGCGTCTGTCTCGTTAAGCCAGTTCAGGGGCACCTGAAGGCGAGCACACTTGTACTCGCCGTAGCAGTCGTGGTACTCGAGGTCATCGCTGGGCGTGATGGAGTCCCAATCGAAGGGGTCCTTGGTGGAAGCGCTGGCTCCGGCAGTGGCCAGCACGGAGCAGCATCCTGCGACCAGGAGGCCAAAGCAGCGCTTCATGACGGGTGCTTCGAGTGGCTTTGTCCCGTATGTCGATGCTAATGGGCCAGTCAGTCGTGTCGTTGATAGATCGCTCGCTTCCAGAGGAGATAAATGAAGAGCAAGGGAAAGGGGAAACAAGTAAAGAAGAAAGACGTCAGGCAGAAGAAGAATACGCACACCTACCAAGAGACAGAAAAAGGAATCAAGCCATAAGTAGGTGGGATCCCGGTGATTATATAGACATTGTTTGCCCCCAAAATGGTGTGTGTCACCACCCTCACGACCCCGAATCACTCGCTACCAACAGAAAGAAAGGCGGCAAAAACGTCGGCAGGCAAAAGACCATCAAACCAACCCTTGCAGCAGCCGTTAATCAACAGCTTGCATCGAAGGATTCCGGGAGGGCGGGCCACGCAAGCAAGACATGAGTGAGATAACAGATAATGCAAAGCGAATGCAAGACCGGTGATCCAGATGTCCGCCTCAGCAGTACTTCTGTATGGACCTCTAGGCAGATAAGAGAACACGATAGTCAGTTCGTGGGGAAGAAGAATGAAGAAGAAGACGCGGGGATCGTGGGGTTCAGGCGGGAACGAGGAGGGGGGTCGGACCGGATCTAGTACCCGGCCGAGCCAGTCGAGTGAGGTCTCGTTGTTTGGACAGATGGGGAGCGATGCAGCGCTGAGGCCTAGACTGAAAGGAGAAGTCGAGGGTAGTGGCAATTGTTAGATACTAATGGCTGGTGATGTATGAGTAAGTGAGGCGGTTTGAAATGGGTGAGAGACGATGAAGCATTACTGATACCAGCAGCAGCAGCTGAAGAAGTAGAAGCAGAGGGGGGGAAGGGGGAAGCTTGTGGGTTGGGAGTTGTTGGCTTACTAGAATGACAGCGACCACGAGCCAATGCCTGATGACTACCACTCATAACAAACCAAAGGGACTAGAGGAGTTGAAAAGCTCGAGGAGAAACTCATGCTCAATTTAAACAGTCAAGATACATTTTGATTTACATGTACTATATACAACATCGCGCTCGGCGACATTCGTTGCAGAGGACGCCTCAATGAAACGCTGCCCACTTCTTCCAGCCTGCGATAGATCACTTTGAACATGTTTTGGGAAAAACAGGAGAACGCGGATATAGAAAATGGAACAAGATGGATACAAAAGAATACACTGTATAAACCCGGCGCCAGATGATTGGGCTTTTTTAAATCACTCCATCCAAGTCTCTTCCCGCTTCCAGCCTCCTCTGCTTCACCCACTGCTGCTTCTTCCAACCCGTTCGAGGCAAAATGGCCATTTCGATTGAGAGACGAGGTTCGATATGGCTCGCTAGGCAGAAAAGTATATGCGCTCTAGAGATGGAAGAATGCAAATGGGCGCTCTACAATACGTAGACGGAAAAAACAACCATTTACATGATCACCTAGAGATCTCAATGTCAGTTCTTCTGTGCACATGAAACAAGGACACATCCCGTGAGGCTGGTTTCTACTCACACAATCACCATCCTGTTTGCCCTGCGGAATGCCCATGTCCTCAAACGTGGCAGGTCCCGACTTGCCCCCCTTGTTGGGCTTGGGTGCAGCCGCCGGTGCGCTTGGTGCTGGGCTTGCGCTATGCATACCAGGACCCTGGGGCGCAGGTCCCGGAGGAGCAGTGCCGACTCTGTTGGGTCCAGCTCCAGGCCGAGGGCCGTTGCCGGGACCCTGAGGCCCGGGTGATCCATGTCCTGGAGGAGGTCCCCCAGTGTTGACTCTTCCTGGGGGTGGTCCGCCTTGCTGGCCGAGAGAGCCCATCCTGTCCGGATAATGACTACCGCCGGGACCGCCTGGACCGCCAGGACCTCCTGGACGTCCTGGGCTACCGGGGCCTTCAGGTCGCGACGATGTCCGAGGAGTAAACTGTCCAGGTTCCGGTCCCCCATGCGGGCCGCCCATCGGACCCCCGGGCCCACCACCGTAACCTTGGGGTGGCTTGTTCTGCATGCGGTTCCCGCTGTGGGCGCTGCCGGGCCGGCTGTCGCCCGGATACGGGCGTCCCTGGGGCGGTCCACCTCCTGGCCCCATGTTTGGCGGTCCGTAGCCTCCGGGACCGTGAGGACCAGGCGGTCCGCCTCTGCCACGACCGGCGCCCGGTGGAGGTCCTGACCCATACAGATTGCCGGCTGACTGGGAGCCCGGCAGCGGCCGTGGTCCATCGCCGGGTCCCTGGGGCCTGATGCCGAAGGCGCTGCTAGGCCGATCTGCAGGAGGGCCTTGGGACGGCCCGTAGTTGTTGTTGAGGCGAGGCCGGCCGTCGTCGTCTGGATACGGCGCGTTCCGCGGCGGCGGCTGCATCCGATCATCCACGGGGTAGGGGGCGGCGGATTGGGAGCGCATGGGCGGGGCGTTGGGATCGACGCGGACGTTGAAGGCCGGCGGCCGGTCGGCGGTATCGACAAAGGACGCCCTCGAGGGCTCGGCGAAGCTGTTGTTGTCCGTCACAATCGTGGGACGCATGCCCGGCGAGGGCGAGGGGGAGACTCGGGAATTGCCGACCGACGTGACCAGCTTGGGCAGCGGTGCCGGGCCAGTCTCGCCGCCCTCGCTGAGGGTGGGCATGGGATTCGCCTGCTTGTTGAATCGGTCGGGGCGCTTGCCCCTCTGGGAGCCGTGCTGCGACTTGATCCGCGTCATGGTCGTTGTTTCGTGATCGTGCTTCGAAAGGCCGCCGCCCTGGCTGAGCGACTCCAACCGGCCCACGGCGTCCTTGTTGCCGTGGTCGGCGGCGAGCTGGTACCACCGTTGGGCCTCGACCACGTCCTTGTTGACGTGGATGCCGATTTCGTGGTAGTAGCCCATGGCAAACTCGCCCGTGGGCAGCTTTGCCGTGGCCGCCTCGTGAGCGTACTTGTAGGCCAGCTCCTCGTTCTTCTTGAAAACGCCCTCGTAGCCAAAGAGGAACCATCGGCTGACGCCGAGGGCAGCCTCCGGAACGCCCTGCTTGGCGGCCAGTCCGTAGTAGTGCAGGGAGTAGGACGGGTTGAAGTCGCACCCCAGCTGGCACAGCTCGTACGCCTGGCCCATCTTGAGCTGGGCCTTGGCAAAGCCGAGATAGGCCGCCTTTTCGACGTAGATCTTTGCCGTCTCAATGGCATACGGCAACAGGCCTTCGGGTATGGAGATGTCGGGCAGGTCTCGGCCGATGAGCATGCCGTAGACGTAGGCACCCTGGGGGGCGTCCTCGTCTGCGCTGTCAGCGGCGGCGCGGATGCGCTCGAGGCCGCCCTGGTAGTCCTTGGTCTCGCCGTGCTGGCCCAGGAGGCTCATCATGCCCATGCGGTAGAGGGCGGCGGAGTCCTTGAGGCTGAGGCCCTTGTAGTAGTACTCCTTGGCCTTGGACATGTCGTTGGACTGCTCAAACAGCATGCCCATGCGGTAGACGGAGCGGGTGCTGCCCAGGTCGGCGGCCTTCTTGTAGCCGGTGTAGGCCTCGCGCTTGTCGACGCGCTCGCCAAACTTGCCAAACTCGAGCCATTTGGCGCGGATGTAGAGGGCGTCGGGGTGTTCCTGCTCGGCCAGGTAGCGGATGATGTTGACGGCGTCGTTGCGCAGCTCGTGCTCCTTGCGCGGGGTCGGGGGCCGGTTGCCCGAGTCGCCGGCCTCGCGGGCGGCGGCGTCCATGGAGATCTCGGCCCAGTTGAGGACGTCGCGGGCCCAGGTGATCTGCATGTTGACGTTCTGCGAGTGCAGCACATGGTTGCGGGCCTTCCACAGGATCTTTTCCTTTTCGTCGTCGGCCGGCGGGATGTTGTCGCCCACGACCTTGGGGAAGGGCGAGAAGGACGGGGCGTCGTCGTCCATGTCGGGCAGCAGGTGCGGCGGCCGCGTTGTTGTTGTTGTTGTTGCTGCTGCTGGTGTTGTTGATGCTGTCCTGCTCTGGCTCTGGTTCAGGCTCTGGTTCAGGCTGTGGCTGGGACTGTGACCGGGACCGGGACCGTAACCGTAACCGTGGCCCTGACCGTGACCGTAGGCTCTGGCGTCGGGCGGCTGCTGCTGCTGGTGGTAGCCTGTGGCGTTGTTGTTGCTGGTGTTGTTGGCGTTGTTGTTGTTGTAGTACGGCGACAGCGAGGGCTCGCGGCTCCTATTATTGTAGTCGTGGCTCCGGGGCTCGATTTCGCGGGCTTCCAGCTCCATGCGCTGCAGGTCCTCCTGCATGTTCTGCGGCACCTGAGGGGTCACCCTAATCGCCTCGAAAGGATCACGGAGAACGTCAGCAGCAGCCCCACCTCGAATGGCTCAACGGCTCCATTCAGCCTCATCCAGGCGAAATGGCCAGAGGGACGAGCAATCAATAATGCTGTGGAATAGGAGGGACCGGGCGAGCAAAAAGCGGACAGGGACAAGGAGGCTTAGGGGAGCAGGGATGTGGTATGTGGTGTGGAATAGCATTGGATAGCAGCAGCAGAACCAGCCCAAGCAGAGAGATGCTATGCTATGTATGCTGGACTGGACTGGATTGAACTGAACTGGGACTGGAACTCGGGACATCTTACCGTTGAGGCGACGGCGCAACGACCTCGGGCATGAAATAATCATCGTCGCTGCCGGGCACGAAGGTGGCGCCGAGTTTCGACATGGCTGCTGCGAGGCTTGCTCTCCTCTCTCTTGCTCCGTGTCCCTCTCTCTCTGTGAGTCTCTAGATAGATACTTTGCGATGGCTGTCCCCGAACGGCGTCTGCACTGCCCTGAGCGAGTGAGAGAATAGCGGGATTCGGGGCCTCGAACCCTGGTACAAATTCCGGGCTGCGGTAATCAGGCGTCAAACTGCTGCTGCTGCTGCTGCTTGGTTGCTCTGTATTATAAGATGGTGCGATTCAAGCAGCTGCAGCAATAATCCTTCGCAAGGTATTTGCGTTAGGCGGGCGGTCTGGAATTATGTAGGTACAGGTAGGTATGCACGGCGCACTCGCCTGGGCTTTTCCGTCCTGAGGCGGTGCACAAGGGCTAGAGCAAATCAGGGCCAAGCGAAAGGCCGTTTGTTTTGATTCTCCTTCGCCTTGTGTTTCCTCTTGTCTGATCCCTTGTGTTTTAAATTCGAGTGGATGAGGTCGGGCCTTGGCGCACAGGAGCTGCGTGACCCGGGAGACGACAAGGAGGAGTGGCAGTTGAAAGATGGAAAGGAAGCTCAAGAAGAAATGGGGAGAAAAAAAAAAGTGAAGCTCTAGAGGACAGAGACGACGTTGGATATCGCGGCTGAGGCTGCTGGACCACGGGGGCTTTTGTCTCAAAACAGTTGAGCTATAATTAACTGCCGGACTAATACAGTGTGGCGATGCGCCTCATGGACGTGGAATCTGATGCCGGGCTTGCGAGTTCCATCCAGTCCTTCCGCCTGCTGACAGCTGCTGCTGGCTTGGGAGGATGGCTGTCAGTGTCAGTGGTCTTGATAGCGGGTATCCAGTAGGTGTCCTTTGAGTGGCTGTATGTGTTCAAGGAGGGTGACTTTGAGGGTTAATATGCATGGCATTTGTTGAGTAGGTAGAGATTCATGGGTTATCCCATCATGTGAGCAAAGGCACGAAGCAGCAGCTGCGGATATCGAGGTGTGCATGGGCCTCGATCTGCAGTGCGGAGGTGCTCCATGAGCTATTCAAGGTATCGTTTGACAGATACCTACTGTTCCTACACCTGTAGTTCCCGACTACATAAAGTACTATTCCCCACGAGCATCACATCTGGGAGCAACGATATCACTACTGACTCAGTGTGCCAAAGCATTCATACCTACATATGTGGATATTGGGCATATAAAAAGAAACAGAGAGAACAGCGCCACAGGCTGTGTGCCTGGCCGGAGAGCTGCGGTATCACGGATGCAACGCCAGGCACACTCGCTGCAAGAGCCATAATATCATGCTCCGTATCTGGACTGCTGAGCCGAGGCTGGTGGATGAAGTTGGAGCTCGAACAAGACACGCAACGCAGCTGCTCTGGTGCGTCCTCGCGATTTACCTCAACTTGAAGACTTCAAAAGTGAAGGAAGGTATCTAGCCAAACAGATGCTGGGCGTGCCAACTAACAAGCCATGTGACATGTTGATATGCACGGCAGATCTCCTGCTGATGCGTTTCCCCCCCTCTTGAGCACTCTCAATCTGCGATCCATGCGGTTCTGGTCTTGTCGATGCCATGCTGTGGAAATGTCGCTACTAGTGTGGCTGCTGCTGTCGGCCGTTGAAATCACATGCAGCTAAGCAGTAATATAACACATGCAGTTGAGGCTGGCTGCAATCTCCGCGAACCAACGCCACCAAATCCAACTGCAACTCCAAGCCTAGCAAGCCCACCCACATACTTACTGCAGCTATTGCAGCAGGGCCCCTCCAACATTGACAGACAAAGGCACACACACGCCACTCCATCACGATAACGATATCACCACCATCCTCTCTCAATTGGACACACATACTGGCGATACAGAGGGCAGAAACTAAAGAGACACGGCCAGCCATGGCAGCGCTGCCCGATCCCCAGGCCGCTGAAGAGCCCTCGTACATCGACTACGAGACCTTCCTGTCCCCCGACTTCGCGCCCGCCTCCTTCGCCAACTCCCTCGTCCTCGCCACCAACAACCCCGACGACTCCCCGCTGGACCTCGCGACGCCCTTGTCCCGGGTCCTCTTCGACGCCCAGGAGATCGATTCGCACATTGACCTCCTCACAACCCGCTCTGCCGTGCCCCTGCTGCAGTACACCCAGGCGCAGACGCAGGCGAGCAAGGCCATCGTCGCCCAGCTCGATGCCCAGATTGCGAGTCTCAACGACAGCTACAAGCAGCTGGAGAAGGAGGTCATCGATAAGCATGCCGAGGCCGAGGAGATTCGACAGGTTGCGTTGCGCCTGTGGGAGACGCTGCGACTGGGGAGGTCAATGGGACGATGCCTGCAGCTCGGCAGACAGCTTCAGGTGCAAATGTCCGAGCTGGGCGGCTCCAGCACCGGCAAAGGCGACCACGGGGCGCTCGTTCGATGCTCGTACACAATCCTGTCGCTGCGTGAGGTGCTGGACAGCAGGGCGCCGGGGGAGGAGGGCCACGGACTGGACAAGCTGGACGCAATCAAGGCACTGCAGGATACCGTCATTGTTCCGACAGAACGGCGCATTGTGGAGGCATCCGAACGCCTGATTCGGGAATTTGCGATCTCGAGCAACATCACATTTGCCCAAAGCGAGGAGACGCGATCGCGACTGACGTCCGCCATATCTGCCCTGTACTTGCTGTCCCCCTCGGCGGGCATCCAGCCTGACAAGTGGTCGCCGAAGCTGCTCTTACAAGCGCTCGAGACTTACGTTCGGTCCGCCCTACAGGCAAGCACCGCGGCGCTCTCGCGATCACTGGGACAGCTCCCCACCCTGGACAAGTCCCTTGCCGAGGTCGTTTCCCACTGCCAGAACATTGCCTCTCTCGAGCTGATTCTCGAGGCCATTGAGACGCCGGCCCACCCCTTATTCCCAGCTCCCGCAAAGAAGAAGCAGCAGCACAGCCTCTATCAATTGCTGCTCTCCCGCTTTGAGACGAGCTCTCTGGTGTCCTACTTTTGGCGCACCATGGCGAGCAACATTTCGACTCGCGTGCAGGAAATTGCTACCCGAGGGGGCATTGTTGCTAGAACTCTGCGCACGAACAAGAACGTGGTTGGGGATGCCATTCGGCAGGCCGTCGTCCGAGGCGGCCAGACACCCAACGTCTTTGCTAGCAGCAAGAAGAAGCCCGTTGCCGAGGCGAGCTGGGACCGAGAGATTGCCGTCATGGTGGGTAGCGTGTTGAACAACATTGGGCGGTGATCTTTCTCTTAAGCATGAGCGTTGGACATACATACTGGGAAGGAATACCATGCATATAGAAATAGACTTCTGTCATGAACATGCAGATGCTAAACAGAAGCATATGCTATATACAACTTTTAGATGTAGGGGATTGGGTCCCCCTCACATCCTCGAATCCTAAACCACTGCCTTCGAGGCACTTCAAACAGCGCTTTCGGTCTCCTCCAGAAGACTTTCGACGTGATGTTTTCAGTATTCGTCTGGAGGCCCTGGCCAGCTCCCCTCCGGCACCGGTGCTCTGGCCGATCTCGTGTATATATGCCTAGCCCCCGTGAGGTCCAAACCCTCCATACAACCCCCCTTGATCGTCACCGTCGGCTGCGACGTCCCATCCGGCCGCAGCCCGCGATGAAGCACACGCACGCCGCACGTCTTGCAGAAATAGCACTCCAGGGTGTTTCCCGAGTCCGTCTTGCGCGTCCACATGCCGACGCGGTCCCGCACGCCCTCGGGGAGGGGAAGCATGCCGTCGACGGGGAAGTCGGCGGAGACGCCAAAGGCCGAGGACGACTGCTTCTGGCACTCGAGGCAGTGGCAGATGTCGATGCGGAGAGGCTTGGGGAGGACGGCCCGGAAGGAGACGGCGCCGCATTGGCAGCGGATCATGGGGTTGTTGCTGTTGGTGTCCATCTGAGTTCGCTTATACGGAGAGTCGTAGGGAGCAGCACGGTGCTGTATCTTGTCTCTATATACCCGTGGAAGGTGAAATAAGTCGTCTGAATATAGGTAGTGTTCAATCCCTTATCCTGCAGATCGCGAGAAACAGTCACTGAAAGAGTCACCAAAATGATGGAAGCTGTGTGAGGGGTTGTTATTGTCGGAATTGGAGATGGCGAGCCACGTTTATACTATCTATTAATTGCAAGGTGATGCAGACGGCGTGCTGTCGTGCTCTGCAGAGATTGGCGCTAAGAAGCTTCAACTGACCTGTTCCAGACATTAGCAGTAACGAGTTTCGTAGATGTCATGCTCATATCTGACCTTAACAAGCACATACTGTGCGGTATTGAGATCCAACCTCTTTCATATTCGCATCGTCCATCCTGATACTGCTGCACCGTCCAGTTCCATCGTCCAGCATGCAAAACACACAGTGCCGGATAATATCGCTATAGACGAGTTCTTCAGGCGAACGGTGTTTCTGGCGTGTGCGCGGCTTTTCGGACCCGAGTCACGGCAGCGCCGGATCGTCTCCGATTCAACCAACCTGGACGGCCCTTGACAAGCCCCAGCCGCTCTACCAAACTCAATCCCTCATCTCTATTTTCTTTCCATTCCGCTGATACATCGTTTTCGATGGTTTGATCCATCCCATTTCTTCTTCCCTTCTCGTCGATTCGCTGCGCTCGGCTCTTGGATTGCATCCAGAGAGCGACGAGCGTCGCCGGCTTGAATCCTCCCTCGACCATCACCGCCCGTGATCAGAGGTCGAGGTCCTGAGAAGCGGCAATTCGCCCCTCCCAAGAAATCAACCTCAAACCCCATTCTCGAGGCAAGCAGCATGATTCGCTACGACGTCTTCGACGCCCGGGACCTGCTGGCCTTCCCCGGCGGCGACAACAGCACCGACACCGTCTTTGGCGGCGTCCACTTCAACCTCACCACCCTCCAGCACTGGAACTACACCTACTACAGCAATGGCACCCTGTCCAACAACTCGCGCTGCTATCTGACCTACGAGCCGTACGAGCCCAAGCTGCTCATCAGCAACGGCACCTTCATCAACGCCACCAAGTGCTACAGCGCCGTCGACCCGATTGCTGTCCGCGGCTACACGGGGATTGGCTTCGCCGTCGCCTATGCCATCGGTCTCATGCTCACGCTGAGCTGCCTGGCCAAGCACGGCAGGCTCTATCTCCCCAAGGAAAAGCGCTTCTACCCCATCGGCCGACGCTGGCAGTGGTACTGGGGCTGCTTCGTCTCCGCCTGCGCCCTCATCAGCCTCTTCACCAACATCGACATTGACCGCTACCATGTGCCCGAGCTGCCCATCATCGTCACCTCCTTCTTCTGGTTCCTCATCTGCCAGGGGACCGTTGCGCTAGTGTGGGAGTCGGTGAGGCACTGGGGAAGCTGGCAGGAGAGGCAGTTTGTCGACCCGAACCCCTTTGTCTACCGCGAGGACGACCGGCGCGCCAAGGTGGAATTCTACCTGCCCCTGTGGTTCTATTTCTGGACCTGGATGGTGAGCTCGTGCCCTCTTTTTGTTTATGGTGGTCGTTCACCCCTTGTCTCGTGCAATGTCTCACACAAATCATCTAGAACTTCTTCCTCGTCATTCCTCGGAGCTGGTCGTTTGTGGAGCAGCAGCGCTCTCCGGAACAGACCATTGCCAAGGCGATTCCCACCGCTACGGGAGCGCGGTTCAAGGCGGGCGCCTTTTGCCTCGTCATCGCCTGGCTTACCATCGTCTTCTCGCTTCGCCACTCCATCTATCACTACAAGCCGCGGAACCGTGGAGTCCTCAACCGGACAATGGGCCTCGTCAAGGCGCTGCCCCCGCGTTTCGTACTGACCATTCCTCTCGCAGGCGCCCTCGTTGCTTACCAGGTGCTGATTTCCTTTGACTGGACTTTCTCCGTCATGCGCTACCAGGGCATTGTGCCGGTCATCTTCGCCTGGGGCTACGGCCCGTCCTTGATCATCATCTTCGTGCAAGTCGCATATGGGTTTGCGAGCCCCAACGAAGACAAGGCCCTCATCGATCAACGACGACAGCGCGGCGACACCATTGACCGCGAGCTCGGCATCGTCAGGAAGCCGGCGTGGTGGAGGCGCGTCAGGGGCGAGCACCTGTACACCATGCGAGACAAGATTTCTCAAAACGTCAACGAGGTGGGAGGGAAGCGCGGACTCAGGGCCAGATTCGACGCGGAGGCCGAGGGCGAGACGGGCGGCGCCAAAGACGACGGCATCGAGATGACGGGCATGTCTCAGAAGAACAACCCGCGGGTTGACAGGGCGGGCGTCGGGAGCCTGGGATCTGCGGACCGCTATACCGGCAAGTCGCAGCGCCGACACAACGAGCGCATCGTCGAGTCGTTTGCCGGCGTGCTCTTCCCCAACAACGTCGACCCCGAGAGGGCGCGGCGGATTGCCGAGATCACGGCAGATGGACCTCCTCCGTATCGGGACGAGGACCGCGGCCGCTCGTCACGGCAAAACGGTGCAAGCAGCGGGCAGAGGAACGGCAGCGCCGATACCACCAACTCGATTGCTGCTCCGCCACAGCAAGTCAGGAGCATGCTGGATGTTTGAAGCGGCATGGCGACTGCTTCGATTGACGAGTGTCTGAGAGACGACAGATTTTATGAACACTACCGAGAGCGATGAACGTCTCGATAGCTGACGATCGACTATTTACGAACAAGAGGGGGGCAAAGCAATCATGAATGGGAATGGAATATACTGTCACTTGTGGAAAAGGCAATGCTTGACGGATATTCATGATTATGACGATGGGCGCATTGCTCATATCTGCACTTTTGGCTTGTCAGGCCAATATCCTCCTCTGACTTGGGGTGATACATACCTTACAAATACTCTATACATGTACTCTAGAATACGACTTCTCAATCCCCTTCCTTGACTCTTATTTTACAGCTTGCATCGATCCGAACTTATCATTCGATGAGGCCCAATCATCTTGTCGAGCATAATGGTCAACAGCCATCATGGTCATACACAGTATCCTCACGTATGAAGCTGCCATTCCATCTCAGTTCCTTCGACCGGCCGTGTTCTCCGTAAATTACTTACATCAATCTGTTACTACCTCGCAGCCTTGGCTGTGCCCCCCAATGTCGTAATGCCTCGCTGACGTTGCAGGAACCCATTTCCTGTAGAACCTCTTTCGCCCTCTTGTGTCACCATAAGCGGATGCCGTCTCCGACACACAAGGATCCGTTTTCTGAAGGAATCGGGGAATCACTGGGCGACGGTGACACGGGAGGGAAGGAAGGCAAGGCAAGGCAATGAAAGGAGGACAAAGCACACACGATGGATTTTGACGACATGGCACCGCATGGGGGGGGGCATGGGATGGCATCATATGACTTGATGCCAAGGACGTCAGCAAGGGGTCAGATCGGTTTTTGGAATTTGAGGCCATCCGGTCTGGCGGTAGGTATGTAGTAGTAGTAGTAGTAGTAGATTTGTATCGTGGACGCTGGGGGGTGAGTTGTGTGTACCTTGCGTGTAAGTAAGGTACAGTATGTATGTAGAATGTGCGCACTCGGGATGATGCTACTACAGCCACTCACGATGCAAGCGGCAGTGCATCCAGGAACTCGGTCGCAGAGAGATCCCTGTCGATCCCTCGCGTGCCAATTAGATCATACTGACCACTCTTTATGCCAATGAGGCTGTTGAAATACGCTGTGAGGATGTTCCATGCTGCTTCTATGTGGTGTCGAGATTTCCATGTCCTGTCATGCGCTTCTGCTTCAGATAGATGCTTTATGCCTACGTCGTCCTTTGCTGAACGAAATCACTATCCTACCTTACCTATCAACCCATCAAGTAGGCACATCATTGGACCTTTCCAAACAATGTCTAGGCGTTGCTGCAGAGCTTATATGGCGAACCAGGAATGCATCAATACCGGCCACTTTCACGGCGTTAGAACATCATCCATCCCATCATCTCATCATCATGGTGATCACCTAGAATTCCTTTGTTAGATTGCTTCGTTGGACGCATCCATCCGACCAAAGAAACCACTCGATGGAGTAATGGAAACGTAGCATCTCGTCCAGAAATATACTTTCCATACGTGCCGAACAGAATACGCACGCTGGCACGCATGCGTGAAACTGAGTGAGCGTGTGAGTGTGTGAGTGTGAGCGTGAAGCGTGTGTGTGTGCAGTCATAAACTCTCTCTCTCTCTGTCTTTTCTTCATTGACCAGGCCTGGATGACGTCGCGCGAATCCGATAGATCGCTTGCATGCCGGAATTGTGGACACTCTCAAGAAGAGCCCATTGATCCCGTTTATTTTTCAGTTTTTCCTCCCTATTTGTTCCGTACCTAGGTCAACAATTGCTGATAAATACTTACCTGGCATACCCAAGCTTGCTCCTGCATGTGCGTACCTGTATATCCGCAGTCAGGCCACATGCGGCTACAACTACAAGTGCCTCAAAGTCACCTCCATCCATCCATCATCTTCAGGTCTTCATGCACGGCTCAATGACTCGAGGGCTTCCCATCTGTAGCGTAGGCACCGAGCCAATCAAGCGCCGGCCGCATAAAGAGAGTTTGCACTACTCCGGACTTCTCATACCACGACCCCGGTTTTTGCCTTTTTGTCTTCTCTTCACCTTCCTCTCTCGCGACCTTTTTTTTGCCGTCTTCCTCGTCTATCCGCTCTTCTATCTGGGTAAATCGACGACGAGTATACAATGTACGTGAGATGACTAAGGTACTAGTTGTGTCGCTGGGCGCGTAAGATGTGCTTCATGAATCTAGGCTCCCCCCAAAGTCGTGATGATGCACTCAAACATTGGGCCGGGGGATCCGCTTCATCGCTCCCGTACCAGCGCAAGCGGCCGGGCTTTGGGCGGCAACAGGGGACCACAGCTCAGGCAATCCCCGAGTCACTTGCTCACGGTTGGGTTCGTCATACAATGCATGTATTACACGTGCTGCCTCACCTCAGATTGGCAGGCATTCACGGTATTATGAGAACACAGAGGAGAAGCTTATGACTCCCGGTCGAGCATCGTGACATCTTCTCCTTTCTTCAGACGCTGCCTGCGTCGACCACCTCAAACTTTGTAGCCAGGCCGAGGAATGCAAAAAAGCAAAAGTCGTCGTCTCGTCATGCCGTCATCCAGCCGGGACATGGAGTTGAGGCCCTGGGGGTGTCCCCCATGTTAGCGGGCGTTCGCTTCCAGCCTAGCAGCATGGAGCACCTGGAAACCTACCTAACCTAGCGCCCAGCAGCACCTAGCCAGCACCCAGCGCCTCAGCGCCTTAGCGCCCTACTAGACCAGCAACCCAGCCCAGCCAGCCCCTCTCCAGAGGCCGGAGCAGCCACTGGACGGCCACCTCATCCCTTCGGCTTCAGCAGCCCCAGCCCTGGAGCGAAAGTCGCCTGGACCTTGCCCTGCCCACTGGACTGCCGCAGGATGTGCCTGGGCCGCACACGCTAAGGTTTGCGCAGGGCAGATGACCTGTACCTTACGTTGGCTCCCCCCCTCCCTCCTTCCAAGTGGGCGAGTCAACGGGAGCCGACGACGTCACACCTCCAGTTGTCGTCGGGATGGGCAGGTCCCCCCCAGGTACCCTTGCTCCACAATGCTGGTGTCGAGGTACAAGGCCGAGCTATCGAACTGGAAAAAGGCATCCGTATGCTTCTGCATCCACGACTCTCTTCTTCTTCTACCGGATCGCTGGTTGTCGAACGAACCCTCGTGCCGACTGCTCCGGAATGATACTGACAACTACTTATGTTTGCTGTTGAGTATCTGCGCCGCGAACCCTATGTTGTCCCGCCGTGCACGAGCTTCTCTCTTCTCCCTCTCTCTCGCTGCTAGAGACTGTTCGACCTAGCGCATCGGATAGTCGGTTGGCATGTCGTCTTCCGTCTGAGTCGCTTTTGGCATCCTTCGCCTGGCTTGGTCCGTCTCGAGCTTATAGATAATACATCATCGAGACAGCAGCGAGAGCGCCGTCCGCCATCTCCGGCGGAACCCCCGGTCCAGCAGTTCGACGCTTGCGCCGCCTCTTGTCATCCGGCGTGGTGTGTGCTTCAAAGCTTCTCGCGCAGGCATGCTTGCCTCTTATACGAACGAAGAATCATGGTTTCTTTGACGTGATCGCAGCAGGTCATTGCAGCTATTTAGCGAGCTCGCAAACCTCGTATCGACCAGTCCCGGCAGTCTGCGGCGTCGCAAAGGCCCCCCGGAGCCCGCAACGCATAACGTCTGACGGCTAGGTACAGGTACGAGCAGCAGCCCCCCCGAGAGGCACGAGTAAGGCAAAAGGGTAAGGCATGGATGGGACGTGGGCCGTGGCCGTGGGCGGGCTGCAGGGCGCTGCCGAGTGTCACATGGATGCGCATTCTTCTGCTGCCCGCCGGTAGCGCGCTGCGATCTGGGTGCGGTTTGCGCCTCAGACAAGGATTCCGACCTTCCCGGAGGGGGGAGAGACGAGGCCAAGCCCCCCCCGACGTGTGCGAGTCCAGATGCTAGTGTTAGTGGTGGCAGTAGTCGTCGATTTCTGGCCTGGAGAATGGCGTGGTGCCTTGGCCTGTTGCGGGTGCCGGAGGTATTGACAGGTACAGGCTACCTTTGGGCGCATCAGGGATGGACATGCTTTAGCGCTCAGCCGCCCTGCGAGGTCAAAGCAGGCCTGATAGGAATGCAGTTCGAATGTCCCGATGATGTTGCTGCTGTGTTGATTAAGATATCAAACGGCCGTTGAGCAGCATGATAAGCTACCTAGGTAGGTACTTGGTTCTATAGCAAGGGAAGGGATATGCCCTTGACAGTCGATGGCTCACTTGCAGCCAATATCTGCGAGATGGTTCAGAATCACCAAATATATTGTTCAATAACTCAAGTGACATCGTCGCTAGCTGGACTTCGCTTCGACAAATGTGAATCATGACGAGCGAGGTAGGCGCCCTGCCCTGTCATGCTATGCTATGCCCTGCCACGCGAAACCGAATCCGGCTCTCCACCGAGGATCGCGATGTCTGTCTCTTGAACCTTTTCTCCGTGGAGGAGCATGCCAGCCTCCATCATATAGTCTGCAAATCCTCACCTGCTGCCTCGTCCGCTCAGCCAGGAATGACCAGGCAGAGAGAGTCAAGTAAAAAGGCACCGACGACGTCAATCAGCCGCTAGCCCACCAGGCACGCATCGTTGTGTCACCGACCGCAGGGTCCGGGCGGCTTTCCACCCCCCTGTCTGTCTGGCTCGTTCGCTGCTCTCTGCTCTGCTCAGCTTGTTCGCTGCGTCCTTGGTCTTCGATTCTGGTCCTGGCGATCGTCCAATCGCAGGGCCGCAGCGAGGGTTATCGGGAAGCTATTCTGGTCACTGGCCGCCGTTGTTGCTAGCGGGCTGGAGTCGAGGTGCATCTCCCAGCGCTTTGTACCTATATGCCGTAAGGTTGATGCAGTGCCGAGGACTTGAATCAAGATCAGACTGGCTGCTACCCTTAATACCAATCCACCGTCCCATCCAAGCAACATCCAAGGCACAGAGTTGGCTATTTGGCTGCAAGCAGCGAAACGCCTCTCAGGCTACATGTACCAGCACCAGAGCAGAACACAACAGGCACCTCAGCGCTCTAGCAGACCACGCACCGGGGTTTTGACGCCGTCGGCTAGCGGCAGACACAGGTACCCAGCCCTTGCCGGTCAGGTACCCGATACTTGCGGACTACCGCCAGGCCACCACCACTGCAGTCCGACCAGCTGCTGCTGCCACCTCCGGTCAGCAACCAGTCCAGTGGCCTCTAGCAGCTCCAGGTCGGCTCAGGTACTCGCCCTGGGCTCGCCGGCCGGTACCTGGAACGCACTGAGCAGAAGCAGCTTCCGGGCAGGCTGGTGAGGGGCGCCATTCCCCAGTTCTCACGCAGCCACCAACAGTGCCTCCATTAGCGGGCACCTCAGCGCTTTTGTGGCAGATTCCATGGTGTCGAGGTCATCGTTCCATTTTACGATCCTGTCTCCAGGCGTTGACGACAGACAGCAGAACGCCTTTTGGTTCTAGCAGCCCAGGTCACCTTAACCTAAAGCCCAACAACGAGCGCCGCCATCCGTCCTTTTTTTGCCTTTTCCCTCTCCCTTCTATTCTCTTTCCAACTGCAACCTCCGACACAAAAAGTTACCCAGCACAAGCTTCAAAGTTTCGGGCGGCCGAGTTGCCCCCCCTTGTCCTTCCTGATTTTCGCCTCCTCCGCCCTTGCTGACCTCAAACACTTCCCCCACCACCTTTTTTTCTTCCCCTCCCCCCTCGGCCCTACTTCAGCCTTCTTGCCCGTTGCCTGGGCTCAGCAACTCCAACATCAGCTCCCCCAGCTCGGTTTCCACCGGACGCGCACCACGGACGTTGACGAAGCATCATCACGGAATCTCTGTGCCGGGCTTCGTTCTGCTCCTCTGCTGCCCTGCTCTTCAGACAACGAAAGAGCTGCTAGCCAAGCTGCCGCCATCATCATCATCATCGTGCGGGCTCCGGCGGTCTCTGCCACCATCGGAAAAGACGTGCCTGACTGTGCCGTACGCAGCCTTGCTTCGCTGGGTGGTGCCCGCAGAAGGTCGACAAGTGCCACCCTGTTTTACCCTGCTTCTCTTGCGTAATCGGCCTGTGCTGCATCACCTCTCTCGCAAACCTCCTCCTCTTCCGACCTTGCACGACACTGCCGACGGCCTGCGAACCGGCGAACCCGCCGACGCTCGCCATCACTCGTCTTGCATCGCCGTCCACGTAGCCCATCGTCACTGCCTGGCCGCCTCGCTGCGCCCGACATGGCGGCTGCGTTTCGCCCCGTCAACACTCCCATGGCGGCGGATCTCTCCAGGCAGGACATGATGGCACCGAGAAGCACGACCCCTCGTCCCAGCACCGCGCCGCAGTCCCAGCAGCTCCAGCCCGCGGGCTCGCCTGACGACGGAAAGACGCCGACGCGAGCCACCTTCAGCAGCATCAACATGGCCAGCAAGCGGCCTCAGCCGCCGAGTTCGTTCCCTCCAGCTCCGCCCGCTCCTGATCCTCCCGAGAGTGCACTGCACCACGACGGCTCCCATCACTCCAAGTCGCCCAACAGAAGCTCGCTCGACGTCGACATGGATGACTCGGATGGGGAAGGCGGCGCAGTCGATGATGGCGCCGGCTCCGACGACGAGAGCGTAAACGCCGACGGCACACGATCCAGCAAGAAGAAGAAGTCCCAGCGCTTCTTCTGCACAGACTATCCGCCATGTAACCTCAGTTTCACCAGAAGCGAGCATCTGGCTAGGCACATACGGTAAGCCGACGGATATCCATCTCGCCTTCCATCTTGTCTTCTTCAAGCCCCAAAGTGATGTGTGCTAACAAGCCGCTTAGGAAACACACCGGAGAGCGACCTTTCCAGTGCCACTGCTCAAGGCGATTCTCGAGGCTGGACAACCTCAGGCAGCATGCCCAGACCGTTCATGTCAACGAAGATATTCCCATCGACTCTCTTGCGGCTACCGGGTCCAGGTTCCAACGCCAGATAAGGACCGACAGGGTCCGCCAAGCCGGCAACAGGGCGAGAGCGTCTACCGGCGGCAGCGCCGGCGGACCTGTCCGTGGACATTCGAAATCCCTCTCGACTTCGAGCATTTCCAGCATCGCCTCCGTGGCCTCGGCCTACAGCCCGCAGACTGATGCTCGTCGACGACCAGCCCCGCTCGTCATGGCGGCCGATCCCCGCTCCAGGATGTCTATCGAGTCCTACCGCAGTAGCACGGACAGCACCTTTTCCTACCGGCCCAAGAGCCCCGGTGAATACAGTACACCAACCTCTGCCACCTTCTCGACGGCCCAGAGCAGCCCCCGATGGAGCGCAAGCGTGGCGTCTCCGGCAACCCACTCGCGATCTCATAGCATGTACGTTGCTGGTACTAGGACGCCCGGCCGTCGGCTTAGCGTTCCGTCAGGCAGCAGCCCGTTCCAGTTCCCCCAGATACCCCAGGGTCAGCCCGCAGGCCGCTCCCCCGTTGGGCTCCCGTTCATGAACAGCTCCAACGCGGGGGCTTTTGCGCCTCAAGGCGCGAATATCGTTGCGTCGCCGACATCTGCTGCGCCTTCCGGGTTCTCATCCTCTCGGCGAGAGTCGATTGCCAGCACCGGCGAGGAGGCATGGCGGCGGCGGACCTGGCACCCCGACAGCCGTAACCAGCTGAACGCTGTCCTCAGCCAGTCGACGCGGATCAACCCCCCTCCTCCCATTGCGAACCCCGCCGGACCTCCAGCCAACCTTCGCCTTCCCGGTATCGAGTCCTTTGATCCTCTCCCTCGCTCTACCACGCCGCCGAGGCGCAAGCCGTCTCCCATGGCTGTCGACCCTGAACTTGGCCCTCGACCGCCGATGATGGAGGCCATACCAGCCGATGAGAGGCGAAACCTCAACATGTACGACGTCAGCCTGCAGCGCGGCCTAGGCCGTCTTGACATAGGACCCAAGACCCCTCCTCGCGATAGCGCTGGCATGTGGGCGTCCGAAGTCCACAAGGCGGTTCAAAACGTGGATCAGGCACGCCCGAACCCACCAGTCGTCCGATTCCAAGAGCAGCCCAGGCCGAGCCATATGGTCCCCTCTTCAGCCGCCCCCAGTCGATCCTTCCATCAGCATACCATGTCTGCTCCCACCCTGGCTAGGGAGCCAAGGGGTCACGGCTGGTATCCCGCTGCTCATGGAGGCGGCGGTCATCAGTCATCGCAGGACCCGCGGCACCAGCTTGTTGAGCGAATGGTGCACCCCAACTTCACAGGCTTTGCTGGGTTCCCTGCACGAGAGCCTCAGGAACGTCGACAGCAGCAACAACAGCAACAGCCACATGCCCAGTATCACCAGCAACAGCAGCTGCACCAACAACAGATGCAACAGCAGCAACAGCAACAGCAACAGCCCCTTCAGCCAGATCGCTCGAACAATCCCGACTCGCTCAAACGGCTCGAAGCGCTGGTGGCCGTTGCGACGAGTGAAGGCTCCACCACCACGGCCTACTAAACGGCCGACAGCTCTTGTTCCAATCTTTTGCCCTCCCTTTTTCCCCCCCCTGAACAGCGGCGCTTACCAGCGGATATGTGGAAACAAACAAGACTGAAAACTGGTTGATATGCTTTACACTATCCAATTTAGCAGATTGGCCGAAGGATGAAAGTACGTTTGACATTCTGGAAAGGAACGCGGATGGCAGGTATCTTTGCGCAGCCGGCGCCGGCTGAGGTTGACGCACGACATGACTGGAGTAAGCCAGGAGAGGTGGTGATGATTTGATACCCTTTTAGCTTTGACTGTGATGTGCGGCCGCGTTGCTCCCTTTTCACGACTGATTGCCTGTCTATTTGTCTGTTGGTTTATCGTGTGCCTTTGGAGTTGTTTCTAGGAGTTTGGGGGTGGCAGGGTCTTTTTTTCTTTTACTAGAGTCCAATGCAGGTTGGGTGTACATGATGATTGAGATGCATGACAGATTTACGTGTGGCATGGACATCTTGAGAGTCGGTAGAGTCTACCAAAGTACCTAGGTTGTACATGATGGGACTGGCTGCCCAGTAGCATCCCAATATATCTCCTTTCTATCAAAGTCGACCTTTGCTATTCCGTGATGCTCCTGGTAATCTACGTTCCACATACGCCGCAGTAGCAGTGCAGCCGTGGTGGTCTCCAAGATTTCAACAACATCTAGTAGCTGACAATGATAACGGCAGATTCAGACGGTATACTGGGGTAATAAGACGATATTATATTTATCAGTGATTAGATACTGAAGAAAGATATTATTCTACATATGTACCGTAAGGATTGTCATGTATTCATTAAACCTGCTTTCATTTAGCGAGAAGCGAGGCATACTGGTTTTTGACAGTCACGTCAAACGCTTCGGGACGACGGCCCAGCAGCTCCTCCAAGGTGGGCGACACATAGGCGGTTTCGCCCTCGCGAATGGCCTCCCAGGCGGTGGCCCAGGTGCGAGCGAGGTCAGCGGAGCCAAAGCGCTCGAGGACCTGCGGCTGGTTCACGTACTCGTCGACGGAGACCTGGCGGATGGTGAGCTCCCTGCCGGCGACTTCGGAGAGCACCTTTGCGGTCTCGGCGAGGGACCACTCGCGGGGCCCGGTCAGGAGGACGATCTTGTT
The DNA here is from genome assembly GCA_020002365.1 of Trichoderma gracile. Classification (NCBI taxonomy): domain Eukaryota; kingdom Fungi; phylum Ascomycota; class Sordariomycetes; order Hypocreales; family Hypocreaceae; genus Trichoderma; species Trichoderma gracile. The sequence goes on from JAINEY010000008.1 coordinate 176,751, forward strand.
CTTCCAGGGGAAGCCGGCCGGGTCCTTGAAGTGCTGGGCGATGAGGGACGCGGTGGCCTCGCCCAGCTCGTCGCGCTTGGCCCAGCTGATGCCCGGGCCGGAGCCGTCGTGGGGGATGCGGATCTCGGTGCTGGCCGAATCACTGAGGTCGATGAAGGCGGTGTAGATCGGGGTGGACTCGCTGTAGAGGCCCTCCCTGACCGAGGTCCAGGTAAAGTCCGGGTCCTGGGCGGCGATCTTGCGGAGGTGGGCCTCGGTGTCGAGGTGCGTGCCCATGACCTCTGCCTTTGTGGCGTCCTTTTCGGGCAGGGCGAAGGCGAGGGAGGAGTAGAAGACGTGCTTGACGCCGGCGCGGTGGGCGGCGTCGAGGGCGGCGAGCTGGAGGGGCGTGCGGTAGCCGCGGTTGTGGCTCGGGTAGGAGATGAGGAAGAGCGTCTTGACGCCCTTGAAGGCGGCCTCGAGGGCGGCGGGGGGGTCCTCGAAGGTGGCCTGGCGCAGCTGGACGCCCTGGTCGCGGTAGATCTGGGGCGTCTTGTCGGGGAAGCGGCTGATGAGGACGACGTCGGAGGCGGGGATGGCCTTTGAGTTGAGGAGGTGGGTGTAAGTGCTGGTGCCGAGGCCTCCTGAGGCGGGGAAGATGGCGACGGACATGATGACGGTGTTGTTGATGAGAATTAGTCTGGGGGAGTTTGATAGTGGTATGGAAGGGGTATCAATGGAAGCACAGGGACAAGGCTGGTGATGCTGCTGCTGCTGCTGCTGCTGCTGCTATTGAGTTTCTCGCTGATGAATTTATATCCTTATATTGATACGGACTTGGCTCGGAAAGAGGCTCTCCATATTAATAATTAATAATACGTCCAGGATCGTGACGTAGGCGTTCATCCTGGCATGGGCAACGGGCACCATTTCGACGAGGATTCTCGAGCATTCCACGATGCCGTGCGAAGGATTCACCAGTCTAATGCAAGTTTGAGTGAAGCTTTTGGAGATTTCCAACCCGCAATCACATGGGCGAGAAAGATGCTAGTCTAGAACCAGGAACGGTACCAAGAGGTTATGTTATGTAAAAGGCCAGGCCAGACCAGGAGAAGACCCCTGTGTTTATTTTTAGAGCCGGGACTTTGCTTGTGAAACCAAACCCCGAGAATGTGGCGTCCAAGTCAGTCCCTCAAGGTTCTTCGGAGCTCACGGGCCCCCTCGTGCGTGTGGCCTCAAACGCGCGTTCTGTGGTCGACGGATGGAACAGCTTCAGCCGAGGATTACGCGCAAGAGGGTGTCTCAATCACACGCATGGACCCTGGTTCAACCTTGTGCGCATCTGTTGCATACCTCCATTCAAGCCAGCTTACTTGCTTCCATGTGATTTGAATGCTCCGGTGAAGTCAACTGCGCAGAACGACCGGCAGCCTTGCTCGAGAGCCACGACTGCAGTCCCCGACTGAGGGCATCACCAAGCCCCCCTTTGGCCAATGCCCAGCGGGTCAGACTGCTGCCACGGCCAAGCGAGATGCGCGATATGGATGGCGTCGACGAGGTGATGGCCAGAGGTAAGTGAGAGCTCTTCTAATCTGCCATTGTTGAGAATTGTGCAGCAGAAAAGCTGATGCAATCTGTTGTTTCGTTGACAGATGCCTGGACGTCAATTCCTTCCCACCTGCTCCGCGCCGAGCTCCAGAGACGACAGGACGAGGGCGAGAGGCCTCAATGCGGCGGGCACAACTCGGGCTGGTACGACACCGCGGCGCACATCTTTGCGCTGCTCCTGATTCTCGTCCTGAGCACCCTCGGTAAGTCGATAGCTACGGACCAGGTGAGGATTCTGGGTGACGGGTTATAGCTGACTGAGAGGTTCGCGCGCATAGCTTGCGGCTTCCCCCTGCTCTCTCGACGGGCGACGACAGGGCACCGCCAAAAGAACATCGTCTTCTACTGCCAGCACATCGGCACCGGCGTCCTCCTGGCCACGGCCTTTGTGCACCTGCTGCCGACCGCGTTCTCATCGCTCACCGACCCGTGTCTCCCATACTTTTTCAGCAAGGGATACACGCCCTTTCCCGGCCTCATTGCCATGGTCTCCGCCATTGTCGTCGTGGGCGTCGAGTCCTATCTGACCGCTCGAGGCGCGGGCCACTCGCACTCGCACGCACACGACTTCTGGGATGAGGATGAGCAGGACGACATTGACCCCGATGCGCGAGAGCTGCCGACGGTCGCCAACGGCATGGCGGGCAGGCGTGGGCATGTCACAGGGCGGCGACCGGCGGACATTTCGCTCGACAACTTGGAGGCCTCGGAGGGGCTCATGGCCGGCGTCTCCCCCTTGCCTGGATCGAGTCCCGCGATGCCGCGGCGACGGTCTGCGGACCTCGGAGACGATGATAACGACGACGACGACCGCGACTCGGATCTCGACCTGGACCTGGCGGAGCTCGATCCCGTCTCTGCCGGCGGAAGCGCCCAGAACGGCGCATACTCTTCGCTTTCTCGTGTTAAGACCAATGCTAGAGGCGGTGGCGGCGGTGGCAGGGGCGGCGAGGCTTCCGACGGCAACCAAGTGCAGTCCCCAGAGGAGCAGAAGCGGCGGATGCTGCAGTGCCTGCTGCTGGAGGCGGGCATCCTGTTTCACAGCGTCTTCATAGGAATGGCCATCTCTGTGGCGACGGGCCCGGCCTTTGTCGTCTTCCTCGTCGCCATCAGCTTCCACCAGTCGTTCGAGGGCATGGCGCTGGGCAGCCGCATCGCCGCGATCCAGTTCCCCAGGGGCTCCGTCCGCCCGTGGCTCATGGTGCTGGCGTACGGCACGACGACGCCCATCGGCCAGGCCATCGGCCTCGTGCTGCAGAGGAAGTGGGATCCCGGCAGCGCCACGGGGCTCGTCGTCGTGGGAACCACCAACGCCATCTCGTCGGGCCTGCTGCTCTACGCGGGGCTGGTGCAGCTGCTGGCCGAGGACTTTCTGACGGAGAAGAGCTATCGCGTCTTGAAGGGCAAGAGGCGCGTCCAGGCCTACTTTTCCGTCGTGGCTGGCGCGGCGCTCATGGCGGCTGTGGGAGCGTTTGCTTAGTCTCCAAACTACTGTCGTCGTTGTTGTTTATGTAGTTTTTTTGCGTGCATTTATGGGCGTGGTTATATGTTGCCAAGTGAGGGATTGTATCTTGCGTTGATATCTGCTTGGCTGTCTACCTGCCCCCTTTCCATTAAATTCGTTGATATTGTTCACTACCGTTTGGCGTTGGTAGGCTAGGGGGCAAAGTCATAGAAAGTTTTGCGGCATCTAGCATGTGCTCTTTAGATAGGGAGGTCTATCGATATATACGGCCACAGGAAATTAAATTCTGTCGTAATCATTAGTTGCGCGTTGTTCGCCTCTAGATGCTTTATATATGTATAAGACGCTTGGGTTGAACTGCGTCTCTTCCTGTCTCCTCCGTCTTACCTTCAGAAATGTATGATTAAGAGAGTGATCAGAGGAATCTCTTGTGAATCGACGGAGCTTCCGAGCCCTTGATATGTAGTTGCTGGAGAAAGAACATGATTCTTTCTGGCTTTCATCGTGATAGGAAACATGAATAAGTGACATTTGTATGCCATCTTCCTCCGATTTGAGTTTTCACTACAGTCTTTCTGTCACTCTGTCAGTCCTCAGTCCATGTGAGGAGGCACCTTGAATCCGGACACACTTTGAACAAGTGACTATGCCAGCATCAAGACATGATCACGCTGCGCTCATCCTCCGCCCGTTTGTCCCCATCCGATACACTGCTTCACCGTCATCCGTATAGCTCAGAGCACAGAAGAAGGGACATATGATAAAGAGAGGCCGACCAGATAAAGTACGGCAATGGACACTGTCGTGATCAAGAGCCTCGTCATCGGGCGAGCCTTGCTCTGAGTAGCTGCCACTCACCCCAAGAATATGAACGATAGAGGGTGTATATAGTGGCTCTTCTTTCCTCCCAAGGGAGATCCCCTTTGATGATTCGTCATAGTAGTCCTACTCACGACTGCAGAGCACTCTATCATTCCAAGAGCAACAACAGCGATATCCTTGCTTTCTCAACACAGCGAAATGGGCTCCTGCTTCTCCGGACCCGTCCCACCCTCTCGTCGACGCCGCCACCACTCCCCATCGTACGTACCTCCATGATTTCAAAGGTCATCCAGGAAATACCAACGGTTTCAGTCTGATTGCTGTGCTTTTTTCGGATGACCAGCGGTTGAGGGCAAAAGAAAGTCACTGTTTAACCTTGTTTCGCAGTCCCAAAGAGCCCCGACGCGCATCTGTCGCATACGAATACTACTACACCATGCAGAACAACGAACAGATTCTCATTCGACGGCAAGTTGGCCAGTCTCAAGGACACAATCTAGGTAGTTCTTCACGGGCTATAGACGGGCCTTCGAGACGGAGTGGGAGATATAGAGCTGATCAGCGGTATGGTCTCGTGTTGAGGGAGGAGAGGGAGACGAAGAACAGAGAGGGGAAGAGGAGCAAAGGCAAGGGGACGAGTCAGAGCAAGTCTAGTCGTCACAAGCAGCAACAGAAGAGTCATCGGAGTCAACACAGCAGGAGGCATTCCAGTTACGGTAAGCAAGCATTCATCCTCATTCACGGAAGAAGGATCATATTGAACGGAAGATGGCTAACGATGTATATTCATTCTATCACAAGACTCTGGGAGCGGAGACGAGGGCCTCGACGAAGACACCCAGAATCAGATTGGTTTTTGGCTGGACGAGACGGCGGGAGGTAATGAAGGGGACTACCAAGGTGGTTCCAGTTCCAGGGGCAAAGAGGTGGCGGGCGGTCATGACAATGTCTCTTCTCTTCATGAGGAAGCATGACGAGGAGCAGGATGCTGTCGATGATTCTCATGTTTTGGCAGACTTGGTGAGACGATGAATGCTTTGAACTATGTGAGTTTGTATACATCAGCAATAGAGAAGATTGATTCTGGCAAGTCTACAATGAGCGAGCATGTGGCTTTGAGGAGAGCTACTGACCACCACCGATTCAGGGGTATCCGCAACAATCTCAACAAGCCCCCCTAATCTATCTAAATAGCCATTTTCAACAATTGGCACATCTCATTGTTCTGTAGATCGAATTAGCGACAATTGGCTGCATAATAGAAGTGAATGTGCTATGTATACAAGATCTCATGACCACAGACAAGATTCAAGCGAGCCTGACCACTCATTCACCTCACCAGGTGCAACAACACCAGCATCAGCGCCGCCATTGTCTACCGCGTCTCCATGTGCATGCGTGTGCACCCTGAATCAGACCAAAAGAAGAATACATTCAATAGCAGAGAAGAATGAAATACTAGCTACAAGACACGGTACAGTCGGAGCACAAATAGAGACAAGCTTACTTTATCCAGCCTCTCAGCCATCGCAATGACTGACAGCTGCCAGCCAGCGTTCAAGTGGTACAAGTGGCCAGTTGTTTGTCCTGTCCAGCAGCTTGTTCACCTTGCCGAGCCGTCAATCAGTCAATCCGACACTCAATCAATCATCTTGATCTTTTTCCTCTCAAGTCAAAAGGAAACTTGAGGAAACAAAACGAAGAGGAAAGCAAGTCTTCCTCCCATCTCTCACTCCCCCTTTTCTCATGCTGAGAATTTGCATCCTCAACAACAACTACAACAACAACAACATCATCATCATCATCATCTCCATCCGGGAGAAGACCCCCTTGAGTATACAGATCTGACGCCATCGTGATGGGCTGCTGCTTTTCCAGCCAGGCTTCCAGCGCCGCTCCTCGCGACGAGCACGACCAGCACGAACGAGCCGCCACGCCTGCTCCGCAGTGAGTCCCTCCTCACATCAACATCACACGCACTCCCCTCAAGACCTCCTACAAGACTTCACATAAGGTGTAAGATGCTGACAAGTGCTCCGGTGCTTTCATAGAATCCCGCCCGAACAGTATGACCCGCGACACATCGGCGTCCTCCCCGACCCCCTCGTCACCACACCGCCGCCCCTCGCCGCACCCGTCGCAATCTCAGGGGCCACCGAGCAGAACATGCCCGCCATCGTCGAGGCCATGACGCCCAACGAGGAGGAGATTGAGCGCGCGAGCTCGTCCGCGTCGTCGGCGGCAGCTTCGCAGCATGTCATTCTCGAGCCGACGGTGTACGTCCCTCCTTCTCGGCAGCAGAGCGGAGTGTCGCCGGCGGAGGATGCGCCTGTTTTGGAGGAGCAGGGAGATGGGGAGGATGAAGGAGGAGAGGCTGTTGCGTCTCCTGAGGAGCGGGCCAAGGCTTCGTCGAGCTCGACTTCGTCTAGCTCTAGCTCGAGCTCCAGGTCGAGTCGGGAGGAATAAGGACGGATAGCCCCCTATCCTGACTTGGCTTTTGAAGATAGAGCCGCAATGGAGATTGCCTGAGATTGTCACGGATTTCCTGGGAGGGATTAAGATGGTTTACGATCAGAGACAGAGTAAGGGACAGAACATGTTCTTCTAGGCAGTCTGGCCGTTGACTTTTTTTTCTGAGATGGATGGTAACACGAGGCGTTGGGGACAAGCAGTTGGTGTCGTATATCAGGCCTCTGGCTGGGATTCAATTCTAGGTACTGTTTTGTACCTCGTAAAGGTGAATGTGATGCATTTCGCCACATTGATGCCTTCTGATGTGGTTCATCGTGGTCATTCTCTTATAATAGCACGTTTCGGCTGGACCAGCATATAAAAGCAGCATCAGGCTACAGACCAAGATACTCCCTGACATCAACAACATGCCAGCATCCGAACACAAAGAAATACAAGTCATCAACAAGAGCTTTATCGGCCATGAAAGGTACCTTATATCGCCAAGTTCATGTTGGCTGTTTTTATGTCCATCAGGCCACTATGCTCGATTCTCTCGCAAAAACTTGCTCAAACGCCCGCAGCCGCATTGGCCCATTGCCAAGAGAATGTCTCCGTCTGTGATGAAATTCCTTCCATATACCTACCTATCCAAAGTAGAACAGGTACACAGGCATTACAGTGAGTCTCCAGGGCAAAGCCGCCAAAGGGTTCCAGCTGGCCAGGGCCGTCACCATCGCTTCTAGTACCTCGATGCCCTGAAAAGTCCTCCGTCAGGTGGCAAGTAGGGAGCATTTGGGTACATGTAGGTTAATTTGCATGTTGTGCTTCCACGAGAGGCGGTCAATGCGCTGGCCGTATACATAAATACCACGCCCTTGTGCCAGCTGCAGCACTTCCTGCCTTCTCGCAGCAGCACCTGTTCTGCTTTTTGTTTGATATCTGAGATCAAATTTGCAGATTCAGCGCCGTCTCTGCTGTTCTTCGTTCGACTCTCCATTAGACCAGAGAGTCTCTTCTCTCTCTCTCTTCTCTCGCGTTGACATCTCTTCCACCCCACGGCGATACTACGCAGCTCGCCTCATCCGCCTCGCCTCCTCTAGCAAGCCGTGATGGATATGGACAAGGGCATGGGCATGGACATGGGCTCGGGCATGACCACCACCATGGCCATGGACATGGCTTCTGCCACCACGGCTGCGTCTGCTGCTGCTGCTGCTGCCACTGGCGGCGGCATGGACCACGACATGAGCGCCATGATGGGAAAGGGAGGACTCTGCAAGATCTCGGTACTGAAACCCCCCCCCTGAACATCCAGACCAACCAACAAGCACAGTTGCCAGCTGTCGAGGGCCAGCTATCGAGGGCCAGCTATCAAGGGCCAGCTACCAGGATGAGGCTAGCTAACCCAAAACCTCCCTCGCAGATGCTCTGGAACTGGAATGTCATGAACACCTGCTTCATCTCCAAGCACTGGCAAATCACCTCCAAGGGCATGTTCGCCGGCTCCTGCATCGGCGTCGTCCTGCTCGTCATCGCCCTCGAGTTTCTCCGTCGCCTGTCTAAGGAATACGACCGCTTCCTGATCAAGCAGCACGTGGCAAGGTTTCGAGACGCCCCCTCCGTCCCCATCGCCGTCGCGGCCAAGCCGGCCAAGTCTGCCGGCGACGAGTCCGTCACCAGCCAGGAGGCAGCTCGTGCTGTGCCGCCCTTGCGCCCCAGCGTGCTCCAGCAGGCCGTCCGCGCGCTGCTGCACGTGGCTCAGTTCTCGGTCGCCTACATTGTCATGCTGCTGGCCATGTACTACAACGGCTACTTCATCATCTGCATCTTCATCGGTGCCTATATAGGCTCCTTTGTCTTCCACTGGGAGCCGCTCACCGCTGGGTAAGGAGCAAGCCACTCGGGAAACGTGGGAAAACGTCACACCCCTCGCCTTGTTCGTAATGCTGACCTGTCCCGTAGCTCGGACGAGAAGACGAGTGCCACGAGCTGTGCTACCGTCTGCTGCGGATAGGCGTGGGTTGGTGCACTTGCACGCATCGACTCAGCGACGAACGTCGTAGCCAGCCGACTCTGGGCTAGGAGACTGAGATATCCCTTGCGTGGAACGTTGATCAAGGCGGATTGGATCTGGGAACCCTATGTCGTCGGACTAGAAACCCTTCCAGTAGTGCGATATAAGTGTGGAATCAACCGGCTAGGGACAATATATTCAAGTGTATCTGACATGACTGTCCTGTCTGTTCACAATAACATATGCTAGATGCCCATGTTAGCATAAGCTTGTCCTATTTAGATGGCTACTGACAGAAAAGTTCACTTAACGTGCTTGAAGCCAGAGCATTGATGGGACGATTCCACACCAAAATGGTAGGTATATGCCATATGGCATGTTATAAAATCACCGACTTAACGCACGTCTACCAGGTAAATCGAGGGTTTTACCTTAACTAACAGTCGCTTGCGTCACTGACCTAACAGGTGCTCTATAAAGTAGATACTAAAAGTAGGGCGCTTACTAGCTTATCTAATATATATTCCCTAGCTTCTAATTAGCCAGCTTTAAGAGTAGAAAAAGTAGGGCTTAGTTTAAATAAACTTAAGGTTATATATAGTGTAAATGTATTTTAACTACTTCCTTCCTCTTTATATCTTTAACAAGGCCTTATTAATTTATTATAAATATATTAGTAATTTACTATTATTATATTTATAATTTTATTAACCTTTATTTAAGCTATTAGCTAGTACTTTATTATATTATAATTATAATATATTTTTAATTAAGATTAAAATAATAATCTCTTTTAGTTAAATTTAAAAAAGATATTTTTTATTTTTAATATATTAGTAATATATTATTAATATATTATAAAACTATATTTCTTTTATTATTACTAATTAGTCTATCCTTTTATTATTAGTATTATAGTAAGTAAGCTATTTATTAATAATTAAAGCTACTATTTTTATTTAATAGCTTTATTATATAGTATTTATTTTAAAATAGCTAAAAACCTTTAATTAAAGTATTAGCTATATTATATATATAAAAGGCCTAGATTAAAAATAGTAAAAAAAGCTATAAGACTTAATAAGTAATAACCTTAATATATTACTAATAAATTACTAATATATTAAAGCTATAATACTTAAAAGCATATATATGCCCTTTAATTTCTTTTATATTAGCTTTTCTTAGCTTAATACTTATTACTTTTATAAAATACTACTATACTAGTATTTAAATTTATAAATACCTTAATTTAAGTTTAAAAAATACTTTATATACTAAAGTTATAAAAGACTTTTAAGTACTTAAAGGCTAAATTAAAAAAGAAATTGCCTTTATTATATAAAGGTAAAAGGTAATTAAATATATTTATTTTTATAAATATATTATAAATATATTATTAATATATTATTACTTTATTAGCTAATTTATTATTATTTATAATTACTTTTAAAATAAGAAGGCCTATATTTAAGCTAGTAGTAGGTAGTTAAATAGTTATAAGCTAAAGCTTATATAAGCAGATAATATATATAGATTTTCTTTTTTTTTTTTTTAAATATAAATATATTACTAATATATTTTAGTCCTAGTTTAAGTAGTATTTTATATATTATATAAATACAGCCTATAGCTATTATTTTATTATTATCCTTTAAGAGTTTTATTAATTTATAAGTATAATTTAGTTAATAGTTAAGGATCCTAAATATAAAAATACTAATGCAGTTAACTTTTATATAATAATTAGCTAGTAGCTAAAATACTAAAAGCTTTATAATATATTAACCTATTATAAATATATTATAAATATATTATTAATTTAGCTAAATTATACTTATAACTCTTATAAGCATAGTTTAATAAAATTAATAAATAATATTAATAAATGCCTTATTATTTTTTTATTTTTTCTCTTAAAAGACTAGATTATACTATATATAGTTCTTATATTATATAAAGTTTATAATTACCCTTTACTATTACTAATATATTTATTATAATTTATTTATAATAAATTATATAAGTTTATTATATATAGCTTAGCTATATTTTATACTATTTATTAGTTATTAACTTTATAAATATATTATTAATAAATTACTAATAAATTCTAGCTATATAGTTAAATTCTTTAATTATTAAGAACTTAATTTATAAGTATAAAAAGTCTAGTTATTTAAACCTTTATTTAAGCCTTATAAATAATAGTATTTTATAGTATATTTTATATTTATATAAGCTATTATACTACCTATTAAGCTTTATAAAATTAAGGGCATTTTTTAAGTAGTATTTAAAGTATTAAAATAATAAAAACTAGGTAAATATTTATTAACTAATTATTAATATATTACTAATATATTATAGTATATTTAGCATTTTTATAATAATAGTATAAATTTTATAATTATCCTTTTTTATTATAAGCAGCTTAAAATCCTTTATAAGCTAGATTTTAAAACCTTTTAAATTAATATAAATTATAAGTATATTAAAGGTATAAGAGAAAATAAGGTTATTTAAGGGTATTATAATAAGCAGATTAATATATATAAGTAAAATATTACTAATAGGTTATTAATAAATTGCTAATATATTATAGCTATTTTAATTCTATATATCTTTATAACTAGCTAGTTTATAGCTGCTTTTAAGACTATATTTATAACTATTTTTAAGTGCTTTTTAAGTTTATATAATATTAACTTAAAATAGTATTATTTATATAAGGAGGGGATTAAAGGTATAACTTTTAATTAAGATTATAGTAAGTTTTAAGGTATATTATTAATTTATTATTAACTTATTATTAATTTATTAACCTTTTTATTTAAGTTTAAGTAAGTATTTATAAACTTTTACTTTAAATAATTACTATAGCTAGATTTAGTATATATTATAGTATATATGCCTTTATTATATTTACTATATATATAATATTAATAAGTATACTTTTTTTATTTTTTTAATAATAATATATTAATAATTTATTAAATAAGCTAGTATATAAGCATTATATTAAGAATCTGCTTATAGTATAGTTAATAAAAGGTCTTTTTATAATATAAAGTTATAAGGATTATTATAGTATTTTATTATTAATATAATTAAGTAATATACTTATAATAAATTATAAATATATTACTAATATATTACTAGCTTTTTTACTTTTTATTAAATAGGCTAAATATAAATAGTAACTTATTATTATAACTAGCCTTTACTAAGTTATAAGTAATATAAATCCTAAATAGTAAGATAATATATTAAGCTTAATAAATAATATTAAGTTACTATATTAAGCATTTTATTTTATAAGTAATTACTTTATACTACTTATTAAGGTAATATAGTAGTATATATAATCTATTTATAATTTATTAATAATATATTTCTAACTATTATCCTTTAAAAATAAAGTATATAATAAAATATAAATCTAGCGCTATTTTAAGGCTTAATTAAAAGGTATTAATTTATTATATATTAATATTAGCTAAGAAAGTTACTATAGCTAAAGCCTTGCTTATAAAAGTAAGTCTTATCTTTATATAATTACTAATCTATTATTAATATATTATAGTTTTTAATTCTTAAAAGTAATAATATAAGCTTTTTTAAGTGCTTAAAGAAATACTATTATTACTAGTTATATTTAGTATAATAACTAGTAGTATAATTAGCTTTAAAAAAATTAATAAAGCTATAAGTTAAGGCCTGTAGGCTATATTAGTTATATTATTAAGTGTTTTAAGGTATAACTTTTTTAATATATTACTAATTTATTAATAATATATTAATAATACTTAGGTAAGCTAGTTTTAGTATATTAAATTTATAAGCTATTAAGCTATAATATTTTTAAGTTTTAGCTTAAATTAAGGAAATAAAGCTTAAGGTAATAAAGGTTAAAGCAGTAATATAAAAAAAGGAGATAAAAAGATTATACCTTAAGCTAAAGTTAAAAAAATAATTCTAGAAGAATATATTTATAATATATTAATAACTTATTTTATTTTAAAAGTAAAACTAAAACTAAATTAAATTATAGCTAATATATTTATAATTTATTTTACTACTTTTTTAAATCCTTATTTACTTAGCAGCCCTAGACCTTATAATTATTAATAATAAGCTTAAGAGGATATTTATTTAAAATTAGTTAGTAAGGTATTATTAATGCATTTATAATAGGTTACTTACCTTAGCTAGTATTAATATAAGCATTATAAATATTATTAGGCTTAAGACTAAGCAGTAACTTTACTTTATATATATTAACTTATAATATATTAATAATATATTACTAATAGATTCTTATAATAATTTATATTACCTTTATAATAATAGCCTTTTTTACTTAACTTATACTTAAGAATAGTAAGTAAGCTAGTAAATATAATATTATTATTAAAACTTATAATTAGTAAGCTAGGCTTTATTATATTATTATTATTATTATTATTATTTTTATCTTAAGCTATAATAATAGCCTATTAATTATAAAATATCTGCTTATATAAAAATAGCCCTTTAGCTATTTTACTTTAATTATTAAGCTATTTAGTTAAGGTTTTTTTTATATAAGCAAGATGCTTTTACTAAATATTTAAATATAATATATTAATAATAAATTAATAATATATTATTAATAGGCTAATATACTAATAGTAGCTTTATATTTAGTAGTAAATAAAGATCCTTTATATATTAAGGTAATTATAGCTTTATAAAAGTTCTTTAAATATACCTTAAAATTACTAGTCTTAAAGAATATAGTATTTTAAGAATATATTAATAATTTATTATTAATAAATTAATAAAAGGTATATATATATTTTTATAAAGCTTATTACTGCCCTTAGCTTTATATTAATAAAAAACTTTACTATTTATAAAAATAATTTTATTAGCCTAAAATATATTAATAATAAATTATTAATAAATTCTTATATTTAAACTTACCTAGTTTTTATTATACTTTAGGAGATTAGCTTAATACTTTTTAATTAAAACTTTATTTACTACTAGTCTATTTTAATACTTAAAAAAAGCTAGGTATAACTAGAGGTTAATTAATAGCTAAGGCATTATAAAAATAAATTATTAATAAATTAATAATAAATTATTATAAGATAGGTAAATTTAGTGTATTTTATAATAGAAAAATTATATAATATATTAATAAAAAATTAGTAAATACTTAAAAAAGGTCTATAAGGCTTAATAATAGTAGTAGTAGTAGTAGTAGTAGTAGTAATAGTAGTAATAATAATAAAAGAAGAAAGGAAGGATAGTAAGGAGAGGGGGAATATATTAGTAATAAATAATAATAGCTAAGCTAAGCTAATACCTTATTTAATAGTAAATTAATATTTAAATTTAGCTAATAAATGCGCTTAAACTATATATTAGGTAAATAGGGATTTATAGTGTTTAAAAACACTTAAAAGTGGGGCACCTGTTAGGTTAGGTATGCGAGCGCCTGTCAGTTAAGGTATGACCTCGGTAAATCGTCCATCTCCAGAGAGTCCATCTGGTATCGACACTGTGCGGATCGCCTCAGCCTCATTACCCCAAGCGGGACCCGTCAGCGGGAGTGACTACCTAATCAGAACGGACAAATTCAGCACCGGCTAGCGACTTTCTTAGCAGCTGGCCTGCCCCTGCAGCAGATTGGCACCACCGCCTAACACCAGCCCGTCTCATCCGTCGTGCTGATGCATTAGTAAACATCCAACTTCATTCATCCACCATCTTGTATCAATATCAATATTGAACATCATTACTTTACCTGCATCTTGATCTTATAACAAAGCCGCACGCAGAAACTCGGGTTCTCACCTGAGCCGGCGGGTGGCCAATTGCACTGAACATCCCGAGAAACCTACAGTCCATCAACGGGGGGCCCGCGTCCCAAGTCCCTCGTCTCTCAAGGGGCAACAACATATAAGGCCATGCCCTCCCTCAGGCATATCCTATCCTCGTCCAAGGTGCGGTCGCAGTCCGGCTGCTACACCTGCAGGCTGCGGCGTAAGAAGTGCGATGAACGCCGTCCGGAATGCTCGGGGTGCGCCGCGCTGGAGATCACATGCCACTATGGCGACGTCAAGCCCGACTGGATGGACGGCGGGCCCAAGCAGAAGGAGATGGCCGAGCACGTCAAGGCCCAGGTCAAGAAGCAGGCCAGCCGCCGGCGGGACCGCAAGTACCTCGAGCTGCTGGAGACGGGCACCAGCAAGGTCAGCCTGAGCGACGACGCGCCCGGGGCAGACGTGGATCGGGACAACCGCGACCAGAACCACAACCGGGATGGGGACCGGGACGGAGGCCGTGATCGGGATCGGGATCGGGATCGGGATGATGATCGTGAGCGAGGCCAGGCCTACGCGACGTCGGCGCCGTCCACCAAGGAGTCGCCCAACAGCCACGTCTCGGGTAGCACCGCCGGCACGTCGCCCCCCGAGGTTCCTTGGCACAGCCAGACGTTTGGCGGCGGCGGCGGCGTCGACGAGCAAGCCGAACAGGCCGAGCTGGACCGCTCCGCCGACATCCACTACACCTGCATGTACCTCGACTACGTCTTCCCGCACCTCTTCCCCCATTACCGCCCGCACATCCTCGTCGGCGGCCGCGGCTGGGTCATGGACGCCCTGCAGTCCAACAACAAGTCGCTCTACCACATCACCGTCTCTCTGGCCTCGTACTACTTCGCGCTGATCCTCAACAACGGCGAGCCCGAGCACAACGAGTGCATGGCCAAGATGGTCCAGAACCTGCAGACGCAGATGGAGCTGGGCCTGCGCGAGCTGCAGCGCGAGGTCAGCTCGCTGCACAGCCGCAAGATGAACCCGCGCGACGGCCTCGTCGTCATGGAGAGCATCATCCAGCTGCTCATCTTCGAGGTCGCTATGGGCAACCGCGAGAACTGGAAGCTGCATCTCGACGCCGCCATCGCCCTGTTCCGGCAGATCCTGCCCGACCCCGAGGGCTGGGAGGAGATGCTCTACGGCCTCGTCAACAAGCGCTGGCCACCGCCCGAGATGGGCATGAAGCGGCCCTGGAGCACGAGCCAGGCTGCCTGCAGGTTCTTCACGGCCAACCTGCTCTACATTGACGTGCTGTCGAGCGTCACGCTTGCGTGCCCGCCCCGGCTGTACAGCTACCAAAACACCCTCATGCCCTCCTGCAACACCACGCAGTGGAGCCCCTGCACCATGGGCGAGGGACCTCTGCGGATGGAGGAGTTCCGCGGGCTGCACAACTGGGTCCTCCAGGTGATTGGCGACATTGCGTCTCTGCACGCGTGGAAACGGTCGCAGAGCCTGGCCGGCTCCTTGTCCATCAACGAGCTCCTGTCGCGGGGCACGATACTGATGGACGCCATCAAGGGGGGCATCATGGCCATCCAGACCACGGAGCCGCGCCCGGATACGGTTGCCACCGTCATCTCCGTGCCGGTCCTGGGCGAGCAGCCGTCGTATGCGATGCACAACACCATCTGGCTCTACGCGGCCCTGATCTACCTTAATACGGTCCTCACAGGCTGGCAGCCCTCGTGTCCGGAAATCAGCAGCGCCGTGTCCAAAACCACCCACCTGCTGCTCAACCTTCCTAGCGGAACCTGCCTTTCGGCGCTGGCCTGGCCGCTATGTGTGGCCGGCTGCTTGGCTCCCCCAGAAGACGAGGCCAAATACAAGAACATCGTGGCCCGGCTCGGCGGGCTGCAACCGTTTGGGTCGCTGAGGGAAGCCATGAACATCATGGAGCGGGTGTGGGCGCGGCGGCCGTTGGACCAGAGCTGGGACGTGGCGCAGTGCATGAATATTCTGGGGCATGGAGTTGTGTTGTTATGATACCCTTTCCTGTGTTGCCGTTGTCCTCGTTATCTGGTTACTCAACTAATGAACACCTAGGTTTTCTCTCCTTCATTGCTCCTAAATTTCGCAGGTACCATGTTTCTGTATATCTCAATGCATGAGTTGTATATTCCAGTTTATTCTTGATGACCATTACTTTATTGAAGTCGTGCATACATGTGCATGACTGTCTACGTACGCCCCTTTGCTATTGTTCCAAGAGGCAAAGACCTCTTCCAAAAGACAAGTCTGAGTCTATCCACATCTTGTGTGTTCTGTATACCACATTGACCCTTTCCAATTACTTTGAACGTTTTGTTTTCCCTTTCTCTATTTCCGCCCTTTCTCGGCTTTGCCTTCATTATCCAGTCATGAAAGCTGGCAAAGGAGGCAGCGGCGGCATCTCCTCCACCGGACGCCTCGTCCTCCTCTTCATCCTCTTCGCTGCCGCAGGTGGCGGGGGAAAGTACGGATGCCGGTCCTTAAGCAGACGATGAACAACCGGGACAAGGTCCGCATCGAGATCCCCCTCGTCGAGACCGTCGTCATCGTCATTGTCCTCATCATACGTCGACCTCGTCGCATTCCGCTGGTGCTGTGCCCTCGCCATGGCCAACGTCCCCAGGCTCCGGGCCTCGTGGAGGACGCTCTTTGGCGGCATGGCAGGCGTAGTCTTCCCCCGTAAGCCATCGCGGCAGGCGTATCCTCATTCGCAGTCGATGTTGTTCTTGCGAGGACGGTCCGCGCGGCGCTTGAGGGTGTTCCAGAGGGAGATTGCAATGGCGGCGGATGTGAAGAAGAGGATTGTGCTGGCGATGGAAAGGCCCCATGTTGCTTTGATTGTGTGGCAGGCTGATTTGCTTGGGTCGACGATGACGATGTCGATGTCGGAGGATGATGATGATGATGATGGGGTGGTGGTGGTGAAGAGGGAGGATATGAATGCTGCTGTGTTGCCGCCGTGGGTGGGAAGTGTCTTGCAGGTGAGGTTGTGCACGGGCTTGCCGATGATGCAGGACGCGATGATGAAGGCGATGAGGAATGTGGCGTCTGCTGCGGTGGCGATGAGTAAAGGGAGGAGATGCTGGGAGAAGAGGATGGAGCTGGTGAGGGTGTATGCTGTTGCTATGCAGGCCTGTTGAACCCGGTCAGTCATCTAGATGCCTGTCTATACGCTTTCACGAAGGGCAAGAGAGAGAGAGATGAAGAAGGAAAAGGGGAAAGAGGACTTACAACGACCAGCGTGCCGACAACAGCAGATGCAACAGCCACTTTGTCTTCAACCATGCCCCTGACAAGGCTCCCCGTGAGACCGATGACAGAAACAAGAGCCACAATCTGCAGGAGCCTCAAGGCCATGAAGACGGCGCCCAAGACACCGAGTCCCGGCATATGGCCCATTGTATCTCTAGACGCAAGAGGAGGAGGAGGAAAAGATACTCTGAGGGAGAGCCTGGGGCGGGTGGTGTTGATTGTTTTGAGTGGCAGGCGGTTGGAGTAGGTGGGAATCGGGGAGGGGAGGCGTGAGGGTGGAATTTTGGCGGTGTTTTTGGGGTGCAGTTCGACGCTTGAGGTCGAACTGACTGAACTTGGGTTGGGAAGTAAAGAAGGGGAAGGAGAAGGAAAAGGGACGAAGATGAAAGATAGAGTTTGTTGGGTTTGTGGGAGTTGACGTTTATGTGGTATGAATGAAGTGCTAAAGAGGGATGGTCAAAGTTGTATGAGACGTGAGTCTGATGAATATTTCTTGAAAGACTGATAGAGGCAAGGAAACAATAAAAATGGGACAGAAAATCAGATATAAGGAAATGGGACGCAAGGAAAAAAGACAAGAAATAAAGGAAATAATGATGCTTTGATGTTTGAATAACAGAGTATAGGAAAGAGTGTTAGACAGAAACATGACCCAAGCAATTCTTTTATATCCTCATTGCTTCACCATCAGATCGATCGTCCTTCGATCTGCGAGCTTCCCTCTCTTGCCGCGCACAAGCGACAAAAAAAAATAGCCGCGCTCACCGTTTCAGATCCCATCTCACCGAGACAAGTGTCTATCTATGTATTCCCTTTCCTAAACGCGTAATCCGTGCCGTCTCAGGCCATCGTGGATTCTTCTTCCCCGATCCGCCGCATCTGTGATTAAGCGCCGGCATGGATCCCGAGCCCGAGCATCGCGCCCCACCGCCCCGACGATTGGCCCGGAGAGACTCGCTCAACCCTGTCCGGCATCACAGCAGCAGCCAGTTGATAATGAATGAGGCTCAGCGGTGGACTTGTTCCTGGACTCGTTTCAGAGGGGCGGCTGCATATCTGGCCGCATAATCCTCGTTCAGACTCGGAGTATTATTACTATTTCCTGAACCAAAAGTCACTGACAAGGCATGAGATCCGGTTGGCTGCTTCAACTCGTTTTGTATTGCCAATTCATCAACATGACGCGCCAGAAACGCCTATCTAAAGATTCCCAACATGACAAGATGCCTGCTTCCTCGTCGCTTGCATTCAATGGCCTCAAACACTGATACTTTTGGTCACACAATGGTTTCCCTCCCCCCAGCCACCACCTTCATTATTTTAGACCGTTTCCCACCCCTGTCCTGTCCAACGTGGATTCTCCGTCTCAAATCCCAAATGATCCCATTACCCAAGCAAATCGCCAGAGGCAGACCCTCCTTGTGGAGCGGCAGGGGCTGGCGCGGGAGCCCCCCAGATACCAGCGCTGCTCTTCTCCTTGGCCAGCTGGCCCAGGGCCGGTCCGGCAGTGGGCGTGCTCGGCTTCTTGATGCCGGCGCTGGCCTTGCCCCAGAGCGCACCAAAGGCGTCTCCGCCGGCAGCAGCAGCTTTGCCGTTGGACTTGCTCGCAGGCTGCAGACTGGCGCTGGTGGTTTGGGACGAGACTGAGGATCCCGTCGGCTGGGCTTGGACGGTGCCAAAGTAGTTGGGGCCCGTAGGCTGGTAGCCGGCGGGTTTGGCGGGCTGCATTGGCACGCTGAAGGCTGAGCTTGCCGTAGGCGTCGGGTTGGCGCTGCTGGCTGGTGAGATGGAGGCGAGGTTGACCATCTGGTTGATGCCGGCCTGCTGCGGAGCCGACAGCGGCTTCGGGGCAGCAAACTGGGTGCTCGAATAGTTGGGCGAGGTGGGCGACAGAGGCTGCGAAAAGGCTGATGTTGGCGACATGGGCGGAGCTGCTGTCGTCGTCGTCGTCGTCGACGGCGCGGGCGCGGCCGATTGGAAGTCGTCAAACTCATCGTCATCGTCGTTGGTAGTATTGGTAGGGGCGAGAGCTGCCAAGCCAGAGCTGGTCGACGCCGCGGGAGCAGTCGAGGCAGGTTCGTCAAACGAGAATAAATCGACCTCGGGCTCCTTTGCCTTGGGAGGCGGTGCTGTGGCCTTCTTGGGAGGAGAGCGATCTGTAGTCCTTGCAGGACGAGAGCTGGCGGCGGGCCGGTCGCCCTCGTCGAATTCGTCGTACTCTTCAAATCTCTCGGACCGGTTCTGGGTGTCGCGGAAGTCGTTTGCCTGGCCCCCGAAGCCGCCGCCGTCGCCATATACGCCGCCCGAGTAGCCGCCGTATTCAGCGGCACCACCGCCACTGCCACCGTAGCCGGACTCGTTGCCGAAACCGCCGAAGCGACTGCCGCTAGAGAAGCCGCCGCCAAAGGTCATGCCGCCCTCAACGCCCGTGTACTTGTTCTTGGTGACTCGTGCCTTTTTGCGCTCTGCGCGGATCCGCTCGACGTCGCCCAGGAGCTCCGCCAGTTCCTTGGCACGGTTACGAACGTTGATGCCCTGATCCTTGCCGTTCTGGTCGATGAAGTGAAACTGGCGCAGCATCTTGAGCAGCGTAATGTGGCCACGCGCATCGTCGATGACGCGCTCCGAACCGTGCTTGATGAGGAACTCGAGCAGCTGCAGGGCCTTGTAGATTTGGCGCCACTCCTCGGCGGACTTTTCGGTGAATCGGCGGTAGATCATGGGCATGATCTCGTTGAGTTGCTGGCTGCACGAGCATTAGAAGAGGGAACAGAGGACCCTGGGAGTTCGAGGGCAGACGCGTGCGTACTAGTTGAAGGTGCCGTTGGCAATCTCCTGCATGAGGGTGGATGACGCTCCCCAGGGCTCGTTGTTCGTCGCCTCTCGGACCTGATGCGCTGCAAGTCAGCAGGAGCTTTCGCTAATTGGAATTGCAATCGCCATCGCGCGTAAATGAGCGTACCTTTGCTTCCATCTCAGTGTAGTTCATGACGGCTAAGACATGTCGAACCGCGTCAGTATCAGCGTCTCCCATGAGCAGCGTCAGGGACCGGCGGAGGACGCCGCGTACCATTTTGCGCCTTCCGGAACCCGGCCTTGAGGTCATACAAGGTCAGGTTCGAGACGGTGTTCTTTAAGTCGTTGAAATCCATCTTGCAAGCGCGGACAAGGAGCAACAAGAACCGAAGCAGAAGATGTCGAGAGGAGAGGAGTTGGAGTTGGGAGTCTACAGAATGCCAGAGCGGGTGACGAGACTCTGGCTGTGGCTGTCTGGCACTTTCCACTTTCCACGTCGTCGCCGAACCTGGACACTTGGACACTAATTGGGAGCTAGGCCGCAAGAGGCGCGGCAATCACGTGGTGCGCGTTGCCTGAATGGGAACAAGAGAGAGAGAGAATTGCTGGACGGCGGACTGTGCATATTCTTCACAACTTTACTGTGCGGTGCTAACAACGACGGGCAAAACGGAAGAAGGAGTTCGCTACGACTACGGCAAAGACTGGTAATGGTCAATCGCCAGCAATGGCCTGTTGATGTGATGCATTTTGTTGGTTCAGGGACGGGTTTCTATTATCAAACAAATCGATAGCGGGCATCTGTGGTTTTTCTCTGCCAAATACCCGGCTCACCGACTTTGACGGCCCTACAAGTACGAGTACTAACACAACACCAAGTGGCAACCTGAGACTTCAGGCCAGAAACGGTACTTTGCGCTCAGTGACTGACATCACCCAAAACTTTTCCACTCCTCTGCTGGCTGTCCCGTCACCTTCTGGTTGGATCTTTTCTGCGTAGAATCACCATCGTCATTCACCATCAACTGCCTGCCTACTGTTGTAAAGTTCTGTCTGACGTCAAGGTAAGGTGCACCGGTTTCCTTCTGTTTTGCTGCTTGTCTGTCCTTTTAACACCAGAGTCACCACCCTTTTATGCGAGTGAGATGGAATATCAACACAGCACACCTCAACGAGAGCAGCACCGTCGATTGAAGCCAAGGTCGAGGCAAAACGGTCAGGACGCAGGAGCAGGAGCAGGAGCGGCAGCCCCGATTGCCACCACCCAGCGATGACACCGCTCGCCTCGGCCTTTTCTCTCGAACCGGTTGTGTCTCTTCTTTTCCCTGCTCTCGTTTTGCCATCGTTTTGCAAACCACCAAACAGCCAGTTTTCCTCAGAGGCATGGACCAAATGATAGGCGGAGCAGCTCCGCCCGCGCGAAGACGTTGGAAGGGCTCCCTGGCTCGGCCGTCCAATCAGCGCGGGCCTCTGCCCACAGCCCGCCTGCAGCTCGGCCGCACACCAAGTTCACGTCAGCTCGTCTCGCTGGCGATCGGAAGGCGGCGAAGCGGTTGGCCGTTGAGCGGGATTCCGGCTCGAGGGCTTGAGGGTGGATTGGGCCATTGCAAGCACTCCTGTGGCTGGTTCCAGCTGCTGTGAGGCATCTGGCATGGCGGCACGACGCAATTGAGGCGCTGGCTCAATGCCGGGGGAAAAGGGGAGAGAAAGAGAAGAGCAATTGCTGGTATTCTTTTTTTGCCACGGAAGCTCTGGGAGCTCTCCCAGGTACCTCGGAGGCTTGGGCGACGTCAAGCTGCATTGTCGTCGCGTCCAGAGTACTTGTACAAGTACCGGGTGCCTCGTACTCGCTCGTACCCTGGCCTGCCACGTGACCGGCTCCTCTCGTCGCACCCCACCGTCTCCCTTGTTGCCACCGTCCGGCGCCCTGATTGGCCCAGCACGCGTTACTAACGTTACCCCTCCAGTCACGTTCAAAATGAGATCAGCTTTCTTCCAACCCCTCCTACCCCGCCATAACTTCTGCTCCCCGGCCTCAAGAACTTTCTCTCTCTCTCAACGCATTACCGCCTCAACCTCCTTTACGACTCCGAGATTCTACTCACAACCCGCCAAAATGCCCAACACCAAGGTGTAAGTTGTCCTCACCAGCTGTCTCCAGCTTGACTCATCGGCCTCATCACTTGATTCCCTCTCTCTAACACGGCCATCTCCAGTTACTTCGACATCGCCTGGAAGGGCCCTGTCTTCAAGGACGGCCGAGCCACCAACGAGATCAAGGGTGAGTGCAGCTCCAATTCCTCCCGAGAAAGCACCAATTCGCCCAGCAGTAGCCTTTGAAGGCGCAAAAAGACCAAGACTGAGCTTCACAGCAAGCTCTTCTCGTCTTCGTACCCCTCTTATCCTCTTCCTTTCTTCCTCCCTCTCTTCCCCCTTGCTCTCCTTTCCAGTCGACACCTCTCTTCTGGCACCCACTACACGCTGTCAAAGCGGATGGTGGGGACAAGCGGTGACGCAGTGGTTTCCCCCCATTCTCCAAAACATCACCTCATGCACCTGTACCTGCACCTGTCTATAGCTGTAGCCGTCGGATGGGAGCTTGGCACTGACACGTCGCCTCACCACAGAGCAAACCGGTCGCATCAACTTCAACCTCTTTGACGACGTTGTCCCCAAGACCGCCGAGAACTTCCGCGCTCTCTGCACCGGCGAGAAGGGCTTCGGCTACAAGGGCTCTTCTTTCCACCGCATCATCCCCAACTTCATGCTCCAGGGCGGTGACTTCACCCGCGGTAACGTATGGGACGCCCCCTCCCAACAGCCATTGGTTCAAGAGCGTCGATGATTGACTCCAATCCTAGGGCACTGGTGGCAAGTCCATCTACGGCGAGAAGTTTGCCGATGAGAACTTCCAGCTGAAGCACGACCGCCCCGGTCTGCTGTCCATGGCCAACGCCGGCCCCAACACGTAAGTCGAAGCCGACCACCCATCTCTGTAGAACGGAGCTCTGCATTGTTGGCGCACTTTTCTAACGCATCATTCACAGCAACGGCTCCCAGTTCTTCATCACCACCGTCGTCACCTCCTGGTTGAACGGCCGCCACGTCGTCTTCGGCGAGGTTGCCGACAAGGAGTCCATGGCTGTTGTCCAGGCCCTCGAGGCCACCGGCCGTGATGACGGCAAGGTCAAGTACGAGCCCCGCCCCACCATTGTCGACAGCGGTGTCCTGTAAGCTTGTGCAAGTTGGCAGAATGCTCTGCATGTCCGCGTGGTGGCAGCTTGGGCCCATGAAATCATCTTGGGCGGCTTAAACAAGGGGCCCCTGAGCTCCAGAGTGACTATAAAAGTACCTCGCCATATCCTTTAGCCAGTCATTTACGGTGCTGCAAAGCATATAAAAAAAACACATCTGTTGCAACCATCAAGAATGACGTACACGACGAACTCGTGCCAGTGACTCGCAAGGGCTTATTTTGCACTTTTGCCAACGCGTGATGCTTTTATCAAGTAGAATTAGGAGCTTAGCAGGGAGACCAAGGCTGTCTCTGTCCCAAGTTTATCCTCCGTACATTTTTTGAGCAATATTGAGCCTGCCTCCCCCACAACGCGCCCGCCATGTATATAGAGACAGATGAGGATATATACAGTCAGTCTCCTGATGAACACAAGGCAACATACACCCTTGTAAAATCCAACCAGATGGGAAGAAAAAAAAAGAACAAACTCCAAGTGATGCAAATCCGAACATCGTACAATGTCCTTCCCTTCTTCTTCTTTAAAAGATTTCATCCTTGCCCAGCCACTTTTGGAAATACTCGCAATTGCTCGGCCCCACGGGCCCCCCTTCCTCGCACAGCTCAAAGACGGGACACCGGCCGCAGGGCGCCTCGGTGAGGGGACTGACGTACAGCTCGGGCCCGCCGGCGCGGCCCGTGGGGTCGTCGCGGCCGGCCCAGCTCTCGACGGACTGGCGGGCGACGCGGGAGACGCGGTAGCCGATCCTGCCGGCGACCTTGACGGGCTCGACGAGGTTGTCCCAGACGAGGACGTCGACGAGCTTCTTGACGTCGCCCTCGGACAGGATGGTGTTGTTGGTGATGCCGCTCGAGGAGAGCAGGCGGGCGATGTCGCGGACGGTGGGGTAGGCCGTGTAGCCCGCTGGCAGGGGGAGGAGCGCAGGTTCTCTGCGGGAGGAGGTGGTGGTGGTGGCAGAGGGTATCGGTGCTGTGGTTGAGGCTGTGGTTGTTTGCTTGGGATTACTCGGGGCGATGGGTTTCGCTTCCATCTCCGAGGCGTCGCGCTTCTTCCCCTTGGGCACATCTCCTCCGCCCTTGATAATGCCCTTGCTGGGGGCTTTACTCGCGCCCTGCCCAGAAGAACCAGCAGCAGCAGCTGCTGCCTCTGCCCTCGAAGCGCCGCCATGTGTGCTGTGGTACGTGCTCTGCCTCTTGATAAAGTCAAACACGACGCGCTGCAGGTCCTCGATGAAGGCCTCGTCGAGGTCCTGATCGGTGTACCAGGGCCCGCCGGTGGCGCGGTCGCTCGGCCGGATGGAGGCCTTGATGTACATCTTCTTGTTGGGGTGCTCGACGTTCTTGAAGGGCGCGATGAGGCCCTTTGCCTGGAGCTGCTTGATTGCGTTCTTGAGGACCGAGTCGTGCATGTTGAGCCGCTTCTGGAGCGTCTGCGTCCAGATGCCGTCGCCGCCCGAGTCGTCGATGAGGGAGTAGACCATGACTTGCTCGTCCGTCGTGCACTGCTTGTATCTGCAATACACACACACACACAAAAAGATTAACCACCACCCAACTTCAAATCTCAGCAGAAAATGATGAGGGTTCAACCAACTCACTTGTGCGCCTCCTGCTTGTCGCGCCACTTCCACAGCACCTGCCCCGACGCCTCCCTCATCGTGATGAAGAGCTTGTCGTCGCTGAGCGACTGCACCACGCGCGCCAGCAGCAGCAGGTCGCGGTTGGGGATCACGTCCATGCGCAGCAGGTCGTCCTGCGAGAACATGTCGCCCTCCTCGCGGCACCGCTCGTACAGCAGCTCCTTGAGCACCGCCAGCTTCGCCGCGTCGGCGTCGCCCCCGGTGGTCCGTGAGGGACCGGCGGTTGAGGCCGACATCTTGTTGTTGTTGTTGTTGTTGTTGTTGTCTGTGTATTAAAGTTGTGTTGTGTGGTGTGTTTGATAGAGGCGTTGAAGATATTATAATGACGTCGACGGGCGATGACGGTGTTTGTGCAGTCGTTGAAGGATTCGCCGGCTTGCGATGAACGGCACAGGATCTTGATCGTAGGATGTAGCCGCCGAGATTGTCGAGGTCTCCGGTCCTGAGTCAATCCCGAGGTGAGTGTATGTGTGTGTATTCCCTTCTTCTCCCCTCTTGTCGGGGCCTTAATCGATGGCTATGCCGGCGCTAACATGGACATTGGAGGAGCAATTGATGTTGAACAATGACTCAAACGTCTCCTTTGTCTTCCAAGTTCGCAAGTCTTCGTGATCTCGTCGGGCGATAAGCAGCAAAGATTGCCAGAATCGTTATCATATCGTGGTGGGACACGAGGCTCTCCAACTTTTTTTTTTTTCTGCCTTGTTAATTGCCATCATACCTAGGTGCTA
The DNA here is from genome assembly GCA_020002365.1 of Trichoderma gracile. NCBI lineage: Eukaryota > Fungi > Ascomycota > Sordariomycetes > Hypocreales > Hypocreaceae > Trichoderma > Trichoderma gracile. The sequence goes on from JAINEY010000008.1 coordinate 202,632, forward strand.
AGTAACCTTAATGGCGGTGGGTGGGGACCTGGCAGCTTCTTTGCCTCTGCCTTGTGCCGGCAGAATCTCGGTGGCCGCTCAGGTGCCGGTGCCTCGTACTTCTATACTTTCAGTGGGGGCGGAGCCATGAAGGCAATCTCAATATTACCAACAAGCGAAAATATCAGAGTAGGTAATCAGCAGAATTACTATCAGAGTTGTTACAAGTCACCGGCAGAGAACGAACAGTTGATTCAACTTGTCTAGAGAAACAAGGTGTTCAACCATCTACTAGCAGGACTATGTAGACATCGGTCATTGTATTATCGTCGTTATAGAAATCTGCACGCGCTATGGATATAGACTCCCTATAAATCAGAAAAGAAAGAAAGCAACAAAAAGACACAAGAGAAGACAGTCACCCAGCGCTCAACAGATGGCTCGAATATCTCGCCATCTGATGTGATATGGCTTGTAGGTATCCCTCACGCCGGAAACGCCTCCTTCGCCTGATTCCCACCCTTCTACAACGTAAATCGCATCAATGAAACGGGAACTCTTGAGCTCCGTGCAAACCAACTCTCTGCCCTTCAAGCTTGCAAGCGGATGCCGAATGCCTCACTCGCCTGCACAGACTTACGCGGGCGGTGTGCTCGCCTTCTTGGGCTCGGCTTCATCCTTGTCCTGGTCAACCTCCATAGCGTCCACTTCCGCCTCTGCGGCCTCGGCCTCCTTCTCCTTGGCATCAGACGGCGCCTCGGGAGACTTGGCTTTCTCTGCTTCAGGTGCCTTTGGCTCCTCTGGGACAGCAGCAGCAGCAGCTTCTTCCTCTTGAGCAGGGGCAGTGGAGGCGGCGACCGCTTCGGGTTCTTCAGTCGGCTTTTCCTCCACCGCGGGGCTCTTGCTGGGAACGTGCTCGGGTACCGGCTCAGGCTCGACGTCCTCCTTCTTGATCGTCGTCTCGTCCTTGGGCTCCGAGTCAGCCATGCCAACATCGCCATCGTCATCCACAGTAGCCTTTTCGGGTTCTTTCTCCTTTTCAGGCTCATCTTCCTTTGCCGCTTCGGCTTCGGGTTCTTTCTCCTTTTCGGGTTCTTTGGACTCGTCCATCTTATCTGCGGACGCCTTCTCCTGCTCGCCAGCAGCAGCAAAGTCCTCAATGGTATCATCGTTGATATCGTGGGTATCCTCCACCGCCGGGGCTTCAGAAGCATCGCCATTCGTAGCGGTAGCGGCAGCATCGGCAGGTACAGGCGACGGGCGCTCGCTCCTTTCCTCAGGCTCACCTGTCCGGAAGTCGGTAAAGGTTCTCTTGTTGCCCTTGCTGCGGGTCTTTCCGTTCTCGGCGGCCATGTCTTCATCATCACTGGCATCGAATTCTGCCCCGTTCTCCACGTGCTTGTCCCACTGCCGCTCCGACATTCGGACATCCTTGTTCTCGTCTTCGTCGAGGTCATCCAGCTCAGCCTCCTCCTCATCCGTCATTCCACCAAAGGGCTTGCGAGGGACGTCCTGCATCTGGACAGATGGAGCAGGGCCAGTATGGCGCAGGTTGTCAATGACGGCAGCGGTAATCTTCTCCAAGTACTCCCTGCTGTTCGAATTCTCCATGTTGGACGCTCGCACGTTGAGTTCAAAGTCGGGAGCGTAGTACTACAAAAACATGATGTTAGCACGCCAGCCACGGGGAGGCTTGGGGCACAACAGGGTGACCAACCTCATAGTACTCATTGTATGGCAGGGCCCGGTCCATCTCCTGACCAACCAGCACGCCAGTCTCAAACGCCCAGGTTCGAGCAACATTGCGCATGGTGTAGCCACCGCCGCCGAGGACCAGAGTGGGCAGGTTGAAGCTCTTGACGAAGTTGACGCAGTTGGCGTGGCCGTCCATGCTCAGGTTGAAGGCTCCCAGGCGATCGCCCGACAGACTGTCGCCGCCGCATTGCAGAACAACGGCCTCGGGCTGGAAGTACTTCATGACGTTCTCAATCACCGGCTCGAAGATGGACTTGTACGACTCGTCGGTGATGCCGTCGCGGAGCGGGAAGTTGACAGCGTAGTTCTTACCCTGGCCGATGCCAATGTCGCGGAGCTCGCCGGTACCGGGGAAGTATTCGCCGTATTTGTGGAATGACACGGTCATGACACGGTCGGTGGTGTAAAAGGCCTCTTCGACGCCGTCGCCGTGGTGAACGTCAATGTCGATGTAGAGCACGCGCTTCATGAATCGGAGAAGCTCGAGGATACCGAGGACGATATCTGCAATGGGATGGTTAGCTTAGAAAGGTATGATTTGTTTCGCGATAAGAGCTGGTGTGGAAACGCACCATTCACATAGCAGAAGCCACTGGCTTCGCACTTCTTGGCGTGATGCAGGCCTCCGGCCCAGTTGATGGCGATGTCGCACTTTTGTCGGTTGAGACGCGCTGCGCCCTCCATACTGCCGCCGGCGCTGATGCCGCAGAACTCGAAAAGGCCATCAAACACGGGACAGTCGTCGCCGACGTTGTATTTGCCCTGCTCCCTCATGTAGCTGTCCATGTTGTCCGGCGTGACCTTCTGGAGGAAGTCGATGTAGTCGTCGGTATGGAACTGGGTCATCTCGCCGCGAGTGGCCGGCTTGGCGCGCTGTTTGCCTTGTTAGCATTTCCTGCGAAACGAGGCCGCCATTCTTGGGCGCCTGCTGGAGGGCAAAGTCATGCTTGACATACGTAAATCTCCATCTTCTGGTACAGGCCGTACTGCATGATCAAGCTGTGGGCCAGGCGAATGCGGTGCGGCTTCATGGGATGGCCGGTGACATAGGCATAGTTGCCAATGTCGGAGTCGTAAAAGTAGGCCACCTTCTTTGGTGACGACCCGTTGAGGGCCACGGACCCGAGGCCCGCCATGTTGCTCTCGCCCATTGGAAAAGTTGCAGCAATGCAAGGAGCTTGCCTGTGAGAGAGAGCGCGCGAGTGAAAATGCGTCAGTTGGCGGGAAAATGATCGATATCGGTTTGTATGAGTAGCGGAGGGGAGAGTAGAAGAAGCAGCGATGCGATTGATGGCAGGATCAAGGGCAGCTCTGCATATTTATAGGTGAGGAAAAGGTGAGAGAAAGTTGTAGAACCGATGAGGGAAACGATAGCCGAAAGATGTGTATAAGGAAGCGCGCCGCCCCAAAGTTTAGCTGGTAATGGAGAGGCGGCTGCACCTGGCACTTGGTGCTAATGCGGCAAAGGCCGGATAAACCTTGCTGCGGCAAGGCTGGCCAGTCCAACCAAGTTTGGAAGTGCCAACGGCTTCCGATTGGTTCTCCGGGGAGGTGTAGTGCTTCGTAAACAAGGCGGTCCAAAACCTCCCACGTGGAACTGACTTTTTCCTGTTGATAAGTGAATCAGATATTTGAGTTTTTCTTTGAAGAAAGAATAGTGAAGAGGGTAAATCAAAAGTGTTCCTTATCTTTTACTAAGGGATAAGTGCTTGTCGTACACAACTTCAAGTTGTAAGCCTTGAACTCAAGGTCCCGGGCTTGCAGGTCGACAAAGCAGCACGTGATTTGATGATTCAGCAGCTCACCCCTGTAGCAGGCTGCCGAACAACTGCGTCAACTTGTCGTGGCGGGACGGTCCAAGGTATCAATCAGCAAGCTACTAAGCCAACGCCTGGTTTCCGCAGCCTCCAACCTCGAGCTCTCAACAAACACGCACCTCTTCTCGCACCGCCACGACAGCCTTACAACCTCGACACTACCGATCTTAATACCCGTCTTCTCCAATCCTTACAGCCTCGATCATGGAGCGATTTAGGAATCTGCTTGGTGGAGGTGGCATGGGCCTGGGAGGAGTTACGCCTGGCACGGTAAGCTTCGATTCCATCATGACAATGCTCGGAGTTCCCTCGTGCTCTTATCTCGATTCACCAAAGCCATGGGGGTGGACTAGGAGAGAAGGGAGCATTTGGGAGACGACGAAAGTTGAAATGTCTGGTGAGCTAACAACTGTCTTTTGATAGGACAACACCAGCCTGATCGACAACTCGGAAACCGTCTACATTTCGTCCTTGGCCCTGCTCAAGATGCTCCGGCACGGCCGCGCGGGCGTGCCGATGGAAGTCATGGGCCTGATGCTGGGCGAGTTCGTCGACGATTTCACAGTCAAGGTCATGGACGTGTTTGCCATGCCACAGAGCGGTACCGGTGTCAGTGTCGAAGCTGTCGACCCGGTGTTTCAGACAAAGATGATGGATATGCTGCGGCAAACAGGAAGGTGAGCTCATACTGGAGACGAGGAGCCGACGCGGCTGGCGAGCAGAGAATCGATGTTGCCATAGTGGAAGGGATGGCTAACAGGGGCGGACAGACCGGAATCGGTGGTCGGATGGTACCATTCACACCCTGGCTTTGGCTGCTGGCTTTCATCGGTGGACATCAACACTCAGCAGTCATTCGAGCAGCTTAACCCGCGCGCAGTGGCGGTTGTCGTCGATCCCATACAGTCGGTCAAGGGCAAGGTCGTGATTGATGCCTTCCGACTCATCAACCCCCAGCTGCTTATGATGGGCCAGGAGCCGCGTCAAAGCACGAGCAACCTGGGCCACCTCAACAAGCCATCCATCCAGGCGCTGATCCACGGACTCAACCGACACTACTATTCGATCGCCATCAACTACCGCAAGACGGCACTGGAGGAGAACATGCTGATGAACCTCCACAAGCACGTGTGGACGGAGGCGCTGGAGATGGACGATTTCCGGACAGAGGGACAGAAGAACAAGGAGCGGCTGCAGAGGCTGGTCAGCCTGGCAGACGGTTACGAGAAGAGAGTCAAGGAGGAGACGGAGCTGACCAAGGAGCAGCTCAAGACGCGCTACGTCGGCAAGCTGGATCCCAAGAAACACCTGGAGGACGTTGGCCAGGAGCTGATTGAGGACAACATTGTGTCGGTGTCGAGGCAGATGATTGACAAGGAGGCGACGATGCCCAAGAAGAATGGAGCGCTAGCCCAGTCAAACGGCGACCAGATGGAGACGGAGGAGGAGTTATAGACGAGTAGCAAGACGAGGAGGGCAACCATTACGACGACATGCTCGCACTAGTGCTTGTTCAGTGCTGCTGCGGCTGCATACTCTCACACACACGCGCGCACACACATGGGTGATGTAGCTGGAGCACGCTGGTCACGGTAGGCACAATATTATAGGGGACCGTTGAAAAATGTTGGCAAGCCGTTGTCGCAATCGGGTTTGGAGGACGCGGGGGGGTTGAGAGGGAGAGACGTAGCCTTGGATGATGGACTCTGACCCGTTGGGGGTCTCTGGGCTGGTCAGATGGTGGTTTTGCGTGACCATGAGCCATTACCTACTTAGCAGCTAAGCACACACACACAGAGAGAAAGTGGGCGTGCGGTGTCCCGTGTCGTCGGTTTTTGGTCGCTTCCTACATAGGCATGGAGTGCACCGGGAGGAATGTGTAGGGCCCGCTTGCACCGGGGCATGAAGCCGTCGTTGGGCAGCACGAATCATGACATGTCACTGCACCTTGGTGATTTTTTTCTTTCTTCTTTTTCAACCATGTTCCGCCTTTTCGGGTGTTGATCTCTCTGACGTGTTGGTGTGATGTTTGGGTGTGGTTGAGTAGTAGTAAAGGTGCGATGGTGTTTGTGTGTCTCTCATTCAAATGCAGTCTATTTGATGCCTGATGTAAACGATGCCTAACTCGTAGCATATTGTAGAAGAGATTTGCAGATGATGGGAGGATGCTGCTGTACAACGAATGCGACGATAGTAGTAGTAAGGTAGGATATGAACTGGAGAGCCCACTCGCACGTGTGTGTGTGTGTGTGCACCGGCATATCATGTCGTGAATGACGCCGCGTGATGTGCCTGCTGAGTAACCGAGTGACACTCCTTGTAATCGAGAGAGATGCGAATCCCAACAAAAAGGTGTCAAGCCGATGAAGCGAGCATCGAGAAACATCACAGAAGAGGTGGAAGAGGCAGACAGATTATTACGTATCTTCGTCTTGCTCTTGAGTGTGTGCGCGTGTTTCGCCACTCACATAAGACAACGTTGAAGCTGAAAGTGCATGCTTTGTGTCCCTCGCTTGGGTTGGAGTGAAAAAGGATGCCGCAGCTTGGCAGCAGTCACACGGCTGTTTTTTCTGGCATCAGGCGGCGCTGGTTCGATTGGCGACGACCCTCTCAACTTCTCATGCATGGCTCGCTCACGCAGCCCCTCTCTCTGCACAGAAGCACCAAGCATGTACGACGACGACGTGCATTTTTGCTTGTAACTGGTCGACAGAAGCCTGTTCGCTTTGGGCTTCTTGCAGAGAGGGGAGGAGAAGAGAGAGAGAAGACCCCTGGAGGAAGACGGAGCCAGATGTGGGTGGACAGGGGGCTGATTCATCAGGCGGCGTCTGCAAGCCCCCCGCCCCTTGTTTTGGTGCTTTGTATGTAACTCTCTATTGGGAGGACTGAGTACCTATGTGTGCATGTACATGTGGCTTTTCTGTTCGACTTGTTGATGTGCTTTTCTTTTGTTTTCTTGTTGGCTGCAGCGAGCTGGATGTGCGGTGCGGCTACTACGGGCTTTGTGATGCGGATGCAGTAGCTGGAATTCCTCATGCAGACGAAAACTTTTCGAAATGATGTCGGTGAGCAGCCTCCCAGCAAGAATGAAGGCATCCCCAACTTTCAACTCCAAAGTAATACCACATTCCCACAGCGAGGAACATGTACGAGTAATACAGCACTGACAGACCTTGAACTTGGAACTTCCTCGCCCCGGCGCTAATACTGTACATACATATCGTACTAACACGAGGACCGGAAACTGCGCAAGAAGAGACGCGGACTGGAGAATGGACAAGGTCAAGGCCGCCGAAGCAAGAAAACCAGGGCCCTGTGGAACAAGACCTGGAGCCCCTCCAGGCCCGGGATTCGCTGCAGCACATCCATGAAAGGTGCTCCAGTCGTCTCCAGTCGTCTCCCGCTTCTTCTCTCTCATGTCTCGCGCCATGCACGCACACAAGAGACAGGCTTCTTTTCTTTCTCTTCCGCCCCCTGTCCGTGCAGCCGCCACAGTGCGCAGGCCCCCTCGTGTCCAATAGTACGAGTAAGACGTCAAAGTACGTGCATCCGTACGCCCAATATCATCAGCTGCGGCAAAGGCGACGCACCCTCAGCCTCCGCCCGGCAGTCACCGCGGATTGGAGGCGCCTTGCTGCGAGCACTGCAGTAGCCCAGCAAGGGGGGGAACCAGTGGGAGACCAGCGAACCGTCTTCAGGGGCTGGATTCGCTGAGGAAGAACATGAACTGCGAGACCCCCAGAAGCAGTTTGAGCGAGGAATCCGCCAGCCAGGCTTGTTTTAAAGTACTTACTGCGCCTGCGAGTTCCCCGTACAGTGCCAATAACGTGCAGGAGGCACGCACTTTCGCTTCTGCTCGTGCATCTTCCCTTGCCATGAGACAGACAGGCAGAGACAAGCGTGTGAACATTTGATTCATTCATTCGCTCGCTCGTTTCGTTCACTCGTTGGTCTCAACCACACGCTTCTTGTTTTCCCATATCATCATCGAATTCAATCGGCGCTGGGGGAGCCATGGATTGAAGCCGCGGCTGCTGCTTCTCTAACTGCGCACACTTTTGCGACTCCAGCTCAGCTTGTCGCGCACGCCCACTGAAGGCAGAGACAGAACGGCCTCTTCGACTCTTCTCTCTCTCTTTCACGCTTCCCGCTCCGTTCATTCTCGTCGACAATCGCGGCTGTTGTCGACCCTCGCAGCTGCAGCAGATCCGCCCGCTTGCCTGTGCCCCTGTTGCCGCTGCTGTCATCATTGCCGTCGCCATCACCTGCAGGCGGGAGCCACAACTGCAAACGCAGGAAATCGAGGAGAAGGAAGAAAAAGACAACCCAAGGTCACGGGGCATCGCATTCCTCTTGTTCGCATCCTCCCCCTGCGGCGCCGGCATTTCGTGCGTCTACTGTACATGGGCAGGGGGGAAGCCCGTTGTTCTCCGATACCATTTCAATACCTAGACGACTTGCGCCGCGACTTGGCTTCGTTGCAAGCAAAGGCAGCGCTTTGTCCCAGCTAGTAACACACATATCCAGCCACCGAGGCAGTATCTGATATTGTTATTGCTACGTTCACGACGGAGTCCATACATACATACAAAGGTGCAGACCGGCAGTACAACCAAGGCAGTCAATATCCTGTTCCCTGCTGCCGCCTCTCGTACTAGGTGGGAGTAGTGAGTTGGTAGTGCGGTCACATTACCCAACCGCCATCCCACAATCTGCACATCTCTCTATTTACGGCTACAACCTCGCTCAACTTCTTCTTCCTCCTCCTCCTGCTCCCTCTCATACTAACTAGCGCCACCATCGCTTCCCACCAGCGACCACGTCGAGGTGGCCGTGGTGGTGCTGGCAGTCTTGACGGCGGGCTGGTGAAAAAACACCGACAAGCATCGCCGTACAAGCAGAATACCAGCAGCGACACCATATTCACCGTTACTCGTACCAACATTATCGGCGTAAACAAACCCATCGGCATTGGAGCACCTCGATGCCTTCTTCTCTCGAAGCCGCAAATTGAATCGCAAACCTTCGTCCCCCAAACCTCGCAATCCGATACCCCTCCTCAGCACCAGACGAACCGCCAGAAAGGCATCATGGACGTGGCCACGGTCAACGAGGTCGTCGACTGCGTCGGCCGCCTCTTCGACCACATTCCCTACGCCGTCTGCGGAACCGCCGCCCTCATCTACTACGGCTACCGCGCCTACTCGCCCGACCACGTCAGCATCACCTGTCCCGAAGAGTCCAAGGAGGCCATCCGCTGCTGGGCGCTGGCCAAGGGCATGACGCCCTTGCCCGACAACCCCGACGGCTTCAGCGTGCGCGTCGCCAACGGCCGCTCGTGCCCCGTCTGCATCAAGTTCATGAAGAACGGCTTCGAGGCCCTCGAGGTCGTGCGCGTCGGCCCCGGCCAGGCCAGCATGGTGACGCTGCCCAGCATCGCAAACACAATCGCCCGCAGCTACGTCTTCCGCCTGCACTCGTCGTCCACCGACCGCCAGGCCCTCTATGCGCGGTACCTGGCCTGGACCCTCAAGCGCATGGCCGAGATCCCGCACTCGGATCCCGTCCAGCGCCTGACGCCCGAGCGCGCGCGCGACATCATCAGCCGCTCCTTCTGGATCCCTTTTACTCTGTCGTACCCCGAGACCGTGCCGCTCTTTGCTGCCGCCGGGCTCGAGGTTCAGAGCGACGGGAGCCTCAAGGCCTGGCAACAGACGGACGACCAGAGTCTGCCGCCTCCACGGCCGCGAGCCCGGCCCTCGGCGAGCCGGTACAGCCTCAACAGCTACAACAGCAGCCACAGCGGCTACAGCAACTACAACTATGGGAGCAATGGCAGCAATTACAGCTACGGCAACAACAATAACACCAACAACAGTACGTATGGCCATGGCCGCAACCACAGCTACGGCTATGGACAAAACTATGGGCAGAACTATGGGCAGAACTATGGACAGAACTACAACCACAACTATGGCCACAACTATAACCACAACTACAACAATCAAAACTACGGCCAGAACTATGGCCAGAATTACAGCCATAACCATGGTCAGAATTACGGCCAAAACTACAGCCAACACTACGGATACGGCCAGGGATACAGTCAAGACTACGACCAGGGAGGTTACGGCCAAAACTTTGCCAGCAACTACAACCCAACCTTTAGCCAGAGCCAGACACACCACAGCTACCAAGACTCGGACCTCTCAGAGTCCGAAAACAGCACCACGCCGCCGTCTCTCCGTAGAGTCACCAAACGCCTGCCAAACGCCCGGCCGCTGATGACGTCCAACATCTCTTCGCCAGCCACTTCCGACTCTGGATTCTCCCAGTCTGCAGGCATGGGCCCCCCGCAGTTTTTCCTCGCGCCGCCCTTGATGTCGCCCTCGTCTCGAATGCCTCCCCCGCCATTTGCACCTTTTCATCGTTATAACCCTTCGGACTCTACGCCTCACATACAGCCTCTGGGTCCTCCGCCTGTACCACGGAGAACACGATCGAACCGCCACGAATCGAGACCTTGGATATGAATGAACGTCGAAAGCCAGCCAGATGCCTTTCCTTTCTTCCATCAACTCAACTCAAAAGATACCATCTCTCCCAAAGAGGGAGAGTAATTCTTGATTTGTTACGCACACAGTCTATTCATCAGCGCACCTACTTACTTGCGATCTGTCGACCTCGACTCCTATTTCACCGATCAACGCTGGACACGTCTCGGACCGGACCACCAACATCTACGGATCTTGGGCTAATTCTATTTGTCATCTTGTTTTGTTTTTTCCTTTATTTCTGTGCCTGTTTGGTTCTATTTTTCCTTTGTACAGCCTCATTGGACGAGAAATCAATTTGACCACGATATCCCATTTCCCTTTTTTTTTTTTCTTTGTCTTGTTACTCTTTACACGACGGATTGAATGGAGTCCTTTTGTACCAAAGACTGATGAACAAAACGTGTTTCTGATGGGGCTCAGCGGATACGGCCGGAGAAGAGGGTTCTTTTTCCCTTTTTCTTTCTCTTTTTTTGTTTCCCTTGGTTTGGTTTCGGGCTTTTAACGCATGGGATGACATGAGATGGCCCTTTATTTGGATTGGTTAGTCCCTACCTAGGGCAATGATGGCATTTTTCCTAAATGATGGTGAAGAAGAAATGGAATCATGATGAAAGAGGCGGAAACGTGGGTCTGGACGAAGACGAGATACAAGGCCAATAACAAGAATTGGAGAGAAGAGAACGAATACATACACAGAGACACACGAGGATCAACAAGAGCCAGAGAACTCGCAAACTTGCATATGCAACCAAAGCGGACTTTTTAACAATACGCATTCATACCCATAGATTGATAGTTCGTCTATAAAATAGAAAATGAAATCCGGGGGCGTCGCTGGGAGACCAAGCACCCCAAAGACTACCCGACATGGCTTATCATTCACGATTCGTCTTTCAAAATGCCCACCGCTAGTCTTTCCATTGCCTAGTTCTACAGGATGGAGCAAAGTTGGATACAAAATAAAGCAAATAATAAGATTTGACGCTCTTCAGAACCATTCCCGAACCCGTTTCCTCGTTACTCCAATACGCCTCCTGCAACGGCGTCAAGCCGTGTGCGCCCCTGTGTGATGCGACAGGCACGTTTCCTTGTGGTCCGCCGCGCCCTCAATGCCGGATTGTAAAATGTCGCGTATAATCGAGTCGCGCCCGTCAGCCGGCCCCGAGGCCTCGCTCGCAGCGGGCGACATATCCATATCGAATATACCGTCCACGGCGGCTACATCTCTTGGCGTCGCAGGCCTCGATGGCCCATCCACGTTGAGCCCCTACGCTCCCATGACGGGAACCTTCTTGCCTCGCTTGCCCAGCAGCGTTGCGTTGTCGAGGTTGAGCTCAAACGCGCCCTTTTGGCGTTGCCTCTCACGCACCTGCTGGCGTGCGGCAGCGGTCACGGCGGCCGAATGCTGCCCATAGCCCCTCTCGCCGGCTCGTTCCCGCTCCCGGCCACGGGTTTGGGTGTTGTCATGGTCCTGGATGTTGGCTCTCTGCATGCTCTGCTCCAGAGTCCGCGTCTTGTTGTTGTGGGCCGATTCCTTGTCGACGTCCATGTTGTCGACATCGCTATCCTCTTCTTCCTCGTCCTCTTCTTCCTCTTCGTTGAGACCTCCGAGAGGACGCCCCGCACCGCCGGCCCGGGCTCCCAGCTGAGCCCTTCTCTTGGCCTCCTCCTCCTGGCGGTGGACGGCATAGCTGACATCGAACACCTCGCGAAGGTTGACGGCAGCGGGCGATCGGAAGTCGTACCGCTTTCCGTTTTCTTCAAACTGGGTGGAAGTAAACTGCTTGAGCGGCACCATGCCCGGTGCCTTTTCGTCTCGAGGCGTTGGTCCGACCTCCTGGATCCAGGGGTGGGCGAGGAATTCTCTAATGGTGTAACGCTTCTCGGGATCCACTGTCAACAGGTGGCTGATGAGGTCCTTAGCCGAAGACGAAATTTCGTCCCACCATGGTGACAGGAAAGTGTACTGGCCCTTGGCAACCTTTTCGGTGAGCACCTCGATGCTCTCATCGTAAAAGGGCGGGAATCCGCAGAGCAGGGTGTAAAGCACGCAGCCAAGCGCCCACATGTCGACCGACTTGGAGTATCTCTCATCCTTGACGATCTCGGGTGCAGTGTAGCCAACGGTGCCACAGGGCGTCATGGTCTGTGCCTCCCAGACGATCTTGGACAGGCCAAAGTCGGCAATCTTGATCTCGCCAATGCCGCCGGCTCCCAAGCCGGGGATGAACTCGCCCTCATCGACCTTGTCCTCGTCTCCGGGCTGCTTCGGCTTCGGGTGCTTGGACGGAATGAACGGTATCGGGTTGAAGAGGATATTCTCCGGCTTGATGTCACTGTGTATGATGAGTCAGCATAGATCGCGCACCAGTTTGCCTTCTGAGTGGGCAAGGGGGGTTGAGTGCCATGACGTCAGCGCGGGACTCTGACAACCCCTGTCCCAATAGTACTTTTGTTTTGTTTCGGTTTGGGTCTGCTTAGAAATGAGGCGAGTTGTGCTGCAAGGAAACGTACCGGTGAACAACGCCCTTCTCCTCGTGCAGGTACTCGAGCGCTCTGGCGACTCGCACAATGACATGGCGAGACAGTTCCTCGCTGAAGTAGGTCAGGCGCACGATTTGGTGGAACAGCTCGCCACCGGGGGCCAGCTCCAGAACAATGTAGTAGTATTGCTTGGACTCGGAGAATTCAATGAGCTTGATGATGTTGGGGTGATCGAGCTGGCGCATGATCTGGACTTCTTTGAGGATATTGGACCGCTAGATGGACCTGTTAGCATATCTGTAATTGCGGCCATCGTCTCCCTGTATCAGAGGCCACGACTTCTGGCCCCGATGTATACAATGCGTACCCTCAGGACGAGGGACTGAAAAGCATGAGAAAGAGTTAAGGAAAATTGTTTTTCGCACCTCTGCAGCCTTTGGTATCTTCTTGAAGTCTGGATGTAAATGTTTGTTTCCCTATTCAGGGGAAACCCCTCGCCGTGGTTGGTAAAAGTGGGATAGAAGCGAGAAAACAGAGACAGATACAACGAGCCAGCTAAAAGGGAGACCGGCCGTCATGGCAGCAACAGGCAAGCAAGCAAGAGACAAGGAAAATGACAAAGCAAATCAATCAAACTTACTTGCATGCGATTCATCTCGTACTTGCGCACGACCTTGATGGCCACTTCGCCATGCTCTCCTTGCAAATCGCGCGCACGATAGACATTGCTAAAGGCGCCGTCGCCCATTTTTTCGAGGAGCTCCCAGCGGTCTAGATCGGGATACTTGGGGAACTTGCTCTTGCTGGCATTCTCCTCGGCAATGATCTGGGCCAGATTTGCCTCGTCGATTTTCCTGTTCTTGGTACCATTGGCTTGAGCGGGCTCGACATGATGAGCTGCGGCATGGGCTGCCTGCGCTGCGCGGTTCTGTTGGTCGTTGGGGGCTTCGGAGTATGCTGCAAGAGGCTCCTGGTTTCCGGGAGCCTTGCCATACAGAGGGCCTGTGGCCACAGACTTTTCCGGCGGCGGCTGTGGTACGGACTGGGGAGCGGCGTCACTCTTGCGTTGTTCTTCGGCGAAGTTGGCAGTGCGTGCTTGCTTGCCTAGAATTCAATCTTTGTCAGTCATACTCTGCGTGCGTACTTTGAGAAGGCAAGAGCTGCAGATGCTGAGGCTCGTTGTGGAGAGGCGTGAGAGCAGAGTAGCTGGCAAGGATGAATCATACCATGGCGAATAAAGTTCTTGAGCTGTTGAATGGTCGACATGGTTACCGAGAGATGCCGCTGGCGAGCGACAGCGCGGCGAAGTGTGCAAGTTGGAGTAGGCGAGATGCAACCACGATTCTATGCTGCGCAATTCGAGAGCTGCTTCTTTCGGGACCCTTTTATAGTCGGGCGTCGTGGAAAGAGATGAAATCGTAGGTTGAAACGAAGAAGTCGACTTCTATTGCAAGAAGCTCAAATGAGAGAGAATCGGAGGCAAAGCAGTAACGCGATGATGTCTGACGGCGTTTTTTTCCCCTTGTTCAATGCGGAGGCAAAGTGCGATGGATGATGATGATGCGGGGTTTTGAAAGGAGTTTGCGGTGCAGGCAAGCAAACAAGAGGGCACTTTTCTCTCTTATTCCCCTTCTCTTCCTTTGGCCGTCTAGGCGAATAAAAAGGCTCTATGGTGAAAGTGCGACTGGTGGGAGAAGCAGAAACGGCAAAGCGATGTAGAGGCTGGTGAAGGGGGGAAAGGATTTGATGGCTGGCGAAGGGACGAGGTGAATGAAGGAAAAGAGAGGAAGACGGAGGAAGTACGAGGCAGCGGAAGGGAATCGCTTTTAGCGGGCGGCAGCAGGTGGTGCTGGGGGGGGCAGTTTAGTGAATTGGATGGATGGTTCCGGCGCCGTCACTGGCGATTTCAAGGTTCAGTTCAGGTCAGTTCAGGCCCGTTCAGGCCAGTTCCAGCCCGCCCAGAGGTGACGTGCGGCTGCTGCGCCTGCAAGAGGCTAGGCTTGGTAAGGCAGAGGGGGGACTTGGGCAGCGTTTAGTGGCGTTAGCCGCTGCAGCTGCACTAACAGGCGATCGAAGAGACTTGGCAGCAGGGCAGGGGGGGAAAAAGATGGACGTGAAGGGATTAATAATTGGAAACGTAGAGAGAGAGAGAGAGAGTCGCGTTGGGAATTTATTTATTTCGATTTGTATTTAACAATTTGCTTTGTACGATTTGAACGTCGAGGAAAGTAAGTCGACATAATGAGTTGACATGCAGCAGTAGGTAGTACGAGCACCGCACAAGTCCTGCAGTCGGGTGGTTGATGACGCACGTAGGGCGGATTGCAACAGCTGCTTCATCACCCAACCGGCCTCTCCTGTTCTCCTTGGCTGCAGCAGGTGCCATCACTCCAACCTCACCAAACAACCTTGGAATACAGGCACGGCTTCCAAGTACCGACGGCGAGGCCCAAAAAAGGCACAGCAGCGTCACATTCCCTCTCCCGGCTGCAGGCAAGCAAAAACCTGCAAGATACATGATACAGACATGGATACACCTAACGACAGGCCTTACCGCTGACCGGGCAGCAGCCGTGCTTACAAGGGCGGCCTGTAACCTTGAATCGGCAGCGCCTAGACTCGTTTCCCTTCCAGGGCTGCCTTTTTTCTCGTCCCGTTATTAGATCTAGACCTCGAGGCATGATGCGACGCTACGGGTCGAGACCGCAGAGGCCTGCAGCTTCAACCGCGGGGTGGGTAATAATGAAGCCCGGGCTGCAGAGGGCAAGGACAGATTCCTCCGTGATGCCGGGCGATGGCTATTGACGAGGTATTGACCGAGTATCGAGCATCGCACAGCCAGCCGGTGGCGAGGGCACAACAGAGAAGCGCCGGGTGTCATGCATTGCACTGCAACTGCACCGCACCGCACCGGATTTGCAGGCAGACTGACTGACTGATGCCGTCGACAGCTGACTGTTGGCCTGATCCAAAGCAAGGACACCTGCATGAGACAATGGATAATAAAAGGTACTACTACTAGGCCAACACACTTGAAGCTAGGTAGTCCTAGAACCAGGGAACCTGCATCGTCAACTGCCAGGGAAGATTCATGCATCAAGGTACGGCACAGATGCGAAAGGGGGGATTTCATCAGGATCACGGCGGGACAATGTGTACTTTCGCGATACATCAGGTACTAACGCACATGGATGACCGATGCCAAGAACAACGGGAAAACCAAATCTCTGCCAAAACGGAGCAAATGCATCATCGCAGCACCTTTTTTTCTGCTAGCCGCTCAAAGTACTCGAGACCCGTTGCGATACTGCTCGCAATTAGCCAGTTTGGCACATACCAGAAGTACCGGCTACATGCTGCAGCAGGGCGTTTTTGACCTCTTTTCTTTTTTCTCTTTTTTTTTTTTTACCCTCCCTTTGGCGGGGCGCGGTTTGGATCCGCGATAATGACGCCGCAGCCGACGTCATCCTTGCGGCGCCACGCGACTTTGGCAAGGACCAGGGCAGAGAGACGCCATGGTTTGTTGATGCCAGTTTTCTTGCTTGCTTCTACTCCGTGTCCCGTGCAGCAGACTCTTTCGGCGGCACCTACGGGAAATATCACGTTTGGTGGTGTCTTGGGATCTGAACCAGATACTGCCTAGTAGATGGTATCAGAGCCCGGCAGTTGAACTCGGTGAGGTGTCTGAGATGATTCATCTTGAGCGATCCAGGGCTGGCTAGAATGTGTTGAGTGCCTTAGACGCCACCAAGAGAGGTGCCGACCGCTGAGCACCGAATTGTGCAGAGGGCGGCGCTGATATGAGTCCATCTGTCTTGAGTACGATACATATAGGTAAGAACTCAAAAGACAGGGCAACATTCATTCTCATCTCAACGCCCATCACCAGACTCTTTCTGGCATCGCGCTTCCACTCGATCAAGCTTCCTTGGCTCGAGCATGCATCACGCCAATGGCGATCCTCTCTGCTTACATACCTGCAGCACATTACGTGTGCATTCGTGATAAACCGAGATGCTAACCAAGAACGACACGAAGAAACAATCAGGGGACAGAGCTCAAAAGAAGATGGCAAAACAGAAGCCACTGCGGTTGCTCGCCATCTAGACAAACATCGAAGATGCGACGCTCTTGTCGGATGCAGTCATCGTGCGTCACAGTGGGCCCCTTGAGTCTAAGCCGTCATTTTGCACGTTCCGGTACCTGAACCTGAGAATGGACCTTGTTTCGACATCACACGGGGTGCCATACAGTATTACTATGGGGAGCACACCTGACAGTCTGTTTCTTGAATTCACAATGTTGTATCAGTGCATCTTCCATGTCTGATGTCCCGTGAGAGCCATCAAGAGTCTAGTTTCAGCTCCAGGTCAGACGGACTGCTTCTTGACACATGCTTCGCCTCGATTTCCCTGCTTCACATGCTTCACCCTACACATGACTCACTCATCAGAACCCAGGAGCATCCTGATCCTAAACGTCCAGCAAAACTAACAAACCATGACTTCTTCACGATAAGCAAAGGGAATCATATTGACAAGGCGACAAGATAGCTTGCACAATATTTCGCTGACTACATACACACCTACGTAGAGGTTGAGATTGCCGGACATGGCAGCCACCAAGTCCATCTGGAGGCCAATGACGTTGGATTCGTTCTCCTCGCGGCAGGGCGCATAAACTGCTGATGTCATGGTGCAACTTGTTTCAATGGCCTTGACTGTTCTGACATGCAGAACACTGATAATGCATCCTGTACGAGTACTGACTGCATCGGTCTATGTATGTACAGCTCGCAACGTATCGGAGAAGAGCCATCAGTTCCCTTTGCCGCTTTCGAATAAGTATCTACTTGGATATTAGTCCCTTACCTACATGAAGGGAAGGGCGAGGCTCTGTACAAGTACCTATTCGCGTCGTTTGAGGCGTCTCTTAAGAGCAAAAAGGACAATCACGTCTTCCCCAAAGAAGTCTATGCTATCATTTGCCACATAGGATCGACATGCAAAATATGTAGCATCACTCCGGGGGAAACGGCGAGACGGAACTGGCGGGACTTCACTCCCCATCCTGTCAGTCCAAGCCGTCCTTCCAAACCCGGTTCTCACGTCGAATAGGGTTGCCAGTTGAGTGGAGTTGGTGCGTTCTTGTCTGCAAGATGCATCTTCCCCGGAGCTTTGCGGCCGGTGGTGAACCTTATCAATCCCCCAGATTTTGTCAACCCGTCGAAAGGACAGTTTGTCTGCTTTGAGGCATTGGGGACTGATTGATGTGTGACGGCTGGGGATGACTGTGCTTCTTCCTTTTTGGGAGTATGGCACTGCTTGTATTCGTTGGTTGTCTTCTGCTGAAATAGACGTTACCCACTTGTCAAATATAGGTGGCTGTATGTAGGCCAGGACTGAAACTATAATCATTCACTTATACACCACAACTTCAAAGGGTCATGCATAAGTATCCAGCTCTCTTTATCTTCCAGAGGGCCTTAGGAAGTCAAGATACCTTGAGTCACAAGCATCCTACAAGCGTCATCTCGGACTCTACAAGAACAACAGCAAGGATGCGTATAGATGACGAGGCTTCACAGCATCTACAGATATTGACGATTATATATGGCTGTCTTGCAAGTTTGCGATTACACGCCCATTCAAACGTGCCAATCGTGATTCATAAACCGTCAACCATCATCATGTGCTACGCCCATCACCTCAGAGCTTATACAGCCTCACAGAAACCCCCTCCCTCTCCCCATACGCAACCAAGGCCTTATTCTTCCGCCCATAAAACACCCTCAACGCCAAGCAAACAGCCACAACAAACAGCAAGAAGCCCGCATTCGTCCAGTGGCCCGTGGGATACCCCCTCTTGGCCTCGTCCGCCTTGTAGATCCACACGCCGGGGATTTGGCCCAGGCCGCCGCCGATGCTCACGTTGATGGCGATGGCGAGGCCCGTGGACGCGGTGCTGACGACGTTGGACGTCAGCCAGCCGAGCATCGGGGGGATGCTGGCGAAGGAGCCCGCGGTGGCGAGGATGAGGCCTCCGTAGCGAGCCTTGTATGATGTCGCTGGGAGAGCCGCCGAGGCGATGAAGCCTACTGCGCCTACGAGGGCAGCTCCCGCAGCGTGATAGCCGCGGGCGTTGAAGCGGTCTGCTGATATCGCGACGATGACTTGGCAGACTGCGATGACGAGTCAAGTCAGCACTCGAGACTTGTTATATCTGGAAGTACGGTTTGTGTTTTCACAGCTTGAACTTACCATATGCAACCGCCCAAGGGGGCACCGTCATGAGCTGCGCCTCCAGGTCGACATATCCAAGACCGCTCGTGATGGACGGCGAAAAGAGACTGAGACTGGCAAACGGCGGGCTGACGGCAAAGTAAATGGCATAGTGGGCATACAGACGCCAGTCGGTCAGCGTAGCCTTGGCGTCCTGCCATGTCATGCTGGGATGGTGGCCCTTGCTGCCCTCGTGGAAGAGGCGCTGGACGGCGAGGTCCTTTTCGGGCTCGGACAGCCAGGTGGCGCTCTCTGGGTAGTCGGGGAGGAAGAATAGGACGAGGAAGGCGGAGAGGCAGGACGGGATGCCTTCGAGGATGAAGAGCCAGCGCCAGCCGGCCAGGCCATGGACTTGGTTCATGTGGCCGATTCCGTAGGCAATGGCGCCGCCAAACTGCAGGCATTGTCAGTGATCAGTATGGATACAGCATGTTACGGCGTAAGGTGATTGAGTTGAAGTGGGCTTACAGCTCCTGCTAATGTTGCTGAGGCGAGAATAAAGGCCACCCTGGCAGAACATGTACAAGTTAGCCGTCTGTATCCAAGTCAAAGCACATGCGGATCGTCTCAACTCACCTCACGCTCCGCTCGTCCTAGCAGAACACCTACAAGTCAGCCGTCTGCATTCAAATTACAGCAAATTGTCGCAACCTACGTGTCGGTACCAGAACGTCAGATAGAAAACCAATCCTGGGAACAAGCCCGCCTCAAAGACCCCCAGCAGGAATCTCACTCCCGTGACGCTCCCAAAGCTGTTGGTGGCACCCATGCACATGGTGATGACACCCCAGCAGAACATCAAGAAGGCCAACCACCGGCTCGGGCGCAGCTTCTTGAGCAGGATGTTGCTGGGCACCTCGAAGACGGCGTAGGCGACGAGGAAGACCATGAGGGCGACGTTGAACTGCTTGTTGCTCATGCCGGCCGTGTGCTGCAGGTCGTCGTGGGTGGTGACATTGAGGACCTTTGCGTTGCCAATGTTGGCGCGGTCGAGGAAGCAGAGGAAGTAGATGCCTGCGGAGATGGGGATGATGCGGATGTCTTGCTTCCAGAGGAGTTTCTTCTCTGCTTCTGATATGACGCCTGCTTGAGAGGGCGGGAGGTCCTTGGTTATCGCGAGTTAGACGGCTTGTTGCAATATGCTCGAGAGGAAGAGGGAGCAGCTTGGGACTATTGATCTTACCTCTTTGAAGATTGTGATGGCTTCAGCATCCGCTTTGTGCGAAGCCGTTGCTTCTTCCAGTTTTGCATCCATCTTGCAGACGTCTGTGACAGGACGGTCCTCAAACGGCTGTAGACAAACACACCGTAAACGATGTCATACAAAATCAGAGTCAACAAGCTGCGATCTCGCTGACTGAAGCCCAAGACTCAAGAGAGAGATAGGCGTTTTTCATATAGGTGGAAAAGAAGACAAAAGGAGCAGAGATGAGAAGGAAAAGGCGAGAGCCCCGGCGACGAGAGGCACCCGATATCGTTCCCGCCGTCGCACCGCTTCATGGCAGGAATGCGGGGGAAGAACAGCAGCTTCACGTTTACACGTCCAAGACGCAGGGCCTCAATTGCCGAACAGGGACGATGCAGATGTCCTGGCGAATGAGAATTGCCCGGCAGTGGAGATTTGCGAGGGGATTCCGCCTCTAAGCTATTCGTGAATCCATCAAATCCCTGCTCCTGCGTCTCGTGCCCCCGCGGGCAGCGTCGCATCGTGGATTTCTGGGGAAGCGAGGCTTGGCCGGCCAATGGTAGGGGGACAAACAGGACGAGATGCGCATGTTCTAGAGAGAACCGGTGGTATTATCTGCAGATGCTAGTATGTAATGGGCGAGATTGAAAGCGTGGAGTGAGGACGAGATTGTTCACTTATGGAGACTAAGACGAGGTTGCTGTGTGTGTCGGAGAGAGTGTCCCGATATTGATGCCGCTGGCGATACACACCCCTAACCTATACTTGGAAGCTTGCAACACCAAAATCAAGCCATTGACTATGACCAAGGCCAGTTAAGCAGCTGCTGGAAGAGGTCAGATGCCTCGCTGCGTCTGGATAATGAAATCCCTTGGTATTTGTCCCGTAGATGTTCGCCCTTCAGGGTAGAACCATGAGCTTGCTTCTACTTCTATGCCCGTAGCATGCGTCCATGTCTCCCAATCTTAGAAAGAAAATTACAAAGACTAGAGCCATAATATGGGCGTTTCTCCAACCTCGGCTCTCTCAGAGCATGCTCATGTATTGTCCAGCGATGGCTTCCATCGCCAACCAAACACACACGAGGACGCCATATGGCTCTCCAATGTAATACAGGACCTCGGTAACTCCCTGTATATAGGTAGGCAGTGGATTAACATGACAGGATGAATCATGTTGTCGTCCAATACTTGATACTGACCACTTCTTTCAGTGTTGTTTTGGGCACCGTTTGGTATCGGGGCACTGCCGAATTGATGGTGGTCTCCAGATACATGTATCCAACAGAGATACCTTAGAGCAACTGCGGCAGCTTTATTAACAATCATTCAGGAGATGCAGAGTTTCTGATCAGGCATATGGGACCACCTATAACACCGTGAAACTCGAAGGCCCGACAAATCGAGCAACCCCATCGAATCCCAAGAACACTCACCACTCCTCTGGCGCCGCCGGCCTTCAACCAAGCTGCTTCTGAGCCATCAATTGAGAGTCGTCAACCACCAATGCAATCTTTCCCACAAAAAAGAGACATCGTTCGGGCTCTTGAACCAGCATTTCTGGAAACTCATTGACAACAGTTGAAGAGAGAGCGTTTCAACGCAAGAAGAAGAAGAAGCAAATGAAGGTAACGGAAATGCGTTTCCAAGAGGGAGCTGGGAAAGGAAATGAGCCGTGGATTAGAATGGCAGAGATTAAGAAAAACAACTGGATGAGAAAGAGAAGAGGCTTGCCGAAGCTGAAGAATATGCCAAATTTCTCAGCATCCTATTGGCAGAGAAAGGAAGACAGAGGAGCAGGTCCAAAAGCAATTGCAAAAGGCTGATGAATGTAATAGGTGCGAATTTGCATACATGTACCTGTTTGGCAGGATAATATTGGCTTTACTGATGAGAACAGAAATAGAAACTCAAGGGGATTGAGAATGGGAATAGATAATTGGGGAGGTTAAGACAGGGAAACAGAGATCAATACATGTATTTTGCTTTCTTCCTCTTTGACAACCTTGCCACGTCCTAGCCTCGATCATCAACGTCCCACTGACAAAATATTCTGCGCTTGTCAGTCATCGCCGCTTCCCCATGCGTTGACGCAAGACCCTGTTTTATAGGCTTCTGGCAGGACGGCCGTCTCTAAGCGGAGAGATTTGGGCGAGCGGACAGCCGAGCTACCACCAGACATCATTGTCTTCAAGACACAGCCAGCATGTCCTTGAAGAGACATCATCTGCCAGTCAAACGACACGCTTAGATACTTCGACGAATTCGGGACTCAACAACTCGTCGAGGTGCCATTCGCTGCTATTCAAGGGCCATGTGAAGACCTCCAAGCTCACTCACTCCCTTGCTGGGCCATAAAATGCTCTCTTGGTTCATCTCTGACCAGGTCTGGAGTAAACATGCTCGACTAAATTCCAGTACGAAGCAGTGGCAGACGTCTCTCTGCTTCTCCGGGGGCCACGTTGACCCGTTCGTTTACCATGGTCTGGTAGGTCTGTCCTCGAAGACGATGATCACAGTCGTAAGAGTTTCGTTGTAAGTACATATATCAAATGTCCATACGAGTCGCCCTATGATCTAGTGTACATTTGAAGTATGGTAACACTGGTTATCATATACCACGAGTAGACGAATAAGGGGGAATAAAGAAACGTAAAGTGACTACCAAGAATTGGTATCGCCCTGGTGGGTTGAAGTTCTCTTTAATTGTCGACCGATGTCCGCTGCCGCTACTTGTCAAGCGAAATGTAGCATTAGTCTAGAGGCGTCAACTCATTCAGTCATGAGGAAGATGTTCTTCACGCCTCTGGAATGGAATCACTATGACGAAGCTCGCTCTTGATAACCACCTCGGATGCATAACATGCATATAAATGCAAATACCCAGCATTCGGGTGTCCTCTCTCTCCCATTACTAGTCAGTCGCAACCTGTCCTGCCTACGGCAATCGCAACTTCTCTGCATGGCCATACGGTCGTCGCTCTGCTGTCACAAATATGTCGGGAGTCGGAGATGCTTCTTCGTCTCTTCATCTTTTGCCGACAATGATCGTTCTTGACGGTACATGTATTTCGTGCGCCCCTCTGTTGATCTCTAAATTGTCTCGGGGCCTTGAAATGGAAGCCGAGCGGGCGACAAGGCGAAAACCCGAATAGCAAACGAGTAGCTCAATTCGGACCATGTGAAAGAGAACTAGCAGGAAAGCAAGAGAGTGAAGTGAGCCGCTTATTATGGCCGTGGATTTGATGGAAAGCTGGAGCAATTGGGGTTTCGATTGGTGTAGAAAGTGGGATGCCATGTCTTTAGACGGTCTCAGTTATTCTATTGATGAAAGCAGTGTTTGGTGGTATTATGTGATTCAATGCTTGCCGCCATGACTGACTGTACAGTAACGCTCAACGCTGATGCCCCTCCTCCAGCGCCCCCTTCAACGCCCCTATGCTGAGAATCGAATGAACCAGAACCTTGCCCGGATAACCTAGAGCGCCCCCCGTCTACTCCTCGTCGTCTTCTGAAGGCTCAGCCGGCCAGAAGAACCAGGTAATCACCATGAGGGCCTTGAGCGTGGCGGCCGTCCACAACGCACCGGCAATGCCAAAGGAGCTGTGCGAAAAGATGCCGCCCAAGACGGCGCCGATGAGCAAGAGCGTAGGCGCCGCCGCCCGCCGGTTCCTCTCGGCATTGTGAAAGGCAAACAGATCCTGGTCGGAGAAGAGGTCGCAGTAGATGCTGGTGAGGACGACGCTGGTGAGGGCGTTGTACTTGAGGGCGCGGCTGGTGACGGCCTGGCCGCAGCTCTGGAAGGCGACGAGGGCGAGGGGCGCGAGGACGGTCCAGCCGACGTGGTCCTTGTCGGGCGAGGGCGTCGTGAGGGTGACGATGAGGGCGGCGGCGACGATGAAGAGCGTCTGGGCGGCGAAGGAGACGCACAGGACCCAGCGGCGCTTGGGCGAGAAGTAGCGGTGGAAGCGGGCGAAGAGGAAGGATCCGATGCAGAAGCAGGCGAGCGAGACGCCCGACTTGTAGAGGCGGGCGTTGGTCGGGGGGTAGATGAGAGAGGCGAGGCCGAGGCCGACGTAGACGGTGTTTCCTGTCGAGGAGTGTTAGGACTAAGTGTCTCTATGAGGTCCGTTGAGGGACATCACGCGATCATGTCTGGACAAGGACTCTCTCTCACCTGTTTGCATCGACACAAAGGCGCCCCAGACCTGCGTCGACGCGCTGTCCAGCAGCCCCGTGACGACGTAGCACAGCAGCAGCACGATGTCGGCCCATGATCGCGACACCTCGGCCGTCATCAGCTTGCGCAGCCGGGACACGGCGGACCGCGGCTTGGTGGGCGAGCGCAGCAGCGGCTGCTCCTCGTCGCCGTGGACGCCGTTGGGCACGGCTGCCGAGCCGTTGGCGGTGCCATTGGCGGTTCCGTAGGTTGTCATTGCTGGTGTATTTTTGGATGATGGAGGCAAGACGGAACGGTCAGAAGAAGGAGGACCAGAAACCAGAAGCCAGAAGAGAAGATGAAGCCTTGACCACCGGATCGAGGGGGGACGGCCGCTTCTTGATATCCCGGCAGGGGGGAACGGTTAAGGGTTCAGCCCAATGCTACTCCGGACAATCAATCAATTGATGGCTGCGCGTTTATCTTTGGTCGGCAACGATTCGATTAGTCGTCGGTATTTGGTGACCAGCCAGACGGGAGGCAAATGGCATTGCGCAATAAGCTAAAATCGAAGCTTGAGCCGTTCTGCAACGCCGCAAACCGGACCAGAGCCTCGACTGACACCCTGCGAGTCTCAGCTGGGTAAGAGAAGGAGCCGGGATGTTGATTGGGGGGGAATTCGGTTCAATCCAGTTCTGCTGCTGCGACGAGGCCCGGCATCTATCTTTGCGCCCCGGTTTGCCCAGGAACAAGGTGACGCTGGGTAGAGAAAGAAAAAGAGAGAGAGCTCGTCATTGGCGGAGTCCAGATCTGAGGCCGGATCCCCGGCTGCAATTGGCCGCGATCCGCTGCAATCAGAGCAGCCAAGCGCGGACTTGCTTCGGAATCGGTCAAGGCGCGGCGGCCCCTGCGGCTCGTCGTGGTAGCGCAATGCCGTCGCGGTACCTGCAAGGCGCGTGGCTGGCTGCGGGCAGACGCAGGTACCGGGCTATCAGGGAGTACCTGCGAGCTCCCGCATGCCCCCCCCTTGGAACCTGGAAGCTTGCCCGCGAGGTCCCGCTCGCACACCATCGCCAGTGGGCTGCTGAAGCAATGCGGCGCGACCTGGCGGATACTCGCGGTGACGAGGAGGTCAGGATGACGGAGGCGGTACTCGGGAGGTAGCTGGAGATGGAGGCACGGTGGAAGTCGGTGGCGGAGGCATGAATTGTCATACGACAGAAGGCTTGCTTGCCTTTATAAAACCAGCGCTGCCCGCCGTTCGTCGTTGCCGGACCGTCTGGAAGCTTCACACTCCAACAACCTCTCGCTCAATTGACCGGCAGAGGAAGCTCCGCGCAGCAGCAATCGGGCACTCCGCGACTGTTTTGACGGCATCTACAGCTCGGACGCGGCATCGCAAAGACAAGACTCAACGTTCCTACACAACCAGAACCAGAACCAGCAGCAAAGATGAAGCTCTCAGCAGCCCAATTACTCCTGGCCGGAGCCGGCCTCAGCGCTGCCCTGCCTCACCTCGACAGCCCGCGCCAGCGTCTACTCAACGGCATGGACCTGCCCTCCAAGTACGGCGACGACAACAGCAAGCCCTACACACCCGGCCACCGCGACCCCAACGACAACTACGTCGACGCCATCGGCAAGAAGCTCGACCCCAAGCCCTGGCGCAACGGCCTGGGAGCCTCGGTCCTGGGGCCCTACAACCGCGACCGCTCGCGCCAGAGCCCGGACATGATCCGCCCGCCTAGCACCGATCACGGCAACATTGCCAACATGCGATGGAGTTTTACCGACTCGCACGTGCGGATTGAGGTATGTGGCGATGCCATCTGTTCATGACGTGGGCGTGACGAGCTGGTTGGGAAACTTTGAAAACTCGCGCGTCGCCAATTGATTCCGACTCGGCTCAGTCGATCCGTTACTGACACCCCCTGACGCTGCGTTTTGTAGGAGGGAGGCTGGACCCGACAGACGACGGTCCGCGAGCTGCCCACCAGCGTCGAGCTGGCCGGCGTCAACATGAGGCTCGACCAGGGCGTCATCCGCGAGCTCCACTGGCACAAGGAGGCCGAGTGGGCGTATGTGCTGGACGGCGAGGTGCGCGTCACTGCTCTCGACTACGAGGGCGGCAACTTCATCGACGACCTCAAGAAGGGCGACCTGTGGTACTTCCCCAGCGGCGTGCCTCACTCGCTGCAGGGCCTGGGCGAGAACGGCACCGAGTTCCTCCTCATCTTTGACGACGGCAACTTTTCCGAGGAGTCGACCTTTATCCTGTCCGACTGGCTGGGTATGTTTGCTGCTTTCAACCTACGCGACGCTACGTATGCTTCGCTTGTTTGTGATGTGATTATACTGACAACTGGTTTTAGCCCACACCCCCAAGTCTGTCATTGCCGAAAACTTCCACCTCGCCCCCGAGCTCTTCGACCACCTGCCCAAGGGCGAAAAGTACATTTTCCAGGGCTCCGTGCCCGGCGCCATCGACGACGAGGCGCCCAAGGGCAAGCACGTCAAGAAGTCCAAGTACCAGTTCACCCACAAGATGCTCGACCAGGAGCCCAAGAAGACGACGGGCGGCGAGGTGCGCATCACCGACTCCAACAACTTCCCCATCTCCAAGACGGTGGCCGCCGCCCACGCCGTCATCGAGCCCGGCGCCATCCGCGAGATGCACTGGCACCCCAACGCCGACGAGTGGTCCTTCTTCATCGGCGGCCGCGCCCGCGTCACCATCTTCGCCGCCGAGGGCACCGCCCGCACCTTTGACTACGTCGCCGGCGACGTCGGCATCGTGCCCCGCAACATGGGCCACTTTGTCCAGAACATTGGCGACGAGCCCGTCGAGATGCTCGAGATCTTCCGCGCCGACGAGTTCCGCGACTTTTCGCTCTTCCAGTGGATGGGCGAGACGCCCCAGCGCCTCGTGCTCGACCACCTGTTTGCCGACGACAAGGAGGCCGGCGAGAAGTTTTGGGAGCAGGTCAAGGATGCCAAGAAGGATGAGATTACAAAGTGAGGAGCAAGGACTGAAAATGGTGGTACCTAATGAAGCGACAATTTTTGTACATGTATTCAAATGTGGGAACGACGACATTTTCAAAAAGGTCATGTCAATCTTGGAGAGGGGCGTTTCATATTTTCTGTTCACTCAATCTATAATTCCTTGGGTCTCCATCACTGAGGCTATACCACTGTACTTTGAAAAGGTTTGAAAAATAAGAACCTGTTTAAGCATAAGAATAATCTTGTTGTGAAGCTTCATTTACCCCCTCTTTTGTCCTGGGCTGCTACAAGCGATGCTTCCAGACCCGAGCAATAGCTGTTCGTGTTGCGATTGGGGGTCAATGTCACACACAACACACACATGCACGCACTCACTCACTCACTTACGAGGCTATTCCGTACGTAAACAGCCATATGCATGACGCCCGCTACCTATATGAATATGAGGAGCAGGTAGGAATAGGATGCATGCACCGTACTACCAAGGTCTTTGCAAATACTGTGTACGAACTCATCCGACGCATCTACAGTGAGTGTATCAGGTATATCCGTGAAGTGAGATGAGATGAGATGAGGTGGTATTTCGCCATTCTCACCAGGAATAGTAATCGCGCTCACAGTCATATGACGAATCTTGAAAGCACGCGCTCCCTCGGCTATATTTCCGGGACCGAAGAACCTCGTTTGACGATACCTCAGGAGAATTCGCGGCGAACGGGTGCAGTTCGTTTCCTTCCCTTTGTCCGTCCGTACATCCTGTGCCAAAATCCGATATAGAATCCTGTCCTAGAGCCACGATATTAGTGTAAGAGCGAGCGCAAATAACCCCCTTCTCTGGACTGCCCAAAAAAAAAACCATGGGCGAATTCACCTCTCATCAGCTCTACAGTGATGGGGTCCTTGCTTTTTCTGGAAAAGGGGAATGGACATGAATAGATAGACTAGAGTATCCTACAGCCCACCTCACTGGAGTCAACCCAGAGGATAATCTGGGCACTTCTGAAGCCTGGTATAACTGCGTAACCGTAGACAGAAGAGCCAAATAGGAAGCGAGCTTCGGCACTTCTCCGTCCAAGCTCATAACCGCCCCCCCTTCTCGCAGGCTGTTGTCAGTCTCACAGGGAAAAGCGGCCATTTCCCCTCCTATCAAGCCGATCAGCAACCTGCATCTCGGCCGCCACAACAACATCCCGCAACCTAAAATTGAAGCATCAAAGACAAAAGGACACAATTTGTAATCTAACGCAAGTGCCTCTCGCATCGAGGGAGATAATCATGCTTCACAGATAGACTTATTTGCTGCCTAATGCTTAAAAGAAAAAGTCCCCGAAGCCATTACGGAGGACCGCTAGAAAGTGATTTCGCTCGAGATAAGGCATGCTGGGTCTGCGGGCGTCGACCCGTTTGGGCAGCTGGGTAAGAGGAGCCTGAGTCGGGATCAGATCAGATTACTATATGTTATCTGCACAGCATCCACTTACTGTAACGGACTATCATCGAGCAGTTTGAGATTCCCTCTTCATTCGCTGATGTACCGAGGCATATGTCTTCATATAGGGCTTCTCGTCGTGAAGGTGGCGAGTCTGCGTAGTAGTAGTCCGTGTGTCTGATTTGCGGCCCAGAGGGGTGGCAGACGGCGAAAAGGAAGGCATATCAACGGGCAACGGCTCGACTATCGTGCATCCAAACACTGCCTAAATACATCCAAGGCCGGCATTTCGACGGAAATTGCGCCATAGACCCGTGATAGTGTCCGGGAGGGCTCGAGTCAGCCCTTTTCTTAATGTGACGCTGCGAGCGGTTGAATAGCTTCACACCGAAGTAGCCCAGAGCAACACTGGTTTGATAAATGAGCAACCTGAGGGCATCCACGACTGTCTGTACGTCGATCACTGGGCTAATTGCGGACGGAGCTACACATGGGAAAACAAGATAGGCTGTTCAGAACACGAGGACCATCTCGGGTTGAAGCCGTAGATGGCTGCGAGATGGGGTATCTTTTGGCTCTGCTATGCTCTCGGCAGAAAGAAATACGTGCCGAGACAGCTGCAGGTTGTTTGCGAGTGTTTCATTGCGTTAGAGATTGGGATATCTCAACCGTTCCGGCATTATTGAGAAGGGGGTTGTTGGAGGGAGCATCTAAGGGGGCAAACGCCATGCCAGAACGCCCGCGGGATGAAAAGGCGATCCGTGACACATGGCCACTTTCGACACTGCGGGTATTAACACAAAGACATCAGGTAGAATGAGAGGCATGGCAAGCTGAAGTCGGACTAAAATCGGCTTCAGTTACCGACATGGCCGACGCATCAAGTCTCCCACGCCGTAGATGTTGTAATCGTGCTTCATCCCACGGGGCCGTATCGGGCGTGTTAGTGGTTCTCCCCCAATGGTTGGTGTAGGAAGAATCTGAAGGGTGCAAGAGAGCCGAGGCAAGGCAACGGTGGGATGCAAGAAGTAGGCCTCGTAATGAGTGGTGGATGTCAAGGCGGAATACATATCTAATCCTCTTAGAGGACGGAGCAATCTTTACTGTGGCCAAGCATCAGGATGGGATCTCGAGGGACGATCCTTGCTGGCTTTAGACCAACGTGAGGGCACACTTGGACGGAAGAGTAATCGGCGGTACTACTGTTCTTTCAATGCTCTGCAAAGCGAATATAGTCTGTCCTCTGCATCCCGTATTCTGCACCCTCTCCATATCTACCGTAAGGTACGTGCAATGATATGACAGGCCAGGCATCATGTCCATAGACTGAGAGCTTGGTGATGAGCTCGTTATATAACCTCTTGGCCTCGATTAGTTCCCTGGCCAACAAGCTGAGTATGAAATTGTCCGCGCGGATATGGAGTCAGCAAAAGAAGCCATTGTTGCGTGGAGCTGGGATCTAGTAAGATAAGTTTGATGGCCTGAATCTGGAGGTTGATACGCGGGAATAGGTCCTTGGCGAGAGCCGGAGAGACAGGAGACAGGAAGACAGGGGGTGGGAGGGTCCTGCCCGGGGCCCATAATATCCCTTGTGCTTGTCACCTCGTATGTACTTCGGAGGTTGTCGAAGTGAAGCTGACCCACGTCGTTGGTCGGGCCTCTCACGCGCCGTGCCGGAGGTGCACACGCACGCCGCTCACTATGTATTTTGCTATGATTGTTGAGTATCGACGGGTTGACGTTGCATGGGAATACAGGCTGCTGGAGCTCGAGTGGCAATGTGCGGTCCGAACGAGGGCAGACAGAATGGTGCCTTTTGAGGAGGATGTGAAAGTTGTAGTGGACGACGAAGAATATCATCAGAGGCGCAACAGACAAGGAGGAGGGAGCAGAGGTGATTACGAAAGTAGCACTAACGCGGCGCCAGGTAGATGTACAAGCTCAACCGCACTAAGAGCGGTGCTAACCGCTAGTCCTCCGTACTTTCGCTTCCCCGAGCCCCAGATAGTGGAGGTTTGTGAGTGGTCTTGCCGCCTTCTAGCTCCATCGCCATCGCTGGCCTCAGTTTCTCTCCACTTCATCTCCATTTGCCTAATGTACCCCGCAAAGAGGCGCCGAGCTATCAAAGACCCGGCTCACGACAAAAGGTTCGACGAGATGCTGCGACAGAATCCAGAGTGAATGAGTGAGTGAGTGAGTGACCGTTTCATACGTTTGCAGCTCGGCTTCTTCAACGTCAGCAGTCAAGATGCTTACAACAAAGGACGGCACGCATGTACTGTGCAGGCACCTCGAACGAGCATCTTCTCTGCACCAGGGGCCGAGGCTCTCTCGTCGATGCAACTCCAGCCAGGAATCGCTGCCCGAGTTATCCGTCGCCTGTTTCTAAAACGGGACACACAGCCCATGCAGCCTCAGCGTTGCATTGCTTGGGTCCTTGGTTCCCTTGCCGCTGGAGGGCCCCATTGTTCCCAAGGTGGACGAGGTGCCCAGGAGGGGGTGATGCAGGATCGCCGAGCCCAATCACAGCAGATGGGCGTGATACAGATAGGGCAAGTCCACACTAGCAGGGCTGGAGCCAGCTAAATCGACGACGAAAGCAAGGCAAAGCCCAGCCGTTGGCTATTGGAGATGCAGTCGAGCTGGAGACGCAAAGGAACCCCCCGGCGTCAAGAAGTGGTCTCCGCACTAGCCGCCTAGGCTAAGGCCATCTGCCGGATGTGCCTGTGCCAGCCACTCACGGAAGGCCATCGCCCTCAGATGCGGCCTCGTCGTCTTCATTTGAGGTCCGGAGAGGCGCTGTTGGAGATCCCCTTGCCAGGAACAGGGGCCAGCGAGCAGCCACACCCCCCCGAGAGCCAGCTCCAATTCTTCCATGTTGCTCCGAGGTCTTCGCTTTTCCTATTCCCTTCTTCTTCTTTCCAAGTTACGTGATGGTAACTAGTTGGGAGCTGACCGTTAGCCTTCAGTTGGAGGTCGTGTCGTTGACGAGCTACATCTTACGCGGCACTCTATTTCAGCCGACAGGGTACTGCTTGTACGTAGTACATCTGTACATACATGACTGATATCTGTCAAACGGTTCCCTTTTTCTGGTTTCTGGGCACACGCTGCTGTGTAACGGTCTTGGCTCGCATTCAGTGCAACATGATGCCACCTTTCTCGGAAATCCGGCACGCTGGGAACGTCGATGATAATCTGTCATTCGCATGCTGATCCCCTGGTGCAATTGCGAGAGACCCTGAAGCTTTTCCGTGATACCTGCATGGACCAGGACAGACCACAAGTACCTGCGTGACGGAGTACGAAGTACAGGTTACAGAGCACTTGTACTATCTTGCACCATCCTGGTCGCCGTGCTTGATGCCATCGCTCGACAAAACTGCAAGGTCGTGGATTCTCCCGACCCCGCCCGCTTGTTTCTTTCAATGCGGAGACGAGCGACAGACCACGCAGTTGATACCAGTCGGTCCCTCGTCATGATTGGAGGTCTTATTTCCAAGTTCATGCACAAGATTGGAACGGCTCATCCAGGCGGCAGTAAAGGTGGATTTGGAGGAAACGAGGAGCAAGGCAAACTGAACGGTTACAGGGGCACAACATGGCCAGCTCCCCGGTGACGATGCCTGCAAAACCGCAACAGGAGATACCCACTGCTGGCAGCATCTTTGCTAACCGGCCGCTAAACATGTTTAGTCTCTGACAAGGGGGTTGGAATTGAGTTGCTCTATCGCGTCCAGAGGACGCCACTGAGGGGAGGCCATGGCGCAACTGTGTGATTCTCATACAGATCGCCTCGTCGTTGGGGGTGGATGACCTTGCTCTGGTAGCCTCCATTGGCTCGGGGCTAGCATTTCCAACTTGAGCCCCGACTTCACACGCCGTTTGGAGAAGCTACTTGGCGAATATCACCCCGTCAACCTGGGGCGTGGACTAGAGCCGTTGGTCCTGCTTTTGGGCGGGAACTAAGCTGTCATCGTATCCCGACGCCTCTTTGGTATGTATGTCTACACCCACCCTGTGATCATCTCTACTCACTTGCTCCTCGTGGTCGACGGAAAGGAGCCGTAGGAGAGGGGAGGCCTGGTCAAGATACTTACAGGCATATACGGAGCAATGCGCCCTGGCTCTCCGGGGTTCCAAGCGGCCGGCCATAAGCGCAGCTCAATACGCGGCCGATTGCACAGGTCGTTATGGAGCACTAGGACGAAGTTCAGATTACTTCGGACATGGGATAGAATGACAGACGGCTTCCTTGTCGACGTTGCCTGCAGGCACGGAGCAATTTGCTGAATTGCTCTGCAGACGACGATTGCAAGAGGCGTCCGGGGGCGATGCAACATGACGTTCCCTATCTCAAGAGGACCTTGAAATACTGCCGAGCCAGGCACTCGTGTGTCTCGAGATTCGCGTTTGCTGTCGTCGAGGCAATTCTTAGCTCCCAATGCTACCCCTCTCGGTGAACCGTCGACGACTCTGATTAAGGTTGGTGTGCCTCCTCCTCGCCTTTGTTGCTTGTCCAGGGAGGGTGGTGACTCGGATAAAGTTGGTGTCCTGCATGCGACAGATTCGGATTTCCTTGTCAAATCTAAGGACCGGTACCTTTTGGAGGGTACCATTCGTTCGCGTTGAAGTTCTTGAGCCCGAGTATCGCACAGCCATTCAGCGTGAGGCAGGCTCGTTCTCAAGTGCCTAGGCATTGATAATCATCCCCAAGGAGACGTCTGGGTTTTGGAAGTTGCCATCCTCGCACCTATATAGCCTCGAGGAGCTCCCCCCTATTCCTCCTCTCCCCTTCCCCAGCTCTGACCAACGGCATCTGGCTCCATCGACACCATCAAGGTTGGCCCTAGTTCTTATATGCAGACATCTCCTTGTGTATCTCGACACAGTTGAGGTTTGATCGGGTTGCCGCAACACCGAGACCTTCCCGAACCTCCACAACTCGGGCTTCAGAACCACGTCCCGAGACTCTCCGAAACCGCCAACATGGAGAAGGTTTCCCAGGGCCTCTCTCGGGCTAAGGAAGATGCTGCTGCGGCCTATCGTACTGATGCCAACATCAACAGGGCCAAGCGCTGGGCTGGGCCCATCGCTCGCCGCGTCCCGTCTGTAGCGGCCGAGTACCTCATCGAAAAGGTCCCTATTGTCCAATGGCTGCCCAGGTACAACCCCAAGTGGCTGCTGAACGACTTCATCGCCGGCATTACTGTTGGTGTCATGTTTGTGCCCCAGGGCATCTCCTACGCCAAGATTGCCACCATCCCGGTGGTACACGGTCTGTACTCTGCCTGGATCCCGTCCTTGCTCTATCTCTTCATGGGAACTTCGAAAGGTCAGTCAGATTTGTCTCCCCACATGATTCCTCTATATGGGGCGGGAATGCCACCTCTGTTTCGAGCGTTTGCTAACGAGTTTCATCCATACAGAGGTCTCCAGTGGCCCAACTTCGGTTCTTGGACTTCTTACCGCTGAGGCGGTTGCCTCTCTGCCAGATGAGGACCCGGCCACTGTTGCTTCGGCCGTGGCCTTCATGGTTGGCGTCTACGCCCTGATTGTTGGGGCTCTCAAGCTCGGTTTCCTCCTTGACTTCGTCAGCGGACCTGTCTTGACTGGCTGGATTTCAGCCGTTGCGTTGGTCATCTTGCTTGGTCAGGTTGGCTCGCTCGTCGGCCTTACGGTCGGTAGCACAACTGTCGAAATCATCCGCGGCGTCCTTGGCCATCTTGACAAGATCCAGGGAATGACGGCCTGCATTGGCTTGACTGGCATTGCGATGCTTCTCGTCTTTGAGCACGTCGGCAAGACTCTTGGCAAGAAGAACAAGTGGATCAAGTTCGCCTGCACCAGTCGAGCGGCAGTCGTCCTCGTCATCTACACCTTGATCTCCTGGGGCGTGAACCGTAACCGTGGAGAGGACAATTACATGTGGGCCGTGACTGAGATTAACTCCAGCGGACTGCAGAAGGCCAAGGCTCATGACACCTCTCTCCTCGCCAAGGTGGCCGGTCGGGCTGTCGCCCCCTTCATCGCTATGTCCATCGAGCATCTGGGCGTTGGAAAGGCCTTTGGTCTGCGAAACGGATACGACATTGACCGCTCTCAGGAGCTCTTGTTCCTTGGAACCGCCAACATGGTTGCTAGCATTCAAGGCTCGATGGCGTCTGGAGGTGCCATGAGCCGCACGGCTGTTTCCAGCGAGGCCGGCTCAAAGTCTCCGTTGAACTTCATCTTCACTGCTGGGTTCGTGCTTTTGACTCTCTACGAGCTTGCCCCGGCCCTGTACTGGATCCCCAAGGCAACTCTTTCCGCCATCATTGTAAGTTTGATCTCATGCTGCCGTGGATATTCAATGGATGCTAACGTGCTCTCTTCCTCCTAGATCATGGCCGTCGCCCATCTCGTCTCCCCGCCCAAGCTCTTTTACCGATACTGGAGAATCAGCTTCATCGACTTCGTTGCTTCCATGCTCGGCTTCTGGGTGACGCTCTTCACCTCGACCGAGATTGGGCTGGCCGTGTCCGTGGCCTTCAGCCTCGTTTATACCCTTCTTAGACTTGCTTTCCCTAAGTTGGTCAAGGTCTCTCACTCGCAGGCTGAGACCAATCACTGGACGCTCTCAAAGAGCCGCCCCAACGACGCTGAGATTGATGTGCCCCCTGAGGCGTATTACGTCAGATTCACAAACGACCTGCTGTTTCCCAACGCCGAGCGTCTCAAGAACGCGATTGTTGATGACATCAAGGTCCGCTACACGCCCAACGCGGCGATGCTGCAAGCCGCCGAGGAGAACCGCACCTGGAACGACTCCACGAAGCGCCGAGTTGCCAACATTCGCAAGAGACTGCACATTCAGCCCATTTCTACAGACATTTCCCCCCTGCGCTACATTGTGCTCGATTTCGGCATGATTTCATTCATAGACACGACCGGCGTGCTGCTTCTCATCGAGCTGAAGATGGCGCTGCGCAAGTACCTGGGCAAGGAGCTGCAATTCCGCTTTGTCAACATGGCTCCGGAGGTGCTCGAGAGGTTTACGCGCTCAGAGTGGGAGTTTGCCCGCGAGGGCGAAGAGAGGACTGGTGATGCCGACGTCATCTACTCTTCCTTGGAGGTTGCTCTTCTCCACCGCGATGGCGATGAGAAGGACGAAAAGGTTGAGTTTGTCGAGAAGACGCTGGATGTGTAAATGGTCGAATTTTTGGGTGGATTTGGGACTTGGGTTTGGTAAATACGCGTGCTGGGAGTGTATGGACAGGGCTTGGAAGCCCTGGAGGAGTTTGGGATAAGGGAATTTTCTTGCGATGGAACATGGGCAACGTTATGATTATGATATTGATATCTGTCTGCTGAGGGACGACCCGGCGAGACACACTTTAGCTTCTCAATCTACCTTTTTGATCACTAAGATACGCTTCCTAGTCGTACTGGGGCTCTGCAGTGTTATTCCTCAAACGTGGCGGTTTACTAGTGGGCATCATAGTCAGGCAAACAGACAAAGACGATAGCCCAGAGGGACATGCTATAAAAGGCGTGGCTATCCAGCTACCGAACGCAGCTGTCTAGCGTTCAAATCGTAGCCAACCGCTGCTGAACATTCCTCAATCACTCTTATTTATCGCTGGATATAGTAGGTGCTTATCCATGTTTATACGACGTACGACAGGAACAGACCTGCGTGTATACGGACGTCTTACTGACGTATAGCTGCCTAGATACACGCGGACTCCGGAGTCTAGATCTGGGCTTCTACTGCACGGAAGAAGCATGGCGCCAGACGCCTTTCCCCTTTCTCCCCTCGCCATTCTCGTACATTCTGTACGCAAGTTCTGTGTTCCGGGCCGGACGAAGTTCGGCATCAAGAGAGAGGAACTGGCCCTCTGAGGTTTTACCTAGCGTTGATGGCTCTGTGTGGAAAGGACTTGAGTATATAGGAGAGGGGAGAGAAACTA
The DNA here is from genome assembly GCA_020002365.1 of Trichoderma gracile. Classification (NCBI taxonomy): domain Eukaryota; kingdom Fungi; phylum Ascomycota; class Sordariomycetes; order Hypocreales; family Hypocreaceae; genus Trichoderma; species Trichoderma gracile. Next base: position 239,236 of record JAINEY010000008.1, read on the forward strand.
TTGCTTTCTTGATTTGTCTCCTTCTCCTTCACGACTTCCTCGTATGGGACCCGTCTGTGCTTGTATAGACTGTAACAACAAAAACCCTAGGGGTTCGAAAGTCGATAGGCCAAGGGATTCATGCCACAATATGTTGGGGGTGGCTGTCTCGGTGTGTGCCCTTTTACGTACCTTTGTACATACGTAACTGCAACTTGGGGAACTTTTGGGGACTGGGGAGTTCACAGAGCTGCTGTATTCTGTGGAAAAGGGGCGAGAGGAGTCATTGAGGGGGACACTCGTGAGGAGGCAAAGCTCGACAAGGGGGGAAGGTGGGAGAGAAAGACGGAGAAACGGACGGGGGGGGGGGATATGCGAGGGACCTTGGTTTGGAGGCGAAAAAAGTATTGGAGTCACTTGCTCAGAATGCCCGGGGAGGGGGGTGTTTACGGAAGGATATACGGCCTGTATATGCGGTCGAAAGAAGGAAAAGGGGGTGTGTTTCCCCGATGAGGTAAGAAAAGGGGGCGTGTGAAGGGCGTATATGCGGAGAAAAGTCACTCAGGTAGGCTGTATGTGTACTCTTATGGTGCTGGGCTCAGTGGGGAGGCGAGTTGTGCTGATGGGGCTTTGAAAGGGTCATGATGGCGGCTTCATTCACCATTGGACGGGGATGATGAGGCGAATAGGGGGGTGTACACTCCTTACTTCTACCTTGCTTGTATCGTGACTTGAACCACAAGTAAAGCAGGGTATCTATCTTGATGTGAAGACTGGAGGAGGAGGGGGAGGACAAGATGAGGCGTGTCAGTGCGTCCGTGGGTCAATGTTGGAGTCATGGTACTACTTCGTATAAGTTAGGATGACAAGCTCAAGTGGCGATGAGCAGCGGTAAGTAAGTACAGATAAGGGGCAGCGGGGGGAGGAAGAATTGACTGGATCAGAGGATACTCAGACCGCGATGTTTGCCTAGTCAAGTTAGGAGAAGAAAGGTAATTGTCTTTGTATAGTAAGCAGCATGGCTATCACTCAAGTTAAGGCTTTTGTACGAGGGCATGATACGATGTCCCCATCGTCGTTCGGTTGATGGCCCAGTCAGCAACAGCATGAGATGCGTTCACTCGAAGCAGAAGGCTTCTCAGCCCCGTTTCATCCAGTGACAAAGAAATTGCAATTGATAGTACAACAAGACTCTCACAAGACATATCATCTCCCTCAATCGCCGCCATAGATCAAAGCATCATCCATGCCCCTCCCCTGTTCCTCCATAGACCTTTTCCACATTGTTCCTATGCACGCACTCGCTCAAACCCAAGTTTGAGAACCATAATGTTTCCTCTTCAGTCCTTCGACATCATCCATGACCTTCTACCAAATCGCAAGTTTTCGACACAAAAGAAAGCCATCCTTAGTTGATCAATTCCAGGCTTGTAGCTTCATGTCTCTCAGCTGCTCGACTACATCGTCAGATTCCACGGCCGTAAGATTGGGAGTATCCTCATCGGTAATTCGCACAAAGAAGGGGTGAGTCTCAGTCGCTTCCCTGCCAAGGCAAATATAGCCAATGGGCGTATGAAGGACATCGTGGGCTCTGCAGCGGACGCCAAGCCATTCGATGAGGAACGCGAGGCTAATCGGCTTGTTCCCCTCTGAGCCTCGGATATAGTCACCCGTCATCTTCCACTCGTGGTAGTCTGTGTATAACCGGCCAGCCAGAATACCGAGTTCTACCTTCAGCTACGCGGGAAACACGGCGTCAGAAGAAATTGCTGGAAGTGAATAATACCGAAGCTGATTAAACGGCACCATGGCTCGTGTAACGGGAGCCGCGTAGGCGATTAGGTGTATCTTGACTTTGTTTCGATACAGTCGAAGTCGTGGAATAAGAAGCTCGGCTTCCTCTGGGATGATAACGAGGGCAGTCTCAGTAGATGGGCTCCAGAGGATCCATTCCACAGGGCGCTATCAATATCACCAAACGGTTAGCATCATGTCATTTTTGATGACGGCAACAGCGGATTGAATCCACAGTGTTCGACTTACCAGAAACCGATCTCCTACTGATTTGTCAGCCTTGGGGAGGACAATGGTCTGACAAAACTCCCGCGAAACAAACAGCCGTGATCCTCTGCCGCAGATCCCAAACTTTCTACCCACCGTGGTCCTGCCAATGTAATCAAGAGCAGGGATGGACTCGCTGACGCTGGTCTCCAAAACTCCCGTCCTCATAAAGTTAAGGATGACCTCGTTTAGACCGGAAAACTTGAGTGGTTGATAGTGAACCGGCTTCTCTGGCTCACGGACAGCCTCAACCTGCACCTCGACTTGGCGCTCCTGCTCGACTTCTCCCAAGGCTTCAAGTGAAGACACGACGGTCTCCTCACAGCCTCCAAGCGCATCGGCAAATTTCTGGAGTTGTCGAGTCTTCAGTGGACCGCGTTGTTGCGAGGATCCTCGGTTAGGCATTGCTCCCCGGTTGGGCATTGCTCCATACAACTGAGCAAGAGTCTGATGCTCTGACTGCTGTAACAGCTTGAGGAGCTTCGACCTGAATATCGACGAGTTCAGAAATTGCGGATACTCCAAAAAGGCGTTCTCGCGTCGGCAAAAGTCCCTGCCCTGTGCTAGAAAGAGTGGTCGGAGGTCCTCATTAGCCTGGCATGTTTGCTCGAGAAGCCAAAAAATGACCTCTGGAGATCCGATCGACTGCTGTGCTGAGGACATATGATATTTCTTGCACGTCTCTTTGATGCTGATGTCGACCTCCGGAGGGGCGAAAAATGCTAGAGACTGACTTATACCAAGTTGTCTGAGCCGCATGGCCGCTGTTGTGAGATTACACGATTAGTATCAGGTTCCTCGCATAACTCGTAAAAGCCGCACAATTGAAACATAAAGAGTAGACTTACCTTGCATGGTATTATCTTTTGTCTGCTTCAGAGCCAAAGTGAGCGCTGCTCGTGCATTTTCCGGCAGCTTTAAATCCACGCCTCTGGTATGAGCCTCATCGAAGTAAACGAAGCATCCCGTGAGATCATCCGCAAGTCTTGTTGCTAGCAATGGCATATCCTGTTTTGCCGCATCTCGAAACACGACCCAAGGTCTGTTGTCCTCGCGGAAGTATACAGCTGACTGTGCTTTGAGGTCGATGGAAAACCACATCTGGGCCAGTGCTCTGTTTCCCGTCTCGAGGATGTACGCGCCAGCATCGATCAAGATCTTCATTCCTCGACAGTGAAGCATCCGAAGCATCTCAAATTCACCTAGACGCTGGCCACTGCGGTCTGTCAAGACTGCGTACTCTCTGTTTCGGGGCTGCAACAGATACGAAAGTACCTCGGCATTCGTCTGGAGCAACCCGGCAAGATCTTCCTGCTGGATCGTCATGGGAAGCATGTATCGGTTGTCGTTTGTCCCGCTGAAGCCCGTCGTCCGCGCACCGGCAATCACCCTCGACGACTTGAGTGGCACATCCCACGCCGAAGCCTGAAGCTTCACAGCGAATTGGCGCGCATGGATCGGGAATACAAAGTTGTTCATGAAGTGGTTGGTCACCACTCGGTTTTTTCCTAGATGACGCCAAAGAACTTGCATCTGAACCTCATCTTCCACATTGATCAGATTCCAGGACTGTAATGCCAGGGGAAGGGTCGACTCTGATATCCATCGCTCATATTCCAGCGCCGCATCCTCGGAAGTTAGCACACGCTGCAATCCCTGTCGGAGCTGGTCATATGAGAGGCCGGCATAATAGAAGCTCAGACATGTCAATACAATGGCAACATCGGGATGGCCATACTCTGACAGATCGGACGGGACACCCTTCGCTGCAAAGGGAACTGCGACGGGAGAGCGTTTCGGGTGCAGGCCGTACTGAACATTCCACCTCTTTCCAAGACAAAGGATCATGATTCTGTGTACAATCAGGCCCCTGACAACCAGCAGCTTGGTGGCCGCAGTCTTTGGGTCAGCGAAAGCCTTGCTAGCCCTCTCAAAGAGGCTGTTGTCAAACGCTTCTTCGGAAAGCGCTCTCTTGATTGCCGTTCGTGTCTTCTCATTAATCACCTTATCTTGATGAAGGAATGGTGCTTTGCCGCTTGCGATGTCCTCGATGATAAGCCGATGAAGCTCATCTTCAGCATCGCCCTTGAGGAACTGTACAGACGGAAACCAAGATGAGCGAGTAACCACTTCGATGCTTCCAGGAAAGCTGGCCTTGAGCCGCGGAATGTACTCTGCAGCTAGAGCAAGTAGACCCTGTGCAACCTGCCATCGGAAGGGATGCCCATCTACCGCAATCTCTTTCCCGCTGGGGTAATTCAGTTGAGTCTTGGGAGACAGAGTGAAATCTGATTCGTCGAGTATGTCACGAGAATGCGAATTGAGCCATTTCTGAAACTTGATCATCCTCTCCGCCTCAGCCAGCTTGTTATCTGCGAGTCGTTGCAAACCAGATAATTTGTAAGAGAGCACGTGCTCATGGCTCGTCAAAATCAAGCCTTGTGAGCTTTGGATATCCATGTGAAGCTCACTGTACGCCTCCAGAACGTCGTCCGTTGTTGGTGTCTGCCGAGAGAAGGGTATGTGACAGATTCCTCGACCAACGATGCCACCCAATCTGGAATGCATCATCTGGGCTGTCTGCATTATGAGAGGTTTTGGAACTACAACGCGAACGACGTTGTTCCCGTCTGCCAGCACAGCTGCTGCCATGGGCATGATGATGGACGTTTTACCTAATCACACATAACAAGTCAGTTAGTTTTCGTCATTGATACAGGAGTATGGTATAACCTACCGCGTCCCATGTTCAGTTGCAGCACACTATTTTCGCCCGAGGCTGGGTTGATGATGGCTCGAGCAACATCAATCTGGTCTGGACGAATGAGGATATTGCTATCAATCTCGAGGAGAAGCCAATCCGGATTTTCTTTGATGGGATCCCAGTTCTCATGGCCGGGGTTGCGGAGCTCTTCGTCTATGCCACGCTCGTTCTTCTGCAGAGTAGCCGTTCGTAGCCGTCCTAGCCGCTGAAGCTCGGCTATTGCGCAGCCATACACGATCAGCGCATTCTTCATTCCCGGTCCAAACTGGTGATTGGCCTTTGACTGTAAGAGCTCGAGCAGCTCTACAGTGGTTGAGCATGGCAGAAGGTCGCCCATCTTGAGCCACTTGAAGCTCGGGTCGGTTGCCCAAAGTGCAGCTTGGATGGAATTGTTGTAGCATTCTGCTACCAATTGCATGCTCCGAATGGCGTCCTTGATAGTTTCGGCGGAGGGGTTGGACCAACTCGAGTCATTGCGTGTCTCTCGATGGCTCTGTTTGAGAGCCGTCAAGCTAGTCAACAGATCTTGGCTATAGCTATGTCGAAGGTCATCCGGTGACTGAGCAAACGACGTGAGAATACCTTCCAGCTCTACAGTCTCCTTTGGCAGCCCCTCCTGCTCTTCTAGGTCTTCGCAAACCGAGCTTCTCGCCTCATACGCTTTTGCACAAAGCTCGATCTTGAATGATTCCAGTTGTGGACATGAGTTTGTCACGAGATCTTGCGAAACCGACGGGACAATGCGCTCGTTCCCCCTGCCAACAAATTGAAGGGCACTTGACACAGACTGTTGAGGGCGTTCTGCGACTTGAACACCATGATATTCCCGTAGAAGTACGTCGACTTTGGCAATATAGGCACACAACTCATCGTTATGGCACCTGCGATTCCATTCCGGCTCGATATAGTCCAAAGCAAGGTTCACATCGATCAAGGGCCAGTTCCGGTTGGTAAAGCCGGCATCTTGCGGCAGATGGGGCCACTGAGCCAGTATAAGCTGGGCGAGCTGCCTACCTTGCTCTTCGCATTCATCGTGGTGCCGTTCAGTGTCTGCATGCAGCATCCCCCTGCTTTTCTTGAAGTTTCGTGCAGAGATGTAAGCATTGGAAATGAGTTCTTGAAGAGTGTCGGCTGACATCGGACCACGATCCTTGAAGCGTGAGAACGTAGCATGCAGGGGGGGTTCCAGTTGTCTAATCTGCTTGATACGACAGAACCCGATAAAAGACATTAGAAGATCCATGTCATTGTCAATATTGAAAGCCAGTAAGCCTAGCTGGAAAGCCCACAGAGAAACGTCCTCTGCTCCGCGGCACATGCTGACCAAGCTTCCCCAGCGCGAACTGATGGGATCCTCGAGCTGGCTAGCAAGGGGCTGAGCACTGTGTGTAGGGCAGACCTCACGGAAGCCGTCGATGGAATCCCAGGTCTCGAGAGTTCTCATCAGGTCGCTACTCATGTTTATACGTGGCTCAGACGCACGAAGAAGCTTAATAACTTGGTATACTCTGTCGCCACTTGGAGTTGAGCGCTTATCGCGAGCTGGATAAGTGTAGTCGATTTGGATCAGATGTGTCGTATCCTGCGTTGGACGCTCATAGATCTGCCGCCGAACTTGAGATCGGTGGCGAAGCTGGGAGAAATCGCCGACGGATCTCACGCATTCTGTCTCAGATGAAGAGAACTTCGCCAGTCGGCTGATTCTCGTTTCGGTGGACCGAATGACCTCTTCAAAACAATCGCTTTGAATACTCGTCGTCAGAGAAGAGTCCCAAACCACCTTTTGCAAGCGCTTGATGTTCTGAGGGTAGTATTCTCGTCGAGGCAGAAGGCTGGCCAGTTTTTGTAGGTCAGTCGGGGCAAATGGAGCCCAAGGCTGAGCGGCGCCAGATTCGAGGACTCGAAGGGCTTCTTCAGTGCCCGTACGGCCTGTCAGAGGATCTGGCAAACAGAACGACGTCGCAGCATGGCACATGGCTTTCAAGAAGAGTAGGCGGCGCTCTGGAGGGTTCGAAATCCGACCGATTATAGGATCTATATCGAACCGGCAGTAGCCATGGGAGGAGGTCAACTTCACAGACACGTGGATATCATGCTGGTTGCGGCTCCAAGTCATATCTCCAATGGGTAGAATGACGCTCCGCCTATCAGGATCTGCAGCAGCCCGCAGCACAATCTTGCTCGCCAACCCATACCATGTGCCAACATCCTGGTTCAAGTCAATCGAAGCTTTGAGTTCGCGGCTATAGAGTAAGCCGATATTGTTGACGTGGAATGACAGATCTAGGTGATGAAGCTCGACTGACAGCTTTCCCGTAGGAGATCGAGGCTGGAAGACGGTCAAGTTCCATGGCATCTCAAAGTGCTCAAACACTCTAGAAATCTGACGGAACTCTCGAGACCTGGGATCAACCAGTATCACTTCATCGCGCCCACCACGAGTCGCACATTGCGTTCTTAGGTCAATGAGCCAATCCTGCGGCTGCCAAGTCCACGGTTGTCGGCGAACCTGGACAACTCTTGTCTTCAAATTCAGCCAATGAAAACAATTTTCGATGAGGCTTGCAGGTAAATCGAAAGAGTGGTCCTCAACCTTTTCAAAGACCTGGGGGCGAAGGAGCTCAAACTGGTCACCTGTACTTGAGATAGCCCGAATGACTATCTGGGAGCCGCGCATACCAAAGTGAATAGCGTAGCCTTCAGCATAATCCGCAAGCTGATGTGTCATATGAGGGATGACTGAAGGATACACGAGCAGATTGCGATTTCCGAACAGAGATCGAACAGCTGGGTGATTGCGCATCTCCAAAGGAAGACTTCCCCGCGGCTTTCCATTCACCAAGAAATGTCCATCCAGGATGTTCAAGTGAAATACTTGCGAGCGTCCAGATGGCTCAAGCCTGGTACATACTATCCACTGTGAATTGGGAAGGCTTGTCCAGAGGGATCCGGATGGGGCTTCGTACTTTGTTTGAGACTGTCTAGTGATTCCAAGGGCCTCTTCGAGAACTGTCGAATGCGCTTGAACAGCCTCATGAAGCGCGTCCTCCAAGCGGCAAGCCATCTTGGCATCTCGAATCATCATGCTTCTTAACACCGTTGGCATGCCGCTGATACCAAAGGTCAGGTTTTCCTGCAGGGCTACTGACGCTCTGACCCATGCAGAAAGCTCCGAAGATGTCAGACGTGCTTCAGATTCGATGTATCCTTCAAAGGTTCGGCGACACAGCAAGGCTGCTTTGAGACAATACATTGCAATACGGCTTGCCGCTACTCCATCCTGGGTTTTTCGAGATTCCATCTGTAGTTGTGATATCCAGGCCAAGGTTGCTGCCCGAGCCGTGCTGAGTAGCTGCTCGGACTGGCAGCGCGTTTGGCCGCGAGGCAATAGGGAAAACATTCGCAGGGACAGGTTAATCAGCAGCTCCATGCAATTTGTCTCCCGCCAGTTGTTTTGAATGGATGTCAGTCTACTCTTGATCTGCTCCCTTAGGCTGCTGACGAAAGCCTGTTCTCCCATGACGGCGTGAACAGACCGCAGAACCCCAGTCTCCTTCTCGAGGCAGGGACCAGCCTGGACGGCCAGCTGGGACAGTAAGAGAGTAGTATCCTCGTTGCTGAAGTTGAGATTCGACGAGCCTAACTCAACGAGGATGTTTACCAGACGCCGTGATTTACCAGCCAGGAGCTTCTGGTACGTGGAAAATTCAGCCGCCGACATGTTCGGGGGGCATTTCGTAAGATTCGCTTGGATCTGATAAGATGACGGACCGTCGACATCCGGGGCTGGATGGCTCTGGGACTTGAATACGGTATCGGAGAGCCCCAGTGGAACGTGGACACCGCAGAGATGCTGCAGAGTCGGATGCTTGTTGAGATCTGCCACCCAAACCTTTGCACCGTGATCGTAGAGGTCAAAGTCCGCGGCAAACGGTAAGAGGATCTTCGCCAAAGGTACCAAGCCACTATTGAAGCTGTAGTGTGTCTCAGTGAAGCACTTTTTGACCGACGCAAAAGAGAGGCAGCTGCTGTCTGCTGTCATGAAGTCTTGGAGCTGAGGGCATTTATGAAGCCTCGTTTGAGGTGAAGGCGACAACTGTCGAGCTGGGTGGGCCAGATCGCGCAGGATTTTCCATGTCGTATTCCTGTATGCTGACAAGTATGATGGGATAGCGAGCTCAAAGACAATCGAGTGTCGTTTGGATTCGTCGTCTGGAAGGAAGTCCTCGTGGACTTGGACAGTCAGCCGCTTTCTGCGGCGCCAGTAGAGACATCTGGCGCAGTTTGAGACATCGCGAACTTCGCCCTCAAATGTGCACAGGCAGTCCAGGTCGTTGATCCTCTCGGTGTATTCTTTGTACTGGCGGGTTTCCTCTTCCCAGGTCGCCGCCTTTATAGCACGGTCCACATCAGAAGCATCTTGGATATCGACCATTAGCTGCCTCATGGCTGCGTCCTGGCGCGCATACTCTGCGGCAAAGCTGTCTGCGGTCCGATGGTGCAAAAAGTGAGGATGTCTGGCATTATCCCGACGCTGTGCCAAGTACGCCTGGACAGCCTGTAGCCGTTGCATGCCCGCCAGTGTAGGTAGTTGCAGTACATCCAACAGTCGAGGTTCAAAGATCGGCCTGTAGTTAACCAGAAGCGGGCAGCACACGATGGCGCACTCGTCCATCCGCATCCAAAGCTCAAAGATGGAGAGAACTTTGACGCTTTCCTGGGTAGGGTCGCCGTGGTAAAGGTTACCGACTTGGTTGAGATAGTCGTGGATGCTCCCGGCGAGCTCCTGGCAGCGACTCTTCGCTTTCTGCAGATCAGGTGGCCTTCTTTGTGCGTCTCTCTCTATATTCAATTCTAATTGAACCAGAGTTGATACCTTGCTGGTGAAGGCAAGTTTTTCCTGGATTGGCTTGTCCAAAGGGTCAGGAAGATCCAGCGATGCGTTGCCATGGTTGAAACAAGGGGCGTAGTAGCTTGCGAAGAGCTCGTCGAGGTGGGAACGACTATTTGTAAGTGATAACCGAACAGAGTCATCTGAGGCACGGGGCTGCAGCCTCAAGACACGACGCATCGTCTTCAACTTGAACTCGTCCCAAACCTTCTTGACGTTGTTGCTCGCATGTTGAATTGTCTTTTCAATATGTGGGACGGTGCTGCAGAAGGCTGCGTTGAAACTCTGCTCGTATGTCGAGGATACGCCAGCCTTGTCCTTTTCGAGTTTGATCATTCGACGGCATAGTTTGGCTCGTAGAGTAATGACCAAATCAGGCTCAAGCCGTTCAAGGCCGGCGAAGGAAGGGAGCTCAGTCGAAGCGTCGTCGAGCAGTTCGGAAAAGAAGATGCACATGAGCAGTTTGTAGCATGCTCTTCCAGACTTTCCGAGGGAAAGATGAAGATGTCTTTGAGCCGTCACCCGTAGCACTAGCCAGAAAGGAAGTCTCCTCCATGGCAACAGGCCGTTTTTCGCAAAGTTGACATCGTCTCTGACCCTCTTTCTGAGCTTGGGGACGGGTGCAGATTCACCGATCGCCTCGAGCAGGCTCAAAAGCATCTGCGAAATCAGAGCCGGATCGGTAGTGTCTCGAACCTCGGCGACAGAGACCCGTGCTTTCTTAGCCCGAGCTTGCACATGATGAACGGCTTCCATGCTCGCCTGCTCAAGAAATGTAGCGAGATTCTCCTGGAACTGCTGGTTGTTGAAGTCGGCCAAGCTCAAACGGACAGCACGGCCCGGAAAGTCCCATGTGAGTGCATTGTCTGCAGCGAGCACATGCTCAGTCACTGGAGAGACTTCGAAAGCTTCAAAAATGACGAATTCCTGTTTGTTTCTAGCACAGCATGGTAAGCGAAACGAAAGCATTGTGTCGTCAGAAGGGGGCACGGTACTTACTGGTCGATCTCGCGTCGGATGAGGATTGCAGCGTTCTGCTCGACGACATAGCAGGCGAGAGTCACGCCCGATTCGAGCAGGCTGAACTGTTTCAGAAGCGCCTCTCTATCGAGTTGACCTCGGTTCAGAGCCTTGCATGCTCGGAGCGAGTCGCTCAAAGACTGGAGGGCATCTGCGAGCGGCGGGGCAGCCAGGTGCTTCAGCTTCTCGCAGGCATTCAGAAGCCTCTTAAGAAACTCGCTCGAGATGGCGTCGTAGTCGTCTTCCTTTGCTCCAGGTATCTTGGGAGGGAGCACCGCATGCTCGATCATGGACCGTATCGACGCCATGCCGACGGGCCGTGGGGAGGTTGGAAGTCGGGACGCAAAATGGCTGAGGCGAAGAGACGAGGGCACGCAAAATGCAGGATTTGGTGGTGTGTGAAGATTTTGCAAACGGCAAGTTGAGAAAAATGGGAACGCGTCAAGATAAGCATTGGGCGCGCAAGCCCTGACAGCTCTCTGGAGTTGGCGGCCAAAGCTTGCCAGCTGGCAGCCGGCGGCCAGCAGAATCTTGACGCAGCAAGCCGATGGCCATATCCGCGCACATTAGAGGCTTGCTTTGCTTCATTTTATACAGGATATGTCTCAAATGAATCCAGTGCTGACGAAGCAGAAGCATCGGTTGCTGTAGAGGAAGATATCGGTTAGGCAGTGCCTCAGGTTAGGTAAAAGCAGCTATCAGTATGGTGAATCGAGGACAGGATATATGGAAGCACGAAATTGATGCTTCAAACCCCAAGGGAGAGAAATGTTTGCAACTGGAACGCTCGTGATGATGATGACCATGATGATGATGGGGAGGTGAAGTAGAAGGAGGAGGAAGCAGAGCAAAGGCAGGAAGTGGTGATGGCACAGCGCGGCGAGTCAGGTGATCCCATGCAATGGACAAGACAGCAACAGGGCTTCCACACATGAAGAGTATAAGGTACCTTAGGTATGTTATCAGGTACAGTACCTTACCTACAGCTAGGGGGACACCTTTGTGAAGGGGGAACCGTGGGGGCAGGAAGGCTGCTTCATCTAGTACCCTACCTAACTTGAACTCGGCTATGCAGGTACCAAGTGTCTATGAACAGAGTGACGTGAAGACTCTGGTGAGGCTTTTCCAGCTACCATTTGTATTAGGTAGTAAGAGATGCTTAGGTAGGTAGGTATGCAAAGATGGAAAAATGTAGCGGTGATGGCAGAGAGTGGGTTCTCTTGTCCAGCTACCTACCTAGGTATAGCAGCGGCAGCAGCAGTCGTCAAGGTATTCATCTGCTAGGATGCTGGATAGCCACTCCCCTTATCTAGGGATGGCGGAAACCTTGCAAAGATCTAACTTCAGATGCTCTTCGAAAGGGAGGCTGCAGAGTGAGCGTTGACCATGTGGGAGGCCAACGAGAAGATAAAGGGGGTTGCGGCAGATATCCGATACGACTACAAGATGCACATACTGCTTCACAAGTACTGCTGAGCGCAGATGGAAGCTTCCAGTCGCCATTTGCCCATGAGATATAAAGTACGAGGCGAACTCCTCGTGAATGTGTCATTCTGCCCTGAAGCTCCAGAAGAAAATGAGTTCATCCTGCAACGCCTGCTTCTATCCCCCTAATAAGAGGCGACGTGATGGGATTCTCCGCGCTCTCCTAGCTCATATATAGCTTAAGTAGCTTTATTTTGTTAACTGCTCATGCTCAGTCTCACTTTGAGCTTCCTGCTGCCACCCCGTAGGGTTCCATCCAATTTGTCTCCTGCATCGACAGCAATGTTCCACCTTGATTGCAGCTCTGTTACACTCTTGTGCAAAGTGCCTCGAAACGGAAGTCTTTCTTCATCGAGAGGCTGACGAGCTCATTTACACTCTCTGTCAGTGTTCTCATGGTGACAGGAGAGAGTGATGGGAAATTGATTAATCCCGCAAACACAACTGCAAGCTCCATCTCCCGCTCTAGAACAGGCCATATATTGTGAGGAGTCACAGACGGTTACGACAAACTACTCCGTTGTAAAGGAGATCCACGTCTCAAGAAGGACAACATGAATGTAAAAGGGCAGACAAACCCCATCCGAGCTGAATATTGCAGCTTTTTCCAAACATTTTAAAAGTTGATAATACACAGATGCCGCGAGAGATACATGTAGCTATGTTGCTTTCTCACTCTCCCTCCTCCATTCCCCTCTATTTCGCACGCACCGTCATCTGGTGGCTATTAAGCCCCTTGAACTGCGAATCCGAGTCTCGCTGCTCGACATAAGGGACCCAAGTGTCGTGGCCGCCGATGGGCGACTTGCTCTCTTGCGTCCTCCGTCCGGAAATTCGTCCAAAGGCGCCGGAGAAGAGGCGCGACATGGAGTCCATGATGGGGCCCTCGAGAACGTGGTTGAGGAAGGCGGGGAGAAGCATCAGACAGGCACAGATGAGGCCGACGTTGATCTCGACGGTCCTATAATTGACAACTAGTTAGCACATGTTGTGGAAATGGTGAAGGAGGTTTTGTCGGGAATAACGTACGCCCACACGGCCATCCAGGAGAGGTTCCAGGAAGCATCGGGGTTGCTGCGCAGAATCGGCGTCATTCCAAGCCGGACAAGACTGGCAGCGCAGGCACTATCAATGCATCCACCACGTTAGAGACTCTTCGTAAGGATCATAGGGGATTGTAGCTTGAGATGGTCCATGTCTTACAAGAGACCAATGCCAAACACCGCAACGACCTTGAGTTTCCGCTTCAAGTCCATGTTAAGTCCCACCACGACAGGCACAGGCAGAACGAGCGTGTATAGATCCAAGGCCGAGCTCGAGATACCAGAGACATAAGGCAAATAGATGGGGTTCAGACAGTGACCAGGCACGGTCGGGTTCCACGCTCGCTCGACGGGGATGCAGCTGAAGACGGTGCCGAAGAAGAGGCTGGTGGTGAAGCCAAACGTCAGGACGATGCCGGCGATGATGAGGTAGCGCATCTTGATAGATCCCGCGAAGATGCGGTAGTAGAAGAAGAGGAAGGTGAGCTTGACGCAGCCCGAGGCGAGTAAATAGATGTATGAGCCGATGGTGAAGAACTGGCCAAGCCGTATCTGTTAGTTACGCTGTGAAAGACGACCGGGCCGTGAAGGTGAAGTCTGTACCTTGAGCATATCTACGACATATACAACGGGGACGTTCCATAGATGGCGCCCGATGCCTTTGTTATAACCTATTGCTACGGTTATTCTACCAAGCCCCGCAAGGATGGAGCGTAGAGGCGATCTCAACTTACAGAGGAACATGAAAACCGAAAACCCAACGACCAAACACTACCAATGTCAGTTGACGTCGTTCGCAGCATGCTTCATCTCGATCCATACTGCTTACATATGATATCACACAAAAGTCTACCAAACAAGTCAGAATATTGGGGTCCTCTCACGTAATGCAGTCTGGATAGCAGCTCGAAGGAACTCACAGTCATCCACGCCCAGCTTGGCCTTTGTGATGATGGCGCGCGTGTAAAGCCTCATGCCCACGGCCAGCGTGGTTATCGTCAACAAGGTCGAGTGCAGCGCAATGTTCTCCGACATATGGTCATACGGATCGATAAAGTTGGGCTCGACTCCCGGAGGCGGCGGCATCCCACCAACGAGCCATTGTGAAGTCATGATTGCCTTGAGTCTTTCCCGACTCCCTAGAAGCTCGTTTGAAGTCTTGAGTTCGGTAAATGAGCAGTTTTTAAATGAGTGGAAGCAGGAATCTGCAGCGGCCGGGAAACAGCAGAAGCAGAAGCAGCAGCAGTAGTAGATCAGCAGTGCGTCAAGTTGTTAGACGCACGATCCAGGAAACCCGGGGGAGCGGAGGCGCATAACTTGATATGTATTCCGGACGGCAAAAGGGCAAGACAGTAATACGCCGAAAACAGAAACACGAACCTGGGCTTGAGAGACGACACACAGAGAGAGGAGGAGGAGGCATGGCCAATCTAAATGGAGCGCATCGAAAGCCGATCCTGCGGCCACAAGGATAATAAACCGCAGAAAACCTGCGCAGCGGCATGCCTTGTTGGAGAAACCCCCATCCTCAGAGAGAGAGGGGGGACGTTTTCCCCCTTCTTTGCGTCCATCCCGGGAGTAAAACAGATTGTGCGGCCGTGGTGGAGGGTGTGAGTGGTGTGTGTCTGTGCTGTCTCTCTCGACATGCAATAATAGCACACAATATCCCCCCCCTCCCGGCCAATATTTCATTCTCGATATGCGCCCACACCTTTTCTTGCTTGTTGTTGCAGAAGGACCAAGGCTTGGAAAGGAGGGTGGACACAAAACCGAACATCGAATCCTTTGGGCTCTTTTGGGTGTAACCCTCCCCGCGAGGCTGCCAATTGGAGAGCCAGGACCTGCTTCGTAAACTGGGGCTTGGCTGTGTCCAGTGCAGTTGGAGACGTGTAAGACACGGGATTACGCATGGCCGAGTTTGCATTTGGCGTAATATGGCAGGGCAAGAAGGAAAGGAATGTCGGGCCAACGTGAGTGGCGTGTCCTCGGACGGGGAGCTGTGGAAGGCCGGTCGTTGGCAGCTTTGTTGGCCAAGACGTCCGATTCACTCAACGGGTTGATCTCGTCTGTCATTTAAGAGGGATGAGATGATGAGATTCTCATCTTTGCTTCAAAAAACTCGCCTGTTTGTTGCTCTCCAGAAGTTGACTGGAGCTTCTCACTTATACAAGAAAGTGTCACGATGGTGACCGTTTGGGGATGGCATGTCTCGGCCTCGGCGTGGCTCAGCACCACAGCCCTCACCCTCATAACCGTACGAGCGCCAAGCGGACTGAAAGCACAAGACGAGTGAAAACAAGAAGCGAAAGCAAATCATGGGCTGACCGACTATTACTCCAGTACAATCTGCTCCGCATAGTCTATAATCTGTACTTCCATCCCCTGGCCAAGGTCCCCGGCGCACCCGCCTGGAGAGCCTCTCGACTGCCCTTCATCTGGTCGCTCCTCAGGGGCACCATCGTCCATGACATTGAGAGGCTGCACCGCAAGTATGGCCCCGTCCTGCGCATCGCGCCCAACGAGGTCACCTTCGCCCACGAGGACGCCTGGCGAGACATCTTCCAGCTGCGGAAGGACCACCAGCCGTTCCTCAAGGACCCCATCTGGTGGAAGTCTCAGCCTGGCATGCCCGAGTCCCTGCTGAGCGCCATCGACCCAAAGCGCCACGCGCGCATCCGCAGTCTCCTCGCCCCGGGCTTCACTCCCAAGGCGCTCAAGGAGCAGGAGGACATTCTGCACTTTTACGTCAACCTCCTGGTGGAGAGGCTCCGGGAGCTGGCGGGCAAGGAACCCGAGGGCGGCGCCATCGTCGACGTCGTGCCGTGGTTCAACTTCATCGCCTTTGACATCTTTGGCGACCTCGGGTTCGGCGAGTCGTTCAACTGCCTCCAGGACTCAAAGTACCACCCCTGGATCGCGCTGCTGTTCAACAGCGTCAAGGCAGCATCCTTTGTTGCGGCAGCGCGCTTCTACCCAATCGTCCAGCGCCTGCTCCTCATGTGCATCCCGCAGTCTCTGCGCAAGATGCAGAGGGACCACTACCAGCAGATCGTCGACAAGGTGGACCGGCGTCTCAACTTTGAGCTGGAGCGGCCCGACATCATGTCTCATGTGATACGAGGCACAGAGCGCCGCGAGCTGCCTCCCGGGACCATCCACACTACCTTCATGGTGCTGACGACCGCAGGGAGTGAGACAACGGCCACGGCGCTGAGCGGAACCCTCAACTACCTGGTCAATAACCCCGACAAGCTCGAGACCCTGACGCGAGAGATCCGCGGCGCCTTTGAGACCGAGGACGACATCAAGCTCGACTCTCTCCGCAAGCTACCCTACCTCAACGCCGTGCTGAACGAGGGCCTCAGGCTCTGTCCGCCCATCCCCTGGGTTCTCCCCAGGGTCGTCCCGGAGGGAGGAGATACAGTATGCGGAACATGGCTTCCAGGAGGGGTATGGCAAATTCCCTCGTATATCGTTTTGCTTTTCCTCCATCTGCCCCTTTGCTCGTTATTATCCCCCTCCCCTCTTTTCTCGCGTGCAACCGTTGCATTTTCTCACCCGTTCATCCCTGGCCTTACATGAACCCCGAACATGGGAAAAGGGGGGTGCTGACCACGAAAACCCACAGACTCCCGTCTCGATACAGGCATACTCCATGAACCGCGACCCGGCAAACTTCCACGCGGCCACGTCATTCGAGCCGGAGCGATGGCTTCCCGCCAGCCGCACGGACCCGGAATCGCCCTTCTTCCATGATCGCCTCCAGGTTGTGCAGCCGTTCAGCGACGGGCCCCGGGCCTGCCTAGGCCAGCATCTGGCGTGGGCCGAGATGCGGCTCATCATGGCCAAGCTGCTCTGGACCTTTGACTTTGGGGTGGTGGAGGATCGCAGGACGCGGTGGGAGGATCTGAGGACGTTTCTGCTTGTAGAGAAGCGCCCGATCGAGGTGCGGGTGCAGCTCAGGGATGCTGCCGGCTCCGTCGCATAACTTAGTACCTACTAGTACTTCACCAACTCAACTCTCGTCGTTGTGTGTTGCGATTCTATTTCTGAGTCTGTATCTGTTTTCTGTCCCAACTGCTGTGTTGCTCGCGAGGTTGACAGGGATATCGGACCTTGGACAGGGGGGTTGGACTGCGGGTGTTAGACAAGACACAGACCGATTGACATGCCCCCCCTTGTCCCCCCGTATCGCCCACGTGAAGAGATTGCGAGTTGCTTGTTGGTGGTCGCACGCCGAAAACCTGCATGTAAGCTGTCAGAAAACGGTTGGCCTCTGGTCTATGACTGAGACTCTTTGTGTCTGTTGTGTCTGTAAAACCCCCAGGCTTGGACAAAAGAGACACGGGCAAGTTTCTTTGAGCGTTGCAGCAGCGAATGGCAAATGGGGGCCAAATCCCAGTCGCAGTCATCCTCTTCTCGTTGCATGCCTGTTTTGTCTCTCTTTCTCTCTCTTCTTTCCCCTCTTTGGCCAATCCGTCCTCGTTCAAAGTCGTAACCGCTGCTGCGCCTCTTGATGTTGCATCGTGTGGGTGATACTTTGCATTTTGCCTGCCCCCAAATCATGGCTCCCGTCCCCATCAGCCGTGTCTATCTCTCCATACTAACATTTCTCACTTCTCGTGTCCCGTTCTTCTGCGCTTGTGCTGTGCCTCGTGTATGTACCATCCAACAACGACGGCGTCTAAGCGCCAGGCAGACAGGCAGGCATGTGGCGAGACGTTCCCGTCCTCTCAGCCCAGCGTTACATGGCCCGGACATGGCACCTTGTTAAGGCAGCCTTTTTTAAAGCCCATAGATCTCTCTCATTGGACCTGGACCGAGGCTTTTGCGCATCATCCTGATTATGCACCTTCGCTTGCAGGGCTGTATGTACATAGCAGTATAGCCTATTCTCAGCCCTGGGATTGGACAGATATCGCGCACCATGGATGTCGACAGATGCGGTGGTCTGAGCGGCGGAGAGATCGCCCTCGGTGGGGGGACCTTGTTTCTCCTCCTCTTTTGTCTTAGGATCTTTGTCTTTTTGGCCCCCAAACACCAACATAGTATACTCATACTACATATGGCCGGCCGGAGGGCCTTGGAAGGATGACGACTAAGGCGCTTGGAAGGATGCTGATGCCGGACGCAGACGCGGCAGTAATATGTACGTGGACGAAGGAAAACGAAGGCGATCGACGTGGAAAGTCCTAGTATCTCATCTCGGCATCTGAAGGTGAATGGAGCGATTACTTCACATGTCGGGGATTATCTGACCACAGATCTGCTTCCTCCAGCAAGGGGTGAATAACCGTAACCGTATCCTGCCCGGAATCTCCCACATCCCTGATCTTGGACAAAACCTTACACAGATGAATGCAAGCTGGAGAGCTCGCTTTACAAGTAAATGATGCCACGTTTTTGGAGCGGCATAGTTGTGGACTGCACTGCCATCAAGGTTCCATCTATGACACCTTATATCTACTCTGAATGTCACTCCGTTTCCCCATCCTGGGATACTACCTCAAATACAAGCAGGCCTTCCCCCGTCTAACGGATCAAGGCGCGTACGCCCTTTGTGCTTAGCTTTGGGAGAGGGATCAGAAAGTCATGCGCCTGCTTGACATCGCTCTCGTCTGTTTCGTACAGCTCCAGCTTGGGGCCGTTGGGGCGATAGAGAACTGCCAAGATAAGACTCATCTCCGCCATGGCCAGGCTGTTTTTGGTTATTGTGTTAGCTTCCTTCCAGTACGACTACAACCCAGATTCCGATTGCAAAAGGGCAAAGGGGAGCGATAGGAGCCCTGCTTACTTCATTCCCAGACAATTCCTCGATCCGCGGCAGAAGGGCACGTACGACCGATGCATGGCCGGGGTCACATTGTGAATCCACCGCTCGGGTATGAACTCGCCCGGATTCGGGTAGACCTGAGGGTCTGAGTGCATCAGATAGGCAGACATGCCCACGGGGACCTGTAGCCATTTCGTTAGCCACTGCTACCTACTTGACGCAGATATATACGGATGTAGCGCCGTAAAGGGCACAAAGGAGGTGGTCAGACTGCCTCACCCCAATCGGTATCACCCAGTCCTTGTACTGGAGTGGTTGGTCGGGAAATACTCTCGGCAAGCGGTGCATGACGCCATAGCTGAGCCTGGTTTACACACACATGGGGTGTTAGAAAAACGGACGGTTCTCGTTGGCCCCATTCGTCCCAACGTACCTGAGGGATTCCTTGATGATCGCCTGTAAGAGCGGCAGCTGCTCGAGCTCGGCCCAGGTGGGAACCTGCTGGGGCCAATTGGCCATCGGCCCCCTTAGCTCAGCCTCGAGCTTGCTTCGCAACTCTGGCCGGGAGAGGATATAGTAGGAGGCGAAGCCGATTGTGCGTGCCGTGCTTGCAGTGCCGCCGCCAAGCAGGACCTGGGCTTCCTTGGCCAGTCGTTCTTCGGTCCTTTCCTCCACCGGCATGTCGCTGTTTGCAATGTGCCGGAAGATGGAGATGTCGTTGGCGTCCTTTTCGGACTTGTCCCTGTTTGCAATGCGGATTTGCTCCAAGGCTCGCTGGCATCGTCGTTAGGATCTGTTATGACTCGAGGAAACCTGTGCACTCACTTGACGGAAGATGTTGAACATTTGCCCTTTTGGATAAATCTTGAGCAACAAGCTCTCTGGGAGGAGGCTCAAGACTCTGATGTCGTGTTAGTTTCCGCCAGTTGTTTTGCTAAAGATTCGTAACCTACTGAATGATCTGAGGAAAGCCGGTGAACAGCGGGATGGATCGCACAATTGCATGGATGACATCGTACCTGGATTTTCGGCATTATCAGCACTGACTTCGCGTGAAAACAGGGGGGGGACACATACCAGTCAGAAGCAAAATCCTGGGAATCGAGAAACCGGTCGCCGTGAGATCCTCTGTCATCGGTGCCAAGGCAAATCCTTCCGATGATGTCGCCCGAAAAGGCAGAGAAGGCGTGGTCTAGCCGGATGACCGAGTTTGTGCCTTCGAGCTCTCTGAAGCGGGACTCGAGATGCAGCGCCACTTCTGCGAGCATGGGCTGCAGTCTCGTGATTCCCT
Source organism: Trichoderma gracile (assembly GCA_020002365.1). Taxonomy (NCBI): domain Eukaryota; kingdom Fungi; phylum Ascomycota; class Sordariomycetes; order Hypocreales; family Hypocreaceae; genus Trichoderma; species Trichoderma gracile. The sequence goes on from JAINEY010000008.1 coordinate 259,543, forward strand.
TGCGCGAAAAGAAGCCCTCCATCGGCTTTCTCCTCTTCCTGTGCAGGTCGTGATCCGTCGTGAGCAGATGAGAGCCTATATCAAGAGATTCAGCATAAAACTCTCCTCTGTAAAGTCGGACAATTAGCCTCACCATCAAAGTCGATGCCCTTGCAAAACACGTCGTAGCTTTCGGTCCGTCGCTTGCTCTCTGTAACATAGACCTCGTTGTAGAACTCTGGGTCATGAATGGAGAGTTCATCTGGATTCACACGGACGATAGGGCCTGAGGATGAAAGATATCAGAGTCCATACCAGTTGTGGGTGAGGGCCGCTTCACATACCATATTTCTTGTGCATCTTCTCAATCTCAAACAGGTACTTGCCATCCAGCCAGTAATCATAGTAAAACTCATACCAGAAAGAGGCGGCGGCAAACTTGGGACCCGGGAACTTGGCCAGCGGGGAGAACCAGAGGCGGTATATCGTGAGGTACACATTGTAGACGACAAAGTACGAGACTGTTGCCCACAGGACGGTCGTCGCAATGGGCTGCGACGCCACCCTATCCACGATGGTTGACAAGTACATTGCAGCACCGCTCTTGAGGTGATGGAGAGTGTAAAACTGGGAGCAGCAGAGAAAGAAGAAAGAAAATTGAGATACGCGTGAGGGCGAAAAGAACAGGCATCAAGTTGGCCTCGAGGGGAGATATCAGAATAGACCCTACATCACATGTACTCCGCCCCGGCCTTTAGCAGCAGCTATTATACACAGGGGCATATTCGTAGATGGTGTTGCGGAATCATGCCGCTGAGACGCTGTCTCGGGCTCCCAATTGACCCGTCTCTGGATAATACCAGTCAGTAGCTCGATGCTGATCGAGTGAAGCCTTCACGTACCGACACACGGGATCCTTCAGCCTTCCCCAAAGGAATGAATCCTTCATCCCATGTGGTGCGGGTAAGACGGCGCCGGGGGACCTGTAAAATCGAGCCGAGACGGTAGGGCCAACGACTCGCGGCTCGTAAGTCGTGGCAAGATGAGGGGCGTCCGATGTTGCATCGTATGCAATATTTATAGGCCGCATGAGGATGAGGTGTGTGGATAAGGGACCAACCTGCATCTCGCGAACCTCGGTGGCTAATTCGGTGCCGCCAAAAGCAAACCGCGCCGGGTCCAGGCTGATAGCACAAGGAGCTGCGGGTGTAAGTGCCGGGATTGCTGACAACCTAGACTTTCTCTAAGCGGAAGCTCTGCGCCGTCGACCAGATATTCCCAGGATTCGAGGCGCCATATACAGTGTAACATTGGGAAAAGGCATCGTCAAACAGGATACGGGCGGTTATTCTTGCGCAATCGTCTCATTGCCCGTGGTCCAACGGTTGGGTGTGTTCCAGCGTGACACAAGGCTGGCCCGGCGGGGGATAAAATGTCGCTGATTTTCACCCAATGCTGGGCGCCGGCATATAAGGTAGCAAGGTACCGTGCAGTTGTTGCATCACTTTGTATCATTGATCCACCGGCGTGCAGACGAGAATACTATCAGAAATCATGGAGTATCGCTATTCAGAACTCATCGACCCCAACGTCTACGAGACGCATGGGCTGGACAATGGCATTGCTCTCCGAGGGCACAAGGAGCCTATGAAGGAAGTCCACGGGGCACGGCGAGCTCAAGGCGACTGGTCCAAGCATGTAAAGCCACTCGGTGACTACAAGGGCGGTCTCGGAGATCGTTTCGGCTTCATGCAGGTGACTGTTCCTGAATGCTTGCCAGAGAGGCTCGAGATCATCTCGTATGCCAACGAGTATGCATTCATCTATGACGGTAAGTGATGGCTATGCCCTGACAAGCGTTAACTGGCCAATTCCTGTAGAGCTGACAGTTTTCTTGAGACGAAATGGAAAACATGGACCTTGAGAACATCTCCTCCGCAGATCCAGGCATCCTCGACACATTCTACAAGGGCGTCCTAGATAGCAAGACGGACGGCAAGTCACGCCCCGAGAAGCGGCTGCAGGCACAGATCCTGAAGGAGATGCTGGCCATTGACCCGCCGCGGGCCATCACGACGATGAAGGCGTGGGCCAGATTCGTGCAGCTCGCATCTCAGACCAGAGCGTCGCCGTTTCGAACATTGGCAGAATACGTGCCCGCAAGGGTCATTGATGCTGGCGAACTGTGAGTTGTGGCGAGTCTGTAGCGGGCGTTTCTTTTCAACAAAGCACATACTGACTCGCAGTCGAGCATCTGGTTTGGCACGCTGACTTTCGGAATGGGTTTGACGATCCCGGACGAAGAGTACGATCTGTGTATGGAGCTGGCCCGGCCGGGTTATGCCGTGCTGGGCCTCACCAACGATCTGTATTCGTGGCCCAAGGAGCGGCAGGCGGCCGAGAGGGCGGGCCAGGACTATGTCTTCAACGCCATCTGGGTCATCATGAACGAGCGGCAGGTCAGCGAGGAGGAGGCCAAGGTCATCTGCGCCGAGGAGATCCGGCGATATGCCCGCATCTTCTGTGACAACGTGGACGAGACGAAGCGGAACCTGGCGCTGTCGCGGGATGTGCGCGCGTACGTCGAGGCCGTCATGTACAGCTGCAGCGGCAACCTCGTCTGGAGCATCTACTGCCCGCGATACCACGAGCTCTAGGCGGAGAGCCTTGCGTCTGTGTGTCTCGGCTGTTTGTATGTATGTGCCTGCCTGGACGTGGTATTGTACTCGTATGCATGGCGGAGGGTGAGATGAGGGTGGTAGTGCAGCCGCCTGTGGTTGGATTTGACGTTGCAGATAAGGTCATGATTAACCCGAGTTGGGTTAGGCAGCGGTGCCGCATATATAAGTGGGGTGGATGCCAAGTGCGGAATACGATAAATCAGGAAGTACCTACCCAGTCATGGCTGCGATTTCCATTTCAAGCCCCCGTACCTTAGGTACCTAGGCAGTTGCGTTCTTTGTATGTACAAGTCTAGGGGACTTTGGGGAGGATCAGTGGGTACGAGCAGCAGCGATCTTAAACCCACACCCTTCTGGTAGTTGTACGGTACTGTACCTCTCCGTACCTGCACAGGGAATGTAACTGCCGCCTGCCATGGAGTGCGACTGCCTCGTTTGCCCAGCAGCATCAAGTCGCATCACCACCGCACAAGCGAGCCTGAAACCGTTCCCTCACTCCTCTTCTTCTTCTCTTTTCCCTAGGTCCTGACTGGGTGACGATGGAATGCACATGATTCGACCGGATGCACTGGGGCGGATTCGTGCAGCGTCTTTCCCCCTCACTGCTGTCCAACACGACAATTTACCCCTGCTGATGCGGGTATAAGAGGTTGCTGTTGGCCGCTCGCTCGTTGCGTGGATGGGCAAAAGTGCGCAGGATTGCGGCTTGTGGCATCTCTCCTTTTCGTTTCGGGCTCAATTTCTCTTGGGGTCTTGATCAAGGGCCGTGTTGCCTCTCCATCACTTCGTCTCCATCTCCGTCACCATCTTCATCATTCCACTCGCTCAAGCCCTCTGCCAACGCCACAATGGGAGCCCAGTGGTCCCAGTTCTTCCCTCCCAAGCCAACCTTCACAGAGGCAAACGTCGACAATCAAGAGGGCAAGGTCTTTATCGTCACCGGCGGCGCCTCTGGCATCGGCCTTGAAGTCGCCCGGGTTCTGTACCTCAAGAACGCAAAAGTCTACATTGCCACGCGTTCCGAGGAAAAGGTTCGCCAAGCAATCGCCGACATCCAGGCCTCGGGCAGCTCCAACGGCAGCCTCGAGTTCCTGCACCTAGACCTGGCCGACCTGGCCAGCATCAAAGCCTCAGCCCAGGAATTCATGGCTAAAGAGTCCAAGCTTCACGTACTCTGGAACAATGCCGGCGTTTCCCAGCCCCCCCTTGGGAGCGTCTCGGCTCAGGGCATTGAGCTGCAGCTTGCTACCAACTGTCTCGGGCCGTTTGCCTTCACACAGCTGCTTCTTCCTCTGCTCAGATCGACGGCCGCAGATGAGGCCACGCCCAAGGGTTCAGTTCGTGTAGTGTGGCTCTCCAGCCAAGTCATGGAGCTATCTGCTCCTCCCGACGGCATCATCCTGAGTGAGGTCCAGACGCCTACCAAAGACCGAAACCGCAACTACACGAATTCAAAGACGGGCAACTACTTCCTCGCTACGGAGCTTGCTCGGAGAGAGGGTTCCTCATCGATTGTGAGCGTGTCTCTGAATCCAGGCGCCATCAACTCCAACCTCCTGCGCCACACGCCTCATCTCAAGTACCTGGCATACCCGCTGCTGCACAAGCCCCGGATGGGAGCTCTGAGCGAGCTTTACGCTGGGCTTTCGACGGATATCGGCTTGGAGAACAATGGATGCTACGTCATTCCTTGGGGAAGAATTTCGCATAATGTTAGAGAAGACCTGATCAAGGCTTCCAAATCCACCGAGGAGGGAGGGTCGGGAAGGGCACAGGAGTTTTGGGAGTTTTGTGCCGAGAAGACGAGGGACTACCTGTAACGGTGGTGATGCATACGATTCAGATGACTGAAGAGCTCAGGGTGTTTTTTCTTTTCACTTCGAATAAGGAGCTTAGCATCTCACCGAGTTAATACTTCTCCACTCACTTATTTGAACAAGAAAGATTGTTTAATCAACACCCAACTTCCCATGGCTGGGAATCTTGCACCACTACACGTATACAAGGGACCATCAAGCTTTTATTTTTTTCCCCGAGCAGCCAGTCATGAAGTCGTTGCGTATGGCCTGACAAGTTATCACAGCAAAGTCTTCCTCCACCACTTCTCCTCCTCCTCCAGCCATCCCTTTGCACTCTCTGGGTGAGCAAGCATATGTCCATCCCCTGGAAACTCCACAAGTCTGACATCCTGCCCTCTCTCTTCCAGCGATGCCGCAATCAGCCGCGCCTGTTCCAAGGGCACAACCGTGTCTTCTTGCCCATGCAGCAGCAACAGGGGAGCCTTGATCTTGTCAACGTTGTAAAGCGCGCTGCGTTCTCTGTATATCTCATCTCGCTCCTCATCACTTGCGTCCTTTGGAAGGGTGAGTGCCGGCGTGTAGTGCGACTCCAGCTTGTGCGTCTTCTCGTCAAACTTCTTCAGATCGGAGATGCCAGAGGCACAGACCCCGCCGGCAAACGTATCGGGGAACCGCGTCAGGCACTGCAGGGTGTTGTAGCCGCCGGCGCTGATGCCGGTGATGCCAATCTTGCCGATGGCGCTGATCTGGCCGAACCAGCTGGCTGCGGCGTCGACATCCGCAGCATCGACATGGCCCCAGTTCCCCCATAGGGCGTTGCGGAAGTCTCGTCCGTAGCCGGTCGAGCCGGTGTAGTTGATGGCAAAGTAGCCGTAGCCTCGAGACGTAAAGTACTGGATCCTGTATGAGAGCCCGGGGCCGGCATGGCCGGTTGGGCCGCCGTGGGCGTTGATGATGACTGGGAATGGGACGCTCAGGTCGATTTCGTACTTGTCGCTGGTGGGCTCCCAGAAGAAGCCGTAGATGGTATGGTTCGGGAAGCCCTTTGAGGAGATACAGACGGGGTCGGGCTGGGCAATGAGGGCCTTTGGAAACTGCTCGTCAACTGAGAGGCGCAGGATCTTGTTGCGTTCTGGCTGGTGAATGTTGATTTTGTGAACTGCCTGGGGGACGTCAGTGCCGGTGCCGACTACAAGGACGTGAGAGTCGTCGAGTCGAACAACGGCATCCCAAAGGATTCGACAGAGAATGTTTCCGTCAGCAGCCTCTCGCCACGAGTTGTCGTTGAGGTCGATGATGAGGAGACGACACGTGCCATTGGACGTTCCTACTGCTGCCAGGAACCTTTCCGTGACGGGGGCAAACGTACGGCTGTATCATACCCGTGTTAGACCGACAGAGCAAAGCCGTCTGATCGAGAGGAACCAAGAATCAGCATCATCAGGCATGGAAATACTTACCTCCCCTCGAAGAAGCTGATTTCGCCCAGCTCGGAAGTTTCCAAACCCCTGAGCTTGATCTTGCTGGGAGTTGTACTCCCGGGACTGAGCCTGAACAGCTGACGATAGCCATCGCTTTCCTGAGCAAAGAATAACGTAGCTCCATCGACACCCCATCGAGGCTCAGTTGTGCTCTCGCCATTTCCACCAGCGACGTGACGAACACCGCTTATAGTTCCATCCAGATGGAAATCAGCGACATACAGCTTGCAGGCATCAATAAACAGCCCCGGGTGGTTCCATTCGAGCCAAGCAATCCTGTTTCCGTCGGCATTGGCCTGCGGCAGATAGTAGAAGTCGGCACCAGAGACGATTCTCTTGACCTGGGCCGTTAGGATGTTGATGGCAACGAGATAGTTTCTCACTTTGGCCGGTGCGGCCTCGGTGTGGTCTTCTTCGATTGCGAGCACCCAGGGGGTCTTTGCGTTTGCATGGAAGCTGGAGTATCTCAAGACGGGCGACTTGAGTAGCACGGAGGAGTATTTTGCGTCGGGCTCTAGGATTCTCACTGCGTTGTCTTGGTCGGAGAAGATGAGTCGTCCGTCGGGTAGCACATCGTATAAGCCGGCGCCGTATTCATATACCTGTGAATTATTACACAGATCGCTCATCAGGCCGATATATTCATTAGTTTACTCACAGTGTTCTGGCAGCTGAGATCTTTTGGGAGGACTTCATTCAGGGTGTCGTCGCGGGCGACTTGCACAATGGTTCTCCGTGCGCCGTTGCTCTCGGTGAAATACGCCCGTCCTGTGCGTGGCTACATGTCCGGAAGCGTGAGCTTGAGGCCAAGGCAGCATGGCATCAAAGAGGGTTGGACAAGGCATATGTCATGGCATCATACACAAACACGAGGAGCGATGAGGGACCGGACTTTGGAAACAACAAAGTCGGCCGAGATTGGCGAGTCCCAGAAGCCGTAGTCGGACGAGATTTGCTTCTTGTTTTTGACTAACATGGCATGCGGCCGGTGGGGGATAACGGTAGTGAGCATGGACTTGGTGGTTGCTGCGTGTGTTGTCACGGATCAAGGTAGAATGAGTTGAAACTGATGTGGTATGGCAGCAATAACGAGCGATAGAGAGGCAAGATTGACTGCATCACGGATACTCTCTCGTTCGACCATCCAGCCGCTTCTTATATATTCTGACCAAACGACCAAAAGTTCCCGCCTCTGGTCGGTTTCTCACGTCGTGCTACCGGATGTAAGGCATGTCTGTGTTGAAGCACCCGAATAGGATATTTTGGCTCCCCGCGGCTGGCCCTGGGTACGGCTTCCGAAGCGGCAACCAACCGGAAGAGGTGCGTTGCTCAAGCCAAGATACAGAGTACTTATTCCAAGCAGATGGGGAATTTCGAAAGGCAGAGACTACCTTACCTCGTTACTGTGTACAGTACCTCGTGTGGCATTCATTGACCACGTACGGTAATAGAGTAGAGGGAAGTACGTTTACCAGTATGCATGCAGCCCCAACCAGGCGTGGCCAACCATCGCGGCTTTCATGTGCACGAGACATGGCTTGTGTGATGATCAAGGTCCATATACGTAGAATACCCAAGAATTATCAACAAGCGAGCTGCCAACACCTAAGTGATCATCTTGAATTGACGAGCAGTACAAGCCTCTGTTGAGCGTCATCCTGCTTGTCGTGCCTGGTGAGGAGAGACGGCCCCCCCTCTCGTGCCGTTCCGGGCACTAACACGCCACCCCCGGTCCATTGCGTGCGCGTCCCGGGTACCTTTTGCCAGCATAAATGAGCCAGCTCTTACACCCGGCTCTCCTCACGTCTTTGTATCAACAACAAAGAGACAAGATGGAGAAGAAAGAAAAGGCGGACATACAGGTCTCGTTGCCTGTTGCCACTCCGCCGCAGATCAGGAAGCGCAGGTCGTGGCACCTCAGAGCGGCCTGCGTTGCTGCTGTTCTCTGCTTGGCCGGGCTGTACTATCATCTCCAGCTTCCTCCTCATCCTCATCCTCACCCTCGCCCTCCTCATCACCATCACGACCATCACCATGACCACAAGAGGCCTTCTCCCTATGGCAAATTCCCCAAGCCACACGATCCCTTCCATTTTCTCCCATGCACCAACATGACCGTCCCTCCTGCTCTCGATGACCGCCATCCTGAGAAGAGCTGGGCGAAGCTGTTCGACCCAAACCCAAGGCACTGGAGCTGGGGCAACAAGACGGACAGCGGCACTGAGGCTCATCCGAAGCACGACCCCTTTGCTGGCCGCGGCATTTATCTCTGCGGATGGCTCGACGTCCCGCTCGACTACACCAACGCCTCCGATGCCCGCATCACGCGCCTTGCCGTGACAAAGTACCAGGTCTCCGGCCTCGCCCCCATCCGCGGCCACTCCAAGCCATCAGCCGGCCACAAGAGCGAGCGCACCATCGTCGTTGAGCCCGGCGGCCCCGGCGGCAGCGGAACGTCTCTTGTCTGGCGATCCGCCGAGACCTTCTCGCAGCGCCTGAGCGACGGCGCCTTTGACGTGCTGGGCTGGGATCCCCGAGGCGTCAACACGACGCTGCCCGCCCTGTCCTGCTTCCCCTTTGACGCCGACAGAGACCACTGGTCCATGTTCGCCGGGCAGTACCGCGAGGTTCTCGCCTCGCCGAGGGCCCAGCTCGAGGTTGCCGATGCCCTGAACGATGCCATCTTTGGGGCTTGCTACAAGATGCACGGCGACCTGCCTCGCTTCGTCAGCACGGCGTTTGTCGCGCGCGACTTGGAGGAGATTCGCAAGGCCCTGGGAGAGGATGAGCTCACGGCACACATGATCTCGTACGGCACCGGGATAGGGCAGACGTATGCCAACATGTTTCCGTCGAGCGTGGGCAGGATGATCCTGGACGGCACCGAGTATGTCAAGGATCACAGGCTTCTGGGAGGTTTTGGGTGGACTGCCCTGGACAATGCCACGGATGCCTGGCACGATGGCTTCCTCGGGGAGTGTATCAATGCTGGACCCGAGCATTGTGATCTGGCCAAGCCGGTTGATGATGGCAAAGATGTCACTCTGGAGGGATTGGAGTCCCGTATGGAAGCCCTCATCACTTCGCTCATTACGCGGCCTGTGCCAGGATACACAAACTTCAGCGGCCCGTCCCTCGTCACGTACTCTGGCTTGGTGGGCGCCATCTACGGCTCTCTCTACAATGCATTTTCATGGCCGGCGCTGGCAACTCTGCTGTACGAGCTGGAAGCAGGAAACTCCACGCTCGCTTCCATCATGCTCGAGCACTCGTCATGGGAATACGATCCCACGCTGCCCTCCATCCCCAACAAGAAGCCGTCCACCGACGAGCTGACCTTTATGGTCATCTGCTCCGACGGCTACGACGCCGAGCTGCCCGAGGACGGCCTGGACTGGTGGGAGTCTCTCTGGGCCAACATGACGGCCAAGTCGTGGGTCTCGGGCAACTCGCGCTTCTTCGACGTCTTCCCCTGCCAGCACTTCACCGAGTACTGGCCCGCGCCGGCCGAGGTGTACCGCGGCGACCTCAACCACACGCTCAGGAACCCGGTGCTGCTCATCGCCGAGACGTACGACCCTGCGACGCCGCTGCGCAACGGGCGGCGGCTGCTCGCTGAGATGGGCCGCAGCAACGCGCGGCTGATTGCGCACCACGGCTATGGGCATTCGTCGCGGGACAAGTCGGATTGCACGGATGCCATTGCCAAGAGGTTCATCTTGCGGGGGGAGTTGCCGGAGGCGCAGGAGACGGCGTGCTTTGCGAATGAGAAGCCGTATTTGTATGGCGTGGATAAGGGCAAGGATGCGCTGGCGATTTGGAGGGAGCATGTTGAGGAGCTGCCGTATTTGAATCCTCGGTTGGTATATGATTGATCTTGCTTTTTCTCGTCTCATGTACTGGATATCTATTGAAAAGATGCTGTGGACGTTTCAAGAGATGTTTATTGCTTAAGATGCTGTTATGTAGCCATATAGGGGTATCGTTTCCGACACCTGACACGCAAAGCACAGACAAACACAGATGATATAGCCATAAAGTAACTTAACAAGCAGATATGTAGAAAGAGAAATCACAAAGCTCGTCGCCGTATAGTCTCCTTACCTGGGTAGATCATAGAGCGTTGGTGTCGTCGATGGTAGTTGTCCGAGCAAGGTTGAGTAATATCACAGTAGTCAGTAAATTTCAGCTCTTCAACAACACAACACCAACCCACACCAACATAACCAAAAGAAGAGATTCAAAATCCACGAATTCAAAGAGCCATAGAACAAAGCGAATCAAAAGAATGACGTCATTCACATGCAAAATAGCAAAGAACAAAAAGTCCACGAAACTCCTGGTTCCTGCATAACGCCATGTGACCACCTCCAGCGCAAGTGATGCGAGAACTGATCACACGTTCCGAGAGCCGTGATGAATCCGCGGCTCATTCGACCCCAAAAACGACGTCGTAGACAAGCAGATTTGAAACAATAGAAACAAAGCACAGAGACATTTGAAATCAAGCCCATAGACTATACCTTACCTTACCAGACAAGACAAGACAACTCATGCTGACTTGGGGATAAAAGGCATGGCAGGCGAGTAGCGTTCCACAAGTGCCGGCCTTGATGACATCATCGCATACGGGCGAGAGATCGTGACTCTTTTTCTGATGTTTTTGATAATCATTAGTGTCATAAGACTCGGAATATGTACAGTGAGCATCATGATATATGTACAAGCCCAGCACGCCGCGCCGCCCGTCCGCCTCCTCGCGTCAAGCCAACCACCTCCTGCTACTGCTACTGCTACTGCTGCTACTGCTCTTTGGCTTCCTCCGGACGGACGACTCTCCCAGCGGCTGCTTCTGTATCTTGCTGAGCGCCTCGTCCGGACTCCTCCGAACGTCTTGGGGGGGAGTGCCCTCTCGCCGCCGGCCAAGAAGCGATCTCGGCGATGGGGAGCGGCGGGATGAAGGGCGTTGATGCGGTGGTGATGATTTCCGCAGAATCGGGATTTTATAGTCGACATAGCCTGTGGATTCGGGGACTTGCCTGGGGGTGGGGGTGTCGGAGTCAAGGGTATCATAGTTGGTGTTGAACGAGGTTGGGGTATCGAGTGAGTCTAAAATGCAGAAATCGTCTTCGGGAAGTTGGGCGGTGGGAAAGTCGTCGTCTTCCTCGTCACCATTTACAATGTGTACAGGTAAGAGCTCCTCCTTGCCCTCGTCGGCGACATCCGTGGGGTCAAAGGTAGATCGGGTTTCGGTGGAATCGCACACGGACGTGACCGTCGTGTCGCCGTCGTCGGATTGAGACGTCTCGTCATCGTCATGAATCGAGGTTCGCCTGATAAAGCGGGAGCCCAAGTGTTCCGAGCGCTTGCCGGAGAAGGACATGGACCGCGACGGCGGGTTCGTCGAGGTGAATGCCGGCGAATCGGCCGACTCGGATGGGGAGCCCTCCGACTCGGGCGACAGAGGCATGTCTCGGGCGTCGATAGCACAGGGCTCGGCGGTGATGGAGTCGTGGGGGAAGAACTCGTCGTCGTCGTCGTCGACAAAGTAAGGAGCATCGCCGGCGCTGCTGGCCTTTGTGCTGGTCGTGTGAATAGAATCGGCTTCGGAAAACGACGATGACGTCGACGCCACGGAACCGGGCCCGTGGCGCCCAAGGTAATCATCGGGGAGGTAGCTTGCAAAGTATCGGACAATAGAGTCGAAGGACTTGGTCCGGAAGAGCTGAAGGGCGTGCTGCCACTGGTCAGAACCGATCAACTTCGGGTTGGCAATGATCTCTACAGCGAGCGTTTCAAGGGACTCCTCGAGTTCGGTGAGCCGCTGCCGCTGCCGAGCCGCCATGAAGCGATGGAACTCTTCGGCCGTATCCGCACGGTGGGATATTTCGTAGACATCGTGGTGAAAGGCTTCGGGGTCTTGCAAGGTGTAGGTAAAGGTGTTGTACTGATCGTGCAGCGTCGTGAAAAGGTCGTCCCGCTTCAGGCCAAACTTCCATGCGGGCCACGAGATGTCAGGATCGTCCATGTTGTGAGTCGGGGGGTGTTTCTCCGCGAGCGACGCAGAGGAAGAGAGGCGGGGGGGAAAGAAGGCGTGCGTTAAGTCGGTTGAGTAAGGTATACAAAAGGCGTAGTCGGGTGAAGCAGTGAAGAGAGCCCAGGGTGTTCTTCGAGAACAACACGGCTCGCTTAGAGCATAGTACTCGTCGCGATCATGGCCATGGCGGAGAGTCACTAACGAGTACTATCGGACAATCACTGGTCGAATAGCTGCTCGTGTCGTCGTGAGTCTTTTGGGGGGCGCTGGTGAGATGAATCTGGTGGTGAATGTGCTGAAGAGTGCTGGAGATGCGGCCTCAACGACGTCGCCAGGGCCCTTGGAGTTCTGCCACAGCAGCTGGGGGGAGGCGCGCGTATACCCATTGCCCCCAGCACCCGATCGTGAGGCCATGGCAGCCTGAGGCATTCACTTTGTCCTCCACCCGGCCCCCACCCTCTCGGCGTTGGTTGGCTGCTGGTCTCGGCTGCGGCATGCACTAGATCCGATCAAGATTAGCATAATCCTAGCGCTGCACTAGCTTCGTCGACGGCCACCAATCAGGCGGCGGTGGCTGAATCCTGGAAAAGCTTGGGCTGTGCGTGCTATTCTTGCTGCATGGCTGGTTGCAGGTTGGATGGGCAGCAGCGACTTGTTCGATTTCTGTTCTGGGTGGTTTCTTCCTTTGTCTTCGATCACGATGATCAGTTTTAAAGTCTTTTTCCATCATCATAAGGTACCTTTCCTTATGCATGTTTCTCAAATTTTGCAAATCATTCATACACATGCAGACGCTGCATCATCAGGCAAAGTCACCCTTTTCTCACGCTTCGACTTCTTCTCCTCTCTTCATCTCGCCTTTTGTGCGCTGCTGCTGAGATGATGTGATTGTGCGTCTCCAGGTGTCAAACATACACACACACTCGCTCTCATTTGGCATCCTGTTCCACTCCTTCATGCGGCCAGCACATGGATCCTCCCTTGCTGATGCTCTCCTCGACCAGCATCCCTGTCGCTGCCCAATCGCCTCAGCTACAGTGGCCTTCGCTCACACCACACTGTTCAGCTGGTGCGGCCGTTAACGGCGGCGACACGCTGGCGGACCCCGGTCGAGAGAAGAAATCTCTGCCTCGAGCATGACGCTCGTACCGATGGCCTGCCCATTGCTCCCGGACGGCTGTGGCTGGTGTGTGCCTTTTGCCATCAGTTGCGAGAACCTCCACGCCACTGCGGTAGAGGTTCGCAGAATTCGAGTGGCAAGTGACCAGTCGCGCAGGTCGCCAACATGCTTTTGCTGGGGCGCCCGCAGTAACACGAGACGCTGAGTGTGAGGCCGTCACGCTGACTTGCGGCTGACTGTTGGACTCGAGGTGTGAGAGGAGTTGCATTCCTCAAGGCAGCTGAGACAACCCTCCAACTAGGGGGAGTCGGCCTGCGACTGATCAGGAGGTTGCCGGGAGCCGTCTTGCATACCTGCTCAGTTTGACACGGTTTTGGCCGGATCCCCCAAGTGGTTATTTACGGTCACTCGCACCACCTTTACGGAAGCTTGTTGTGAGGCTCTTCTCATCGACCCGGGGCTCTCTGGACGCATCACGTGGGGATGATTCAGCGTCAATGCCGCTGTTGCTCTCCTTCTCTCATACTCTCATACTCTCTTACTCTTCCTCGTGAGATGCAGTGTTTGGTGGCTTTACAGCAGCGGGCGTGAGAGTGTCTGGTGAGTTGCTCATGCAATATGCTTTCGTCATTGACTGTTACTGTATTCAGCTTCTTGATGATACTCTCGTCTACCGCTTCGACGGCGTGAGAAGATGGGAAAACAGGTTATTGCAGTGTTACTATTTTCACAACCTGATAGTGTCGCAAGGCTCCCAGCAGAATCCTTCAACGGAACAACACAGATAGCCGAAAGGTTCTCTGCACAGCAGTTGCTGCCGCAAGGATACCTTTTGGCCTATCGTCAGCTTCATGGGATGTCTGTCGTGCTGTGTCCGCTACTGAGTGCGGATGAGGCGCAGCTTGGACAAGGAGCGCGCACCGCCTCATTCCATCGTCTTGCCAGGTCCTTGCCTATCACCAATCCTACGCTTGCCCACCTCGTCGTGCTCCGTGCAAAGGCCCTATCAGTTAACAAGCTACCACGCAAACTCGCATTGCAGAGAGGCTAAACCCACCAGCTGCTGGCTGGTCTCCTCCAGGATAGTTCCCGCCCTGGGGCTGTCCCATCGCGTGCAGTCTCAGTGTCTCGCCCGCGCGGTCCGCAAGGCACCCGGTGCCCACTGGCTTGGTGGTTGGCTGCCTTTTTCCCTCCTTGTCCAGCGTTCCTATCTGCCTATCTTGTACCTGTCCATGACTGTACGGGCGGCTGAGACTCCATCACCAGGCCCGCAACCTCGTCTTGCACTCTGGCCATCTGACACTTGGCTACCATGACCAGACGCTGATATAGCGCTTCAGCTGCTGGTGCCTTGCATTTATTGTGCGTCCGGGCAATAGCTGGCCTCTTCTCGCTCACCATTCTCAAACTTGAACCTACCAAAGTTGTGCTGCGTCTTGTTGCTCTTGTTTCTTTTGCTGCTGGCTGTGACACATATTTGCACAAGTACCTGCACTCTCAGTCAACCCCGCTGCAGTTCTGCCTGCTTCCTCTCAACCATCTGTACCGTCTTCCTGTCAGCCCGGCTTCTGCCTGGACGAGTGCCTGCTGTTGGGGCTGCCCAGGCTTCTGAGTACACAACCAAACGATTTTACCTAGCTCATAGCTGTACGCTGGCTATACTTTTCATCCACCCAACCAGTCTGCTTGCCTGCCTGTTCCCCCTCCACTCTTTTACCAAGCAAGGCACTCACTTCGTTGCCCGTCGTTCATCGTCTGTTGGGTGTTGAACTGGAGAGAGAGAGGCAACCACATCACCACCGGCGAATGGGCCTTTGGTAAGGCACCATCTGCCATCCTCATGTTCGAAACCAGGGTCGAGCCCTCGCAGGGCGTCTCGGAGGAGAAGACCGAGCCCTTCTCTCAGTCAGAGATCGAGGCCCGATTCCAGGGCGTCGGAGACGATGAGCCAGGCATCCCTGCGGACCCCGAGGCCGTTCCGCTCGACGTCTTGCAAGTCGAAGATCACCACCACAAGCAAGGCATCCGCATCCTCGTGCGGCCTCTCACCAAGCTGCCCGGCACCCGCTCGGTGAGCCCCGGCAGCGACAATTGCCAGTGGCTGGCCCTGCGCGCCGAGGTGGCCTCCTCGGACAAGCCTGAGCACAAGGTCCTGGCTGTGACTCAGACGTCCAAGGACATCAAGTTCTCCGTCAGGATCCCCGGGTCTGCTGAGGATGACTTGTCGCGGCCACCACTCTGGTGCGAGCTCTACTACGATCCCGCCAGCGACAAGGTCATCTTCCTCAACCGGTCGGATGTGCCCATCCTGCTCGGCCGTGTGTCTCATGTCGCCGCCGCCGCCAGCCCTCCACCCAGCGAACGCCATGTCATCAACCCAGGTCTCGCCAAGGGCCTCACACCAGGCACCTTTAGGATCAAAGTGAGAGACATTGCCGTACTCGACTTTCGCATCTTGGAGAAACGTCCAGTGGCCATCTACGAGCAGCCCATCTCGCTGGCAGTGCCCGAGGAGGACTCGCCCGCATCATCGCCGTCATTCGTCACTTCTGACCAAGTAAACGCAAGCATGAAGAGAGCGCTCACCCCGGAGGAAGACGTCAAGAGAGCGAAACGAAGAATTACGGACGCCGGCGGCGGACGTGACGACGGCGTCATCATGTTTCTGGGACCAGCCGACCCTCTCGTCTTCCCCCTCCCTAATGCCAGGGAGGCCAAGGAGGTGTCTGCATCCAACGGTCATGCACTCCTGGACGCAGAGCAGGGCGAGACCATTGCCGTCAATGGTGTGTGCGAGCTAGACGAGTACCACTTGACGAAACGCGAGCCCATTGCGTCCACGGCTCTGTCGGCAGTCTATACCGCATCGCATTCGCAGGTGCCCAATAACATTGTCACAGTCAAGGTGCTCAAGACAAGGGTCGCGAACCCAGACAACAAGCCACTGGTGCATGAGCGGAGCGTCATCCGCCAAGCAGACATGTGGCTGCGAGAGTGCCAAAGCCAACAAGACTTGCAACACGATTCCATTGTGCGCTACTATGGAGGGGATGCCAGATTCCTGAGTCTCTACATGGAGCACATTGACGCCAAGGACCTCACTTCTCCTACCATGTGGAGGAACAAGGCTACTGACGAGTTTGTCGGAACGCGCGAAGACTCTGTTCGGATACTACGCGACATCTCGGGCGCCCTCAGCTACCTCCACGGCCGCAAACTGGTGCACAATGACATCAAACCCGCCAATATCCTGTACGCGCCAGAGCGTGGCGCCGTCCTCTGCGACTTTGGGCTGACGACGCCGGCCGCGAGCTCACCTTCTGGTGGCGGAACTCCTTACTACATCCCTCCCGAGTTCATCACACGCAAGAGCCGCGGCCCAGCATCTGACGTCTGGGCGCTGGGAGTCACAATGCTATACACGCTGCGCTTCATCAAGTTCCCAGACTCGCGCGCACGCAGGCAGCATCCCAAGCCGCTGTACTGGCAGATTGCGCAGATCCACGGCCAGCCGGCGCCGCCTTACGCTTATAAGCAGTACGGCAATGGCCAGCCGGCGGTGACCCAGATGAGGGACTGGCTCACGGAGATTTACGAAGCAAGGGAGAAGCTGAACCCCAAAGACCGCTTGGAGCGGCTGGTGAGGGATATGCTGGCGCCGAACCCAGCTCAGCGGATCACGATGGAGAGGATTGTCAAGGAACTTTCCGCGGAACCAACAAGCACAAGCCGCTAATGGGACGAGGCCTACCAAGGCTTCTCCTGTAAGCTCGTCATTCTATTTTCTCGTCGTTTCTATCAGTTTCACACGCATTTGGTTTTGGGTATTTTCTTTTTCCATTTCACCAATTCGGTCATGGAACAGTTAACAACAACAACACATCGGGGTTTGGAGTTTATTTGGGAATCACATACAACATTTACGAGACAGATGGCAAGCGTGTTCGAAGCGGGCACAAGATGGGATATTCACTGGAGTAAGCGGCATGCGGTTCTATGGCTTGTTGGCATTGACTGACTACAGCAGGGAAGAAGAAATCGACGGACGTCTTACATTTCTTTTTCCTGCTATCTGCTCTATCACTTCTTTACATCTCTGCTTTCTTTTTTCCTTCCTCTTGCGCTGTTTTATTTCATGATACCTCAACACTGGAGAATTTACCTGTACATATACCCTTTATACCTTCTTGTACCATTATTCATCACGTACCATTTGCATGGCGGCATTCACAGACAGATACAGAGAGAGAAAGAGAGACGGCATATACGCATCAGGTGTTGAGAATTACGCTACTGCGCTAATATCATTATCTTGCGATTCATAATGCATGACGAGCCCCCGTTTTCGTGTATGTCTTGTGGTGAATATATTCTATACCCTCATCCATGTCATACGTCCGTCAGTTACAGACCCAGGCCGAGGGAGAAGGCAACGGCCAGGCCAACCACCGTGGCCAAGACAGACTTGTCGGAGCCCATCAATCCAGCAGCCGCATTCTTCTTGTCAGCCGGAGCAGAGCTGTTGCCGCCAGCAGCGCCATCCTGGGAAGAGGAATCGGTGCCGTTATCGTGATCGTGCTCGTCGTCATCCTCCTTGATGGTGTGCATCTCCATACCGTCCGAGGTGGAGCAGTTGCTGGGACCGGTGGCGTTCTTGGTGAAGCGGATGTCGGCGCAGTTGTAGAGGGCGCTGCCGGACTCGCCGCTGGTGACGACCTGGATGGAGGCGAGGGTGCCCTCTTTTATGGAGCTGTCGTCGGGGATGGAGAGCTTGTCGATGCAGAGGGTGCCCTTGCCGGTGACGTTGACGAGGTCCGGGGTGAGGGAGATGTTGAAGTTTGTCGTGTTGGCGCCGAGGCCGAGGTTGACGAAGAGGTAGGTCCAGGGGTGGTGCAGCTCGAGCTGGAGGGCGCCGCCGGCGAGGGGCCAGTTTGTGATGTTGCCTGCCTTGTAGGGGACGCCGCCGCCTGTATGTATGAAAGATTATTGTTAGCATGAAGTGATGATGATGATGATGATGATAATGATTTGGAGATGAGATGAGGGACGTACAGGGATAGTCCCATTGGCTGTACTTGTCTTCGTTCTCCTCAGCGAGGGTGTCGGCGCGCCATTCGGGGTAGACGACGGCGAAGTGGGCGGTGACGGCCTGGACGGCGGCGAGGCCGAGGAGGAGAGACTTGAAAGCCATTGTGTCTTTTGTTTTTAACCTTTGGGTTGATGAGGTGGTTGCGTAAGGAAGGATGTTTTTGGTGATGGTGGTGGTGGTGGAAGAAGAAGAAGAGGAAGAAGAAGGGGGTGGGTTGGTGAGATGAAGGGAGGAGAAGGAGAGAGGAGGAGAAAGAAGAGGAGGGGTATAAAGGTCAGGGCACAGCTGGGAGCATAGACCAGGTTTTTTTTCTTTCTTTTCCTGAAGAATGTGATGGGATGGGGATACAAAGACGATATTTATGGCCATCAAGGTATTCCAGCTGGCGGACAGTTGTACAAGGCACATGAACAGGGGGGGGAGGGCTACAACAACAGCACCTAACGAATGGACAGCTACTTGCTCTAGGAGGGAGTACCTGGATAGATAGCACGAATAAGCTTGTTTTGAGCATATAAGTTGGACCAGGCTGGATGACGAGCGGGTGATTCGATTGGCTTGTGGGCTGCTGGTTCCCTTGTTTAGGCGTGGATCTATGTCATGATCTGAGCACATATTGCTGTTAGTCGGGTGCTTGTTAGTAGTAGGTAGTCGGGGGAGAGGCGGGCGGTTTGTGGGGTGGATGTTTTGCACAGGGTCTGTGAGGGCTTTTGGTGATGAGTGAAGAATAGAAGAAGCCGGGCTGGATCGATGCCTCATCAATCACATGAAGCGCTATTGCGTCCAGTTGTCAAGTGTACATAACTATGTGGCTTGCAATGACATGTCTCACTTGTTTTTTGTTGTTGTCTCACGCCTCACAATCCACAGCCTTGTCGGCGAGACATTTAAACGCATGCTGCTGCTTCGTCTTCTCAACTTGTCGGAGAGAGCTGGATTTTTTTTGCACACCCAGCCGCTATTGGTATTCGCACGTGTTGACTGTCCCGATTGGTGCCGTATCACGAACGCCGGCATCTGTGCAACGACTCAGAAACTTGCTCAAATGCACGCAGAGACGCGGCGCTGTGGCTGCTGCTTTTCTGCACCTTGACCGTTCTTTCCGTTGGCCTTGTGGTTTTTTATTAACTCTCTGGATTCCTTGTATTTGGTTCTTTGTCCGCTGGATATTAGTTTCCTTTTCGCCGGGTTATAATTCGCTAAAGGACCATACATCAATCACATGGGTAACAGCATCCATGATCCAGCCATCGTTTGGTTCCGAATAGCATAACATTCACTTTTTGCTGGTTACAGTCTATCGATATTTGACTCAATGTGATTTTGCTGTGGAAACAATATCAATCCAGGTTGTTAGCTTTGAGTTTTTATGGTCGACTCTATCAACTCGTAGTCGGTTGAGACATCCGCCATCTTACCCTAAAGTCAATCACAGGTCAACTTGCGTCTGAGAATAGCTGAATTTGAATGTAAGACCAAATGCCATGTTGAGGCTGCATACCTTTCCTCTGCCAAGCCGCCAGCATCATCTAGATAGCTAGACTGGATATATAGGCGGAACTTGAGCTACAAGCTCAAATGCATTAATATCCTCCCCATCCGAAGCAAACTGTTCCCTCACCCCCTCTGCTCTATGGCATGCCCCAATTTCAAGCACGACAATAACCTCCAATACCTCAAGTAGCTTCATTTTTTCTCCTTTCCTTCCAAAAGAAAAGATAGAATATACCATCTCTAGTCGCTCTTGTATCTCGCAATATCACTCCCTATTCCGTCCTTTTCGCACCTCTCTTCCGAATCTGCTCAGTCAGTCTCTCGAGTAGCTCCGAGTTCCGATTCACAGCCTTGCTATGCTCCGATAGAGACTTGCCAAAACCTGTCAGCGCCTCAATGAACCGATCAACTTCATCGTCACGGTCCTCCCTCCCTCTACTCGAGCCACCCCTAGCTTCTCCCTGGCGATGCGGCCCTTTGCCTGAGCTTGTGGGCTGTGTACCGTGGTAATTGGCTGTAGTAGATGGCTTGTCTTTCCTCTTCTTCCTAGACTGGAGCTCGAGGGCGGCGCTGTGATTGATATCGCTCTCTTCTTCGATGTCCTCAGGGAGAGCCCTTTTCCGCGGATTTGACGAATATGCAACATGCTGTCGAAAGTTTGCATTGCTCTTGTCTTGCTGGCTCATTTCTGCATGGCCTTCTCTCGCCCTGTTCTCAGCCGCGGCTGTGGGCTCAGGTCTGGTGAAGTTGGGCGCAGCAACTATCCAAGTGCTCTGCCGGGCATCTTCCTCGTCACTGAGGAAGCCATTAGAGGTTTCGTTTGAAGGCCAAGCAGCAGGCTGTGAAGCTTTCCCAAGTGGCCTCTCCATTGTATCCCGAGGCTCATGTATGTTGGAAGCAACAACAACAGGGCTCTTCTGCGCTGGCTTCTCTGCCTTGACTTCCTCGTCTATCTTGACGTGTCTCTTATATTCCTCCCGGAAAACGTACGTGTTAAAGTTGCCTCTTGGATACTTGTCCCGGATAAGCTTCATAAGCTTCTTGCTCTTGAATATCTGCGTCTTATAAATGATTCGAAGAGCCACGACATGAGCCCACGTCACCTTGGTGCCCATCATGTTTCTCGCAATCGTATGGTTTGTGATTTTGCCGAGAGTCGACTTTGGCAGCGACGCATGCTCGACGATGTACGGCCACACTTCGCGGGATTCGGCATCCCAGGTGGTGTAGTGCTCGAGATAGGCGTCTTTTAGCTTTTTGTAGAGCTTCTTTTCCTCTGGTGTCTGGTAGAGGCATGGCGGGTAGCGTGCTTCGTCGCTTTGGAGCTGTTGGCTGGTGATTGGAGATAGAGACATGATTGCTGAGTTGGTTTCTGCTGGAAATTAGCGATGGTACGAGGCAACACATCGTGATGGAGAAGTATACAAGGCAGAATCTGTAGGAGTTTTGGGACGTTGAGCACACGATATCGGCTCAAGACGACGAGGTCTCTTAACTGGCAACGAGAGATAAGGTAGCGAGATGTCGATGCAGTACTTTGAAGAAGTCAGTGATATGTGTTGAACAAAAAAGAGGAGATGAGAGCTAGGGAAATGAAGTTATAAGAGAGAGGTGTGAAGGGGGAAAGATGTGAAAGAAAGGTGAGAGAAAAGGGAGTTTATAAAGGCGGTCGAGGAGCGGGTGCTCACAAGAAGTCACCGCCTTGAGGATGAAGTCGCTGGCCTGATATCAAAGGCAGAAAACCTCTATTATATCATGCTTCCCGAATCGACATTTCTTCCTCTTCTAGTTGATGTATTCGTATCTATTCTATGATAGACGGTGAAAATATATTCTGTATCAAGGCCGCCCCGACACTGCTACCTCAAGCAAGCCTCCGCCATCGATACATCACAACTTCGACCCTTCAGCGGCACCCTCCCTCTCTTCCCTTAGCACATCCTCCCTCAGCCGAACCTCCACCCGAGAAGGACCAGCCTTGCCGAAACTCACCAACACCACCCTCTCCCAATCTCCTCCCCTCCCCGAGTCCTTGAGCTCCGGCCCCGGCTTGTCCAGACCAAGCACGACCCTCTTGTCGCTCTTCCTAATGAACAAGTTGTGCGGACTCATCACCTTGTCCGCCCACGGAATGCTCGCCGTGGCATGTTGACGACCCTTTTCTGTATCCGCCGTCGGAACCGCCTTGACAAACTTGAGCAGTTCCCTGCGCTGCTTCGTGTAGTAGATTGGCCCTTCCTCTACCGAAGCCGTAGGCCCCTTGAGGAACTTTGTGAGAAGAGAGAGGATGTAGTACTGCGGCGGAAACAGAATGACTTCATTCGCAGCCACGCGTGAGAGAAACGTCTGCGGAGGAGCAAAGAGCGCTTCGGTGTGCTCGACGCCGCCATCGGGTGTTGGGATATGCATCTCGGAGGGCACGCCGGTGCGTGAGATGGGAATCAGATACAGGTACATCTGAGTGGTGAAGCGCTTCGGGACGCCGACTGGAGTTACCCATCTCGTGAAAGGAATGAGTCCGCCTACAACAGATTGTCAACTCACAGTCAGTAGGTAGTCATGGGAAATCGCTCAGAACAAACCCAGGTCAGCTTCTGCGCCAATCGACTTGAGCCAATCCGCAAACTTGATTTGACTCCCATGGATCCTCTTCCTCGCCTCGTCTCTCTCCTGCTGAGGCAGATCAACTAAGCGCCCGTCCTTGGTGGCCAACAAAATGCCCGTCTCTTCAAAACACTCGCGAATGGCACCGAGCCTATACGCCGGACCATCAACATGACGGTCTGCCGTCCCAGGAGCCGGGATATCGCCATCGTGAAAAGCGTCCAGGTTCCCCCCGGGGAAGACGTGCGCAGATGCGAATGAGGTGGACGTCTTGACCCGATGCAGCAGCAGAACCTCGTTGGTGGGAGACAGCAGCACAATGGAGGAGCTCGGCCTCGGCTCGGGAATCGGTCTCTTTGTCGCGCCAGTGTCTTCCTCTTTTTCCTTTTCGGGAGACGCGGGCGACGAGTACAGACGCGTCCAGGTTGGCGGTTTTGAGGCCATGAGGGCGGCTTCGAGATTGAGGGGACGGAGACACTCAGCGACTGGCCTGTGAGCTGATGAAGCCAGGCTGCTGACACGACGAGGCAACGACCTGGTGACAGCACATAAGATGAGATTCATCTGGACCTGGAAAGAGCGGGATGAGACGCAGACGAGCTTCGGGGGTGGTGGTGAGATGCAGCGTGCCTCGCATCCCCTGTTTGCTGCACCGAGAGGGGCGACGAGCCGAGGTCCGGTTTGCCGGCTCTACCACTTAGTTTGCGGGGGGGAAAGAGAATCACCCCCGAAAGGCTGGAGAAATGGGGCCCGATCTCATCTCACGCGGGTATAAACTGGGCCATGAGCCATCAATTGCGCTATGCTGCAAGGGGTCCTTTGCGTCATGAGTGAGTGAAAGCATGTTCTCGTGGGAAAAGCGGTATCATATTCTATGCAACGACTAACAAAATCTTGTGCAACATCGTAAAAGGCTAGACGGAGAGAAAATGGAACCAGGACAACGAGCAGCAAAAGAGAAAACAACCCACTAAAACTCCTGTACGCTCATGCTCATGCCTGCCTGGGCTCATGTCCTCGTGTTCATACCCGCCGTCCATCAGTATCGCTTCCTTTCCTTGCCGCGCAGGTTCACTTTCCACAAGCAGCACACACTCTTCGACTCGCACCACTGCTTCACCTCCATGGTGCTCACTTCGCCATCAAATCCCACGCGTGTCAACTGCCCACAATTCAGCCACGTCGTCAAATCCTCCAGCACAATCGGGTCATAGAGCAGCATCTTCTCGTGCCACGAAGGGTTTGCAGGGTCAGTCGTCCTCGGGGCAGAAGTCACGGCTTTGGTTATATACTCATCGCAAAGAGGCCGATCCTCGGCCGGACGGAAAGTGAGTGACGGATCTGTGTCGTTCATGACAGATATAGAGAGATCAATTGGCAGCGGCGAGGAGGCACACTCGGGAGACGGTGATGGATTCGGCGATAAGCTGCCGTCGCTCTCGGATGCGGAGTCTGGAATCTCGACAATGACCTTGGCGGCCGGTGCTTTGCGTTTTCGTGTCGTGGATGCTTCTGCTGCACTTTTTGACGGTGTTTTCTTTGTCTTGGAAGAGCCTGCTGCGGTCCGCTTTCCAGCAGTCGAAGCGGCAGCAGCTGCCTTCTTGGGTCTGCCCCGAGGCTTCGATGGTGAGGTTGGCGGTTGTGCTGATGGTGGAGGTTCCTGCGCTTCGGGTGTACTCCCACTATTTTTCCTCGGCCGCCCACGAGGGGTCTTGATCTCTGGTTGTGAAGCATCCGCCGCAGCAGCTGCAGATGTAGTGACTGTTCTCCTTGCACCAGGAGGTACGGGCTGGTTTTTGCCTTGCCAACACTGCTCTAACAAGGCAATTTTGGCCTGCCGCGATTTGACTGCCTTGAAACCATAGGAGGCAATTTCCTTGGAGAGTCGAGCATCCGTGTACAGTTCGAAAGAGGGCTTTGGGGCCTGGCTCTCAGTCTGCGTTATCTCGCCGTTACTGCCTTGTGGCTTTACAGGTGAAATCCCGACACCCGGCTTGGGTCGTCTCGGTACGGGCGATCCGGTAGAGATGTCGCTGGCCAACTGTATAGAGTCATCGGTGATGATAAAGTTGGTGGCCTCGATCCTCTTGGATGGTGAAACATCGACTGACCCGATAAGAGGCTCACGGTTCAAGCGAGTTTGAGTCGCGTCGTTGCTCAGCGTAGGCACAGTGGTCTTTCTGTCGACGCCGGTATATCCGAAAGGATTTTCTTCCGACAGCGCAGGCAACGGCGGAGAAGATCGTTCCATAATTCTGCTCAACTCGACATCAAACAAGTCTCCGTCAATGTCGCGAGCACCAGCGGCCCATAACCTCTTCCGTTCTGGCGGCTCGA
Organism: Trichoderma gracile; assembly: GCA_020002365.1. Taxonomy (NCBI): domain Eukaryota; kingdom Fungi; phylum Ascomycota; class Sordariomycetes; order Hypocreales; family Hypocreaceae; genus Trichoderma; species Trichoderma gracile. The sequence continues at coordinate 284,164 of JAINEY010000008.1, forward strand.
CGCCATCACTATTTAGAGGGGTGTCAAGATCTATGTACTCGGCTTGATTAGACCGCCTCATCGCAGCATGGAGGTCTCGTAGGAAGGTGGGCGAAGCCTCAACCGCCAACTGGCTTGATGTTCCAAACACAAAATCTTGTCGGGCAACTTCTTGAAGCGCCTCGGTTGGAGGAAGCAGAACTGGTGGTGGAGGTGGAGCCGGCTTCTTCTTCTTGGCTGCAGAAGCCTTTGACGTCCGCTTCCTGGGCTTCGCCTTGCTCCCTCCTTTCGCGGTTGTGGCATCTGACTCCTTGGTTGCGTGGCTTTCATCGGCAACCAATGACACTGACTCTGGCGGCTCTGGAGCCCTATACGCGGATGTTGCAAGCTCTGTTATGGTACGCGGTCTCTTTTTCGGTGCTTTTGCTTTCTGTTTTGGAGGGCCCATATTGGCTGCCTCAGGAGATGCTTCTGCGGGTGCTGCAGATGTCATGACCAGTTCGACAAGCTTTCGCTTTCTAAAGATGGTAGCATCCTCATCCACGGGAATCGTAGCATTCTTCAGCGGATTGCCTGGGCACTTGTAGACGTCGAGAAGCTGCTCAAAGTTCCTCGCGTCTCCACTAGGCCCAGATGATTGCAGACCTTCAAGAGCAGGAGAGTCCGGCTTAGGGACAGTCGCGATCTTGTGGGACGGAGGAGTCCAGTCCAGCCTTCGAATCATGGCCGGCTCTAGCCTGAGGGGCTCACTGATATCATTCTCAACCGTCAATGACTTGGCCACAGCCACGGTAGATGGTACATCTGATGTCCGCTGAGCCAGCTTCGGTTCAGCCTTTCCCATATCAATCGGCTTTGGCTCATTGGAGTCACCTTGAGGACTGTTTGACTTTGACTTGAACCTTTTCCAGGGCTGATCCGTTGCCGGGGAGCTAGACTGCGATCTGAATCGAGGAGGCGCTGCATGATGCCTTTTAGCTTCGGGGGTCCGTGTGGCGGGAGGGTCAATGATGATCAGCGAGGTGTCGTCGGCCGCTATGGCTTCGATCCCATTTGAAATGGGCGGGGTTGGCCTATGTGAGAGTCCTGCATGCGGCGTAGTTCGTGCCCTCGTGAATTCCGTCTCCTCATCCGATGAGATGAGCAAGGCCGGGTCGTCGCGCGTTGGTGACTGAATCCTGGCGCCGCGTGATAGTATGTCCCCAATGGCCGGTAGGTCAGGCGATGATGAGCGAAAGAAGTGAGATTTCCGGTTGGCGCTCCGTGATGGCGAAGAGAGAAAAGCCTTAGGAGACGCCATCACGCCGGGAGCAGACCTCTGAGAGCGCAACGCGCATCTCAGCAAGCCTCCGCGCAGCAGAATGATGAAGTTGCAAAGTTGGGCTCATGAAAAGTGACGCCAGTTGCTCATCGGTATACTCATCGATTCCTGTCCCTTTTGGCGTCACTGTTCTCTTGGTACAGAAGCGTGTTCGATGTTGTCCAAGCTTTGGTCCCATCAATATCAATCACGCCGTCTGGAGAAAAGCGGGGCACAGCAGAGGCGCGGAATCGCCACGGTGTCACATGACGGGTCAGCTGACGCACAGAAAGCCCTCCCCGCCCCACGAAATTCAATGGGCCATGTCAAATTTCCTAGGCGAATTTTCGCTGTATCCCACCACACCGGCCCTCGACAACTTCTTCCCGCCAAACGCATCCTATCCCGCCTTTTCACCACCACCTTACCCTCCCCCCTCACAGCCAAAATGGAGAACGACCGTGGCGAGATCGTCGACCTGTAAGGAGGACTCATGCAGAATTGCTGGAGGAACGCCGGAATGCTGATTGTTGCCCGTCCAGCTACGTCCCGCGCAAGTGCAGCGCTACCAACCGCATCATCAAGGCCAAGGACCACGGCTCCGTCCAGATCTCCATCGCCAAGGTCGACGAGAACGGCCGTGCCGTCCCCGGCGAGAACCACGTCTATGCCCTCTGCGGCTTCATCCGCGCCATGGGCGAGTCCGACGACTCTCTGAACCGATTGGCCCAGCGTGACGGTCTCGTCAAGAGCGTCTGGAGCGCCCAGCGATAAATTTTTCATTTTTCTTGCAAATCACGAAAAAAAAAAAGACATGGAGGAGGTACAAACGAACGCCGAGAACAACCCGCCGACGAGCATTCGAGGATCACAGGTTTCGCTAACCTGGCAGTAGGGACTAGCTCGGGTATGAAGGCAGGCGTGGAAACTAGAGTTGGCTGCATATAGCAAATCCAATTCAAGGCGTTTTGGCTCCGTTTCGAGACAAATTTGGCGACAATGAAATTATGCGACGCGGACGTGACGTTGATTGAACATTTCCTATCGTCTCTCTCTCTGAACACCCACCGGCTAGCAAAGTCTCCTCGGACGAGCGCCTTTCTGTTCTCCATGATCGGGGAGATTCTGGGGCTACTTCGATAGCCCCCGAGCCGAAGATTGAAACGTGTGGCCTTCAAAAAGCTGTGGCGGTTAAGGTTGCTCGTCATAGTACAGATACGGGTCATACATGCTTAGTTGTTGAGCTTTGAGTTTTCAGATTAATCCAAACTCATAGAACTACCATTACTACCCTACCACTGACTCCCAGAAACTCGATTCGCTCTCTACTTTCCACTCTCAATGCCTTCCTTGTACGCGCTCAAGGCACGATCCCTTGCGCCTCTATGCTCGACAATCTGCTTCGGATAGCCCTGCTTCTTCGCCTTTGGACCAGCACCTCGATTATACGGATCATGGATTTCTTTGTCGCTCAACCCGGCCAGCTCCGGAACCCATTTTCGGATGTAGTCGCCATTGGGGTCGAACTTTTCGCTTTGAAGCAGCGGGTTGAAGATGCGAAAGTACGGCTGAGGATCGACTCCCACGCTCGCACTGAATCCCCAACCGCCATTGTTGCTCGCGAAATCGCCGTCCACCAAGTGCTCCATGAAATACCGCTCCCCCATGCGCCAATCGATGAGCAGGTCCTTGGAGAGGAATGAAGCGACAATCATTCGGCATCGGTTGTGCATGTACCCCATATGATTGAGCTGGCGCATCGCAGCGTCGACAATGGGGAACCCCGTCCGGCCCTCGCACCATGCGGCGAAGTGGTCTCGGTCATAGGACCATTGGATGTTGGAGTACTCTGGCTTGAATGGCTTGTTCATGCTGATGTCCGTCATTAGTGTACTTGCCGCAGTAATATTTTCACGATTCTCAGCTTACCAGACATATGGCCAATTGACGAGGACGTGCTTGTAGAAGTCTCGCCAGGCGATTTCGCTGATCCAGACTTGGATCCCCTGGTGGCCGCCATCCAACCTCTTCGTCTTGTTTCCATCCCTGGCCGTTCGAACGCAGGTCCTTGAACTAATCGTTCCGCTCGCGAGATGGACAGACAGCCGTGATGTGCCGTCATCTCCCGGAATGTTCCGCTTGTTGTGGTAATCGCCAATGGCCTCGTCGCAGTACTTCTCTAGCCTAGCCATAGCCTCGTGTTCACCGCAAGGCCACAAGGCACGAAAAGAAACGCTCTCTGCGTCGCTGAGCCGCTTGTTCTCTGGCGCATCAGGGATGCCGCAATCAAAGAGTTTTTGAAACCTCTGTCGCGCTCCGTCTGGATTCCTCTCGGGCCGATCGAAGAGCTCCAGGAGATCCAGGTTCTCATGTATATGAGCCATCCAGGCGCGATACCAGGGACTGTAGACGGCATATTGCTTGCCTGAGCCGGTATGCAACTCCCCCGGAGGCACTACACACGTGTCATGAACGACTTCAAAGGATTTGTTGTTCGCCGCAAAGTGGCGAATCATTTGGGCTTCTCGCCGTAGCTCGTCAACTTCGTATTCAATGTTGGCATAGAGATGATTGCTGCCCCATTCATCCATGAGGTCGAACACGCGCTGTGGGATGTGTTTTCTCTTGTCCACTGTTTCGACGTACAGTGGAATATCGAGGGCTGCCAGATCCTGCTTCAGAACGCTCAACGTCCTGAGCATAAAATCCACCCTCACCGGCGAGGTAAGATGAGCCTCAAAGTCCTGGGGGCTCACAATGTACATGCAAATAAGGGGGACGCCAGCTTCTTTCGCTTTAGCACTGGCCAGGGCAAGCGAGCGGTTATCGGTATGTCGTAGATCCATCTTGAACCAATGAACGACTGCGTCCTTGGGCTTGACTTGCTTGCGAGCTTGAGCAGTCTCTTCCAGAGCCTTGACGAGTACCTCCATAGGCCTGGGAAGTTGATCCGAATTGTACGCCTGAGCTCGAGAATTGCTCATCTCAGGGGGGTAGAACCGTCGCAGCACGATGCCATTTTCTTCAGCTTCACGAGCGAACGGATGCGGTTGTCGAAGGTCGCCTCCATTGGCTTCATGCTTGGGCTTTTTGGCATGGAACCCGTTGACTTTGTCCACGGGGACAGTCGTCTTTCTCTTTGCACCTTTGAAAGGCATGGTACTGAATCTGTATGCCGGTGAAGCAATTTGCGGTATCCGTAGCGACGAGAGAAGCTGTAGGTGGATTCTGTTTGCGACTTGAGAAAGACTGATGGCACGGATATTTCTGAAGCTCATTTACAATGTCTTGGGGTCTGGAGACCAATGATGAACAACACGATGTGAGAAATATAATGGTGTGAAAAAGGCTGCCGGATGATGAGAATTCACAGTCTCGACTCTCCCCGCGTTTATCTACGAATTTCCCTTCTGAATTTTCTACTTTCCATGGCTCCAAGGGTCTTCGATGTGGTCTGCGTCAATGGCGTCTTGAGATCGGATTTTGGGTGCTGGATATCGGCGCGATTGGAGTGGCTTGGCATCCCTGCGCCAGACGGCGAGACAAAGGCGGAGACTGTTATTACAGCAGCAGGCAAATAGGATCAGGGCAGCCTCATCAATGGCTGCTCGCATTACGTCTAGGAAGATCCTCTTGGGGAAGAATGATGCGGTATTCCATATCTCTTGGAAAAAGAGGCTGTTGTTGATGAGTGTCTTGGGAGGTGGGTGTGATCTTCATTATGGGGAATAGCTTCGAGGGTACTGGATACTGCACGTCGCTCACTAAACCAAGTGGAAGACCCGGTATACGGTACACAGTGTCTTACCACTTAAAGTCAAATCGACCACCTTGTCCACCTCACCGTTGAAGGGCAGGTGCGACCTTACGACGGTTAGACGCACATTCTACTTCCAAAATAGCATCACCAAACTTCATTCAACCTGCATACCAGCATCTCTCCTACTAAACACCACATCTTCGTCAAAAAAGTCTTCGAGCTTGGTTGGTGAATGATGCGCCATCTCGACAGCGACTCCGGCAGCTACCGCCAGGCCAAAGTTGTGCTGGCTGAGCGCAGAGCCGCACTATTGCGCTAACGCTTCTGCGGCGAAGTCCTGATCACAAAAGCTGCCTGGCCACCAGCAAGGATCAACGGTGCCTTATCGCCAGACCGCGCCGCTGCTGGGCCTCGACGCGTTCCGTCTCGTTTCCAGAAGAGTTCCGGTTTCAACCCTAGGGCATATTCACGAGAGACAGCCGTGCCGAACTTGCACACGTTTTGGATGTGAATCATCCTCAGCGCAAGGCTACACAGCGATATCCTACGCCGCCGGTCCTATCCCGCTCGGTGGCACAAGGCGGACCTGGTCTACGCCTCCCAGATATTGAGGGGCCGCGTCCGTCTCACGAGCTCACCCATCTCGACGGTCCATAGGCTACAGGTCCGCTGCGGCATACCTAGACTGACGGGATCTGTTGCGCACGGCCCAGCACTCGGTGCAACGCCGACCTTGTTCACTCCTGCTCCGACTACAGCACCCCAGCTTGTATTCACCGAGAACCCCCTAACGGGCACACGGGTGTCGCCTCACCAGCACGCGGCCCTTTTGACCTTACAACACTCCTCTTTCGCCTGCGGCAGCATCTGGGGGATTCACCGTGGTGGCACCATGTCTAGCGACTTGACCTGGCGGCCGTTGCCGCAGGCCACATCATCTGACATACCGATGCTTCTTGTCTCGGTAGATATCGGCGCCGCCGCGTACACGGTCCGCATCACTGACATGGCCAACATCTGGGTCGAGAGCCTGGACCGAAAGGCCATCTTCATGAGGGGATGGAGCGAGAACACAAGCATAGACCCGAGCGACACACCCGAGAATATGGCCAAGTTCCTTGGGAGTCTGAGATCGGCCCTAGATCCCACGCAGCCGGGCCATGGGCAGACTTCGCTCACCCTGTCACCAGGCTCTTCCGCAGACGCTGGGAAGGACAGCCTCACCCTGCTGGTGACCTGCCCGCTCCCGGGATTCCAACCTCTCAGGTGGCCTATCCATCTCAGCAAGGCTCCGCCGTCGGCTATTGCTACTGATCTCGTCTTGCCCTTGCTCGAGGCACAGTTTGCAAGGAAGCAAGAGGTGGAATCGCTGGTGCAGTCGTTGCAGCAGAAGGACGCAGTCATTACTAAGTTGGCTGACAAGTTGGAGGCCACCGGGACTGGTCTCGAGCATGTCTTTACGTCCCTTTCGGGAGGAAAGAAGGTGTCGAGAGCTGCTGCGGAAGACAAAGTGAAGGGCCTGGCGCCGTTCCGCCAAGATAGCTGGAGATCCAGCCTCGACGCGATCGATGACTGCCCGACCAACGTTGGCGATCTTGCACGAAGTGTCTTCAGCGGAGAAGGGCTGGGCAGACGTTGCCAGATACAAGTGGACGCCTCCCCAGCTCTGGACAAGTGGTGGCATGATCTCAAGGGCACGTCGCAGCTGGTGCACCGTCACAAGCAGCAAACAACCCCAGCAGCGCAGAAGTCGCCATCGCCTACAGCCAAGTCTACAAGTGCAGAGGATGACGACTTTCAAGTCCAGCCAACGCCTCCGCATCTTCAGTCCAAGCATAAAAGCTCGCCTGTAGCCATTGCAGACGATGAATCGACAGCGGATGAAGAGGATTTGACAGTGGAGCCAGCGCCGTCTGACCAAGATCCGCAAGCCAGCACAGGAAAGCCTGCGTCACGTTTGGCCAATTCCGGCTCGAGTAATTCGAAACCTGGGAGCTCGTTGCAGGATACCACCAAGGCCACTGGTTCGCGGGCTACAACGGCCCAAGTCCCGGAAGACGATGTAGAAACGGCGTCCGAAGCTAGTGACGAAGACATGACTTCGACCCATCCTGCAGCTTCCCCTAAGCCGACGTCTAAGCCTTCGCCAGTGTCGCCTCGGCCCACCCCTAAGGTTGGAGGGTTAGGACGCATTGGGGGTACTTCAAAGAGGCGTGCGGCAGAGACTGCAGCAGATGCCGAGATCAAAGAGACTGAGACTGCGGAGGACCGGACGACTACAAAGCCTTCTGCCACAAAAAAGCTGGGCCATATCGGAAGGAAGGCCGATGCAGAGAGCTCAAAAGCGCCCGCAGCTGACAGTACGAAACGCGGTCGCCCAACGGAGCGGGAAGAGCCCCAGGACGAAGATGGACCTAGAGAAACTTCCCAGGAGCGCGCTGATCGGAGGCGCGAAGAGTTGAAGAAGGAGCTTGAGAGGAAGGCAGCGGCTGGTCCGGCGAAGAAAAAGAGGAGGTTTTGAACCAGCGGCCTAAGCTTTCGAAATACTCATCATCATCTAACTACGATATCTAATGACACGGCTTCGCCATGGCCAGTGAATTGTTGGATATTCTGATCACCGAGCTTCTCAATAACTAGAGTTACTCATTCTGACTGAGATACCGGTTGCACAACGGTTCTGGGCCTTCTCGTGCCTCTTGGGATACGTTGCAAGAAGCCTACATCTTCGCAATCACAACTCAGCAATCGTCATTACCTTCCAGCTAGAGTTGGTTACAAGGTTACTGTCGGTCAAACCCATCGTCCTCCCCTCAGCCATCTGTATGTCACGTTGCTATGCAGCGTATGAGTTCGACAGTTTCAAATCCAAGAAGCACGGAATGCTGTCACGGTGTACTCCAGGGCTTTCGCTCTGTAACTGTCGACACGCTGTCGGCATAAGTTCAATCCTAAACACCTTGAGCCCCCTGCCGACAACAACTTGTCGTGACACATAAGTTCCCGTCATACGCATTTGGTACTGGCGTACAGGTGGTCCGTCGGCAGTCGAATGCCCATGACCTAGAACTTGTCCTCGATGGCTAAATACCAAAAGAAGCCACTGCTTGTGTACTGCCGTTCTCATGTTTCGTGAGCATTGTAACACAGGTACCCAATCTCTTGGTGCAGACGGTCCGAATTTGGCTCAAGCTTTGACACGTAGGCGGTTCAAGTAGATGACGCCCATTGATGTTTCAAACACACAGGCCTTCGATATACTACTGTGTGCGATGCCGAGAATAGGGGCTGTAAAGAATCTACGTTTTGAGGTAGGTGACCTGCACAATCTTCATTGTGGACTTCATTTGACCGAGGCTCTCAAGGAACTCCTATACTTTTGATCTATCTACTTCAGAAAAGGACTGGGAACACGATGTGAAGATGTCAGGATAGCCGGGAGGAACAACGGCCCCCACTACTCAGAGGTGACAGGAGAACACCTGCCGTTGTGTGAGGATTCTCGCCGATGCGAATTCATTACACATAGGCCCGCCCATATTGACATCGATTGATATCCAGCGGCCTCAGTTGCGGCCGACTTGCAGAGAGATAAAGCACACTTGGCCAGAGCCTCAGCAATGAGGCGTAAAGGAAACGACCCGTCGCTTGAGGCATATACCACCTGGGAATTGCTACAGAAGCGTTGAAGAAACCGGCGCAACAAGAACCTCCTGGCAGTCAGTGTCATTGGAAATCCCCCGGAGACGGTTCCGCCTATCCTCTCTCTCCCGTCTTTTTGCTCCACCAAGCATCATCGACCAGACCCGTTTCCTGCTCGCTTGAGGAAACTACTGTAGGTGGACTCCCAGCGCTGCATGAAGCACTTCTTACAATATTCCGAAGGCATGCATTGCGTCCGACCGCGCCTGAGACTGCGTCTGAGACAGAGCATGGGATGCATGTGGTCAAGCCGTGCTATGACGGGGACTCAGGCAGGGGATCACAAATCATGGAAAAAATGGAAAACATAAGAAGAGGTTCACGGATGCGACGGCGACAGCTTAGGATCGGCTCTTGTGGCTGACGCCGCTCATCTCGCCAGATCCATCACTCGACTGGGCGCGTACGTCTGCATGCGCGTGGACGAAAAGGGCCACTTATCATATCATATTGGAGGCAGGCTGTGGATGCGGCCGCTTGATTCCCTACCTCGAGTGGCTGTCAAGTCCTCAGCTGAAGGCGAGCCGTACGTTAAACCGCTGCATGGCCGGTCGAGGTGTCAATGCACATTGCCTAGGACAGGGGTCTCTGGGTGGCTGCTCGATAAAGCTGTGTGACTCTATGCATGGTGCCAGGACGAGGTTGCTTCTCCAAGTCGCACAGCAACGTCAAGATGCGAGGTGACTCCAGGTGGAAGGATTGGGCTGAAGACTTGAAACGAGATTGGCTTCTGAGACGCCAGGGCTCGATAGCCGTACTCGAGTCAATCAAAGTGAATTGCCTGCCCGTCTCTATCGCACCAGGATACTGGAGCCTGCTGCAAAGTCGTCCCTTTTTGCACAGCATGGCCGCAGGCGTTGCCAGAATCTGGCTTTGGTTACTACTCTACTACGGAAACGAGAGGGGAACGAGGGTTCGGCAGCAACTGCATGGTGTAACGATGGTCAACCCAAGCATATCCCCCTTTGCTCGTGGCTTCGCAGGGTACGCTTTAGCACCTGCGTGCTATGGATGGCATGCCAGTGGTCACCCTCCAGAACGATGATGAGACGTCCTCTCAGCGCCCAGACCGCAATGTTCGGTTAACGCCGAACAATCTCTGTAATCCTGGTTCAAGAGACATGACAATAATCCAGAGGAGAGGGAAACAACTGCCCTGGACAATGAGAGGTAGTGCTGCATGGCCTTGCAGCCACAACGGAGAGTTGTTGATTCGCTCGATCTTGCTCGCCGACCAGCATTATGCTCATCGAGTAGGATTCATCGCCTGGCATTCGGGCATCACCATGAAGCGCCCAGATTGCGTCCCATATTCCTGGACTATGGCAACGAGGGTGGCCACCTATCCCCGGCATATGCACTCCTGCTCTCGATCCGTCCGTCCCGGGGTGTTACGGTAGCAGTGAACGCATCGCACGTTTCAGCCCTCTTGGTCTACTGTATGTATGTCAGCCGCAGCGTGGAGGCCGGAAGAAGCAACATGGATCACCACCAGCCCTTCGACTAAGCTGGCATGGCTTCCTTGCTCAGCCGACCTCACCTCACAGCTGCACGAGGCCGAAGCGCTGCCACACGAATCCTCATCCAGCCTCCTTGTCAACAGGAACATCTCCCCACTCTTCGGAGGCATGTTTTCGGAGCTATCGAGCCGAAACGGTATCGGGGGAGAAGGGGCGAGTAAGGTCACTCGGATATGGCCTATGGCAGAGATGGCTTCCAAAGAGTCCTCCTGCCATACACCCGTGGGCCTTGCCGGCGCTCCCTCGCTTGGAGTTCCCACATTCGATGGTTGTGACTCCGTACGAAGTCCAAGTCCACGAATCTGCAACAACTTCTCAGTGCCACGCGATCTTGTCAGTAGGAACTCTTTGCTGACTATCGCTCAAGATCTCCGATTCTGCCAAGAAGTGCTCTTGGCTAATACTCCCACTTAACCATGGACTGGTTGCTGCTGTTTTGCGTGGCTATGCCAACATACTTAGTATTCCTGGAGTACGTACAGGAATGAGATGAAGATGAGAAGCCGGAGACCACGACGGAATGCTGTTGTTCTCCGCATCACGTACTACTAAGGTACTTCTGCTGCCGCTACTTGTACAGCATTGGACACCAACCCGACATGCCCCGGTTGCTGTACGACCACATGATCGCCGGGGCCCTGATGGGACTTGGCGTGGGCAATGCCCGCCTTGTGCTGCTCGCCAGAGTATAACGTCCATGGGACGAAGATGCAGGCTAGTCTGGGGTTTCTCTGGCACGCTCAAGGCAACACATGGCCAGTGCCAGACCAGGTACCATCGAAAAGGTGAGGCGCGCGCATTAGGGACGAGAAGGCAGATTGGGGGGGATGGAAGACGCAAGGGACCGTATTCAGCAGAGCGGTTTCTAGAGCCGTGCTCCGTGCATCCGTCTAGCACGATGCTTCCGCCCGGGTACCTGAAAAGTAGCCGGAAGTTGCTCTCGATTTGACGGGCGATGTTTCTCGTGCGGCTGCCAATGTGCGTAGCGGTGAGGGCCAAAGGGAATGCGAATGGGATCTGCAATGCACCGCATCGAGGGCTTTTGCACTTGTTGGTGCAAGTCCAGGTTGGTTCCGATACAGCCACCGTCTAACTTGCATGAGTTATGCCATGTGTCGTATATGCACAATGGCAGGGCCTGGGGGCAAAACTCTCCGGAAGCAACGAGAGTGCCACCAAGGTGCATTTCATGGGAGAAGAACTATCCACCAATGACTGGGCGTGCCTAGTCGTCCACCGAGGCTTGCTGGCCAATGTCCTCCTGTGTTGTGCAGGCGTCAGGTACTGTAAGTCTCTCCGTTGCCGCTAGATGCCACTCTCATGCGAGTACGGCAGACGCTCGATGGCTGCTCGGGCCTCGATATCACGGAGATCGATCATTCAAGTCCATCGGCGCATGGCATGCTCGAGCTAGACGGGTGGTATCACGGAAGCTCCAGGCTCCTGTACGGAGTCTCGATACGACGAGCGGCCGAGAGCAGATGCCAGCAACTGGCTCTTTCTACCTCGCCCGATCAGGTCTGTCCGAGCTAGCCAAGCCCTTTGCCGATTCGAGGGACTATGTCGAGAACGGAGAAGCTGTTGTTTACTTTCGCCCATGAGTACGCCAACACTTGTGAGATATTCAACAGCCTCCTTCTTGTTGGACTACGATGTTCTTCTCTCTCCAGCAATACTCTTTTTCGCTCATCAAGATGCCACGCCCTTACGCAGCTCCTGTTTCCCTTTGACGGTGGTACTCGTACGAGTCGTACATGGGGTTGCATGTGGCTGGATGTTTCTGGACCTCGTCTCCTCCCGTCCTTGCTTCTATCCCACCGTCGCCACACCACCACGCCCGCCATACCGAGGCCCATGCCCATATCCTTGCCCCCGGGAAGAGATCCTCCAGACAAAAGGAGCCAGGGACATCCTTGAACGCGGGTTGTGAGGTGTGTGTAGATGCACCTTATGCACCTACCCAGCCTTGCTCGAAAGGCTTGACAACCTTGTGCCATGCCTTCGCCCCCCACCCCCCTCAGATGGCATCTTGAGACTCGGCTCCAGCAGATGGCACTACTACTACCATATACCAAGGTATGTAGGGATGAATTCTAGCTTCTGCTTTCTTTTGCTTTTGATTCCTGTTGGCGAGAGGTGCCAAAACCCGCCGTACTGGTTCTCTTTTCTTGTTGTCTCGCCTGTCTCTCCCCCACGGAACAATGATGCGTATGCGCCACGTCCGACTGCTTACTCCGATGTTCTTGTACGTACATTATCATCCATCTTCACCGACTCTTGGACAGACCCTTGTTGGGACTCGCCGATGGCGTGTCATCCCAAATCTTGAACCCCCATCGCGCCATCCCCAGCCCAAGCACAAGCTACAGCTCTCTTCTAGTAGTTTATTAGCAAGGGGCAGGGTGCATTCTTGGTCCGATATCCGATACGACAAGATGCCCAGCTGACAGCATGGGTGATGACTGGGACCTGATCTGATCCTCCCAACCCTTGTCGATTGGAGTACTGCGTGTGAAGTATGAACATACATACATACCTTGATCCTGACCATGCTTGCCGCCGGAAGGCAGAAGAAGAGTAGAGGAAACTAGCACTACCTTACGATTCGTGTTCTTGGGTTGTTGGTTCGTGACGAAAATCTAACGCTAGGAAGATTTTTTCCTTCTAAGTCGGAACTTGCCGGCTCGGGGAGGGTGAAGGCTACTTTCTTTGCCCTCCTTTTTCTTTCCTACTGAGAAGATGCTACTGACTGTTGCTGGCACTTTGATGTTACTCAAGGAATCACCGCTTACACCTCGTGCTTCTGTGACAAAGTACGGGGACGAGAGAATGGCTAATGAAGAATAAAGACACAGGTGAGACCATGATGATTAAGCTATCCGAAAGACGATAAAACCTCTGTATAGGACCTAGAAACAAGCAAAGTTTGAGCTTCTAAAGGAAAAGACAACTTGGAAAGCAGGAGAAACAACTATGGGTATGTAGTGCAACTTAAAATCAGAAGCAAAGTATGGAAAGCAGCCGCAAGGAGAAAACAAAGAGGAAGAACGAGAACAAGAACAAGCCAAAAAAAGCATCCATGCAGCACATTCAATGAGAAACAAGGCAGAAGGAAACTCGCTCCCGCAGTATCAAGTAAGGCAAAGAAAACAACCTTTAGAGGAGAAGAACCAACTCAAAGACGCCCGGCTGAACATCAGGCCGCCGAAGGAGAGACAGCCCATTATCCTCTTCACCATCGTATGCCTTTTCCCATCCAGTTCCCAATCCAGCATACCTTTCCAGCCAATTTTCATCGCATGAGTTGTCCTCGTTTATACACCAAACACGAGGCTCACCAAATCACCCCCTGGTGCTTACACCAAGAAGTGACCAAGGAAGCCGTGGAAGCAAAACTCCAAGCCGAAAACCCGACGGTCAGTCAAGAGATAAACAACCGGTAAGCAGAAAAAAAGTTCCAGCAGAATCGAAGAGCATCCAGAACCCCCAGCCACCAAAAAAAGACAACTCGGAAAAGTCTGGGTCCCCAACACCGTGGAAGCCAAGAGACATGAATAACATGTAGTAGTCCCCAAATATCGCCGCCCGCAAAAAAAGAGCCGCACCAAGCTTCTTCATCGGCGTTAAGCAACGGGAATGGAATTCTCTCTCTCCACGCTTCGTCGGGGGATCTCATCCCAGTCCACATCTATTCATGCACACACCCCTCCTCCGCCAACACAGAGGGATGCATGTTATGCGGCGGCGGCGGCATCACCTTTCTTTTGCGCAGAAGGTGTGATGTGATGGACTATGAGTGCCCCTCTGTTCGCCTGTTTAGGTAGCTTAGAGGGACGGGGTTGGGATGGAGCGTGCGTCCTCCGCCCATGTGTCCAGGATCCTTGCAGGACGGCTGTTGGTTCGTCTGAGATGGCCGTGCCTTTGTGTAGGTCCTCTGCATGTAGTATGCTGTGCAAAGCTGGTAAAGAGAGGTAGGGTCGAACGGTAATGGTACCGGTATCAGCAGCAAACCGTCATCCCTGTCTCTTGCCTCCACGTCTCCCTTCGTCTCCGAGAGTTGAGCCTTCAGTATTGCGTATGCATATGCCCATCCATGGACAAGGAGCAGAGGCTCGTGCACGAAGTGACCCAGATATAGCAAAGCAGGTCTTCGAGGAGAGGTAGATACCGAGTGAGAGTGATGAGTGAGAGACTCGAGGAGTACAAGAGAGGATTGCTTGATGCTCGGTGCTTGATGCTTGGCAGCGCTGATGCTTGCTTCTTGTGTCACCCATGCAAGGCAGAAGCCACGTTGAGAAGACGCATGGGCCGCCCCCGTCGTACAAAAAAGTATCAAGTTCCGCCTTTGTCTTCCTGTGTTTTGGGCAGGGGGTGTGAGAGATCCTTTGCAAGCAGCCCAGTGGGCGGCCAAGTCTAGAACCTGCGATAGTCCAGGAATGCTCCATCTGATAGGCATGAGAACAGCCGCTGCTGCTGCTGTTGTTGCTTGTTGTTGCTCTTTTATCTTGCTTTTCGAGACTCTGGTAATAGCGGTGTCTCTGCAACTCCTCCACCCGATCTGGTGATAGGCATTGCGTGCTTTTTTTCCATCGCTGGCAGCATTTGCTGTTATCGTCTCTCATGCTGAAGCCCGTCTCTATACAAGCCATCGCTTGCAGCTGCTTGCTTCCATTGCTTTCTTGCTTGCCAGTATACATGCCTGCAAGTACTCGCCACCCTCCATCTCGGCTCCGTCCCCGCGAGGAAGGCTGCGTGTGTATGCCTGCGCGTGCATATGCAAGTTTGACATGGGCATGTGGGACGCGGTGAGCAGCAGCAGGGGGGGAAAGACCAAAAGAAGGAGAAGAAACGTGTGAGAGCGTGTGGGTGACCCTATGGGAAGAAACAGAGAGAGAGAGATAGAAAGAGATAGCGGAGTGTGTGTATGTGTGCATGTGTGCTGTCAGTCTGCGAGTGTGTGTGTGGCCCGTCATATCGCATCGCCAATCGGAACGGCAGCCTGGGTGTGTGTAACACGGCCAACCGTCCAAGCGTGACGCTGTGTATGCCAAACTCTCTTCCGCGCCCCCGAGAACCGGCTCGGTCTTTCCATCAGTTGTCAGTTGCGTGTGCTTTGTATGGCTAAGGCAAAAGGTTTGCTGGGCGTTCTTTGGCTGTAACTGTGCGGAACATGTATCTCTGTCTGTCTGGGTATCTCTCTGTCTCCATGAGGTATGTAATAACGTAGCAAAGCACAGCCATGCAGCAAATATCAAGGAAGAGCGAGGTACCAGAGAGCCAAGCAGGCAGCAAAGCAAGCAAAGCAAGCCAGCAAGCAGCATCTCATCATGATGCAAACAGCTCCATCATGCTGCTCCTACTGCTGCTGCTCCTGCTTCCTTCATATGCCGTGAGGACTGGCCCAGGCGACCCTGGGCGTGCCCGTCAGGGCCTCGTACCGCCGCAGCTGGGCAGCGACGTCCGCACTGCCGTCCTCGCCCGAGTAGTCCAGCTGGACCTGGACGTCTGCAATGCGGTACGGGAACTGCGGCGCGTACAGCGGCTCCTCCTGCGGCTGGTGATGGTGGCCCATGTACGAGACAGATACGTCGCCGTTGCCGCCGCCGCCGTGCGGTCCCGATGCTGTCATCTGCAGCCCAAAGAAGTCCGAGGCTGCTGCTGCTGCTGCTGCGTCTGCGGCCCCAACAAAGTCGTGCCCGTGCCCGTGCCCGTGCGCCGCCGCCGCCATCGTGTCGATCCGCGGGATGGCGATTGGCATCGAGTAGTAGGCGTCCGGCATGCTCGACGGCGGCGGCGAGCCCAGGCCGCTCTCAATCAGCCGGTACTGGCGCCCGTCGGCCAGCGACAAGCCCTGGCCGTACATGTGGCTGCGCACCCGCGCGTTCCTGGCCGCGCAGCCGCCCTTCTGGCCCGACAGCGCCTTGATCGAGCTGCGTTGGTGGCTGTTGCTGCTGCTGCTGCCCCGGCCGACGAGGTCCCCCGTTGGCTGGCTGGTGCTGGCGCTGCGTCTGCTCGAGCGCCGCCCAGAGTTGCCCTTGCGGTACCTGGTCGTGCTCTGCACCCCCTTCCCGATGGCGGCCTCGGCCAGCACCCATTCGTTGGCCCGCTTGGTCTCGCCTCCCAGGGCGGCCGCCTTCTCTGCACACGCTGAGAGCTCCGAGCCATTGGCACGCTTGCGGTCGCGTCTTTCAAAGGCCTGTAGCAGAAGAGGAAGGGTCAGCATGTTCCCAGCTTTGTATATATATATATATATGAAAATGGTAGCGGGCGATGAAGTGAAGGAAGCAGATGACAGAAGAGCACGATCAAAAAGCAGTGTATAACAAGGCTGCCTCATGCGTTGGTCCTACGCCATGGGACCCTTGAAAACCTGTTGTTGTGAGACGATCAAGGCCGATAAAAAGGAAAGTGAAAACAGAGAGCCTCATCACAACAGTAGTAGCAACGCCACACAAAGGCAGAAGAAACGTGCATAAAAAGGAAGAGCCCTAGAGAAAAAAAAAAACACCAAGACTCACCCCGTTCATGCTCAGATTGTGCCGGATGCTGTTCTGCCACCCGCCCTTTTCGTTCTTGGCCTTGGTGGTATTGTCCCGGAACCACTGGTAGAGCTCCTGCAAGGTCATGGTGTAGTCCGGCCGGCTCATGAGCGCTCGGTAGATGAGCTTCGCGTACGGCTCGTCGGTCTTCTCTTCGTGCGCGACAGCAACGACGCGGGCGCTCTCCATCCTCGAGGCCGGCTCGGCTGGGATAGTGACGCCTTCGACGGGGACGGAGGTCGGGGCAGGCACAGGGGCAGGGGTCGGCTTGGGCGTGGCCCTCATCGACTTGAGGAACTCTGCGTCCTCTCGCCGCCGCCGCTGCTGCTGCCGCCCCTCTATAGGCCTGTTCTTAAGCGACATCTTAGGATATGTCGGCGACCGCACCGACATTCTAGGTCTGACAGACGAAACTGCAAAGTTCGGCGTCATCCAAGGAGACGGGGCAGCAACGGCGCTGGGCATCACTTCAGGAGACGCCACCGACATGAGCAGGCCAGCTGATATGTCGACGTCGGATTCCGCGCCGAAGCCCGGCGTGCAAGGGGTAGACGTCATGTCTTGCTGGGGGCGCACTCGGCGAAGTGGCCGAGAGCTAAAGACTGGCGGCTCGAACAGCGCCGTCGAATTTGGAGGGTATCCAGACGCAGACTCGGACGACCATCCGCCGGGAGATGCGGGCGATGTGGTGTAATAGGGCAGGTGGGCGGTCCCGCAGACGGGCGAGTCGTGGTATGAAATACTGCTCTGGATGTCCCCCGGTCCAAGGGGAGGCGACGGCCAGATGGTTTGGCTTCTCGCCTGCTGATGCGACGACGACAGGGCCGGTCTCATATAGGCGCCGCCGGCGTCGCTGCTGCTGCAGGCTGGCGTTGGCGAGAGAAGCGGACTCCCGTGCTGGTGGTCTTGCAGGAGGCCCTGCGGCTGTTGTTGTTGTTGCTGTTGTTGCTGCTGATGATGCCGTTGCTGCTCTTGGGGAAGAGCGCAAACCGCCGGAGGAAACGAGAATGTATCAGGTTGGTGATGCTGTTGCGGCCCCTGCTGCCCAAAGTCAAATGACAAAGTCGACAGGGCCGCAGGTGAGCAGCACGCCATCAAGCACGCTTGCTGCTCCGTCTGCTGCGGGTGTCGGAAATCCGTGTAGCTGTCCACCGGAAGCTTTCTCTCCAGGATTGGCAACGCCATAGATGGGACGGCGGGAACGGGGAGGAGCCCTTTGAGCGTGTGATTCGAAACAAAGCCAAAGGAGGGGAGTTTCGTATCAAAGGGTGAGCAAAAAGGGGAGGCGTCTGGCGGTTAAGGCCTTTGCTTGCCTCCAAAGAGAACTTCTCTCTTTTTGTCAAAGTCAACAAAAAGGAGTGATGGCGCGAGGAGGAGGAAAGAAGAAAGGGTGACAAAAGAGAGAGGAAGAGATAGTCTCTCCAATGTCGTAACGACGCCGTCAGGCAAAGACGGGAAAATGGGGGAAAAGGGCCGTTGAACCCAAGCAGACGTGTAAGTGGAGGCGGGCAAAGTGTCACAAGAAGGACAGCATGGGACACCCGAAAGCTATGGGAAGTTATGGGAAGGGGGAAAACAAGAAGCAGCCGACGGGATGACAGTGATGAGCAGACGGAAAAAAAGATACAACAAGGTGATGTGAGAGCTTGAGCTTGTATAAGTCCGCTGCTTGTCCCGGTGTGAAAACAAAGAGTAGATAGATAGGTAGGTAGGTAGGTAGGAGGAGAGTAGGATAAGCGCGCCCTCTTGGCTTGGTCGTAACGGTTGGTTCCCCGGCCTTGTCTGGGGAGACTGAAGGTATTTATTCGTTCTTCAAAGCAAAACAACAACGACAAAACGCAGTGTATAGGGCAGCGGTTTCTGACGATAAAGGCCCAGCCTCTCTCCCCGGTTTTCCAATGGGGTAGACCGTGGAAGGGAGCCCTGTTCGCCGCTCTTCTGCCCGCGACCAGGGGTTCGAGATGCTGAAACACTCCCGGACCAGATTCTCATCCCAGATCGGCTCTCCCGGGGGGCGTGAGCCCAGTCGTCTTCATCGTACACCATCCATGGGACACTAGTGACAAGAGGGTGCCTGCTCAGACCTTGCCCCCCCTTCCCCCCTCTGTGGGTACCTCTGATAGTGCGTGTGTGTATGTGCGCAGGTGCATGTGCATGTGCAGGAGGAGAGGACCGCGGGAGTGGGGGAGTGCACGACAAGACTGTGAGGGAGTGGGAGATATACAGACAGACAGCCCAAGTGTAAAGAGAGAGGCAGAGAGAACAGGTAGACGGACAGAGCTGGGGGGGAAGAAGAGCAAATAGTGTAAGTCAGCTCCCAGAATAGACATCATATGCTCTCCCCTACCCCCCGTGAACAAAGATATACTTCCCAGTACATCCCTCATGCGGACGAGGCACAATCAGCTTTTGCTGTCCCGCCCCAGACCACACCAGCCAGCCAATCCAGCCGTCATCGAAGGCGGCCTTGTCAACAAGCAAAGCTCAGCGTTTTCTCGTGTCACTCACCACACATCACTTCCTTACAAGGCACACGCCCCCCCGTCCACCAAACAGCTGAGCAATAACATCACCACGGGGGAGAAGAAATCCACTAGAGCTCTGGCAGGTACTCGATTGGGGCCATCGAATCGATACACCACGCTTGCTGTCCGCTTCTACCTATATGTACTTTTTCTTTGAAGCAGCCACTGGTTACACCGTGAGTAACGTGGGCAAAGGCTCGTTGAAACAGGTGCCGGGTGGCCGTTAGATGTGGACGAGATTATGGACCGGCCGGCAGAGCTTAGGCGATGGGCTCTGTGCGACGGGGGAGAGAGCCAGGGCCAGCTCATGAGGCCAGGAGGGTGGAGGAGAGACTTG
Organism: Trichoderma gracile; assembly: GCA_020002365.1. Lineage (NCBI taxonomy): Eukaryota > Fungi > Ascomycota > Sordariomycetes > Hypocreales > Hypocreaceae > Trichoderma > Trichoderma gracile. Next base: position 303,826 of record JAINEY010000008.1, read on the forward strand.
GAGAGAGAGAGAGAGAGAGGCTGAGGAGCAGAGGAAGAGGGTCCGCGGTGTGCTCGAGCGGTAGAGCCACAGAACAGTCGGAGAGCCACCAGTAAGGAGCAAATCGGCGGCCACGGGTTCCTCGCCGGCAGTGAATCAGGAAGCCCCCCAGGCTGGCTAATGCCGCCGTCGCTGCCACCTCCGTCGCTGCGGCTGCATCTTTCCAAACCATGCCATGCCATGCCATGACCACCGGCTGCCTTTTGTCTCGACAAGATACGACACGCGTCGGAACGGCAGCAGTCTCCACCCAAGGGGGAGGAAGACGGTCTACTCGAGGGGGGCGCGGATAACCTCTGGCGAGCGCCTCTTTTGCCTGGGCCATATTCTCGCCGTCACGATTGGTCTATATACGAACAATGGGATGGGAGGAGGGGGGTGGGAAAGGCAAGGGAAGATCAACGCTTTCGCCATTTATGCAGCTGTACGTAGCTCCCCCTCCCCGGAATGCTACTTGCACCTTGAACAATCTAGCCTCGAGTCAGCTCTCGCCTATGATTCCTATTGGCAGCAGCTCATGGGGAGGGGAGATGGGAGGGGGGCGGGCGGAGGGTCGCAGTTGATCCTGGACGGCTTGCTGCATCTTCCGCGGCGCTGGTGAGGCCAGATGTGATGGGATTTCCCGCTGAACCACCGTACTTCGTGGCCCTACGTCGGCCCACGGGCACGAGCAGCACCCAAGGCAGGGATCCAGCCCTGGAGGATTGCACAGAGAGTCGAGGAGGAGGAGCGACGAGTCAAGACAAGAACCAAGGAAGCCATAAAGAAGCTTCCACGCCAAGTTTCATCCCGTCCCATAGAAAGCACATACATGGTCCAAGGGTCGCGGGAGCCGGCTCAGCGCCTTGGGGACGGGGGACCGAGAGGGTGCGTTTCCGGGGGCTCGTGCCATGAGACGATTGCGGACAACAAAAAAGTAGGCATTAAGCGAACTCAGCCGGGGGCCGTCGCCATTGAGGGATAAAAAAAACCAAGAGGTTTGATTGCTGTGCCATTCCCCATCCCGTTTCGCATAGATTCTTGGTTGCGTGCGAACAGAGGGCTCTGCAGCCACTTTCATTCGGTCAGGCCACGAGAGGGAACACGCCCTGCATACTCGTATACGCACCACTCACGCGGTTGCGATCCGGCAGCCCTTCCTCCTGTCCACCACTCTGCCCGTCTGTGCCTTTCCTCCCTCTGTCTCTATACCACCTTCCTCCTCAGCTCATCCCATGCCAGCCAGCGGACCTTAATTTGATTGTCTGGCCCGAAAGGAAGCGTCAGCCGATTCTTCTAGAACGTCCGGCAAGCAGCATCGTGGGATCGAGCGGCGCACATCGTCCAACCTGTCCGACACGTCAAGCCCCCAACCCCTGCCGGGGATCACCGGGCTTCTCCAGAGAAAGGATGCTGCTGAACCCTTCGCGAAGCATTCGAGCCTCGTCCCGCAATCGAACCCACAGCCACGACCCATCTTTTACTCGTCCGTAGGCGTGCAACGAGCGGCAGAAACGTGTGATGTGCGTGTGTGTGCCAATCGTCCTGCGCCAGATACCAGGATCTCGAAAGCTTAGCATCGGTCCAGTGACCGCCGAGAGAGGGTGGACTGTGCACAGTGATGTGTGAGGTGGCATATGCAAAGATGCAGCCAAAGCCAGCAGAAGCCCGTCCATGGCTGCGAATAGCCTTGTTTTTTCCTTGCTTTTTATTTATTAGCCCTTGAAAGTATCAGTTATCCTGCAGCTCTCTCTACCTGTCTGCAAGTCTCTAGTCCTGTTTCCTCTTGCGTAGCGGGTCGAGGGATCGGTGCTATCATTTCCTTCGTGCGGTGTATTGATTCTCATCCTGTCCACTTGGCTTGTCCAGGTCCGCTCATTTCTCGTTGCTTTTGTCATCGCCGTGACATGGTATGTATGCCAGATAAGGACCATTTCGTGGAGATCATACAGCCTCTGTCCTCCATCCGGAAAAGGAAAAGAAAGGAAGCCCAAAGACAAAGTATGACATGGATAGAGCAGAGAGAGGGTGCGTCATGCAGCTGTCGCTCGCCCAGCCGGTCTCTGGTTTATTTCCTGTAGAATATCTGTGAAAATCGAGTCAGCATTCTTCTTCTTCTTTTTCCTTGTCTTCCCTGTTTTCCCTTCCCATTACAACCCCAAAGACTGCGTCGTCGTCCTCTTCTTGCTCCTCTCCCTCCATTCCTCTGCTGCTTACCTTTTTGAACTGAAAATGTAACTGTAGTATGCCCTGTCGGAGGTTACAGCGTTAGCTTGACAGGGTCCAGGATGCTAAAGCAAGGGAGGCACCAGAAAACGACAGGGGGGAGAAGCGTGTCCGGCCAACAGAACCGCGCGTGTGGCGCGGCTGTCTTGGATTCTGGTGGGCATCCTTCTCTTTGGTGGCGCTGGCAGGATTGCGGTTCAGGCCACACACACGCACACACACACCAAGAGACGATCCAGGCCGGCCCTGACCAGGATTGGAGCAGTGGCCAGAGATAATCCAAGTGGGCAGGGACAGCAAACCGGGTAATTGGAAACAAAAGACGACTCAAGAACAATCTTACCTTGTCAAATGAGCTCTTGAAGCCACGCTCCTTCTTAGCGCTATAGTCCCATTCGCGATCGACGATGCGGAACGCAATGTCCTCGTACGGAGGGCCCGCGATGAAGCGGATCAGGCATGTGTCGACCTCGCCGGCGGCGGCAAACGACTCGCCGCGCCGCCTGCCGTGCTCGCGGATGATCTTGAACGTGGGCGCCTTGGTCTTGTCGACCAGGTCCGGGTAGAAGATGTTGAACTTGTATCCCTGCACGACCTTGGGCGGCGGGTTGTCGTGGTCGTAGTGCGTCTGGTTGTACTTGTTCCACTCGTAGCCCATCTGCACGCGGTTGAAGTACCGTGGCTTGCGAGGCTGATACTTGTCCGTCCACTGCGGGGGCTTGGAGTCGCCGGGCAGGGCCTCTTCAGCCGCAAAGACCTCTTCGTTTTCAGAGACTCCACGGGCCGCCTCCCTGTCGTAGAGGGCCATTGTGGCCTGCGAATCGTCCTCGTTCCCGGTTTCGACTTGCATGTTGTTTGTGGACGCCACGGCGCCACCTGGGCCATGGCTGCTGCTGCTGCTGCTTGGGCCGGACACACCGCTGCTTCTCGCCGCCTCCGCTGCCGTGGACGTCGTCGTCGTCGTCGTCGAGCGAGGTGCGCGTTTTGCAAGCCGCTCCTGCTTCTTGGCCTCAATCTCCTCCGCTATGCGGGCCAGCGTGGCCTTGGCCTTCCACACCCTGAGGCTCCGCAGCAGCTGCTCCCAGTAGTCGGTGTCAATGTCCTCGTTGGACCGCAGCTTGGCCTTGATCTGCTGCTCCAGCGTCTCGAGCTGGTCGATGGTCTTGGGCGCCAGGATCCTGTCAATGTCATCCGCGACGCTGCTCACCACCCTCCCCTCGTGGCCCTGGGGGTCGAGCTTGGCCCTGCGATCCGCGCACAGCGTCCGCAGCGCCTCCCAGTACCGCCGGTTGCGCGGGTCCGTCTCCAGCACGTGGTACGACACAATGTTGGAGTCGAGCTCCGAGATCTGCGCGGCCGACGTCAGGTCCTCGATGACCTTTGCGGGGGCGTCCACCCGGATCTCGTCGTCGGCGTCCTCGTCGTCAAAGGGGTCGCGGTCCGCGTCGACGAAGCGCAGGTTGAACGCCAGCACGTCAATCGGCTTCGCGCGGCCCTCGCGCACGCGGATGTCGGCCTTCTTCTTGGCCTGCTTCAGCACAAACTTGTCCTCGTCGGCCACGAACTGGCGCGACTGCTCGTCCTGGCTGAGGTATCGGGCGGCGTTGCGGGCGGTCGTCGACGGTCCTGGGCGGCTGGGCTTGGACACGCGCGAGCCCGAGTCGGAGCGCGGCGCCGTGGGATCTCGACGGCTCGGCGGTGGGCCGCGCGGCTCTGCGATCATGGCTCGTCGTCCGGGATCCATTGATTGCCTGTCGTGATTGCGTCGTGAGAGTGTTTGTCGTGATGGTGTTTTTTCGTGGGAAGAGTTGAGTGAGGTTCGCAGGCAGAAGCTGCTAGAATCGGTGGTTGGTCGGCGATCTTCAATCGGTCGTTAGTTCGCTCGCTCGGTATTACTATTTCCTCCCCCCGATAAGCTTTTTTAGTCCCGGTCCGCTAAAAAAGGGATCACGGCAAGGCCTTTTGACGATTCTCCATCCGATCGATCCCTTGAGCCTCCCGTCAGGACCAACTACTAGTATTCTTAGTAGCGTCACATGACAGACTACTACCACGACAACTTACCCTAGATGACGCCCGTTAATACGAGGCCTTGGCTTTTCTCTTAAATTTCTGTTGGCAGTAGCAGGTATCAAAACAAGAAGATAGAAGGAGCGAAATGGTGATGAATGCGAAGTTTGACGGGTAAAAATTCCGCAGATAGCTGGGTCTTTGTCAGTTTGTTGTCACGATAGACCAATGAGACGGGCAATTTCACATCTCCGGTGGGCAACCAAGGATAACATGAGAGTCTCGTCGGCAATGTTTCTGTAGGGGTGTGAAAGAGGTGAGACGCCTTATATTTAGGTAGATATTTGGAATATCGGTAGAGGAGGCGTGCGAGTATCAGTTCATGTGGGAACACAAGCTAAACACCAAGGCAAACCAAATCTGAAAACACATAAGAGGCAAGCCGTAAATGGCAACATGATCCAATGATAAGCACTCATACACACATGTCTAATTCCCATGATGAACAACGCCTTATTCGCCCAAGGGTATCTGAAATATTGATCCCCCCCAACCTCCTACCGCCCCTCTTTCGCCATATATACCTATATATACCGGTAGCTTGATTGCTTCACCCTCGCCCAATGGTTCGGAAAGGATGAATGGTGACACAGCGTCCCGGAAAAGACCAAAATAAACAGCCCAACGTCGCGATATTTGTCAAAATCGTACATATTACCGCATTCACCATCCCGGCTTCGGCTGCCCCCCATCCATCAGGCCGCGGACGCTCTGGCTCCAGTCATGCCAGTTAAAGTCAGCCCCCAGCATGTCCGCATCTTCCAACTCAAACTTCTGATTGGGCGTCGCAAAGGACTCAGGCCAAAGGTAGGGCGGGACGTGATGCTCGCCCTTGGTTTGCTGCGGGTTTGGCGCCATCATCGGCTGCTGACCGAGCATGTTGTCCTGGCCCTGCTGCCCTCCGTCCAGACCCCCCATGGCCTGGCCGTCGCCCAACGACACCGACCAGAGGTCGGTCATGGGGACGCTGGGTTGCGCCATAATGGCATCCATGTACTCCATGGTGACATTGGAGAGGTCCATGGGCACTGGGTTTTCACCACTGACTTGCGGCTGGAGCTGCGACTGTTGGAAGTGCTGTCCGGCACCGCTGGTTGCCTGCTGAGATTGAGCCTCAGCCTCTCTGGACACGGAAGGCACCATTGGTGCTTGTTGTATTAGGGGCCCTGGGATGGCCTCTTCCAGGTTGACCATCGCTCTCCATCGGTCTCTGACCTGCTGCATCCTGGCCTCGGCGCCCGGGATTGGATCGAATCGCGCCTGGGATGCCTTGATCCTCTCCGCGAGATCCAGGCGCTTGGCCTCTTCTGGGTTGGCTCTGAGGCGTGCCACCTCCATCGTTTGATATCTTTTGGCTCTGGTGAATAGTTTCCGCAGCGGGAGAAACACAGAGGCATGATCGGCAGTCTTCATGTTTTCCGCGAGGTCCTTGTCGTATCTGACGACGGCCTCCCAGCCGCGCTGGACGAGGGCCGACCAAGGACGGCGGCACGTCTCCACCAGGATGTAAGCAATGGCCGGCCAGTTGGTATACGTTCGAAACAGCCATCGGTACTGCTTGCCTCTGGGGTCCAGGTTCAGTTTGTGGTTGTACTCGACAATTTCGATAGAGGCGATGTAAATCCGGTCTCGAATCTCCGCCGTAGGCTCGCTCCCTGTGCCCGGGAAGAGCATCGGCTGGTAGATGATGAGGCACATCTTGGCCATGATGATGCGTGAGATCATGGCCGCGACCCAGTACAGCGCGTCAACGTCCTCGTCCAGGTGCGAGAGGAACTTGTCTTCGATCCTCTTGTAGAACTCGAGGAGCAGCCGCTCCTTTTCGGCGATTCCGTCGCCTTCGCCCTTGGCAGACGAGTTCTTGCTATTTGCTGCCTCGGATAAGCGTCGCGACATGGCGCAGACCTCGAACCTCACTAGAGAAATAGTCGTGTCCGACTTTCCTTCTCTTGCCACTGGGTATTGGGTGCCCGTTGGGGTAATGTCGGTGTCGTTGATGCTAGTGGGCAACTGGGTGTCAAAGTCGCCTTCTGACACGACCAAGTCGGTGCCCATCTCCTCCGAAGAACGAAAGTCCAGAGTCAGGATTGCCCACCAGAGGCGCCGTCTCTGCTCCGTCTCATACGGAGAAAGCCCAAAGTGTGTCCCATCACGGTGAAGGCCCAGTCCTTGGGCAATGCGAACCACGAGGGCGGTGAGAGACCAGGAAAAGCGGGATTCGTCGTGCCGCCTGACGACAAGGAGGAATAGCACAAACGCCTGGACGACTGTGATGTCTGACGTGTTTAGAAAATTGGCCCTGGCGAGCGACTGCTCCACGGCAAAGCGGAATTGCCCGAGGCATTCCTCTTTGCGAATGTTGAAGTTCGTTTGGACCTGGCGGGAGGTGTTAGAGAGAAGATCCCAAAAGTTCAAAGTCCACGCGCGGGCCAAGCACTTACATCAGCCTCGTCGAGCGTTACAACGGCGGCAAAGTATACCGCAAATACCAGACACTCGTTACCGGGGGACAGCTTTTCGGGATTCTTCCGGGCGTCTCGCAGGATACCTTCCATAGTCGGCACATGGAGGATTTTGAGCAACGGATCTACGTTTTCTAGGTAGACCGACCAGAGGAACGTGCCGTGAGACGGCAGGGGATGGCATTTGTGTAGGTTGACGTCGATTGATCGATATCCCAGGATGAAGCCATGGTGGTCATAGACGGAGCTGCTGGTGGCGGTGAAGGGGGAGTCAATGGGCGGCGATTCCTCAACCTCAGAGTCGTCGGCGTCTTCGTCGGTAAGCTTTTGTGTTTCCTCTCGGATGGCATCCAGCTGATTGAGCAGGTATGAATGTCAGCACATACAAGATCGCATCACGGGAAGTAAGAAGGGGAGTGACACGAGTTGGAGGGGCGCCGTACCTCGTCGTTTAGTTTCGACCAGAACCCACTGCTCACATAGCGAGACGTGCCCTTGTTATCATTCAAGACCAACCGCCCCAGCTGCTTCCGGCTCTCTCTCATCATCGGCGATTCGCCCCCATCTCCGGCGCCGTGGCCGTCGCCATGGTCCGCAAGCCCCGAGGTCATTGCGCTCAAGCTGGCGGACTTGGCCCGCTGATTCGACGGCGATCCGTCATTGGAAGGCGAGGCACCGGCGGACGAGACCCTGCCGCCCGTCTCGATCTCGATCTGGCCGCTCAGCTCCTCGACGATGCCCTCGAGCTTCTTGAGCCGCTTGACGAGCTCGACCTCGCGCTGGCTCGTGGCCTTGGGAGGGGCATTGGGGTCCTTGGGCCGGTGCTGGCGAGGCGCGCGGCCGGGCGCGGGGAAGACGCAGGGAATCAGCGCGCGGCGGCAGTTGGAGCAGGGCATCTGCTTGTCGCACCGCACCTTGCGCCGGCGGCAGGTGACGCAGGACCGCGGGTTGAGCAGCGGCGTGCCCGCATCGCCGGGGGCCATGACGGGGCCATAGTGGGCATCGGGCCCCGTCGTCTGGTAGATGGTGACGTTGCTCGGGTGGTGCGGCGACGAGACGCTGTGCTCGGCCATGGCGTGCGGGTGCTGGTGCTGCTGCTGGTGCTGTTGCGGCGGCGTCGCGGAGGAGGCAGAGGCGCTGAAGTCGAAATGTGCCGCCATTCCCGGCCTGTCTGAAAATATCTACCACGTCTTTTCCGCTTGCTTCTGGCTCGAATCTCCCCTCCGGCGCTTCGTCTCAGGCGCTGCCGTGTCGCTCGAAAGGCGCGCCGAGGGCAGTCGATGACCTCACAGCAAGCGACGAGGTTTTCAATGCGGCGACCAGCACACAAGGCAATGACGCAGAGTTCGGGGTTCGGGGTCAGGTAGTCGAGGACGGCCAGCGGTCTGCTTCATCCGCGGATCGCACTCGAGGGGGGGTCCTGAGTGGCATCAATGCTGCGGCAGCTCCGGCGTGGCGACTGACTCGGGCGCCGTGCAGGACAAACAGCAGCAGAAGCAGGTTCGGGGTCGGTGCGAAGAAGGTTCAAGGCTCAATTCCGGCGGGCTCGATAGGGAGGAGCTCGATAAGGGAAGGGGGACTGTGTATGTGGACGGCGATATGGAGGGGACGGAGACGGAGACGGAGCTGCTGCTGCTGCTGCTTGCAGGTGGGGAGGGAGAGGCAGCACGTATCCAGATTGGCAGACGGCAGCAAAACGGGGGACCATGACATGACATGACCAGGACAAGACGGGATAGTATGACAAGGGCTTTCAGCGGCCTTTCGCTCAATTCAAGCCACACGTCAGGCGGGCTAGGAGCTGGCCTTGTGGAGCTGGCCGGGCTGGGGAGGGTGGCCAGCTGTGGCATTGCCTGAATCGGGCGGCTGGTTCGACGTTCATTTGCCATTTGACGGCCAGAGAGCGTCCGTCTCAGCCGGAGAGGGTTTCCTTCACATGGGCCGCTGCAGACGGTACCAGGTAGTATGACGGTGCACAGCGTCGTGCCTGTCTAAGTAGGCACAGGTATGGATGTCTTGGGATTGGCGCCGCTTAAACGCTTGTATGTCTGCTGCACCGCCACAGCTGCTGGGCATGAGCATGAGGAAAATTGACGAGATCCTTCATGACTAACCTTACCTACCCATGTAAAGTAATGCTGCTACTACTCTCGTCAAGAAGCTCGACTGCTCTAGGGCTGTAGTTTGACGATCCAAGCCCTGGGCGCTGTGGAGGAGGGACCACCAAGTTGCCGAGCTAGGCAGGTGTTGAGGCCGGCAAATTGACAACCACCGCATCCTCACTCGGCTTGGCGGCTCCTCCAGCAGACACTGCATGAGACAACCTATAATACAAACACGCAGTACAGGAGTTTGAACAGAGGTTGGTAAGCTTGAAAAAAATCTGCAATGCTCGTGAAGAAATAATAATACCGACACTACCCCTAGGTTGCAGGCTTTAGAGGCACTTTGCGCCGTCAGCACCCCCACATGAGCTTGGTTCCAGATCCGCGGATACGACATGGAAAAAAGGGTTCGAATCGCCGTGCGAATACTTGTAAGAAGCCCAGCTGATAGATAGGTGTGTACCTTGGTGTCTGTTGGTTGTTATCAGCCGGGTTGCGACCTTTTGACAGCTGCCCACATCGGCCCTTATTCTCACATGTTAGCAGCCCTTGACTTTGCGATCCTTAGCATGTCAAATGTGATGCCACAGTGCTAGGAGATGGGGGGAAAACGATGGATCCTTCGTTCAGACTTGGGATATTCTCCTTGTGGCCGTTCAAGTGTTACTAGACACAAGCTGACTGGAAATGTGTAACATACCTCCAAGCGAGGAGACACCAACGCCTGCAGGTCCTGTCGTGAATCGTGACAAAGCAACATCGGCGTTGGATCCATCTCCGTGTTGCGCTGCGGAGGTTCCAGTGCGAGCTGAAACCACCGCAGCAGCTTGCCAGGGTGGTATCTCCGATGTATATTCCCGTGCAGCGTCAACCCAGACGCTACCGCTTGAGTACTGCAAGCTCCAGCAGAACTCTAAGGTTGGTACGCATCCATCTTCCATGTTAGCCTTCTCAGTCAACACGTAGAGGATGATGGTAAGCCCCATCTGCTGCCTCTTCCGTCATCGACACGCCTCATGTCGTCTTCATCCGACACAGACAGACAAGTCGCAGAAGGCTGATACTACTAGTAGTAGTAGGTAGGTAGAGCCCAATGTCGCACACGATCTCGCTCTCGTTGCTCCGTTCAGCCTGTATGCGCGCAAGGGGCAGCAGCACACAAATGCTACCACTTCGGCGGGCTTCTGAGCCCAAGGCACCGGATCCATTGAGCCATTCTCTGCAGAAAACATTGTTGGATTGCCACTCTTCAGGACACGCAGATTCACCCCGCACAGTGGTGTGGGGGATGGGCGAATCAACAGGCATCAACACATGCCTGTCTGCGTCTGGGTGTGCTTGCACGGAGCCAACACCGCCCAGGCTGGTTATGGCTGGCACATTGCTGCGACAATCGCCCATCTGAGACCGGGCAGATGGACTGTCTCTCTCCCCGTCTCCAATGGCCTCTCAATGGCCCCCAAATGGGCTCCAGCAGAGTGGTCGCCCTTAGCGCAGGGCAAGACACCCGTTGGGTCGCATTCGCCCACCCGCACCGACATGGGGAGAATATCAAGTCGCACAGATGGAGAGAGAGAGCCTCTCAGTGTTGGTACCTGGGGCCTGATTTCTGCTGCTCGGGACCTGGACTAGCAGCTAAGCGAGACGCGTTTCCAAAACTCATATGTCCACCCAGTGCTGACTATCAGTGGCAGCATCAAGATCCCAGGGGTTGTGCGTATTCTGCGCATGTCGGGTCAAAACAGAAATGCTTCGACTCCCGGCGTAGAAGGGCGAGTCAGGCATGAGTGCTTCCTTGCTGCAACTCGCTCGGCATGCCTCCTCGCACACTTGCAGTGCATTTGGGCGCTTACCGCGCACTCCATGCATGCGTGGTCGCATGCAGGCGTCTCACCGTCGGTTCGAGTATCTAGCCGTGATGCTTGAGCGTCGACAACGAAAGCCATCTTGGCCAATGGAGGTTGGGGGCCGTCAGTGGCAAGCACTGCTCGTCAGACTCTTGAGAGGGCGGCATATCTAGCGTCCTTGACCGATATGACCTCATTCGATGCATTTGATGCACACCGCATGCAGAAAGACAACATCGACAACAACTCGCAGGTCGAGACGCCTCACCCATTGGCCGTGGCAAACGGTTAATATATGGCTTGCAGACGTTGTGCCTCCTTTCAGGGAGAGTGAGACACGACCACGTGCCGCCATCGACCCGGGGAGGCCAGTGAGCCTGTTCTTGTCGCACGAGCAGAGCCGCAGACGGAGATGTGGTTCGGTTTCATTGGCGATGCCGGCCACACACTACGATGGATGCTGAAAAGGTTCGAGCCTGATGGAGAGAATGGATGGTTGGGACAGCAAGGGAGCTGGCATGTCTTGTTGTTTGATGATGGACGGGCTGGCCGTCCATGAGCTGATGGGTGTGAGGGACAGGAGGGGATTTAAGAAGATACTGCTGCCCCAGAGTGAACGAGGAGAAGTTGTAGTTCTTCAACAACGAGCAGCCTCACGGTATTCATCTGTCAAGATCTTCAGTCACCCAAATCACACTAGACCTAGCAAAGACGCTTCAACATGTCTGGCGAAGAGAAGAAACAGGAGCCGTAAGTGCCCGGTAGTCGGTGATGGAGGCGTGTTGTTCAATGTTGATGTGTCAGCAGCCCAGCGGTGACATCATTCCTCAAGGACTTCGAGGGCGACCTCCCGTGCCGACTCGTCACAATCGCCCATGAAGATATGGAGCAACTCGACACTCAAATGGCGAACGGAGATGCCGCTGCAGTCGAGACGAACGGTTCGCCCGTCTCGGATGCCAGCAAGGCGTGGGACTAATTTCCATGGAGATGGGAAGCCGTCACTCTTGTGCTTGAACTGAGCGATAGAAGGTTCCAAGTGGTGGCTGTTTGTTTGAGCTGGATATTCGAGCCAGATTGGCTGCTATTTTAGTCTTCCATGCGAGTGTTTCCCAATGCGAGCACTGTCGATAAATTCTGTCCAGTCGGTGACCTCGCTCTTGATACCTTGGCTGCGGTGCCGGAACCGTGCTCACATCTCACGTTGGCCAGATTTGCTTCATCATTCGTTCCCGCGTGATCCCGATGCACGATTGCCGACTCCATTGTACATACCGTATCCATGGTTATACACATATGCGTGCCATCAGTCTTATCACCAATCAACTCTGTCACCGCAGCTCGTCAATATGACTGATCATGAAGACGCCCAAATGCGAAAATGCTGTGAAGACGCACCAGAAAGAGGAAAAAAAGGCGGGGCCGTGGTTCTCTCTAGCCCCGGGCTCCACCCTGTCCAATCACAGGCTGGGACCTGAGACCTCCTCCACCAGCCCGCCCGATAAGCGCTATCTTCACGTGCACCACACAAACTCGCTTCTCGTAGGGTTTCTCACCCCCACAGATTGCATGAGGAAAATTTGGCCCTGAAAAGCTTCAGCTTCACGACGGCAATCCGCGACTTTGGCACGTTTCCCACGAATTAACGCCCCAACCCTTCAGACACAATGGCCAAGCAATCGTAAGTTGCTCTGAATCTCTGACAAGCAGGTTCTTCGCGTCTTTTGCGTTTCTTGATTTCCTCGACGAGATGAATGCGATACTGGGGGAATGCCGGGCAAGAGGGGGAATCGACAGGTTGGACGACGACGACGATTGAGAAATCTACAACACCGACGAACGACGCTGCTCTACTATTTCGATTCAGACGACTCTACGACAGAGGCTTCATCAGAGTCTTAATTTCGCAAATCGACCGACCTCGAATTCTCGAATTGAAGAAAACTCAACCCATTGTCATGCCGGCATCAGTATTCATGAATCTCGTCGAGGAATCGCAAAAGACGACAGAAGAACCGCGCAGGAAAAACGTACCGAGAGAACCCCGTGGACTGACCAAGCGTGTGACTGCAGTCGTGGTGCCCCCGGTGGCAAGCTCAAGATGACCCTGGGTCTCCCCGTCGGTGCCGTCATGAACTGCGCCGACAACTCGGGTGCCCGCAACCTGTACATCATCTCCGTCAAGGGTATCGGCGCCCGCCTGAACCGCCTGCCCGCCGGCGGTGTCGGCGACATGGTCATGGCCACCGTCAAGAAGGGAAAGCCTGAGCTGCGAAAGAAGGTCCACCCCGCCGTCATTGTCCGACAGTCCAAGCCCTGGAAGCGATTCGACGGTGTTTTCCTGTACTTTGAGGACAACGCTGGTGTTGTATGTTTTTCTCCTTCCCCATCATCTCCTTGAGGCTGGTCTCGGAATGGTCCCGGTTCCTGGTTTCGAGGCTGGGATGCTATTCGAGGCCAGATCCAGCACGTCACGATCTAGGAAGAGAAGCTAATCAGATGTCTATTACAGATTGTCAACCCCAAGGGTGAGATGAAGGGCTCTGCCATCACCGGCCCCGTCGGCAAGGAGGCTGCTGAGCTGTGGCCCGTAAGTCTTGACAGCCAATCATCTCGCAACGAACTATCAATACTAACACCCACATCCAGCGTATTGCCAGCAACTCCGGTGTCGTCATGTAAAGGGTGTTTTTTCAACGAAAGGAGGAAGGGAGTTTTTTTTTTATATCAAGAGGAAGAAAAAAGAAACACAATGACCCAAGTCCCTCGATGCGAACTTATAGAAGCGTGGAGAAAAATCCTTCTTCTTTTTCCACCTTCCCAACCCCCTTCTTCTCCCCCCAACCTGTTTTTCTTTTCCTAATTTCTTTGTTCGTATGGGAGAAAAATGGGATCTGAGGGGGGGGGAGAGGGAGAAGAAAAAAGCGGGAAAGTAAAGTCGCTGGATTTCGGCAGGCTCTTGCATTTCGGTTTGCGGCGTGTAAGGATGATTCAATATCAGGTATCGCATCAAACGGACAAAGACAAAAAAATATCCAAGTCGGGTCTCCCTTTTGATGTGAGATGAAGCTCTCATCGTGACATGCCGTGTATAGCCCGAACAGAGGCGCCAAAAGAGCCGTCACAACAACCTCTTAACGCCAAATAACCAAGGATGGATGCTAAGACTCTGGTCTACACATTTACCTCCAATTTGAACACGTCCGTTGAATCATGTACTCCAGTCCCTCCTCTCTCTGCTTTACCCCTTCTAACTGTTAATTTCAAACTCGTACCTTAGCTAAGCGATTAGCCATTGTAAGAACGTCGGCAGTACCTATTAAAGCCGTGAGAGCCTCTACCCCAACCTCGTACAGTTACCCTGCACGACAAACAAAAAAACCCAGCATCACTCCCAAATCCAGCCCATGCGCACCATAAACGAAAATGTATTACAAAAAACAACCCCTTTTAATTTCAATCCAATTCCTCTTTGTCAATCAATCCTCATTATAAAATGCGACAGCCTAAAAAGTCGTACTTGCATGTCCTCTCAAACTCTACACCCATTGAAGCTCTACATCCCACCACTTACACCCCCACTCATCAACCGCCTCACATCAATCACGCACTGCCACACAAAGAGTAACTTCTCAAAGACACATACAAACAAGATTGTGCAAAAGCTGCCGACTTTTATTTTTTCCCTTAGGCACTACCCTAGTATTCAACAACGAACCCTGCAAGTCAAATCGACTCAACTTGAATAGAGAAAAAGAAGAAAAAGAAGAAAAGAAGAAAAGCAAGTGTATTACCTCCGCCCTACCCCCGAAACCACCAAACCAGCCAGCCGGCTCAAAACACTCTGGATATCAGAGTGCAAAACAAAAATACGAGAAGACAATAAAACGGAAAAGAGGAAATCAATCAAAGTACAACCGAATCAAATGCCGCAATCGCGGAGAAATACCAAGAAAACAAGACCTCTCCATAGGGTATAACCAGAGTCGGAAAAGAAACGATAAAAAGAGGTCGAAGAAGTAATACCCAGTAGGCGGATTTCTTTGCGTTCCAGCCCTGCCCTGCTGTCGGCAAAAATGCCTCCGAGTTTGTTCATCATCCCCCCCTTTTCAGATCTCCCTTATCCATCCCCTTTTCCCCCTCGAAGAAGCCTGTCATTCATTGTTTCGTAGTCGTTCGTTCGTTGGCTCGTCGTCTCAGAAAAGTGCTTTTGTTTGTGTTGTACAAAATGCAAAGGGGGAATCCGCAGTGAGCCTCCTGTATTCTTTTCCTAGATGCACAGGGAAAGAAAAAAAAAATCGACGGATAGTAGTAAAAACGACAAAGCTGGAAAAGAGACTCCCTCAAGAGCGTCGAGCATGAAAGTCGACGGGAGGAGAAAGAAGAAAAAAAAAACACAAGACCAAGTTCGAAAGGAGGAAAAAAGCAGATATTTCCTCCTGTATAGCCGTGACTCTCAAGGAGGCCAACCAACGCCGGAGGGACCAAGCCGGCTGCATGCTCTTTCAAAAGGCTGGTCCGAATGCCAATGCCAATCCGGTAAACAAAAGTCGAGAAAAAGTCGGGAAAAGGACAAGAAATGGGAGAGAGCCAAACGTCCAGAATCCCTATACTCGATGTCCAATATGCATCGTGCTCGTTTGTTCCGAAGTCTTTCAAACGCAAACCCGGGGCAACTGTGGCATCCTATATGGAACCGATCCAGTGCCTCTCGGTCAAGAACTTTTTTTTTTTGTGCTTTTGTATTTTCTTTTGTGCTTTCGTGCGGGCTCAGTGTATGTGCGTGCTCAATGTATGTGCTCCGAGTCAACTCGTGCAATGCGCTTTGCCAGCTGTGGGCTGCGCAAAGGAATCAGACCCCCCCTGTCGTCCAAGTATGGTACATGAATCGGCGATTGCGAAATATGAAGGCTCCGTTTCCGAACCGGGAAAACGGGCAATAAATATCTGACAGACAAAACAACCTGCTGTAGATGCGAAAAGGAGGCCCTATCGTGGGCTCTCTCGAGGCCCGCCCTATGTCCGGGGGAAGGGCGCTGTGTTGTATGGTTGATGATGTTGATGCGAGATCGGGGTATCTTTAGGAGGGAGGATATGGGTATTCCATTCCGGGAATCTGCGGCTGTGGCTGCTGGGGAGCAAAGGCCGGAGGCATCTCCGTCTGCTCGACCGGCTCCTTCTTGGCCGCCTTCACCTTGGGCTTCGGAGCGATCAGTCCAACCCTCTGCTCAGCCGCTGCCTGGGCGGCTTTTTTCGCAGCGAGGGTCGCCTTTCGCTTCTCGACGGCACCAGCCATGTTGCCATTGGCCCATCGACCTGGGACGAGCGTTGTTAGCGGGATCAAGTACGGGCACAGGGGACAATGATACTCACTCTTCATAGATGCGGACATCTTCTCCGACTTGGTCATGGACTTGTAGTCCTTCTGGGGCTCCTCAGCCTCCTCGCCAGTGGGTGGCACCGATGCCGATGGCGTTGCCTTGCGGCTAGCGGGCGTCTGTCGGACTACCTTGATCTTCTGGATCCTGCGACCATTGACTCCGGTAGCGGCGTCGGCCTCGATGGGCTCTGCGGCAGCCAGTTCATCTTCAATGGTAGGCACGGGAGTGGGAGTGGGAGCTTGAGCGGGAGCCGCAGGGGCGGCGTTGGTGCGCTTGTTCCTCTTCTTGGGGGGAGGCTGGGCGACGGCCTCCTCGCTCTCCTCGGGCTCGTCGCGGAATCGCTTCTGGCGCTTGGGGCGGAACGAATACGACGACTCGGCAGTGTGTACACTAGACTCAGAATTGGCTGTCGAGGGTCGCGAATCGCCATTGTCCGTGATGGCCGAAGAGGGCTCGCTGATGTTCTTGCCCTTGGGGATCTTGAGGGTAAGCATGCGCTTTCGCGGCTGCTGCGGCTTCTCCTCTTCCTGCTGCTGCGGCTCCTCCTCGACGGAGGGGAAGGGCACCGGCTCGTCGTCGTACTTGACGGGCTGCTTGGCGCGCGACTTGCGGCCCGACCTGGAGGGGGTTTGCACGGCGGGCTCCTCGATGGCAGGGGGGGCCACGAGCTCCTCAACAATGCTGGGGACGACAGCGGCCTTGGGGCGGGCCGCGCGGTTGCGTCTTCGCTTGGTATCGCCGGTCGTCGCCTCTTCCTCTGAGGCAACGGGCTCGCCATTGAAGACGGGGGTGGCGTTGGCCTGGCCATCGTCGTTGTCGCCGTTGGCGGTCCTGCGTCGGCGGGGCCTGGCAGTCGGCACGGGCGTCGCGGCGCGGCTGACGTCCTGGGTGGCCGGGTCGAAGAGCTGGACGGGCTTGCGCTGCCTCTTGCCGGTGACCTCGTCCGCCTCGGTGGCCTTGGCCGTGGGCTTGGGCTGGTTGCGCAGCGAGCGGCCGCGCGTCATGATGCCCGCCTGCTGGGTCTCTGGATTCTGGCGACCAATCTTGGATGGGTGCGGATCATACTCGAAACCGTAGGCGGCGGCCATGATCTTGTCTTGGCCTTGGAGGTAGCGCGTCTCACTCATGCCTTCTTTGTCCTTGGCCTTGTAGCCCTTGACGACAAACTCGGGCTCCTCCCAGCTGATGCCCTGCTGGTTCAGGTTGCGTGTGCGATTCTCGTACTTGACGTCTGCCGCGCGTCGGCGAAGCGAGTTTTCGTAGTCGTCGACCTCTTGGCCGAGGACGTTCCACTCGTCTTGCCAGTGGGCCATGGCGGTAGTGACGACGTCCAGAGCGTGCACGAGCTCATCCGTCGGCATGTTTTCATAGTCTTTGATGAGCTCGAGGAACTCCTCGGGCGACCTGATCTTGCGGTAGCGGTATGACCGGCTCCGCTCGGGCACTTCCTCGGACACGTCCACTTCATCGCCGTCCTCTCCAGCAGCGGCGGGAGAGTTGTAGGCAGTTGGCTCCATGGAGTCGAGGACGGGAGATCCTCGCAGTGGGGTGTTGAGTGCGTTGGTGGGCTGTCCAGTGCCAGGGGCATCGGCCACATCGTCGTTGTCCTCGACAACCGGCTCCAAGTCATCGGCAGCCGGGTACTCGTTGGCGACGGCCTCGTCTTCTTGGGCCGCCTTCTTCTCGGGATACCAGACATATTCTCCTTCAATGTAAGGGGTAAGGTGACTCCATTTGCCAGTAGGCCTGGAATCACGCGGCAATGCATCTTGCTCGGAGAGGGCTTGCGATGCTCGACTTGCAGAGTCCGCCTCCAATTCCGGAACCTCATCATCCGCCAATGGCTGAGCGGTGACGGCATCGCCCTCTGGCTGGGGCATGAGGTGATCGGCGCACTTTGTATCGGCGCTGGTGGACTGAGAGGCTTCCATGATGGCCGAGTCGAAGCCAGACGTGGTGGGCGAGGCTGGAGAGCTGGCGACGGTCACGGAAATGGCCACGGCAGGCACAGGGCTAGATGCCTTGGACTCTTGCTCCGGAGACTGCTGCAGAGTGATTGTGCACATGTCAGGTGCAGGGGTATGATGCTGATCTTGATCTTGATATCGATCTTGATCTTGGGGATCTTGATGTTGAGGTTGAGGCTGGGGTTCAGCTTCAGGCTGAGGCTGCTGCGCCAACGGGGCAGACACGGTAAACAGGTGAGCGGCAGTCGAGGGATAGTATGGCTGCTCCCGAGTGGAAGCAGAGGCGGACGCAGCAGGCTGAGGGTCCAATTGAGGCCCGGACTCAGACTGCGGCCGCGGCTGGGCAGGCGTCTCGCTGTCCTGCGGCTCAACAGCGCGGCCCTGGCGAATTTCCTTTTCGGGAAGTTGGAGAGACGGCTCGAGAGGTGCAGCGGCTCCAGCAGGAGCGTCTTTGTCAGCGTCGAGTGGCACAGGCGTGTAAGCGTCGTCTGCAGCAGTCTGCGATGCAGGAAGCGGCGACGACGGAGGATGCAGAGACAGAGAAGACGGCACGTCCTTGTCAGAGGCCTGCGGGTTGCTGAGGCCATTGTTTATATATGTGCGCTCGCTGGCCTCTGCCTCTGGCTGTGGTAGCGAGTGCTCGCCTTGAACTGTATCGTCCAAAGCAGACAAGGGCGCAGACGTGGCGTCGCGGGCTTGCGGTTTGGGCTGTGGCTGGGCCGGGCCTTCAGGAGGGCTTGAGGCTGGTGCGGTGGTGAGGTGTGGCGCGTGCGCGGACACGGATGGCGGGTGAGCGTCTGCGGGTGAGGGCGAGGGTGAGTGAGAGGGTGAGTGTGAGTGAGGCTTGAGGCTGCCGGTGGCCGCGGCGGCAGCAACAGCGGCCATGTCGGGGGAATCCGCAGCTGAGGCCGGATCACGAGCGTCGTGATGCTGCTCGGCGAGGCCGGCGAGAAGAGTCGTCGTGCTGTCATGCTGCTGCTGCTGCTGCTGCTGCTCAGAGGCTGGCTGCACGGGTGTAGATTTTTGTGGGCCGGCAGACAGAGACAGCGGCAGGTCTGCAGACGAGGCTTCCGAGGGCGACTCGTCGGGGCCTGCAAAGGCCGTCACGCCGACCTCAATGGTGTCCTGGACGTCCTTTTCGTCGTCGTCGACGTCGTCCTTGTAGGCCTTTGCCTCGAGCAGCTTGCGGGCCGACGAGCGGCGCCGGCTCATCGAGGGCGTGTCAGCGTCCACGGAGACGCCTCGCCGCTTGGGGCTGGGCCCGTAGAGATCCTCAGAGTCGTAGTTGGAGCTCTCGGTGCGGCGCTTCTTGCCGTTGCGCGAGGCTGCTGATGATGCTGCTGATGATGATGCCGCTGCCGCTGCCGAGGCTGAGGCTGCGGTAGAGGCAGAGGCAGAGGCGGCGTTGGCAGCAGCAGCAGCCGCAAAGTCACCGTCGTCGTCAATCTGCTCCAGGGTGTAGTCGACACGCGCGCGTTTGCGCAGGCTGTGACCGCCCTTTTTGGGGCTGCTGTCGTTTTCAAAGTCGTCGTCGGCCACGGCGTAGTCGTCCATGGTCTTGGACCTCTTCCTCAGCGTCGACGGCCGGACAGGGCCTGGGGTGGAAAAGGTAAAGGCAGGCTGAAGGGCTTTGTTGGCGCGCCGGCCTTGCGGTGCGGTTTGGGGAGTGTTAGTGGCATGCGCCATGATGGGACTGGCCGACGACTGATGCCGCTCCCGCGAGGCGTCTGAGGCGGACACAGAGGCGGACGCAGAGGCAGAGGCAGATGCAGACGCAGACGGCGGAGACGAAGAAGCTCCCTGGGGCTTGCGGCGGCTGTTTGCTGCGCGGCGAGCGCGGTCCATGATGCCAGGCCGGAGCAAGCCTGTGAGGGAAACAGGATTGAGTGTGTGAGTGGTTAAGGGGTGTGTAAGAGAATAACAGGGAAGATGTCATCCGCGAGACCGAAATGAAAAACGAGGCGAGGCCGCAGACGAAGACGATGCTGCGAGAGAAAAAAAAAAAACGAGGTAAGAAAAAAGAAGTTCAACGAGAGAAAAAACACGAGCGGAGTGGCAGCTGTTGCAAGAGAAGACGGGTTGGGGGCAAATGGTGACGGCTGCTTTGGCTGAAGTTTTGGTCTTTCTGGGTATAAAGTGTGAAGGCGGGCCAAGCGTGACGTGCCGGGTCCAGGTGAGCAGGATTTTGTGCGAGAGCAGCAGAAGGCGGAAGAAGAGAGGAAAAAAAAGAAACAATGGCAATCAGCTGGCGACAATGAACGCGCAGGCGGCAGGAAAATAAACGACGGGCCTGGCAGCTGCTCAGGTGAGGCCAAGGTGAGCTCGATATCAGAGATTTCTGGCTGGCCGTCAGTGTCAGTGCTGCTCTGCTGGCTGTCAGTCGTTTTTCGGCTGCAGCTTCGTGGATCGAATAATAAGCCACGGCTGCGCTGTTGTGGTTCTGCGCTCTGACTGGCCCAGCGCGGCCGCGGGAGTGGTACGTACCGATGCAGTACTCAGGACTTTAGCTGTCGCCAAAGATGCTACAGTAGCTCCGTACTGGGTATCTGTGCCTGGATGTGTGCACTCCCTGAATCCGATGACTTTCCACCAATTTCACAACGTTGTTTGATGCCCACGAAATGATGAGAGTTTCTCTGCCACCAGACGCCTCAAAAACTGTCAACTGCTCTTACAAACCTCAAGACAGTCACTGTGTCAAGTGAAGCAATGGCGGTGACGGCTCCACTCTGTGAATGTGGGTGCGGAGGGAGTGAGTCCAAGGTGAGGGCATCTCACTTTGTGAGGCTGGTTCAAAGTGAGTTCAAAGTGAGGCCTGCTCTCACGCCGCTCTAGCGGTCGACTTACAGATCGGCACCTAATCGGCTAAGGTAGAAAGAAAGAAAGGAAGGAATTCGCAGATTGGGCCAGCTTCAGCAAAGGTCCACCGTGGCTTTTTCCTTGAGGTGATTGATCCTACGATAAAATGGAATTGCGGTTCTGGATCTCGATAGCATCTCAACGACTTAGGCAGCTCTTGATGAAGAAATGCAGGGCAGAGCTGAGGCGGCAGGTTTTGGCTGCAAGTACCGCTACAAACGTGGCCATTCATCCCCCAGGGGCTCGTCCAGGCGCGAAAGAGGTGCATCTGCCCCGGCGATGCCGCGCTAAGCCAAGTGCATCTGGACAAGGTACTTTGTATGGTGGTGACAGTCTTTGATCCAAACCGCTGCTTCATCGTCCCCTTTATGAAGGATTATCTCGTCGAAACCAAATTCGACAGCATCAAATCATCATGTAGAGGATTAACGTATAATCTTAAAGTTAGGGTACATTTTGTACCTTGATAACTCCCATCTTTCGCTGCCATTATAGCGACTGCAAGCTGCGTCTCTGTTAACTCTGTCCAAAGTATCTCGACTTCCTCCAAATCGCTACCCCACCACCACTGCAGGCATTCCTTCAGTATTACCGCGCTAGATACTGTACTCCGTATTCCTCCCCATCAACCAAACAAACGCAACAAACACAAACAACGACCCTCCATCCATTGCCAACCAGCATCATCAGCTTCTACATGGTCCACCAGCACCAGCACCACCAGCTGCAACCCCCTTCATAGCGAACCACTAGCTCACGAGCTTCAAAAAGCCCGCCATGGCCTCCAAAAAGTCCAAGGCCGCCCCCGCCGCCGACGACAACCTCGACGAGCTCTTCTCAGGCATCGGCGACGACTCCAAGGCCAAGAACAAGCCGCCCAAGAAGCCCACCTCCGCCGCCGCAAAGGCCATTGGCAACGACGACATCCTCGCCGACCTCGAGTCCGAGCTGGCGCCCCAGCCCGCCTCCCGCCCGCACACGCCCCGGCTCAAGGAGGCCATTGCCCGCCGCTCGACGGCGACTCCTCCCATTGGCGACGACAGCGGCAACAACAAATCTGCAGCAGCGGCGCGCAAGTCCACCGACAGCTCGCGGAGCCTCAAGGCCAGCTTCACGCCCAGCGCCACGAGCTCCGAGCTCCACGATGCCGAGAGGCGAGGCCCCGTCGAGCAGACGCAGGCCCAGCAGCAGCAGCAGCAGCAGCAGTCCGGAGGCGGCTGGTGGGGAGGCATCCTGTCGACGGCGACCGGCGTCATGAAGCAGGCCGAGGCTGCGTACAACCAGATCCAGCAGAACGAGGAGGCCCAGAAGTGGGCTGAGCAGGTCAAGGGCTTGAGGAGCAACCTCGACGTCAACACACTCAAGAGCTATGGTGAGTTGCTGCAAAACGCCTATTTTGGATATATGATCAATAGACTAACAATGTCTCAACAAAAGGCGACGAGCTTCGCAACCGCGCTCTGCCAACGCTATCCAACATCATCAACACCATCGCTCCCCCCATCGGCTCCCACGAGCGCCTCCTCATCCACATCACCCACGATCTCGTCGGCTACCCGTCCCTCGACCCCCTCATCTACGACGTCTTCTCCGACGTCATGCAGCAGGTCGAGGGCGGCGAGCTCAAGGTCGTCCAGAGGGGCCACGACAGCGGCTCCTCGCGCCCTCACGACAACGCCGCCGGCTGGGATGACGGCCCCTGGTGGAGACAGGTCGACCAGCCCCGCGAGCTGGGCGTCGTCAAGGGGCTCGTCGAGGGCACCAAGCTCTGCCGCGTCAATGCGGAGTCGTATGCGACCGAGTACTTTGCTTCCCAGGGAGGCATTGACGCCGTCAAGACAAAGGCCAGATCGGGCGTCGTCGAGCCTGGCTCCGTCCGGACGTCGGACGTGTTCTTGTCTGTTCAGGCTATCGTCACCGATCAGGACAAGACGCTCTTCGGTCGAACTGCGGCCGCGGCAAAGGAGAAGAAGGAGTCCTCGGGTGCCGACGAAGAAGAGAACGATGACGAGTTCCGATTCGCCATCTTCATCGTCGATCCGGTCCACGAGATCGAGTACGCCACCATCAGCCAGCCCATCCCCGCCAAGTGGGCTCGCTGGCTCGAAGCCCCGAGTCCCTTGAACGAGGCCGCGGACTCGCCGCAGAGCCGCGTGCACGAAGACATCCGGAGCATCGTCGAGGAGGGAGAGCTCGATCCCCGGGAGTGGGTCGCCGGGTGGCTCAAGGATTCGCTGACGCTCTCTGTTGGCATTGTAGCGCAGTGGTATGTTGCTCGCCGTATGCAGGTGGGCGTGAATCACGCGAGGACAGGGGCGGGAGAGAAGAAGAAGAAGGTGGCTGAGGATGAGGACGATGAAGAGGAAGAGGAGGAGTCTGATGAGGAGGAGTAATGATACCGTTAAGTATGGCGTATGTTATTGATACTAGTTTCTGGACAATCCCCCTTGTACTGTTCGTGCTCTTTTGAATCGAGCTTTCGACACTCCTTGCGTTGTGCATTATATATATGCGTTGTGCATTATATATATATCCCTCAACTGAAATATACTTTTGTGTCTATGCTTGTAAAATGTTTCTATACCCAACAGGCAATTTCGCAGTCTAGGTATCTATCTACTACAAGCGGTTCTTCAAACACCATCTACGTCTACAGCTGCTGCACCAAGATGACCAATTCAAAGACAAGAACCTCATCACTCATTACGACCCCTCTACCTCCGCTTCCTCCTCACCATCCTGTGCTACAGCCCCGGCATCGCCTTCCCAAGCTCCCCCTTGGCCGCCCTCGTCGCGTCCTCCATCTTGACCAGCTTCAGCGGACGGTACTCCGGGTTCCACATCTGCTCCCTGATCCACTCATCGAGCTCGTCACCGTCAGAAGGGATCCCTTCTTCTGTGGCCACGCCTTCTTTCACGGCCGCCTGGATGACGTGCTTGGCTACCTGGACGCTCACGGGGCGCACATCTTCCACGTCCGGGAGTAGCGGCGCCGTGGCGTCCTTGAGCGCAGGGCTGAGTGATGCGACGCCCTCGACGGCTGCCACGAGCATCTTATCCGTGAGCAGCTTTGCCCGGCTGAGCACGCAGCCGAGGCCTATGCCGGGGAAAACCACCGAATTGTTGCACTCGGCAACCTCAATCGTCACGTCGCTCCCATCCTCGCCCCAGGGACCCGTGACGGGCTCAAAGGGTGACCCGGTGGCGACCAGCGCCTTGCCGTTGGTCCAGTTGAGCAGGTCCGCCGGCTTCGCCTCGTGAAGCCGCGTCGGGTTGGACAGCGGGAAGATGATGGGCCGGGGCGCGTTCTCGTGCATGGCCTTGACGACTTCCTCGGTGAAGGCGCCGGGCACGGTAGACGTGCCGATGAGGATGTTGGGGTTGACCTGCTGGACGACGGAGAGGAGAGTGGTGTTATCGCTCCACTCGGAGGCGTCTTTGACGTACCCCTTTTGGGCGGCCGAGAAGTCTGACTTGGTTGTCAAGAGACCTTCCTTGTCAATCAACCTGCGAAGCATTAGCATGTCGGAAAAGGGATTGACCAGAGAGCATATATACGGATTAGAAAACGTACCAGATCTGCTGCGAAGCCTTCTCATGGCTAATGTTCTGCTCCGTGGCAATGGCGTCTCTGACTTGGTCTGCAATACCGACTCCGGCACTGCCGGCGCCGAAGATGACGATGCGGGAGTCGCTAAGCTTCTGGTCGCTGGCATGTAACGCTGCCAGGAGGGCTGCAAGTGTCACGCAGCCTGTGCCCTGGACGTCGTCATTGAAACAGGCAATCTTAGGGCGATATAACTCCAGTAGACGCCTGGCTGCAGTTCAATGACCGTTAGCCTTGTTGCAAAACGAGAGCTTGAAGAAAATCATACCATTGTTCGTGCCAAAGTCCTCAAAGTGAATGTAGGCTCGAGGAAACAGCTTCCTAGCAGCTTCGACAAACGTCTGAATAAAGTCATCGTATCGCTTCCCCCGAACTCGAGGCTGGCGCAGACCGAGATACAGATCATCGTTGAGCAGCTCTTCGTTGTCTGTGCCGCAGTCTAGGACTACAGGGAGAGTGCGGTTGGGATGGACACCGGCGCAGAGGGACGTGAGGGTCAGCTTTGCTCCGGATATGAGAATGCCGCCCACGCCCTGAGGGGGGAGTTAATAAGAAGATATCCTGATAAGAATCCTAAGTAGAGCATACCTGGTCGCCGATTCCAAGAATCTCTTCGCCATCTGTAACGAGAGTTAGTAAGTGGCCGTAAATGGAGTCGTGAGAACATGAAGGCAGCATTACCTGTAACGCAGATATAGTCGACATCATCAGCAGTCCCCCAAAGAGCAAGATCCTGCTCCACGAGTTCGGGATTCTCAATGTTCAAGAAGCAACCCTCTGGCCGCCGAAAAAGCCTCGAGTAGTTCTGAATGGCATCGCCCTCGGTTGGCGTATACACGATGCTAAACATCTCCTTGAGGTGGGTGAGCAGAAGCTTGAAGTACAGCACCTCATTCTGGTCCTTGAGCGAGGTCAGGAACGTGTTCTTGGCCAGGTCGTCGCCCCTGGACTGGTACTGCTGGTATGCGCGCTTGACCTGGTGGTCCAGGGTCTGCTCGTTTGCCGGGAGCAGTCCCGTCAGGTTGAACTCTCGACGCTCGGACAGCGGAAAGGCAGAGCCCTTGTTGAAGATGGGGCTGTTGAGGAGCGCGGTGCCGGTGAGGGCGCACTCGAGGGGGCCGGTCGTGCTAAGCGGGAGATGGCTGAACTTGGTGGGCTTGCCTGAAGACATGGTGAGGGAGGATGAGGAGCGAGGTTTACAGCAGAGGGGTGGAGATGATGATGGTGATGGCTGTGGTGAGTATCTGAGGGTTGATGTACGATGTATATAGGATCTGCTGAGGCGAGAGGAGGTTGTTCTTAGGATGCTGTTCATACCGGCATCTATAGATAGAGGGAAAAGTGAGGGGTACAACAGGGAATAATAGCGTGATGATAGGGACGGTTTGGTGTTGAGGTGTAATAAGCTGCAATCAGGTCGTACCCGTGTCTCGTAGGAGCTGCACAATAAGGTACGATAAGATGCCGAAGATGGAGCGAACGAGAGTGACGTAACCATGTGGTGACGATGCACAGCAGCAGTTACCCACGAGCTGCGCGATCTTCTGCCGGCTTCCAGATTGGGACATGGCAAAGGTGGCAGGTTTCATAAGTCTTATTTTCTCTTATTTTCTCTCATTTGTTGCCTCAGAGTTGCAGATGTTGTGTTACTCAGTTCAACTAGAAAAGGCGGTTTTCGTCTGCAGCCTCCAGAGTTCCAGCCTGGATATACCTAGCGTATACGCCACCCGAGATCTTGACACAAAATAGGAACAACATAATAGATCATGTTACACACAAGGCTCAATTAGTCACATAGCAGATACATAGGTACACTACGTGCCCTGAAAGTTTGTAACTGTGGAACTTCCAGATCCACAGGTTGCGGGTACCTATCGCGATAACAGTTGGCCAAAAGCTGCCTGCCCAGTCTGGCTAATGTAAGATCCCGAATTATAGCCGGGTTCTCTCAGGAACCTAGGAAATCTCGCGATACCCGCAGTACGCAAGAATACCCTATTATCCTTGCGATGTCAACACAAGATGCAGTATCCACAGAGTCCTTCTAGGTACTGATGTGCTCCATCAGTGCTTGGGGAGCTTGTCGTATTGGCTGCTTTACCCCTGTGAAGTACTGCAGTTACAAACTTTCAGGGCACGTAGTGTATGTAGGAGCGCTGGGAGCCGCGCCGATGTAGGCAATTCTCCCCTGAAGGGGAAACCGAATCGACACGGACTATGATGGCCCATTCGTCTTGCAGCAGAAAAAGCTGGAGGCGAGAATTACCGAAATAACCTCGTCTGCAGAATCGATACGCCAGCCCTTCCAGGCGCAATCGCAAGACGCGACGCGCCAGGAAGAAAGACTCGTGGGAGGACGGGAGTGGCTGGCATGGATGTGCTGCGGGCAGAAGAGAAAGGTAGGAAATTACAGAGACCTACCGGGTGCCGAGTTGAGCGTATGTATTTCAGACTGAGTCAAGTCTTGTGCTTGTCGTCGGCGTCGGATCAATCATCCTCGATTTTAGAAGCTTCATGGGAAGCATCTGTTGTTGTGTGAGAAGAGGGACAGCAGGATTTGGCGCAAGAGAAAAAAAATTCTTAGCAGTTGCTGTTTTGTTGGCGGCTTATCGATTAGAAGACCCCCTGCTTGGTTTCGTCCACCACCCCGCAGCAGATGGACGACGCCTCGGTTGTCCTTTGCTCAGCCATTGTATTACTCGTACGACGTTCATGTCTTGGAACGTCCATGACACAGTCTCGATGCCTGTGAATCAAACATCGAGGCTTGAGATTTGTGGCTGCTGTGGAGTTACATCCGTAGCTGTTGCTAGATACAAAGGAAGATGATATATGGGGAGTCAGTCGAGGCTGCGAGGGATTGGCAACACCGGTCACGCGACCTGGAAAGAAGTGGGAAAATACCGGTAGTATTAGGTAGTGTTCTAAGAATGCCTTCTGTTCTCCGGAATTTCTCGAGGAGACCCCGGAGACAGCGTGATCGCAAATACATGGTTCTTAATGCTCCATGAACTACTACGTACACTGAGTACATGTATACCTAAGGTATCTGCGCCCCCAAAGGGCTGGCAATGCCTTGACAAGGCGTTCGCCCAAGGTCCACTGAGCATGCAAGTTCAGGCTAATGGGCACATTATAGTCTAGTACATAAACTTCAGGCTGCCAACTGGACGCTCTGCATGAGGTGGGTAGTAGTAGGTACAGGGGGATCAAGTCAGGTACGGAGAAGACCGATTGGGCCTTAGGTATTTGGAATTGCCTTGTATAGAGTATAAGGTACCTTGCACACTGGTCCAAAGGTGATGAAAGGAGTATTATATGAGTAGGGTATCTTGGGAGGAAGCAGCAGCCGGAGTAATTGCCTAATTCAAACGACACCAGTCGTTGTCAAATCGTGTCACGGAATTGCCGTCATGTGCAAATTTGTCGATAACTTTAATGCAGGATTCAGCGGATAGCTACCTAAGCAACTACTGCGGATTACATGTTCACCTGAGCCCCTTGCAGAGAATGTCACTGGGTTTGCAC
Organism: Trichoderma gracile; assembly: GCA_020002365.1. Lineage (NCBI taxonomy): Eukaryota > Fungi > Ascomycota > Sordariomycetes > Hypocreales > Hypocreaceae > Trichoderma > Trichoderma gracile. The sequence continues at coordinate 331,896 of JAINEY010000008.1, forward strand.
CCACGTACTACTGTACTAGTAAGCCGCACCTTTGTTCGCGAGCTCGCAGCTCTGGGAAGCGCAATTCGTGAGGTTTAACAGCTAGCAGAGAGGACAAAAAGCATGTGAATCCCAGATTGGGTACCGAACTTGTAAGGTGGGTTAGTACCTAGATTACTAGAAGGTGCGTAGAAGCTTGTCGAGGTGATTTAATCAGCCAATCACTCACATCGCAATCGACTGCCTAAGGTGTCTACATAGGTAGTAGCTAGGTACTAAGGGAGTGTCCCTTCAAGTGCGTTGGAGAAGTCAATTTGCTTTCAAGGATGGTATAGGTGATAAAGGGAGGTAGTGATATCCCGCCTTGGTGAGAGTACTTCAACCTCCTATAAGCAGTTAAGCAAAGCAAGACCTTTGCGCTACCTAGTACTCGTACTTTGCTCATAGTCTTATTCAGTGAGCGGTTGAAGTACGAAGTACAAAGTACGAGCGTGCGTCGTATGGTGTGGAGAGAGTGACCGAGGTCGTCCTCTGCCACACTCAAAGGGAGTACCACGCAACAATGAGATGCCAACGCATACGCGGCCACTGCAAGTCCAATTCGCGGTCCGCTGTAAGCATCACGAGGGTACAAAGGAGAAAGCTACGGAGTGATAAACAAAGACGAAAAAGAAGATATGGCATGTGCAAGTGAGACAGCTCTAGCGCTAGGTACCCAGGTATTCCCCCACACATTCAAGCCGTTTCCGCAAGGCTAGCGCCCCACACAATTACAGTCCGAGTACAGTATACATACACAGTCGGTCAGGCTAAATCATCTTTCCATGTTGTTGGTTTACTACTGTCATCTGCCTTCTGCCTTCTGCCTTCTGGAGTTTGCCAGCAGCTCAGCTGGCGGTTCATGCCGATATCCGCTCCTACAGTAAAGACAGCGTCACTTTGCAGTAGCGGCGGTCCGCAATTTGTCGGCCCCGCGTGCTCCAAGTACCCAAGTACATGCTGTGCCGAGGCGGGCGTTGGATCGAGAAGAAGAATGATTCGACGGACGCCAAGGTAGGCTTGGTGGCGACACGTTCGTTCCGAGTTGGCCGCTTACCTTATCAACGGAGTCACGACAGCCCAACACCCCTATGACGGGCCCAAGTAGAGAAAGGTAACCCGCAGAGCCGCGCTCCGTATACATACAGTCAACGTGCCTTGAAGTTCGTAGGAGGTCTGCCCTATAACCGCCGCGCGAGGTTGTGGCAGTTGTGGAAAGATGACGGTTACGTGCGTTTGCATAGTATCTACCTACTCGTAGGCAGTGGTACAGTGCGAGAAGATGAGTGGTAGGCACTGGATGGCCTGCCGGTACCTAGGTAGAGTCGCCGAGCTGCAGCTGTGTTTTCCCGCGAACACTGCCCCCGTTTCGCGGTGGTGTCGTCGTGAGTTCCAGGTTGTAGCTCGCGAGTACCGGGATTCTGCTAAAGACAGGAACTGTCTAGAGGTACCTAGTAGGGACTGTATCAATAAGGTACTTGGCGCGACTTGGGAGGCTGGAGTGCCCACACGCACGTGGTGTTCTCCCCCCCACACACATGTAGGTGCCTTTGACCCCTGCCATCACAGTCAGGTACGGGGCAGCCCAGTGCCCGCCCCCAGGTCAACTTCCGTCACGCCCTCCCATGCCCTCAATCTCGTCCGGCTATATCTAATCTGGCACGCCGCCAGTGCTAGCAGGCGTTCTGATGCTCAGCATCGCCCGCCGGCTGATTTTATCGTACTGCAAAGAGGTGCAAGAGGTTGCTCAGGACTCGGTATCCTGTCGTCTCCCCCCATCATGCGCTTCGTCCTCACGTCTAGGCGTCAACAAACTCACTTGAGCGGCGGCCTGGCTACCGTGCCTCATACCAGGGACATCGACAGCTGTGCAAGCTGACCACCGGCATGGCTTCCGACGACGCCACATCCGACATTCCTCGTGTCTCTTACGCAACAGGGCGCCTGTTGGACAAGGCAGAGATGATGCGTGGTCCGTTCAGCTGCCATGCGATGGCGTCGACTGGTAAAACAGTTGCTAATCTCAAGGACTTCATTATCAGATCTCCCGCTCCATGATGATCCTCCGTGGTCCCCCCATGACCTCCGCGGCGTCAACGCCGGCCTCGGCCTGGCAATGGCTTCTAAGAACGGCTATGAGCCCTCTTCTTCGTCGGACGGCACGAGTGTCTGCACCCCGTCCGCCGTTGACCTTGGCCATGGCTTGATTGAGGTTGTGGGCGCCGCTGACCTCGATCTCGAGGACGTGGACCTTGGCCTCGACCTGGAAAACGTGGCGGCCGACCTCGATCTTGAGACTGTGGGCGTTGATGCCATCAGCATCATCAACAACAAGAGCCTTGACGCTCAGAATGGGTGCTCATGGGCCAGTGCAATCGATGGTGGCAACAATCGCAAGCCTATTCTGGCCTACCTACGCGGAGGCACCCAGCCGACAAGCGACGGAATCCCCAGCTACTACCGCGCTCAGATAGAGCTGGACAACGACGGCGTCGACGACCGCGACGAGCCTGCAAGTCCACGGCCCCATCTCACGACTAGCGAACGAATGGCTGCTGGACACCTCCACCAATGTCCCGATCTTGTTCCCACCCGCAATACCGTGTATAGTTCCAATTGCGTCACCCAAGCACTTGCCAGTGTCGAGCTGCGCATCGGATGGAACGACCGCATACCACGCTGGCGAAAGAACTCTCTGCTCACCTACGTCGCGCTTGTCGAGACGTTCCCGCCCTCGCTGGCGCCTCTTGTGGAAGATGACATGAAGAAGGCCATCTCCAGGTGGCACGGCATCGGTGCGACCTTCAAACAGGTTCCTCGCGACTCTCCAGCGACATTCGCCCTAAGGTTCGACAGCAGCAAGTGCAAGAAAGGATACGCCGTGTCCTTCCTGCCCGACACTGGACCGGCCGAGTTGGTCGTGCACGACAAGAGCCGGAACAAGGCCGAATATCTCGTCAACATCCTGACTCATGAGATCGGGCACATTCTGGGTCTTCGCCACGGATTTGCCCACGAGAGAGGAAGGGAACCACACTCTGTGTTGTTTGGAAGCGACGACCCTCGGTCGGTCATGCTGTATTATGATCATCCGGGAGAGCTTCAAGTCAGCGAACGTGACCTCCAAGGGCTGAGGAACTTCTATGAGTACAATGACGCCGAGTACGACGGGCTCAAGATCATTGACATCGAGCCGGAACTGCACGACTATGGCGAAACCAGCATCACCAGCCATGCGACGTGAGGATCAAGCCGTCCCAACACCTGCTCGCACTGAATTTTGGTCATTTTGCTTTTCATCTTTTGATACGGCATGTCATCCAGAGCTCCTAACGGAACATCAACACCCCGCCATTCATTTCGTACCATCAGCGATTGCTTGCTGATGTGGCGTCAGCTCTGCTTGGCTGACGTCTTTCTTCCCTTGTTTTTCTTCTTTTTTTTTATCAATATTAATAAGGTACACATGTGTTGGTCCTATAGAATGATAATATCGAGTACGCAAAGACAAGATTGGCATTTATTACAGCGGTTCGGGGGTGGTCAGGGTCGGAGTTTGGATTTTGTACAGGCAATACTTGGATTCGTGTCACTTGAATAGATTGAAGAAGCACTCACTTGCCGACAGAGCTGGTGTGCTGCTGTTCATGGTAGCTTTTCATGGTAGCTCCATATTTATTTTTTTCCTAACAAACTGATTGACCACTGAGTGCGTGTGACAAGGCAATCGAAACTGCACAAGTACGTTACGGTCATGCAAGATCTCCCACCGTACAGAAGATTTGCGAACTGTTTTCCATGGACCATGGACGCGGGAAAGTGCCACAAGCCGAATCTTGCAGCCAGTCTTGACTCCTTAGTATGTTAACATCGGGATGTCACACCAGGTGGACGCTCAACATGATCTGCATGTGTCCTTGTCAGTACTAAGCGCAATTGCATGACAGAATTGGGTCGGATTTGTGTCTGGGGATTTGCTCTGTCAAATCTGTGAAGGCCGATTGAATATACTTGTCGACCCTTTCTACCTTATATACTTATATAATAGACGCGGGCAGTGTCGGAATTACGAGAGCCGGAATTGTCAGCAGAAGGGCCTCGGAGGCGCTATAATTCCGACACCGCGCGCCGTGTGGATAGAGGTCAGATGCAGGTAAGGTAGGTATGTATCGATAACATCCGAGACCTCATATTTCAACATGCTAATTCCGTGGTCCGACCTTTCTTCTAGAACATCCAGCATCGATCATTCATTTCATTGGTGAAGAGCGAGAAGATCGATGTCGACTGGCGTTGAGATTGTGGATGCAATTCCAGCTTCAAGGCTGAATGCTCCATCTGGGCTGACAAATGCAGCTCTCTTCATCGCCTCTCCATCAGACTTGCAACTCATGGCAACTGCAACACCACAGCGGAACACTCGATGAATAGTGTCCGTCGTTGATCCTGTTATTCCGCAGTTCAGCGACAGACAAATCATTCAGATCCTTCACGGCTGCTGCGTGTGAAACCCGGAAATCCGGGTCCGCGTCTCCTATCCCGTCTAGTCCTCCACCGGCTGCCGAACCCCAGACCATAAGGTATGACCAACATCGGAAAGGCCTGCGAGGCGTGCCGGGCCCGCAAGACGAGATGTGACGGCAAGGAGCCGTGCGCGCGGTGCCTCAACCGGAGCGTGTCGTGCGTCTACCGCTCCCGGACGAGGAACCGCCCTCGCAAGGCGCAGACGCCGGCGGCCACGGCAGCAGCCTCGTCCTCCGGGGCCAGCAACCCGGACATCGAGACCCCCCCGGCGCCGGTTGCTGCCGCGGCGGCGGCCCCGGATCCCCGGGACAAGCCCCGGGACGACAACAGCTGGGGCTTCCACGTGCACAGCGTGGCGGCCATCACGACGTCGCCGTCGTCCATCATCCAGCTGCACTACGGCCCTTCGTCCAACTTCTCCATGCTGCACTCCATCTACCGCCTCATCACCGGCATCCAGACGCCCCTGACGCGCCGCGAGGAGGTGGCCCAGGTCGGCCCCGGCCTGGACCTGTTCCAGAACCGGCAGCTCTTCTTTGGCGACCTCGCCGACGGCAGGTCGCCCATGATCTCGAGCGACTACTCGGCCATGTTCCTCGACAGGGAGCTGTGCGGCCGCGCCCTGGAGCGCTACCTGTCCACCTTCTGGCACCTGCTGCCCATCCTCACCAAGGACGACTTCCGCCGCCGGGCCGAGCTGCTGTACGCCTCGCCGGGGCTCTTCTCCTTCGACGCGCCCGACGTCGTCGTCGTCATGCTGGCCATGGCCATTGGCGCGTCCATCCTCGAGGAGGAGGCCATGGCGCAGTTCCTCTTCCAGCGCGCCTCGCAGGGCGCCGACAAGCTAAGCGAGCTCGTCAATATCCAGGCCATCCACATCCCGCTGCTGCAGGCCCAGTTCCAGCTCGAGAGGTCGCGGCCGCACTCTGCGTTTCTCTACGTCGGCGTGGCGTCGAGAAAGGCCGTCGCGGCGGGCCTGCATAGGGGGATTAGCATCAGGGGGCAGATGCGGGACTGCCTGCAGCGCCGGTTGACGTTTTGGAGCCTGTTCATCATGGAAACGTATGCTCATCCATTCATCGCAAGATTGTCCAATATGCTAATTGTGATGTAGATGGGTCTGCTTCTGCCTCGGACGCCCGACTTCCATCTCCGATCCGGGCGGCGGAGTCCCCGTGCCGGCAGAGGAAAAGTTCATCCTGGCGCTCGTCCGGCTGGCGAGGCTCATCTCGAAATGCGCCGCTCGCATATACAACCAGCATCACGAGTCGCTGCTGCACATGTGGAACGCGGCGACGGAGCTTCGCCACGAGCTGCAGGCGTATGCGGAGGAGCAGCTACTCGACGTCCACCTCGATATCCAGGGAGAGCCGGGGACGGGGGAGTGCGGGTTCTGCAAGACCATTATTGCCTCGAGTGCGTGATTGCCCCTCGTTTCCTGGGTCAGAGTCAAGAAGAGACTAACAAACAATGCATCAGTGTATCACCACGTTCAGCTCCTAATGTTTCGCCCCTTTTTGGTCCTCCGCGGAAAGCTCAGGACTCCCGCGCCGCAGGTTGGCGCCGAGTCGTGCGACAAGCTGCGGGAGCTCACATGGCTCGACACGGCATGCGAGTATTGCCTAGAGCCCGCCCGCCAGATTATCAAGTACATCAACAAGTCGTGCGAGATCAACGACCTCTGCAAGGTAAAGTGTCCCAAAACCATGACCAAGCTGAGCTGGCGACGTAGGAACTGACCTCTCCACCACAGGAGACCAAATACTTTTCCTTCTTCCTCGAAGGCGCCTGCTACGTCCTCGGCTTCGACATGCTCCAGGACAAATGCAAGGTCGAAGCCCACCTCCCCTGGCTGCACGTCGCCCTCGACTGCCTCTCCTCCATGTCCCCGACCAACGAAGCCTCGCCCTCCCAGATCCAGATCCTCATCAAGGCCATCAACCGCATCCTCTGCACCGTCTGCCCCAACGCGAACCCCTGCCGCGGCCTCCAGAGCCTCTGCGGCACGCCCCAGTGCGCCGATGCCGCCGCCGCCGCCGGCTTGCCCATGCACCACCCAAACGGCAGCCTAATGACGCCCTCTGATACCTCGTACCCGCCCTCGGTGCCGTCCATGTCGCTGACGTACTACGCGCCCAACAGCGCGCGGTCGTCCGCGGTGCCGTTCCAGCAGCAGCAGCAGCAGCCAGAGGGCCAGGCGGCGGGTGCCGCGATGAGCATCCCGGGGGCGCACGATCCGGATTTCGACTGGAGGATGTTTGACGTCGAGACGCTCATGTCGATTGATCCGTTTGAGTTTATCTTGAATGCAAAGATGAACGAGGAGGGGCAGACGAGCATGTAAAAAATCCCCTTGTTCTTGTGTTTTTGCATTTTTGGAGTTATCGGCTTGCTGTGCATTTCTACAGATTGAAATCTTACTTGCAGGAGTACTATTGTAGGTGAAGTAGGTTATCTCGCATCGATACATGCGGGAAAGGAAGGAAGGCGTTTACATATTGGACGGCATAATATGATTGTACAATGGATATGTACAAAAGTAGCTACAGGCAGGAGGATATCCATTTCCAACCGATGTACTCAATGGACTACCGCTCCTTCTGATGATCTCTTCACGACACTCTTAACAATTCAGCTTCGTCAACAAAGAAGATCAAAAGATCTAACATTAATAATTGAAAAAAAAAAAAAAAAAAAAAAAAAAAAAAAAAAAAAAATTTAAAAAAAAAAAAAAAAAAAACCATATTATCTACACCTCACTATTAATAGCAAAACTTACATATAGTTTCAAGTGCTTATTAAACTGCTACCTATTATATAGTCCACCTAATTAGTTAGGCCTATTAATCTATAACACTATAGGGTTATATTAACAATCCTATTTATTATTATTTTTATTCCTTCTTTCTTCCTTTCTTTAACTAGCTAGTTAAATAGCCTAAATCTAGCTTATAGTTATTATTATAAGTTATAAGCCCTTATATTCTATTATAAAATTATATTCCTAATTATTTTTTATTAATTATAGTTTAAAAGCTATTAATACTTTATTTTACTATTATTCTTATTAAAATATAGGTTTTAAAGCCTAGAAAATATATTTATTAATTACAGCCCTTATCCTTTAAATTTTTAAATTTTTAAATATAAATATATATTTATATTATTTAAATCTTAAAAAATATTATCTTTTAATCCTTTAACTTAAAATAACTAGTTAAATTAAGATATATAATTAATTTAAGATAATTAATAAAGCTAAAATATATTAAAGGTTAAAAATAACCTAAAAATTAAAGTTAATAAAAAAGTTAATTTAAAAATTAATAATAATAAAAATATTATTAATAATAAAGATAATTAAGATCTTAACCTAAAGCTATAGGCAGGATTACTTAAAATAATATAGTTATTTATTATAAATAATATAATTAAGGCTTTAAAAGCTAATTTTTTTTTACTAGCTATATTATTTAAAGGCCTAGATAATTAAAATGTCTAAAAGCAGACTTTAAAAGTTAATACTACTTTAATAAAAGTCTAGGATATTATTAAAGGTAAAAAAGCTAAACTTATTAATAGTACTTAAGCTAAAAAAGCTACTTAAAAAAAAAAACCTTATAGTAATAAGATTTATCCTAAATAACTTATTAATAGTAATATATATAAAGCTTAACTATAAAGGCTTTAATAATAATATCTTAACCTTATAAAAGCTGCTTAAGTTAATAAAAACTATTATTTTTAAAACTTTAGCTAAAGGCATTTTTATAATTATTTAAGAGTTTAATTATTTAAACTATAGCTAATTTAAATTTTTTAAAGCCTATATTAATATATTAATAAAAGCTTAGACTTATATTATATATTAATATCTAGATATTTTAAAGGCATAGTTTATAACTATAGCCCTTATTAGCCTTAAATATATTAATAAAACTTAATATAAATACTAGATTATAAACCTTTATTAAGGTAAGGAAGTTAAGAAAGATAAACTTATTAAGTTTTTTTATTTATAAGCTAATAAAAAAGCTAGATTTAAAAAGACTTTTAGTATATTTAAATAGCTAACTCCTTTTTTATTATTATTATTTAAAGCTTAATATAGCTAAAATAGTTAATATAGCTAAAGTAAACTTAATTTTAATAGCTAAAGCTAATTTAATAATAATAATAAAAGTATTAAGATTAAAAAGCTAAAATATAGCTACTAGATCTTAATTAATAAAAAGCCTTATATATTAAAGACTTACTAGTAATTTTATCTTAAACTTTATATAGCTAGAAATAAATCTTTATAGCTAGACTTATATTAAGGATTTTATTTATAAAAATAAGAATTAGTAAATAATAATAAAAGAGATAAAACTAAGCCTATTATAAAAAAAAGACCTTTTAAAAGTAACTTAAATATTATAAAAGCTAGCTAGTTATTTATTAATATAATAGTTATATTTAATATTCTTATTAAGCTAAACTAGGCTTATAAAAATAAAGTTAAGGAAATTATTTAAAATAATATTTTTAATTATAATTTTATACTTTTTAAGTATAGTATTAATTAAGATAATATTATTATTAACTTTAAATATAACCTATATTACTTTAATAACCTTAAATAGTTTATTTTTATTTAGCTATTAAATAAGGCAGGTATAATAGCTATATTTAATAAAAGTATATTATAAATTAAGGGTATAAGTATAGTAGTTATCCTGCTGCTTAATAATAAAATACTTAAGCTTAAAAATATTACTTATACTTTTTAAAATACTGCTAATATAATTAGCCTAAGGGCTTTTAAATAAAAAAATATTTAGTATAATTTCTTAAAAAAATAATTTATTTTATAAAAGACTAAGATTATTATAATTATAAAAGTATATTAAAAATATAATATTACTATTTTAAAAATACTAATATTACTAATTAGTAGCTATTATAACTTTATAATATTACTTATTAAGCTATTTACTATTAATATTAAATTTAGTCTTATATATAAAAAACTAGGCTATATAAGTAAGTAATAAGTATTAAAAGCTTACTAATACTTAAAGATTTAGCTAAATATAATTATAATTAAAAACTTTTATTATAAGGCTTACTATTTAATTAAGTTTAAAGCTATTATTAATTATAGCCTACTAGCTAAGCTTATAAAATTCTTATAAATTATCTTTTAAAATATAGTCTTAATTATACTTATTAAATATAAAAGATTTAAAATTACTTTTTATAATATAAATACCTTTATATATTATTAATAGCTAATTTTAGCTATAAATTATAAAAATACTATAAAAAAGCTTTATAATTAAAAGCTATAAGTATAGGTATTTAGTAAAGGGTTTAAGGTTTAAGTTATAGTATTTAATAATATAAGAGAATTTATATTTTAAAAAATATAAAACTAGTTTTAAAAAAATAGCTTTATTTTAAAAACCTTAATAGCTTATACTTTTTAATAAAATAGTATAAGTAAATAAGCTAAAAAGACCTTTATAAATTTTAAATATATAACCTATATTAAGATTAAATTACCTAAGACCTTTTAGCCTTTATATATAAAGTTTATAATATATATTTATAATTTACTATTAATATTATTTAATAAAAGTAAAGTATTACTTTTAAAAATAATATTTAAAGCTATTTAAGTTAAATATAAATATAATATTAAATATATTAAGACCTAGGGTTATATAGTATATATTAAAAAAAATAATAACTAAAGAATTAAAAGTATAAAAATATAGCCTAAAGCTATTAAAAAATATTTAGTTAATATAAAAGGCCTAAATAGCTATATTTATAAGGTTTATCTTTTTATAAAAGATAAAGTTATTAAATTATAAAATATAAGATTTTAAAAAATAAGTAGTAAAACTCTCCTTAATTATAAAAAGCTAGAAATTAAGTATAAAGCTATACTTATTAACCTTAAAATTAAAAAAGAAGGTTAAATAGTTATTAACTAAGTAATAAAACTATAATAAAAGCCTAGTTATAAAGCTAGCTTTAATACTATCTTAAATACTATTAAAGATAATAAAGTAGCTAATAAAAATAAAAATAAAGACTTTATATATTTTAAAGTAAATAATAATAATATTCTTTAATAATAACTTTTATTAAACTATAAGAAAGGTAAGTATTTTTAAACCCTAGAGCTTATTTTATAAAAAGAGATATAAGACTAAGTTCCTTAAGCTAATTAAGATTATTATAACTTATATAATTAATACTTAATTAAGCTAGAAGCTATTTATAAAAATACTATTACTGCTATTATTCTTTTCTTTTATAATCTTATAATTAGCCTTAAAACTATAACTTTCTTAATATATTAAGACTTAATTATTCTTTTTAAATAAATTAATATATATATAGCTAACTAACTATAATATTATTTTACTTAAGGCATTACTTAAGTTAATTATAAAGCTTTATATAAAGGAAAGATAAAGAGATTTATAATAATAATTAAAATAGTTAAATAGTAAAAGAATAATAAATTTATAAATAAATAACCTACTTTAATAATATTTATAACTATTAAAGTTAAGCAGTAACTTAATAAAAGTATTAAGGTTTTTAAGAATTAGTATAATACTAAAAAAAAGCTAAATTATAAAACTAAATAGTTTTTTATTATAAAAAAATAATACTAAAGTTTAATTAAAAAAGAGACTTAAAGTCTAGTTAAGCTATTATAAAATACTATTATTTTATATAATAAATAGGTTTATAATTTAAAGCATTTTATTAATAATAATCTTATACTAAAGGCTTATTTTATTATTTATAAAGACTAGCTTTAAGGGATAGATTATTTTATAAAAGACTTTTATACTACTATAGCTTATTTAGTATTAATTAAAGTATTTTACTTAATTATAATAACTTATAATTTTAAATAGCAGTAATTTAATACTATTATAGTATTTTTAAATATAAATATTAAAAAAGAAGTTTATATATATTAACCTTAAGGCTTTAATAATAAATTAAGAAAAGTCTATTATTTAAAAAAAGCTTTATATAGTTATTTTAAAGCATTACTTTAGTAGTTTAAAAAAGCTATATAGCTTTTTATTATTATTAAATTTTAACCTTTATTATTTAAACTTTATATTTTTAAATAAAAGGATAGTGCTATTTTAATTTTATATATAAATAATATAATAGTTATAGTATTTAAGATATTAACTATTTATAATATAATAATATAGCTAAAAGGCTTATTTAAAATTAAAAAGCTAGGAAATATAGCTATTTTTCTTAAACTAAAAGTTTATAAAGATTATAATAAATAAATAATTATACTTAGCTAAAGGACTTATATTAAGAAAATCCTTATTAAATTTATTTTATTACTTTAAAATATAGTTAAAACTTTATAGCCTGCTAATAAGGTTATTTTATATAATTAAAAATAATAAAAAACTATTATACTAGCTAAAAAATAATTAAAAAAAATAAGCAGCTTTAACTTTATTTTTATAAAAATAAAACTAGATATTATATATATAGTTTAAAAGCTTTATAAGGCTAACTTTAAACTAATAGTTTATTATAAAGAAATTCTTAAATATTTATTTTAATATTTTTAAGCTATAACCTATTTAAGTATTAAACTAGAAGGTAAGTATAGCCTTAAAAACCTAAACTTAAAAGTATATATAAATACTGCCTTTATAAATAACTTAGCTAAGTAATTTAATATAGCAGGCTATATTATAATAGTTAAAAATAGTTTAGTTTATTAAAAAAATAAAAAATAAACTATTATTATAATAAGCTTTACTAAAGCTAAATTTATAAACCTTATACTAGCTAGAATATTAGCTATATAAATTAAAAAAATCCTTAATAATATAGGCATTAATAACTAAAAGCTTATAATTTTATATATAAATTCTTAAAATATAAAAATTACTATTTTAAATTAATATAATATAATATAAATAAAATATATAAATATTTAATATAAATAAATTATTAATAAAGTAAAAAAAAAGGATTTTAAAATTTAATAAATTAATATATAAGAGATAGTAGCTAATAATTTAATAAAGCTATTAGTAAAAATTAAGTATATTAAATTTATAAAGCTTTTAAAAATAGTTAATACTATTTAATAGCTTAAGACTTATCTTAATAAAGTTAATTTTAAATAATAGCTAATAATATTATTAATAAGGCAGGGTATAATAGCTTTATATTTAAAGCTCCCTGCCTTACTAATAGCTAAGATTTATCTTAAGTTTATACTCTCTCTTTCTTACTAACCTAGTATTTAATAATATAACTTTACTAAGTCTAACCTATCTTTACTAATAGTAAGCCTTAAGTTAGCCTAGATTAACTTAACCTACAGCAAGCCTTAAATTAGCCTAAATTAACTTAACTTATAATAAGCCTAAATATCCTAAGTTTAAGTATTTATTAGTAAAGGTAACTATAGTAAGTATACTAACTTTATTACTTAGGCTATAGCCTATTTTCTATTTCTTATTTTTCCTTTTTTACTATAAAAGGCATTTTTTTTACTAATAAGGCTAAGCTTAATACTTTAAGTTATAAGCATCTCTTTTTTAAAAAGGCTTTTTAAAAATCCCTAGCTTAGTAAAGTAAATTAACTATATAGGTGTCTTTAATCTTATAAAAGGTAAAAGCTTATTAAATAATAAAGGCTATATTTACTTTAAATTAAAAGGGTATTATTAAAAATATATTTTTTATTATAAATAAATAAATAAAAAGCTATATAAGAGTTTTATTATATAGCCTAATATAGTAAAAAGCTAAAGCTTTTATTATTATATTAAATATTAAATTAAAAAAGCTTTATACTTTAATAAGTAAAAGTAATATCTAGACTTTATTAACTAGAAAACCTTAAATTAATTTATTTACTTTTATTAGCACTCTTTCTCTTTAATTAAAGAAAGTAGTAGCTATTTTTTATTTTAATTTATATTCTTTATATATAGCAGAATAGCCTATATTTTATAATTAGTATAATGCTATTATTTTCTTATATTATTATTATTATATTAGGATTAGGTTATAGTCTAATAGCTTTAAGGGGGATGTGTTATATAGTCCACCTGATTAGTCAGGCCTATTAATCTATAATACCACAGGGTCATGTTAACGATCCTGTTTATTATTGTTTTTATTCCTTCTTTCTTCCTTCTTTTAGCTAGCTAGTCAGATAGCCCAAATCTAGCTCACAGTCATCATCATACTACCTACCTACATACCGTCACGCCACAACTCGCGGCTTACACGAACAAACGCGCGAGGCCGACGGAGTTACGGAATTACCGAATATACTTGATGCAGAATTACTATCAACCCTCCTCATACGATTCAAGCGCCCCATCACGGAACAGCGCGCACGCTTATTATATTTATCCTCTGCCTTTATATGCTCGCCCTACTGTTACCTACTCACATCTGATACACTCATTCGTTATAGTCACTGCCATAAGAACCTTTTGAGAAACTATCTGCAGTGTAACTTGGATGACTCTTCACCCAAGTTGTTACATGTGTCTTGGTCTGAAAAGAGGTTCGTCTCGAGGTGATATAGCTACCATAATTGTATTAATCGGTTCGCCTGGCTCGATTATCGTCTGCTGCCTGGTCCTCAAGGGCACCTGTGCACAGAGTGACGACTGTCTTATGGCCGATATAACACACTGACTGCTATAAGAGGATGGATCATTCTTGGATGAAAAGAGGCCAGAGATGAAAAGATTAAGTGATGTGTTGTCAAGCTATCATCTCCCCTGACCAAGCCCAGTCACATCGACCCCTGATCCTCTTCTCAAGCAGGGTCATCTGCAAAAGGTACCCGCACCATAGCCCACTGACCGATCCAGCAACCTCAAGGAGTAATAAGAACAAACTGCCCGGGCCCAGCATTCTCCTTTGCAGCCCGGAAAGCCTCATCCCACTCCTCCAGCCCAAACCTCCCCTCACACCTCGCCCCAATCCTCTCTCCCAGACCCAAGACCCCAGTTTCCACCATTCTCACCAACTGCCTTACGTCTTTCCGCTCATACATGAATTTCCCATGCAGCTTCAAATCGTTAAACATAACTGCCCCATACGGAATCATCACCTCCCCCGCAATGCCCCCCATCAGGCTCACGCGCCCCGAATGCGAAAGAGAAAGGATCCCGCTCATGATATGGGTTGAGGACGCCGCCGCCGGAGGCGAAATATCAAAGAAGACGTCAATGGGACCGTGCCCCTTGATAGCTGCTGTGTCCGTCTTGACATCCCCTGTGAGCTGCACCGTCTTCACCCTGTCGCTCGTCGCGGCCAGCTTCTCTAGCACCTGGCCGTTTCTCCCCATGGCAACGACGTTGGCCCCCAGCGCAAGCGCAAGGCTCACAGCAGCAGTTCCGTACGGACCCGTGGCCGGCCCAATGAGTATCGTCTCACCGACCTTGAGGTCGACGTCCCTGAACCCCCCAAACGGAACAAGAAGCCGATACAAGTACGGCAAATCTTCGACAGTATACCCGAGTCCGCCTTTTGTAGCATCGCCCAACAGTCGCTCCTCATCAAGCGCATACACATTCTCAAGCGGAACCTTTGCGTACTCAGCATACGTCGAGTCCCTCCACTCATCACTAGCAAGCTTCGCAGTCGTCCCTGAAAACCCGTGATGAATGCCCATCAGGTAACTCGCCGAAGTGTCGTCCCTTGCACGCGTCATAATGTCCACGAGCACCAGCTGTCCGGGCGAAAAGGTGCTGCAGTCCGGTCCCACAGCTGCGATCCTTCCCACTGCGCTACCGCCGGGGACGTACGGCTTAGGATAGGGGTACGGACGAGTGCCGTCGAGGATCTCGCGACCGTAGGACAAAACGTTGGCGGCGAGGACTCGAACGACGACGTTTCCTGGCGTTACCTGTGGCAGAGGGCGAGTTTCGACCTTGAGGGGGGTGTCGAGCGAGTGTAGCACGAGGGCTCGATGAGTGCTGGGGAGGGAGGATTGTAAGGCCATTGCTGAGCTGATGCAGTTTGAATATGTCGCGGTGCACCTGGCTTTTGGTTTGTGAGAATATGAATGATAAGTTCTCTTGAAGAGACTCACCTCAAACTATCCCATCCCCGATGCTCTTATACTTACCACATCTTGCCTCATACTTCGTTCATCCCATTGAATCATCTCCAGACTCAGATGAGAGGGCCGGAGTTTGCTATCGCCAAGGCTATATCCGGGATCGTGCAGAGGCTGTCAATAGCTCGATTTTAGTCCCGCGGGATTCCGCATCTCGCCCCTAGATTCTTTAATCCCCGGCAAGCCTCCATCGGTAGATCATGCCGAACCTTGCCGCATAGGGAAGATGTTTAGTGATACGTCGCTCTATCAGCCACACGTTAGATGGCATCAATCAAGCTTCCGACTGGTCACCTATTGCTGACCTCCCTGCTTCAGTGGGGGAGGGAGGACATCAATGTCCGACAAAGTGCGGTTTGTCCATGAAATTGCGGAAAACTCATCAATCTTCAGTATCTAACATGACGCTTGCCAACTTTTGAACCAAGGCTGTAGCGTTAATCAGAAGTAGTAGTCTAGCTGCTCATTCCGAGATATCTCGTGGTAAGTACCGTGCTCTTCGAGGCGCCCTTGACGCCAATCACAACCTCTTCTCCTGGCACGAGGTCAACCAAGTTGTCGTCAAACTTGACGGAATCATCATCCACCTCGAGGGCAACACCCTTGACCGGCACGTCCGAACTCAGTGTGACCAAAGTGCCATCCTCAGAAAGCTTCACCTTCAAGCTCTGAGGCTGCTGCAAGTGAACATGCTTCAGCGGCTGCGGCCAGTCGACATATCGAGCAAGTAGCTTGCCATCCTGGTACAAGTATGCCGCAACCACAGTGCGGCCCTCAAGCCCGGCATTAGAAGCCTTTACCGGAACTTCCATGGTCTTCAACTCAGTAGTTCGATTACCAGGCAGCTGCTGTGACGATGCGATGGTCTCGCTGTAGACCTCTTCGGCCGTCTCCACATCCCAAGCCTTGACGACGCAGTCAGCTTTGAGCTCGTTCAGTGTAAAGTTGGAAGCCCAAATCTCAAGCTTGGTGCTGACTTCAACATCAACCCTCGTGTACTTGCTCTTGGGATGGCGGTGCTTGGTACGCTTGATGCCGACCGTCACAGGAAGCAGTTCTCTCTTGACGGTGTAGTAGGCGAGCTTCGGCCGCAGATAGTAGTCGCAGATGGCCCACGATGTCACAGGCCAGCAGTCATTCAGCTGCCAAAGCAGAGCTCCGCTGCAGTATTCTCGGCCTGGGCCTTTCCACTGACGGCGCCAGAGCCTGAACGCAGACGACAGGCACTCTGCCTGGACCAACTGCGTGGAGTAGATGTACTGCTCCAGAGGGTTCGTCACATACGGAATGTTCTCAGCGAGATACAGGGCAATTCGGCGCTCATGCCCGTCTGCCTTGTTGTGAAAGTCCACAATGTCCGATTGCGGGTGTCGGTCCGGGTCGTCTTTTCCCTTGGGCAGCGCAGCATCAATGGTTCGAGCAGACGGGAAAGCCTCCAGGCCAAACTCGGAGACAAATCTTCCAATCAGCTTGTCGAAATCTTGATACCTTGCCTGAGAGCCGTGCCATACATTCCACTGGTGAATGTCTCCGATGGTGGGATCCGACGACGTCTTGCCGCCCCAAGGACTTCCATAGTGATAGAAGGTCTCTGGCACCAGGTCGTGACACACCTGCACGAGAAGGTGCTCGTAGATGTAGCGGGCGGGGAAGTCCGACTTCAGCCAGCTTTGAGGGTCTCTGTCTCGCACGTCGTAGGTGAGCCCCTCGCTCTCCTGGAACTGGTAATCTTCGTTGTTTCCAGCGTAAATGACAATACTGGGGTGGTGACGCATGATCTTGACGTTCGCTCGGGCTTCTCTTTCGACGGACTGCAGCATCTCTGGGTTGCAAGGGTAGTTTCCACAAGCGAAGAGAAAGTCAACCCAGACCAGGATTCCTTGTTCATCGCATGCATCCAGCAACCTCTCATCCTCGTAGATACCACCGCCCCAGATGCGTATCATGGACTGGTTGCCTTCCACCATGAGTCTGATCCAGTTTTGATACTTTTGTTTGGTGATTCTGGGGGTAAAGTTGTCGGCGGGGATCCAGCAGCTGCCACCGCAGAAGATTGGAATATCGTTTACCTTGAAGAAGAAGGATGTTCCAGGTTGGTCCTCAAGGGGCTTCTGGACAAGCTCTACCTTTCGGATACCTATCCTCTTTGACAAAGTATCGACTTCATCATCACCATCCAGCAGCGTTGCTTTGGCAGTGTACAATGGCTGCTTTCCATATCTGGCTGGATACCACAGCTCGGGGTTGCTGATTGAGAGGGAAGCTACTGCATGCCCTTTCGATGCATCCACAGTGTCACTCAGAACAGTCTCGCCGAGCGAGAGCTCGAACCGCACCTTGGACGCCTTGCCATCGGTGTCTGCGTGAAGCTCAACCTTGGCATTGTTCAGAGACTCGTCCAAGGTGACATTCGCGTAGAGATCAGCCAGGCGTGACTCGTAGACCTCGAGGTTGATGGGCTTCCAGGGCCCGCAGGTCAACAGCGTGGGACCCCAGTCCCAGCCCCAGTGATACTGCGCTTTTCGGACTGCCAGCCTGGAGTGGTCTCCGTTCCAGACTCCCCATTTGTGCTCGGGAATCTGCTCTACTCGCTCCCATCCTCGCAGATACGCACTGTCAAAGGTGATGACGAGCTGGTTGTCCTTGTCCGTCTCGTTGAGAAGAGCAGTGACGTCCACCCGCTCGGGGATGAACATGTTGTCCGTGTCGAGAATCTTTTTGTCATTGAGCAGCACTTCGGCAAAGGTATCCAAGCCGTCAAAGGCGAGAACGGCCTTCTCTTGGCTGCCGATCTTGGGCGTCTTGAACGAGGTGCGATACTGCCATGCCCTCACTTCTCCGATCCATTGCACGTCCAATTCATTCTTTCCGATAAAGGGATCAGGAATGAGCTTGTGATGCAGGAGATCAAGATGGACATTGGTAGGAAACTGAGAGACTGGTCGGAATTCAGGCTTCTCGACGTCTGTCCTGCCAAACTGCCAGTTTGCATCGATGGGGATGATCTTGTGAGGCGCCATTGCGGGGTGTTGGATAACAGGTGAGCTTCGGTGAATCTCCCGCTTTGACGAAATGACACTCTCTTGTATTTGAAATAGCAATGGGGGATGAAAAGATGGAGAGGGTTTATGTGGAAAAAGGGAAAAGATATCGGGTAAAAGATTGAAGCAGTCATATGATAGAGAGTTACTTATACTTGAGCTCTTGAAGCTTCGAGGTACCTTATAGAAGGGGCATGACGGAAGGAGCACCTCCGCGTTTGAAAGCGGGAAGGCGGGGAATGTCGGCAATCACCATTTGGTTCAGCAGCGACCCAAAAGACAAGGCAAGAATGCCCGAGACTTGATGCGGAGAGCCGAGTTAAGCTGCGAACTGCTGCAGGCAATTTATCCGCATGTGCTGAAGAAAGAAATAGATATGTACAGCGACAAATCAAGAGCGTGCGGAGAGGCAAGGAATCGACGCTGTGCCTCATCTGGCATAAAGGCGATGCAGGGTGATGCCCAATGATGCCTTGTGCCACTATCAGGAATACGTATGCGGACAGAAGAGCGCGGGACAGATGTCATCTACCGTACTCAAGGAGCTGGAGCCGGAATAAGGTACACATAAAACTTCAGTGATACAGGAAGCCTGGGCGAAAAGCAGGGTTCCAAGGATGGCACGAAAGAAACAAGACAAGCCAAGATCTGCTCCAAACTTCTCTAATGCTCCCAAACGCCAAAAGTTGCTTGCTGCCATTAACGTCTCAAAGCTCATTTCTGCATACCAAAACGTAAGAACCAACAGACAAGATAGGCTCAGTATGCATTGCCACGGCTTCCACAGTTCCTCCCAATCTTGTCGCGTGCGCAAGCGAGCCCGAACATGGCCAACCTCGCAGAATCAAAGCAAGGGCTAAAGCAAGAACACTGGACAGAGAAACAGAGACCATTCGTCTCAACTCCGGCTATCCTCATCAGCAGCATCCTCGACCTCTCCGGCGGCTGCTGAGCGTAAAGACCTCTTCCCACTCCCTCAGGTTCCAGTTCTGGGTTCTCCTGCCTCGTCTGCGTCTCCGCGGGCCGCTTAGACTCTCATCCAGTGTACCGCCGGTAACGGAGCTCTTGATGCTGCCTCCGTCGCTCGCCGTGTTCCAGCCACCGCCGTCTCCGTATTGAATGCCGCTCATGGGGTCGTCCGGGTCGATTTCGCCCAACTCAATCTTGGTTAGGATCATCCTCGCCAACCGGTTGAAGATCTCGTCCACGCCTTCTCCATTCAATGCGCTCGCTTCTGTCACGACCGGAATGCCTACAGTGCTCGCCCACCGACTTGCCTCGGCAGACGATATTTCTCGACCCTCCGGCGCCTCGGTGGCTCTCTGCTGCGCGCCCGCCCCAATGGAGTTGGAATGGTCCCTGTACGAAGACGAAACGCCGCCGTTGGCGCCCGCCGTCACGGTCGCCGCGGAGCCCACGCTGCTGGGCGTAGGAGGAGGCAAACTTGTATCAATGAGATTCTCAGAAGCCAAGTCCAGCTTGTTTCCTACCAGCAAGACGCTCAAATGAGGAGACGCCAGCGCCCGTGCATCGTTGAGGAACGGCTGCAGGCCTCGAAACGACATGTGCGATGAGATGTCGTAGACCAGGATTGCTCCCGCCGCTCCGCGATAGTACGACCGCGAGACTGACCGAAACCGCTCGGTACCTGCTGTGTCCCATAGCTACCAATAAGGAAGATCTATATTAGCACATCGTGACTCCAGGTAGTGGATCGAAGAAACAGAGGATGCTGTTTTATACCTGAAGTTTTATCCTCTTTCGTCTCGCCCCGCTCCCGACCTTGATGATTTTGGTTGCGAACTCGACGCCGATGGTCTGTGACGACAGCACCCTCCACTCGTTCTTCACAAACCGGTGCAGCAGACACGACCTATGCGCAGGCAAGATACCGCCTCGTTAGCCGTCCGTGATGCCCATCGCAAAGATACCCTAAGGGTAGCGGTACTTACTTGCCTGAGCCGCTGGGTCCCAGCAGTATGATCTTGGCCAGGTAGTCGTACATGCTACCGAGCTCCTAGCATTTCATCGCCGTATCAGTAGGTGTCCCTCGCCGTGCCAGCATCGCATCTGGCCTTGTCTCGAGCTTTGCTCACCTGCTCGGGGCGAGCTGTTCCAGCGCTGGATTCGCTCGCCCCGGACGACCGCCTCGGCCGCATCATGGGGCGCAACCTCGTTGGAGAGGAGCTTATTGAAGGGGCGCAAGAAGAAAAGAATCGTACGTCGTCGTGGGTCGTGTCGATGATGCGGAGCGAGATCCCGAAAGCGCCGGATTGTCGTCAGAGTGAAACACACAGATAAGAAAAAAAGATGTCGTTGGCAGCAGAGAATCTGGATTGGATGGATGTGTGATGTCGCTTCTGGTCACCCAAAGCGGCTTGGAATGCAGGGATGGTGTCACTGGTTCACTCGGCGCACGGACCACCAATTGTGTTCACCTCCAGCTGTGAAAGCTCGCAGAGCTCCAGTGGTCTCTTGTAGCCGTATGGCCACTGTAACGGACCCCCTGTAGTGGAAAGACGGGCCCCACTGGGCCGCAACTGCACACCTTCACTGAGAGCGCAGCCCAATGACTAAGCGACCGGCTGGGCATGAATGGAGACATTGAATCCACCAAAAGAAGCTGTCATGTGGTGATGCTGCATGACTGTCGAAGCTTTGGAAGGAGTGGGAGAGAGGGAAAATGGTGAGATTGCTGGGTAGGATAACAGTACTTATTTGAAGTTATAAACATCTACCAGTCGTAAGAATAGATGTTCTATAGGCGGTGATTTCTAGTGCTGGGCAGCCACCTAGAATCCATGGTGGAAGCTGGAGCTTCAAGCTTTGAGCCTCGGCTCAGCGGGCTCAACTGCTGCGAACGATGACCGCCACCTATGGCTGACCACGACTCGCCAAGACAGGTTTACACGGCCTCGTCATCTTACGTGTGCTCTCAACCGAAGACATCGCAAGACATTGCTCCATTCCTGTATACTCCTTAGTCTCAACAACACACCCAAGTCATGAAGATCCAAAACCGCACATTCATCATCTCCGGTGGCGCATCCGGGCTCGGCAAAGGCTCCGCCGTCGAGCTCGTCCAAGCCGGCGGCTACGTCGCGCTGCTCGACCGCGTCGACCCGGAAGTCGGCCAAGCCGTCGAAAAGGAACTGGGTTCGTCGGCAAAGTTCTTCCACTGCGATGTCCTGGACACGGAGAGCATCGCAAAGGCCGTCCAGGGAGCCGTGGATTGGGCGAGCAAGACGGGGAAGCCCCTCGGCGGCGTGATTCCGGCAGCAGGTGTCAATCTTCCAGCAGCTGTAGGCCCGCCATTGTATCGGTATAAGTTCGATTTTCTCCTTTGATGCTGACTGGAGACGCAGATACTCAATAGCAAGGGCAAGACTGTCGACCTAGAAGACGTCGATTTCGTGATAGGCGTCAATATCAGAGGCACAATCGATCTCATCCGGCAATCCGCAGTGCATCTCGCCAAGGTCGAGCCCGAGGGACCGGACGGAGAGCGCGGAGTCGTGATCCTGGTCAGCAGCTCGAGTGCCTACGACGGCCAGTACGGCCAGGTCGTCTACGGGGCGACCAAGGGAGCCGTCGCATCCATGGCTCTGCCCATGGCCCGCGATCTGGCTCGGTACGGCATCCGCGTCGTTGCCATTGCCCCCAACCTGTTTGTGACGGGCATGACATCGTTGATGAGCGACAAGGCATGGAAGAGCATCTCGCAGACGTTTTTGTATCCAAACAGAGCGGGCAATCCGCCCGAGTTCTCCATGCTGGTGAGTTTAAGCTCGTATCATACCTTACTTGATCAAGATGTCAGCTATTGACAGGTTTTCCTTCCAGGTCAAACACATCATCGAGAACCCCATGCTAAACGGGACTGTCATTCGGCTGGACGGAGGATCAAGACTGGCAAAAATCTAAGTGGCCTGCATGCTGTGGTGTGGTTAATCTTGTGCGTTGCCTCTGTGTGTCTCCCAGGTAAACGCCGAGTAATATGTGATCTTGCGTCCATCTGTATAGTATCAGAGCACTTCCTGTCCCTTCAAGTCGATATTGCTGCTGTAAATGCTCGTCTGTAATATCAACATACCTGGTTTGCATTCTTAATCTCATATTCGGGAAGCAATTGCAGATACATGTATTGTACCTGCCCCACCATTCTTTGTACAGCACCAGATTGAAGCTCACTTCCTCTCCCTCATTCACTTCATCTTCTTTCATCTCTTCACCCTCCCGCTCGCTTCACCACAGAAGCGCACCAACCTCAACAAGCCAATTCGGTCTCCGCCACTTGTATTTATCAAACGCGCGATACTGATGGCGCTTTTATTTATATCAGCATTCTGCAGCTGATCCGCCAATGGAAGGCATCGAAATTGAACCTCGTGAGACGCCCGATGCCTTGGCTCTCATGCAACAGCTCCAGCGCGTCATTCACCGGCTTGCAGCCACGGTAGCCGTCCATTTCTGCAATCACGTCTCGTGGGACTCCATGAAATGGCGCATCATCCTCAGCCTTGCCTTTCAACAAGTCCGCATAAGTACGGCCATGACATCAAGGGAAGTTCACGACAGAATAGTCAACCGGCTGCAGCAGGAATACTATCCCTTGCGCCAAAGTCCCGCGTGGTGTCGCCTCGCAATCCAGGCTCTGGTCATGGTCCGATATGTCTGGCTGGCCGCAAAGATGCTCTTTTTGGAACTCTATCTCTTGGATCTCGCCTTTTGGAAGCTCCATCGCTATGCTCGACAAAGGAACATCGTCCCCCATATCACACGCATCTTCTCTCCTGGATTCCACAGACTGGCAGTCTTGGCACCATTGCCGCCCTCTAGGCTTCGTTATATGATGGCAAACCTGGTCGCCGGCATCTGGTACTACTGGCCTCGTTACTTGAGTATCCCACTTATCGTCTGGATGATGTACACCCCGTCCAGCTCGTGATATTGATAAGCGGACCGAAGGTGTCGCAAACAATCATGGGCTTCATCTGCCGTGAAAGAAGCCGTTTTATCAGATGCGGAGACAGTATCGATTCGCTACGGTAACTGTACGCGGATATAACGCTCACACACCGGAAGAGCGCATTCACACACACACACACAGTGAGCCTACATACAGATGTGCAGTGGTCTGATAACTCCACCAGCAAACTGAGCGATGTCGCAATCGCATTTATAATCTCGTCAAACAGCCAAACCGACGTCGTGCCTCACAAGGAATCGAGAGACTCACGCCAAGATCCTTGAACTATGGCTGCCAAAAGACTCAAGATCGCCATCCTGGACGACTACCAAGGCGTGTCTGAGAAGCACTTTGCGAGGTTCAAAGACGAGCATGATATCGCTTACTTCCCAGACACCTTCCCACCATACAATGGCCCAGACACCCCGCAACTGGTTAAAGATGTCTTGGTCGAGAGACTCGAGCCTTTCAACGTCATCAGTATGTATATGAAAGCCCTCGCGGCAACCTTACATCAACCACCATTGACTGATGCTGAACGCCTCCAGGTACCGTAAGAGAGAGAACGCCGTTCCCTGCAGAACTGGTCAATCGGCTGCCCAACCTACAGCTTCTCTTGACACAAGGCCGCCGCAACTTGTCTCTAGATCTCGATGCTTTCAAGGCACGGGGCATCCCCGTCGCGACGGCAATCCATGTCCACCCAGCTGGGGAGAACAACGTCGAGAGCACCGTCGAGCACATCGTCACCATGATCATGGCTCTTGCGCGAAACATTGCAGCCGATGACGCGGGCTTGAAAGCAGGCCTCTGGCAAGCCAATCTCTGCACCTCCCTGTCCGGAAAGACGCTGGGGGTCATCGGGCTCGGTCGCCTGGGAGGTGCCGCAGCCCGGATTCTCCATGTTGCCTTCGGCATGAAGGTCATTGCCTGGAGCCAGAACCTGACGCAAGAATTTGCCGATGAGCAAGCAGCACACTTCAACTTGCCCGTCACAAATTCAGCAGGGGAAAAGACATTCAAGGCCGTTAGCCGAGAGGAGCTGTTCAAGACGGCCGATGTCGTCAGTTTACACGTCGTGCTCTCGGACCGCACCCGGGGATTCATCACGTCGCAGGACCTGGACCTAATGAAGCCATCGGCATTCTTCGTGAACACGTCTAGGGGCCCCCTCGTTGTGGAGGAAGACCTGCTCACCACTCTCAAGGCAGGCAAGATTCGGGGTGCCGCGCTGGATGTCTTCTGGCAAGAGCCGCTTCCTCTTGATAGCGAGTGGAGGAGCCATGGCTGGGGTAAGCATGGTCGGAGCCATTTGCTGGTGACGCCGCATACGGGCTACGTCGAGGAGGCGGCCATTAATGGCTTTTACGAGCAGGCGGCAAATGATTTGGAGGCGTGGATTGCAGGAAAGCCCTTGAAGCTTCGACTTGCATGAGGGCGTTATCTCTTTCAAGTGCCGCCGGTATGAGGCTGAAGAAGATTAAGACCTTTGTGGATCGAATGATGAGAGCTGCCAGCTGTCCACGACTGAACCGTATTCTCTGGAGAGTCAGGGTTGAGCGACTAGTCACACCCTTTCGATACCTCGGGGGGACTACACATGCACATATCCTCATGTCCAGCTGTGCATGAGCACGTTTAAGTCAAAGATGATCGGTGCTTGTGTGAGATCAAGTGTCATTCTGTGTCAGAGTAACAGTGGAGGTGTCTTACTCGGGACATCGCCCTTTCATTTGTATAGGTAATTGACAGATCCCTGGAACCTGCAACCCTTCCGTCCGATCATTGCGCCTCATCGTGTCTCAGCTGATCCAACTTGTTCCAACCTTAGATCTTAAGCATGTATGGTATATGACACCGCGGTCCAGGTCGGTGGACTGAGCACTGACCTGGCTCTTACAACTACACCTTTCTCATGGTTGTCCACGCCCTAGTACAGCCTTACGACCGCATGAAAAAATGCCGAGGTACTGTGCTCAGTTAACATGCGTCGACGAGGCGCGAAGTGGGAAGTCAGGTAGAGTCCGACTGAGCCCTTCATGAATTCCGGCAAAGTGTACGACTCTTTGCAAGACCGGTGGTAGTTTGCGTCTCGTGTTAATCTGGCATGTGAAACGATGCACGAGCGCCCAAGAATCGCCATGTGCCGCGCGCCAGACACATTACACTCAGTATTTGTAGAAATTCGCCGCGCCCATGGTGCTCCCTTGAAGTTATTGCTCCGAGTAGAAACACAAGAACGAAAGCAATAGCAAAAGAGGAAAATTAATGATACAACACTATCATGGGTACTCACCTATTGATGAAGAATCCTTGTTCCGTCGTACTACCTACCTAGTCTAGCGGATCTCCTCAATTATTGGACTCTGCATTTCAACTATCTTCTCCTCAACTCTGTCCCTTTTGTAAGCTTCAACTCAAGAGCTATTTAACAGAAGAGTATTTTCAGAAGCCGTTGCGGCCAATCCAGTGACATTGATTCAACACCTGGGCGCGGTTTATTGGCAAGGGCTCATTGACACGCTGTACGACCCTCGCTCCAAGGCTTGTTCAGCCCGTTCGCCCGGATGGCTGCTGTCCTATGGAGAGGCCACGAGGGTTGAATAGCTGCATCTTGAACAAGCTCTCTTGGACGATTTCGACACCGAACGCGACTTATACATCATGCTAATATATTCAAGGTACCATATTATATCGTGTCCATGTCCATGGCCCTTCGGCTGTATTTCCAGGCTTGGCATCGCCGGCCTTCCGCGTCCAGGGACTAGCAAACGCACCTTGTCTTCTTCCCCTCTTCTTCGCCTCTTTTAATCTTTTCCTACCTGGGGATCTAAGCTTGCTTCGAAGACGCTCCGTAGCTTTGGACTACAAAGAGAGAGTTCACAGAGGAACTTGTTACTTCTCGTAGGGCTAATGAATGAGCCAAGAGGCGCCATAGTAGATTAGCCCTGCAACTCGCCGACAGTTCTTATGGGCGGACAAGATGTCGGTCAGCTGGAACGTTTGTAACGGCATCTGACGGCCCCAGTGGCCCAGACTGCGTGCAGCGCTGATCACTTGGCGCCAGATACGAAAGATCCGACTTGCAAGAGTGTTGTTACACCGTCCAGTTGTGCTGGTTTTGTTACCGAATAAGTGAGCTAGGGATCAAGTGGACGGAAAAGCAAATGAGCCCTCCAATCGGTCATTCATCCGGCATACCAACAACCGCCGGTAATAGAGTGCCGAGCTGCGCATTCAATCTATTTTGTCGTGACCAAAGCCCAGAGCCGAATGATCAAAGCATCTTCCATACCGGCAGTTTTATTTGACATGCAGCCAGCCTGACAATTGAAAACCGCTGACTATCTGTGCTTCCACACAAAGGTCACACAGTATAACTGAAGTAAGCACATCAACATCCAAGACAAATCCAAATCAACTCACAGACTAAACGGAAAAATATCTCCGCTCTCGACAACTTCTATCTTGAGCCTTCAGACAGCTATTTCAAACATGGCCATGGGTGTTTAGCAATCTCCCTTGCGGACGCTTCCAACCGTCTCCCGCCGTCTCTCTCCACCTCCCCGCGAGTTTCCACCTCTATCCCCAAAGAGGCACCTGCTTTTACTTTGGCCTAGAAGTAAGAAAACAATTACCTGAACAGCCCCATCGATCTAGCCAGGGGTTATGCGTAGACTTGCATGATTGATGTGACGGTCTAATGTGACTCTGTGTGAGCACCGCGACTCAGTATCAGCTACGCTTGTCCCTCGCACCCCAAAGAGACCTGCCGTATTGTATCAACCTCTACCACAAGCGCCGCTGCCCAAGAGATCCAAATCCACAACGCTGCCCGTCGCTGATCGGTCGAACAGGGCCAAAAGAGGCTACACAATAATGACACTACTCGGACGAGTAGACAAGCCTACATCTGTCCGATTGGACCCCGTCCGATTAAGTGAGGTGTCAAAACGCCGCCGCTGAATGAAATAGGCAGGTCGACGCTGGAATGTGCAAGTGGTAGTGATGAGACACGGGTTGGGACCGATGGCCCCATCACGAGCCTCTTGGCTTCTGCAATGGGTTGCAAGGGTCCCAGAAAACATATGAGGGGCCAGACATATAATCGCAGTACATAGGCGGTATATAAGAGAGCTGACATCCCCCTTACTCTATCGATTTCACTCTCGGATTGTCGCCCCAGCCCCAAGCAACAATCTCAAATCCTTACAGATCTCACGGTGTCCGATCCATTCAAAGGAAGCAAGATGAAGTCCTCGCTCAAGACCCTCCTCGCCGGCACCGGCTTGGCCTCGCTGGCCTCCGCCGTCACCCCGGTCTCCGACTCCGACATGACCAACCTGCTCAATGCCGGAGGCGTCGAGCTCGCCATGAAGGCCCAGCCCATGTGGTTCTTCGGCCAGGCCATGAACCAGCCTCCGTGCATCCCTACCTTTGCCACCACCAGCAGCGGCGGCCAGACTCCCTCTGCTGCGCTCTGCGCCTATCCCAACATGGGCTGCAACTGCCGGACCCCCGGCGTTCCCATCACGAACGTTGCGCCCTCGTTCCCTACCTACTACAGCTACCAGAAGTGCACGGACACTACCATCCGTATCCAGTACTCTCTCTTCTACGAGAAGGACGGGTAAGCTTTGGCTTCTGGGACCTGATGAATAAGAAGGGCTACGATACTGACCAATTCCGTTTCAGCTCTGAACCTGAGGGCATCCTCGGCCACCCTTAGTAAGTAACCCCCCCTGCTGAACAGCTTGAAAATGGTTGAGATCTACTAACACCCACAAGCGACTGGGAGCGTGTCATCGTCGAGTGGTCCAAGGGTTCCGATGGAAACTGGGTCCCCGGTCAGCTCCTCCTCTCTCAGCACTCCGGCTACGACCGCCTGAACTGGAGCGACATCCAGAACACCTTCAACACTGAGGACGCCAGCCTGCAGCGCGGCGGTGACAACGGACGCCAGAACCTTGACCACCCCAAGGTACGAAGACTCGATCAGCTTGCGAAACAAGACATTGACTGATTTGACCCCTTTAGGTCTACGTTGCTTGGAGCAAGCATGCCAACTTTGACGATCGCAACACTGTAAGTTTAGAAGAATAATGCCAATTGATAGCATAGTATCTCTGAACAGTCTCTGACTTCTTACGTAGGGCTGGAACGACCCTCTTTCTCAGCTCGACGACAACGCCTTCCGAAGCCAGGACTGGTGGTACTTCCCCGTCGCCTGTAAGTCAACACATCCACCCAACATACATCTCACATCCCCCGAGATAAAATGCTCGCAAACGTGATGAGCTCTGCTGACAAGAAACGCAGCCGACTACCTCCGTGCCGACGGCTCGACTCCCCTCGGCCAGCAGATCGCCAGCTACGACTGGGGTGACGCTTCGTCCTACCCTGCTTCAGTCCACGCCTCCCTCTGCTCCCAGTAATGTTTTTGATACCATTGATGTGTGTATATAGCAAATGAAGGTCTAGAGATGTGAGCGAAATTGATATAGAAGGGAAATTTGGGCTTATCTTGATTGACGCTTGTTGCACTGGTTTGACGTGCGCATGTGATTGAATTGGGCGGTTTTGTCTTGAACCGTGTCAACAGATCCAATTTCCAATGTCAGTTGAGACAAACGTAACTGGTCACCCGCTGAAATCCTCCGATCGTTTTAGACAGCATTTCCGTGGTCAGACATTGCAAATGTCTGAGACGTGCCCTATCGGTAATGGTGATGGCCGCTGGAGAGCCCCACAGCCGGCCCGGCCCCGGAGACCACTCCGGCTTATGCGATATGTAAGGTATTGCGATCATGACGAGACAGGTACTACAAGGTAGTATCCAGAAAAGACGTTGATTCGGGATTATCGGAGTAGGAAATGATTCCTTTATCTTCCGATCAACTAGCCATCCCGCATAAGTCTTTAGACTCTCCAAGAAGCTTGGATGACACGAATGCCTTTGATCGTTCACATCACCCACCATTCCTGCACCAACGGAGCTCTCCGTGTATGCAGCGCAGACCTACACACAAAAGCCCTCATATCCAACTGCCTTACCTACCTATTTAGTAGTATACACAGAGACACCATTTTGCGAATATGGATGCCTTCCTCATGAAAACGGACTCGCCGAGCACCTTTGTTCGTATTCGGAATTGGTGCCATGCAGGTATCGGCGAATGCCGTGTAAAATCGGAGGGGAACTGCGATTACTCATCACGCAACCAGATCAACCAGCTGAACAAGGCCCTGCCTTAGACGATAGTCGTCATTCGGACATGCATTAGCATCAAGACGGATTGCTCCAAACTCATGCTGGAAGGCTCATCATAAGGCAGTAACTGCCCGATTGTTCCTCCCAGTGCATTTGCGCCTTCTGCTGCTGCTGCTGCTGCTGCTTCGTACCTTCCATGGCAGAGATCAGTCTCAAGTGCTGAGTCACCTGATCACCACTCCCAAATGATGTACTTTTCCTTCTATGCGGCTCCAACCTCAATCCACCAAGATTCTATCTTACTCGCATCACGACGTCCCGATTTCAACCATCTTTGCACCTGAATCAGAGGTGCAGTAGTTCCGCCCTTTGCGCCAGCCTGTCTCGCCGGTCGCTCGTTGACGCACGCCAATCAGACTTACAGCTGCGAGGCGGTTGGCTGGCTTCCTATTTGCAGGGCGCGGGATCGGACAGGGAGCGGGGATCCAATTGCATGAGACGCGGGGCACTGCTTTTTCGGTGCAGCTCCAGTCGGCCTCAGTCTCTTGTTCGCTGGAGCTGCTACTAGACCCCGAACCTGAACTGGACTGACGGCCGGCCAAGCACACGCACAAGCCCGGCACAAGCGAGACACATGCACAGGCACAGGCACAGGCACAGGCACAGGTATAGCAGCAGGGACAGGCATCGGCATCGGCATAGGCAGAGGCTCTGGCCCGGGGCTCCAATGTTTCTTTTCGTGCGGCCCTGAGCACTTGTCCAGGTCTCTTTTTTCTCAGTCCTCAAGAGAGCCCGCCATGTCGACGGCTAAAGCCACCAAGAAGAGCGCGTTTTCCTGCGAGCCATGTCGCCGCCGCAAGGTAAGCCTGGCTGCTCAGAGACCATGTCATTGGCGTGTCTCTGGCTTTTGCTGGAAAGGACGGACTCTAAGAGAGACGAAACGGAGCTGACCCTGCTGGTGGCGTTAGGTCAAGTGCGGCGGCGAGCAGCCCATGTGTCAACGCTGCGTTGCTCGCAACGATGACTGCGTCTACAAATTGTGTGACTTGACATCTCATTCCAGGCACATCTGCGTCTGCCTGGTAGCGTCTGATCGTGGCGGCTGACACCCATCTGCAGGAACCCGACGCTGTCCTACACACAACGGCTGGAGGATCGCATCAAAGAGCTGGAGGAGCAGCTTGCAAAGGTTACGGCTGCAACACCACCACCGGCAGCCGCTGGCAGCAAATCTCCTCCTTCAAGTCATCCAAGCCCTACAACCTTGGGGGGCGCTCAGCAAGACACCCGGCAGCAGATTGACGACAGCATATCCCGGAGCTTCCGCGGCCTCAAGATAGACGAAAAGGGCGGCGTCACCTACCATGGGACCACGAGTTTCTTCAATCTCCCCAGTGACCATAGCTCTGCGGCAGTAACTGCTGACATGCACGCTACCGCGACTGACATTGAAAGTCAGCGGAGAGAGCGTCTTGTGTCGAACGCATGGCAGCAGCGCATCTTGGAGGAGTCTTCTGGGGTTCCCGTACGTGTCACAATGTGGTTGTCGTCGCCTGGTAGCTCAAGTCTCATGCCTTACTCTCTCACAGGAACCCTTTCAGACTCTTCTGAATGTTCATTGGTGTTGGATACAGCCCCTCTTCAACTTCATCTACCGACCAGCATTTACCCGTACGAGAGCCCTTGTAGCTTGCCATGACACCCCCTCCCCCTTCTCTTTCCCCATGTTTACGAATTTTGTAGGCGACATGCAGTCCATGGGTCCGTATTACTCGCATACGCTTCTCAACGCTGTCCTCTCTCACTCAATACGGTGGGCCAAGAGCGATCCCAAGACAAAGCAGATCCTCGATGAGTCGTACGATGGAGGCGCCGTCTTCGGCGAGCACGCACGCAGCATGCTTTTCGACGAGCTCAGCAGGGGGGTATGCACGATTCCCACGGTTCAGACGTTATTGCTCTTGAGCGCACAGGAGTGCAGCCTGGGAAACACAACCCAAGCCTGGACGTACAGTGGTCTAGCGTTCCGGCTGATAGACCACTTGGGAATATGCGTGGACGGAGATCGGTACATCAACTCGGTCCACTTCACCGACGAGGACGTGGAAATCCGGCATCGAGTCTTTTGGTCGTGCTATTTCTGGGATAAGATCATCAGTCTGTACCTTGGCCGATCGCCATCACTCAAACACACGACGGTCTCTCCCCCTCAGATTATGTGTAAGTCTGGTTGTCGATGCTCATCTCTTACCATTGTTGCTCGCAGTGGCGATCGTTGTTGGTTATCCATGCTGACAGCTGTTGCTTATAAGTCGACGACTCTGCTGAAAACGAGCTGTGGGTTCCCTTCGGAGCGCCTCCGCTCCAGACCACCCCCTGGAAGTACCCACCTGCTACCGCTCATTCGGCCTCTTGCTTCCTCAGCATGTGCCGGTTGTCAGTAATCTTTAATGAGATTCTGATTCACATGTACGACCCTCTCATGCAGAACACCGAGTCCGAGGTCTTCGAATGCTTGACAACTCAGGAGCCGGCCCTGCAGCAATGGTGGGATGAGCTTGCTCCGTATCTCAAGCTCGAGCCCATGGCCTTGCCCAGTCTGGCCCCACCATCTCACATCGTTACGACCAAGTGAGTCCCTTGCCGTCCTCAATGCCGGGCTCCGTGCCCCGTTAACCGGTCCAATAGCTGCCTCTATCACACGTTCAAGGTGCTACTGTACCGTCCAATGCTCACCCGGAGAAGATTGGAGAGCGATGTTGCGTCGAACCAGCGTTACCTCGTCGAGTGCGTGTCGTCCGCCACCGCCATCATCGCCATTTTTGATCTCTTCTGCCGAACCTTTACTATGAACTACTGCGTGCTGTCGCTGGCATACAGCGTCTACATTGCTTCCTCGATATTCTTGCTCCAGGTCCAGGCCGCCCCGGACGACGCACAAGCCCTAGGACGGCTAAGCTACTGTATGCAGGCTTTGAAGCAAGTCAAGACCTTCAGCCCCGGTAAGTCAAGAAGTTGGCGCGTCTTTGCTTCCTTTCTGCTCGTCGCTCGGCTCGCTCATGACGCTTTGTAGTCATCGGTAGCGCTATAAACGCACTGAATAGGGAGCTCTCGGCCGTCGGTATCTCGCTGGACGTGCCCCAGCATCAGCAGCCACCTCCAATTCCCATTACCGACTTTCCTCCAGTAGCCCCTGGGTACCAGGCCATCGATGTACCCGACGATGCGTCATCTTCCCAGCCTCAACCTGCTCATCCGCTGTTTCAAGTTCCCTCGACTCACAGCTATGGCGCCCATGCAATGGCCATGGATCCAGGCATTTTTGAGGCCATGTCGTCCTTGGAGCCACTCAGTGTCCGAGTTGGCGCCCTTTCCGATATGGAGAACCAGAATTCTTTTTGATTTATGTGCAGATTTGTCCTCGGGAATCTGCCCTAGGGGAGTATTTGAGGCGCTCGAAATGTTTGAAACGTTTTTGTATAGCTCGAATAGCACCGGAGCCAGCGATGCCGGGCCCAAGACCAGTATGGCAGTATGTGGCTTTACCTCGCGAAGCGGTTCCGAGCGGACCTAGTTGTCGAACGTCGAGGAAGTCAATGGCTAAGGGATAGGATCGCAATGATAGAGACGATCTGAGATGATGATGATACCAAGATGCTATGTTGTTCTTGTTCCTTTATTGCCCACCCAGGCTGTCGTATATCGAAGGACTACCATCGCAAGCAAGCAGGAGCCCAGTGCAGAGACAAGAAGAGAGGATGTTCAACCCTTACCTCCCTACCACTCAGGTGACGGACGGCCCTTATATACATATTGTTTGCCACGATCGTCGGTGCTAAGATCGGGATATTGCGGGGCATCATCCGGAAATGGCTCGGCGATGATCCGGATGGGGTCGATCTAACGAACAAGGAAGATAGAAGCAAGATGCTACTGGATGTGTGAGAGCTTGGGTACAAATAGCATCATGGAGCCATGGGTAGCGCCAAAGGGTGAGGAAAAGGCTAGGGCGGAAGTTGTCCGAATGTGATCAGTTCGATCCAGAGCCCCGTCACCCGGCTCTCGGCTTTCTCCTGAAAGCGTCCAACTACTCCGGATCGATGGTATCTCAGAGGTTTGAGACGTTGAGTGCGGATTCTCTAATCAGAAGGGGAGTGATTCAATCTCTCATCAATCCGGTTGGGATCTGGGAAAGTAGCGGTGCTTCAGGTATGATGGGACTCGACCGTGGAACATCTTGTGACTCGAGTGTCACTTGCCACTTGACAATATGTGAGTAATACTACTCCACAGATACACAGTCGTCATTGACCATTTCAAGAGAGAAACCAATGAGATGCTGAGAAGGGGAGAGAATGTCACTGTTGACTGATCACTTCACGTTAGTGACGTGAACCCATGGATTGCCGACTGAACGGGCAACAGGTGATGCAACCAGCAACAGCAGCTAGCCGACTGTGGCCCAAGATGCAGCCATTTTGATGCTATTCGTGGAATTATCCACGTTAGCTAGCAAGGGACGCACTGGAGAGGGGGGAGGAACAAGACACTGTTGGGCGAAACACACTGCTGCACGTCAGGAGCTTCTGTAAGAGCATTCCTCTCTTCGCGAATAGTTGACAACTTGCGAAGAGACAGGGTCCATGACCAGCAATCAAATTCCAGGTTCTTGCCTAGTTGTCGAGTTGTCTGTCCAAAAGAGACCAAGGTATAACCCCGTCAATATGGGGGGGAAATGGAGCAGACGCAAGGGAGAACTTTGGGTCGGCTTATGCCCACCAACCCACACACCCCTGGAGACTGTCATCGATGACGAGTGCTGACGATAGTCCAGGTAGAGAGAAGAGATACATCGTGGTTCGTACAAGATGGGGTATCACAAGCCTTCATTCGACTCGGACCAACAACACTAAGCACAACCCCTTAGCTCGTTCAAACTCACACAACGTAGGCGAGCTCATTATCCTCCGACCCTAGAAGATGAAAAGAAATTGCTCTTTCGAGTACGCATTAGGGTCGACGACTATGGAGCTGGAGGTGGCATTGGACTTGGACCAGCATCATAACTCCTGGTAAGAGAACACCAACACCACCCCTTTATGCCAGGCTTATGCAAGCTCCTCCCAAGCTCTTACACTGTTCAAGGGACTGAAGGGTGAGTATGTGATTGATGAAAATTTGCGTCAGACAAACAAGAGACAAACTTGAAGCTGGCTGACTGACCCCAAGGGGTTTCTGCCCCGCAAAGGAGGGTCGATATCCACGACGGGCTATTGCTGGATTCAAGGCGCCGTCTTCCGGAATCATGGCATACCTGGATATAAGCAGTACATGCCTGTATGTACATACACACATACTGAGTCGTACACGATGCCGATGCCGATGCCTTTTACCAGCTTTCTTTGCTCCGTCCCAGGGCTTGTTCCCGGGCGCGAGACTTACGCAAACCGGAAATAGGGAGGGTCGACGGGAGCAGCCGCATTGGTCCGTCCGTCTGGGCTGTTGGTTCTTGTCCGGCCGGGAACGCAGATAAAAGTGATCGACCAGACTATTGGATTCTTCCGCATGGAGCCTCACCACCAACTCCACCAGTAATACCAAGCCGTTGATACAAACCCGCACAAGCTGCTGTGGGACTTCTGGAGCAGAGAAGAAAAGGAAGGGAAAAGGGGACAAAAGAGCCCGGGCATCAAGGCATCTCGGATCGGAAGTTGGCCGATGCTGGTTCACACCCCACACAAAATGACGGGCCTCTCGCATCTATTAACGTACTCGTACAGTATTACCTGCAGCCCGGACGAATTGATGGAAGCACAGCATGAACCCGTTGAGGCTCCATATAATGTTCCCTCTTTGATGCAAGGGGTTGGCCCGCGGGTTCGTGCGTCTCAGCTGCTGCGCAACACCATGAATCGCGGTTGGCGATGCTTTTCTGGGCTTCATTCTCTTCATGTCTTTGGTGTTTTTGTGAGCCCATCAGACTCTGAAGCTCCAAGAATATTCCCCCTTTAGCCTGCGAACTGCCATACCCGACACTGTTGGCCTCAGGCAGCACGGCACATGTTCTCGATCGGGGCAAGGGCCAGGCGTCGGTAATAGAGGGCTGAATGTCGGCTAAACTACTGCCAGTACTGGATACTTTTGTCTACACGGTCTTTCAGGCTCAACCATTCCGTAGCCTCTACTTCATCCACGAGCTCTGCATTGCCGGTCGCCTACCAGATGGGAGCGGGGTCACCCATTTGCCATCTGCCTGGCCGGCGAGAGAGGCGAAGCCGTGTTGGGAAGAGCTGCTGCCAGTAGTAAGATAGCTAGGTAATAACCCCAGCGATACTAGACGGGATGTCTCTAGCCAGGCTGGGCCGTGGCCGAACCCTTCCCCCTTCTATCGCGACAGATGCGTCTCGTCACTCGACGGATCTTCGGTGGCCGGAGCACAGCGCAATCCGCGACTATCCGGAGGACACTCGTGCGCGATTCATCGACCCCTGACGCCTTCCGATCTGGGGATCTTGCCCGAGAGAGATTACGAGAAGAGCTGAGCTGAGCCCGAGCCTAAATCAACGACGGAGACAAGAGACACAGAGGCAATCGAACCGAGGAACGATCCACCGGGGCTCCCAGATCTGATTCCACGCGTTTTTCTCTAGCGGCTGTCTGTGCCCAAGTGCCGGCCTACGATCTGCTGGCGATTGGTTTGTCACGAAGCTGCGGCGCGGCATTGGATGGCAGCAGCGATTGATTCGCCATAGCTGCTTGCCAGACGGCCACTGAGAGCGCGAGATCGAGGAGGGGGGACAAAGGCGGCAAGGTGGTTCGATCCCTCGTTCGTCGGCAAGTGGCTGCCCACACTTCGAGATCCTGCGGGGGAGGAGTTAAGAAAAAAGGGGGAGGCGGCGAGTCAGATCTGCAGGAGGGTCGCCGGAACGACGCAGGAACCGAGGCCGGCCGATCATGGCTCGGCGCAACCTCTTCTTCGTCCTGACTGTCTTGATCATTGCTAGCGGGTCTGTTCCGAAAGGTGAGGCAAAGAAAGCTGCTTGATGGAGAGCGATGATACTGGGCATTCTAATCAGACTCTTCTTCTCTTTACACTCACATACCTATACCCGAAAGATCCTCAAGAGGCAAAGGCGGCTGACTGTTACTTAGGTTACGATGAAGGCGGATTTGCCGCCGTGGCGGATATGCCGTCCTTCTTACACGATTACGGCCTCCTGGAAAGACAATGGACTGGCAGCAAGCACGATCTTGTCCAGTTGAAAGCCAACATCACGTCCTTCAACGTCCTCGGCGCGGCGTTTGGCGCTATCCTTGCCCTCCTTGTCACGGATAGGATCGGGCGTCTACGGACGTGGCAGTTCTTCATGGCCACATGGATGTCCGGCTTCTTCATCACTACGTTCGCATCGGGGCTGTTAGGCTTGTTGCTGTTCTCGCGGCTCTTGTCTGGCCTGGGTGCTGGCGGACTCACTGTTGTAGCGCCGGTCTACCTCACAGAGATTGCTCGATCAAAGTCCCGAGGGATGGTGGTGTCTGCGTACATGGTGTTCCTGCTGTCTTTCCTCATGTTTGGTAGGCCACTCACAATCCGCTAACTTGTCTCTTCGTCTAACATTCTTGTGTTGTACAGGTTTCTTTATCAGTTACGGCGCTCGAAACTCTCTGCCCCCATCCAGGGCGCAATATCGTGTTGTGTTATGCGTGCCCTTGATCTCAGGAGGCATAGCCTTGTTGTCGTCCCTTTTTCTCAAAGACACGCCTCGGTGGCTTGCTTCTAAAGGCCGCCGCGACGAGGCTCTGCTGGTGCTCTCCAGACTTCGCGGGGCGCCTCCCAACGACACTGCTCTCACAGAGGAGTATGCCGAGATTGTCGGCCAAATGCAGGATGTGAAGCAAAGCCTCTCTGGCACCACGACGTGGATGATTATCAAGGAGGTTGCCACCATACCCAGCTATCGCAAACGCTTTCTGCTGGGCTTTGCGATGCAGACCGTTGCCCAGTGGACGGGCGGCAACGGCATCACATACTATATCCCCACCATTTTCCGATACGCCGGCGTCCGCAGTGACAATATCTCCTTGATCAACTCGGGCGCTTACGGAGCACTCAAGCTGGTCTTCACCATGATATTCACATGGGGGCTCATCGACGTCCTCGGGAGGCGCGTCTGCTTCATGACGGGCCTGTTCATCCAGGGCATCACGCACGTCTACATGGCCGTGTACATGGGCCTGTGGATGGACTCGCACAACAAGCCCGCGTCCGACGCCGCCGTGGCGTCCGTCTTCATCTACGCCGTGGGCTGGTCCATCGGGCTGTGCACGATCCAGTACCTCTACGGCACCGAGATCCTGCCCACGCGCATCAGGGGCGTGTGCTACGCGTTCAACATGACGGTGCACTGGTTCTTCCAGTTCGCCGTCGTGCGCGCCACGCCGTCCATGTTCGAGGGGCTCCACGTCTGGGGCGCCTACGTCTTCTGGGCGTGCGTCTGCTTCGTCGGGCTCGTCGTCCTCGGCCTCTGGGCGCCCGAGACCAAGGGCGTCCCGATGGAGCGCATGGCGGAGCTCTTTGCCGGGCCGTGGTACATGGGCTGGAGGGCCAAGCTGGGCGCTCTGAGCCCACGCGATGATGATGATGATGTCGACGGTGACTCGCTGCGTAGGTCGCTATCGGAGGATCCGGGGACGAGCTCCGAGACGGTGCAGGTGAATCCTAAGATGAAGGATCCTTGACCTTTTTTGACGCCTTTGTCTGGTATGTAAAAATACCAATGTGTATCATATTGTTGGATATTTGTGTTTCCTTTCTGCCATGTTCCTTGGCTTCCGGCGTTTATATAGTACAAGCGTGCGTCTTATATATCATATTTGTAGTAATTGGCGTTGGTCAAATTCGTAGTAATTGGCGTTGGGTTGATCTTTGAAAAGGTTTTCCCATGGAGAAAACGAAAGAAATTCAACCTGATTCTTTCACAGCAACAAGCTCGCATTTGCTTCCTACACAAGATCACTTGCTTCCTACACAAAGTGCGCTAAATCAAAAGAGAGCAATGGCACGCACGGAGTACCCAGTAAAGTAAGGAACCCCAGGTTTTGAATCATCATCATCAATCATAGCTATAAAAGACTCAGTGGAAATTCCAATATACATCTCATATCCCTTCCTTTTCAAATGCAAAATCATCAGACACTAGTAAGAAGGCAGCTGATAGGTGCCCATCTTCCTGGGAGGCACCTTTGCCTGGAACATGCGGTCAATCTCGTCAAAGGTGCGGCCCTTGAGCTCGGGAACGTAGAACCAGCTCCAGGTGGTGGCGAGGAGGGCCAGGCCGCCAAAGATGAAGCCCACCTTGCCCCGCAGGTTGCCCTCGTCGGGGTTGACCATGTAGGGGATGGCGAAGTTGAAGATGATGCCCATGAGTGCCTGGGTGGCCGTGGCGAGGGCAATGGTGGGCGCTCGGAGCGAGGTGCTGCTCGCCTCTCCCAGAATGGCAAAGGCCATGGCGCCCAGGCCGACATAGTAGAAGAAGGCGTAGACGACGGTGAGTGAGGCCTGCACCCACTTGGCCGCGCCGGTGGGCACCACGTCCATGATGCCAATCAGGAAGAGAATGGCCGTCAGGATGCACATGCACATCACGAAGATGCGGCGGCGACCAAACGAGTTCATGATGACCCAACTGAGGATGTTGCCGCCCAGGCCGCAGGCAGTGACGCCAATGCCGAGATCGAACGACTTCTCGGTGGGCAGGCCGGCAAGCTGGAAGAAGTAGGTGGAAAAGCCCATGACGAAGATGATGCCGGTGAAGTGCTGGCACACGAAGACGCCCATGCTGATCATGGTACGCACAAGGTTTGTTCCCTTGAAGCACTGGATGAAGGAGCCCTGCTCCGAGGTGGAGGCCTCTTCCTCGGCAATCGTGGCCTCAAGGGTGGCAAGCTTCGCGTTGATGTCGACGTTGGACCCGTACAGGCTGCGGAGAGACTTGAGAGCCTGTTCACGCTTGCCGGCGCGGGCGAGGTACCATGGCGTCTCGGGGCAGAAGGGCAGCAGAACGATGAGGAAGAAGCAGAAGAAGAGCTGGATGGCAAACGGAGCGCGGTAGGCCCAGTGATCGCTCCAACCTCCAAAGCCCTTGATGGCCGCATTAGAGAGCAGCTGGCCGGAGCCGATGCCAAACTGGACGCCGGCAGTGGCGATGCCTCGGAAGGCGACGGGAGCGCACTCCGAGGCCGCGAGCGGTGACAGCGTCAGGTAGAAGCCCAGGCCGAAGCCGAGTATGAGCTTGGAGATGAGGAAGGCGGCCCTGATGGTCGAGAACATCTCGCCAAAGATGCCGCCGGTGACGAGGGCAATGCCGGCAAGCAGCGCCATCTTGCGGCCCCAGCGATCGGCCACCCAGGAGCAGGCGAAGCCGCCAAAGAACTGGCCGACGCCGCTGATGGTGTTGAAGGCACTGAGCCAGTCGGCGGGGATGACCCAGTCACTTTCGTGATCGTACCAGTAACCAAAGTCGCGGCGGAAGGACAGTACAGAGAGCATGCCTCCGTTGACCTGAGCGTCGAAGCCCCTGGAAAAAAGGATAGATGTTAGCCAATGACCCAGGAGGAACAACAGAACATGGGTTTAGATGGCAAGAGGGCAAAGACAAAGACGAGACTCACCAACCAACTCCAGCCATGGCCCAGTAAAAGGCCCAGAAGACGAGGGCAGGGTGCTTGATGAAGACTTCCTTGACGGTCAGCTCATGCTCATGCTGGATGTCGACTCGCACGGTGTCGTCCTTGGGGCTGGCATCGTCGAGCGCCGAAATGTGCGTTTCCAGCGGGATGCCGGCGCGTTTTTCGTCGTCGGAAGAGCCCATGGTGGCGACGTAGCTAAAGCCGTTTCTCAAGCTTTGGCTCTCTGTTCACCACAGAGACTGGAAGGACTTGTTGAGCAGCAACCGGCAGAAGCCTCTGGATCAAAGACACTGCGAGGCTATCGAGTGGCTGACAAGGTAGCAGGACCGGGAGAGAGTCGCTGAAACAGAGGCGGCCCGAGCTTCATATACTTGGCAGGACATGGTCAGAAGCAAATGCTACAGAGTGATATTGCCATCGTGCATGGATCCGAAGTCTCGGTCGATGGTGTTGATGCATCCTGCTTTGCAAATTGCAACAAGGTGCCGGTGGAGAGTTCGGACCGATTCCGTGATTGGCAGCGGCTAAAGGAGAAGCAGTAACTAGCCAGAAGGCCTAGGACCTGGTCGGCCTAGCAGGAGGAGACGCGTCGAATGGGGTTAGCAGCCTGGAGAAGTCTGGGGTAGGCCAGAGTGCAGGGGAGCCAAAGATGGGGGAAGACGAGCAGAGGATCGAGAATCCGGAGTCTGGGTCCTGGGCTGCTGAAGACGACGAGGGGAGGGCGACGCTCCCCGGCAGTTGTGCCACTCGAAATGGTCGATGTGCGCACCCTCGAGGTCTGTTGAGTGCTCGTAAGACGGAGAGGCGTGTCGATGGCGCTGCGTGTAAGACGCGATTGGCTGCTTCCCCTTGACGGCGCCGTGTCACGCTGCCTCTCCCGTCGTGGGGTAGAGCGAGGAGTTGGGGCCAGGGGCAGCTATAGCCAACACTAGCAGTGGTGGATGCTGGTCGTAAGAGAAACCCCGGTGCGGGGACGGTTGATGAACGCTTGAAAGTTGTGGCTCCATGGTCTGCGCACAAATGACCGGATGGCGAAGGGTGATTTGGATTGCGTCTCGAGTCTAGAGTCTCAGAGAGGAGTCGCAACAGGGTGATTGTCGACTCTGCAGCGTTATCCTGACCTTATATGAGATACCTGTCCGTATTACCCCATATTCAAGGGACAGAAACATCCCGCGAATTGGACGAATCTGCCGAAGCCGAGCCTGTGCGCCCGTCGGGGAACTTGGGGATGCACCAACAGGGTGGCGGTAGCATCCCGGACTGGACAGAGGCGGGATGAGACGGTGGCACTGCAATCAGGGAGAATCGATCAGTCTGATATTGATGAAGACGGACCAGCCCGGCAGAAGACGGCGAGGACGATTGCACAGTCGTAGTACTTGGGTTGTCAAGGTGATGAGGCGAATCGGGATCGGGGTGCAGCAGCCGGTGAATTCAAGAACATGGGCCTGACCTGACCAGGCATAAAGTATAGGCAGAAGTGCAGGGAACCGGGGCGGGGAAACGAATGGCCACAGGGAAGGAGAGACAGAGGATGAAAACTCTGCCCCCTGCCGAGACTGAAGCACATGGCATCCATGGCAATCCATGGCAATCCACCTCCTCCATCTCCGGGGTTTCTTCGTGTCTCTCTACCTATTCGTGTCTCTTCCTCAGACTTGACCTCAAAGGACATGAACCAATCAACACACCAACCACTCATCTCCTAGTCTACAGGTCGCCGCCAACCCTCCGAAGCAGCTCCAGCAAAGCGGCCGACGACGCTCGTCTTTCCTTGGCCCGGCGCTACTCCGAAGTCGATGCATGCATCACGGCTGCTGGCGAGTCGAAAGAGCCGGTGCGGTGCGCCTTTCGGTTGAATACCTATCGATCGGCCCAGGAATAGCGCCTACTTCGTACTCAGCGACCGCCAGAAACCCTCTGCCAGGCCACCACCACCCCCTCCAAAATGCCCCAGACGGCCTTCAAATCTCCCCAGAGCTGCCCCGGACTCGCCCCCTCCCTTTCGGCCCAGGCCCTGCAGATGGCCGGCCACCGCCCACCACCAGCTCGCGAAGCCTGCAGAGCCCTGCCGTGCCGCTAGCCAGCTTTAGGGCATCCCCAGACAATGGGCGGCTAATTCACGCCGTCCGCCCACATGATAAAGGACAAGGAGCCACCTGATAGCCGGTAGCATCGATCGCCCTGCCAGCATCTCATCCCAACTCACCACCGAGACTCCCCGACAAACTCTCTCCCCTCGTCCGCAGCCGTATCTGCACGCGCGGCATCACGAACTCTGGTCCTCTCGCCCTACGAGTCCTTGCCTGCAGCGGTACCTCGAGGCCCTGGTGCGTGCCGCCACACGCCCGCCATGCCGCCGCCTCACGCTCCAGGTCCAGGCCCGGCTGCAGCTCCAGCCACGGGGCACCGTCAGGAGCCGCTACCCTTTCTCGCAACAGCCCTCGCATATACGGGCGCCTCTGGGCCTGGTCCGGGCTCAGCCTCTGGCTCTACTTCTGGCTCAGCTCCTGGCCTTGGTTCCCGTTCCACAAGCAGCTTCTCCATCAATAGCAGCGGCGTGGCTGGCCCTGGCGCAGGTGCAGGTGCAGGTGCTGGTACCACCAACGCCATGGCCCGTCATCATCCCCAAGATTCGTCGTCTCTCTCCCTGGCTCTCACCCCAGAGGTTGACGACCTAGATGTTGACGCCGATGTCAACGCAAACGGCCCACAGTCGCCGGCTGACGCGGCCGGCCTCAACCGTCGCCCCGGGAAGCGCCCGGCAGCCCGCGGCACCGCCTTCTACCCGAGGAAGCGGGCCAACACGGCCTGCCAGGTCTGCAGAGCCCGCAAGACAAAGTGCGACAACAAGAAGCCCGCCTGTAGTTACTGCGTCAGCGTCGGCGCCACGTGCATTCAGTCCCCAGTGGATCTGTCCAGCTTCGACCCCGCCAGCCTGAAGATCCTCGATCGCATCGACGAGCTGGAGCGTCTGCTGCGGCATGCCGTCCCCATACCCGGCCCCGAGGCTGCCGCGCCGCCTTCGTCGGCTCTCGCTCCGGCTCCGACCACAGCCTTCTCCAGCCATCAGCGGCTGCCCCCACTCTCGCGTTCCAGGACGTTTGACGGCATCGGCAGCGGTGGAATACACGCCCATAGCCCAAGTGTCAGCAGCGTGTCGGGCCGCAGGCACCCGGACGACAATCTGGACATCAGCAGCCTTCTGCCTCAGCGGGTGGATCACATCCTGCAGTGGCCCGTCTTCCAGAACTCGGGCAGCCACCACCACTCGCCGGCCTCGTACCGCGCCCCTCCCGATGCCATCTCAACCCCTCCCTCCGGCTCGGCCTCGTTGGCGGGCCTTATCGACATGGATTCTCACCGCATATACAGATTACTAGACAACTTCTTCCTGCACATTCACTGCAAAAATCCAATCCTCGACGAAGTCTTGGCCCGACGCATGGTCATCAACGCCTTTTTGGACGGCATCGACTGGTCTCCCGCATCATGCCTGGCGCTCATCATATGCGCTCTCGGCTGCATTGCCACGCCCTTTGGCCCCAGCGGCGAGACCAAGCTGGGCACGCAGACTTACAATGACTCCCAGATCTTCTTCCAGGCCGCCCAGAAGCGCATCGGCATTCTGCTCGTGCGCTCCGACATTGTCGGCGCCCAGTGTCTGTTTCTGTCGGGTGTCTATCTGATGATGGTCTTCCAGCCCGTCTACGCATGGCGCTTCTTCTCTCAGGCCCTGGCAGCTTGCCAACACTTTCCCTTCCTGGCTCGGGCTCAGAACCTCAACGCCTCGCTGGACTCGATGGAAATGGGCCGCCAAGATACCCAAGAGCAGGCCGTGTATTGGTCTGCGTGGAAGTCGGAACGAGAATTGCGACAGGAGCTAGACCTTCCTGATTTCGACATCCTCCACTCCGGGAGCACCTTGTATCCGCCCTTTTTCCCCGCACCGCCGATTGCCCCGGCCGAGTCTCCGGACGGGCCCGACTCCGAGACACAGCGGGCTCGCGCCGCCTGGCTGTTCTACTTGGCCGAGATCTCGCTCCGCCGTCTCACTAGCCGCCTTTCCAGAGAAGCCCTGGATCTACGCCAGCGCTATACTTCTGACGTTGTGCTGCTCGACATGCTGCTGGACATGATGCCCGAGTACGAGGCTCAGATCCGCGAGTGGTCGGAAAGCCTGCCTGCTGATCTCTCCATTCAT
This sequence comes from Trichoderma gracile, assembly GCA_020002365.1. Taxonomy (NCBI): domain Eukaryota; kingdom Fungi; phylum Ascomycota; class Sordariomycetes; order Hypocreales; family Hypocreaceae; genus Trichoderma; species Trichoderma gracile. Next base: position 376,707 of record JAINEY010000008.1, read on the forward strand.
ACTCCCGTGGAAGAGGATGGCATATGTCGGTCAGTCCTCCGAGGTCGGATGATCAATCTCTTGGAGCAGATTTACTGGCCTTTTGTCATGGCCAGCATTAGCGCTCACGCCACAAGGCGTCCCATCAAGCCCGCGGTCGAAGAGTTTGCCAAACGGGGGCTGGAGACGCACATGCACCAGGTGCACGTCAACAAGCCTGGCTTCCATCATCGACATCACGGGAGCATGTTCATGATACGGGCCTGCACGCGAAGCTCCTTGGTCCTGTTGGCGGCCGCCAAAGCCGGGTGTGCCATGCCCACCGACTGGGAGGATTCTGTCTACAAAACCGTCGGCATGCTAGCCTACTGGGAGGACGAGGACAGAGACTTGATACACTGGAGATCGACGCTAGAGCGAGAGCTCGCACTCACCCGGCACGAATAACGAGACAAAGCGATACCTATCCCTTCTCCCACTCTGTATTAGCATGTTTATTTATCTTCTCCTTTTCTTATCTCACTTGTACTCCATTTTAATAGCACGGATTTCATCATCTGCCTGGACAAGGCCGCCACGAGTTCAATTTATTACTCCTTTTCTTCTTCCTGCCTTCACTTCCCTCTTTCTCCCTCGAGGAATTGCTGTCACGGGCTGCATTACTCCGTCCACGTAACAGAGTGGACGGCAATGCGGTGAGGTGCAGCGTCGGGGAGTGTCGCCTCAGTCAGCTCGACGCTAGTGACCAACGTGATTCTCGCTCGATGGACTTCCGATTAGATCCCTGGACCATCTGCGTGTTGTTCTTTCTACAACGGCCTCGGCTGGGCTATCGGAGAATCCGTTGCTCTTCGGCGAGACAAACAACGGGCTGTCTTTGGGCATCGCATGAACAGAGTCCTCGTTTCGGTCTTGTCTGGGTATACGGCGGCTCGGTCTTTGGGATGCGGCGCTCACGGCTGATGGGATTGTGCCCGTGTCCTCCACCCCCTCTGTTCCGTTTCTCCTTGTTCTTTCCCTTCTTCTCCTCCTCCTTCTTCTTCTTCTTTAACCAGAAGGCGTCGGCTTTTGTCTTGATTTTCGCTCAGTATACGTCCCTCCGTTGGGTCGAATGAAGTGACGATCTCATGCTGGAATGACTGAAACGACAAACGAGCTATGACATATGGACCTGTTGGTGTTTTTTACTTATTCTTTATTAACTGAGCAATGGTTTTGTATCTCACCACGCCTTGTACATGATTGAAGGCGATGGTTCATAAGCCGGAAGACCAATCTTCTCCCGGGGGGGGGGAGTCTTGTAACTCCGTGAGAAGTCGTTTTATTTCAGGCTAACAAAAAGCACCGCAGTGCCATCAAACGAACAAGACTGTATATATCTAGCGGAGATCCGAAAAGCACACGCGCGCACACGGAATTGTGACGCCATAGAAAAAGCAACACGGAAACCCGCCTTGACTCCCCGAATGTCCACCCAGCTGCGACCGAACCCAATGCTCGATGCGTTGCCTCGACACGACTCTACGTGCCGATTCCCCCTATATGCAAGCAAAAGCAAAACCCAAAGCCAAATCCAGGCCAAGAGCAGACAGATATGAAAGGAAACAGGGCAAAGACACAAAACAAAAACAACAAAACCAGACATGCCATCGTAACCCGCCTTCCCCAAATGTCGTCACCTTCAAGTCCCCTATCTTCGTCCGCGTGCCTCAGAGGCCTCTAGGAATGACGGGTCCTTGATGCTGCCTCCCGCGTCGTCGAGTCCCGCGACGGGTCTGTTGTAGCTGAAATTGACAAACTGGTCCTGCATCGTCTTGGACAGGACGAAGTCGTCGGGGACCGAGTCCTGGGCGGGTTCGTTGACGAAGACGTCGTCAAAGTTGCCCACGTCGAGAGCGTTGGCCTGGGTGTACAACGTTAGCTGGTTTTTCATTGAACATCGTAGGGACATCCTTTTGGCTATATATGTATGTGTGTATGTGTGTGTGTGAGAGAGAGAGAGAGACATCATGGAAGTGACTCACCACATTGGGCTTAAACGCAGGCTCGTATTTGCGCTGCAGCAGCTTCTTCCAATCGATGCCGTGGAAAAAGGGATGCGACTTGATCTCGGTGGACCCGTTGACGCCCAGCCTCTTGCTGGGGTCGCGCTCCAGTAGTTTCGTCAGGAGGTCCCTGGCCGCCGGGGGCACGATGTCATAGCCGGGAAAGTTGAGGGGAGCTGTCAGGATCTTGCGATACATTTCGTTTGTGTTCTCGTCGTAAAAGGGCGGCAGGCCCGTCAGCATTTCGTACAGCAGCACGCCCAGCGTCCACCAGTCGACCGTCTTGCCGTAGCCCTCGCCCTTGAGGAGCTCTGGCGCCAGATACTCGGGAGTGCCGACGAAGGTATTCGTGGAGTCTTCGTCCTTCATCTCCAGCTTGCAGAGCCCGAAATCACAGAGGGCAATGTGGCCCTGGTAGTCGAGGAGGATGTTCTCGGGCTTCAAGTCTCGGTAGATGACGTTGAAGCCGTGTAGACATTCGAGCGCGCACAGCAGCTCAGCAGTGTAAAAGCGGGAGCGGTTAATATCGAAGCGCCCTTCTTTGGATAGATGGTGGAACAATTCGCCGCCGTTGACAAAGGCCAGGACAAAGTAGAGCTTCTCGGGAGACTGGAAACTGAATTTTAAGGGGACGATGAACGGGTTGTTGATCTGGGCGAGGACGGAGCGCTCGGCGAGGGTATGCGTCACTTCGGATCGCGTGATAATCTTGGCCTTTCGGATCGTCTTGATGGCGTAGATGCGGCCGGTATCCTTCTTCCGAACCTGCATGACCTTTCCAAAGCTGCCCTTGCCAACCAGCGTCAGAAGGTCAAAGTCGTCAATGGAGAGCTTGCCGACGCGGTTCTCGACAAAGTTGACGCCGATCTGGATCTTGCCCGTTCCATTCTGCAAGTCGAACCAGCCAATGCCGCTGTGGCCCTGCGTCTGCGGCCGGTCGGCTTGGCCCTTTTTGCTCGACGACGCGTTTTCGGGCACGGCCTCGAACCTGGGCATGACGCGAACGGCGCCCAGGAAGATGTCCTGGGTCCTGCCTGTGCCCGCAGCGGCGGACGGGTTTCTCATGAACAGCTGGACGGTCAGCTCGCCGACGCGCGACACGTCAAACTTGTACTGCGTGTTGGAGCCGGCCCAGACAGGGTTCTCGGGGTTTCCATCGACGGAGTTGATAAAGACTTGGTTCTTGTCAAAGTCGACGAGCGCGTAGGGCATGTACTTGCCCGAGACGCGGCCGTGGTTCGTCGGGATGCCCTTGAAGCCGGACGCGGAGGACGACTGCGGCCGGTCGAGGCTGCCGGAGAAGGCAGAAGAGGGGTTTCGGGAGGCGCCGGCGCGCGCGGAGCCGGTCAGCGCGTCGCCGGTCGAGCGGGCGCCGGGCGGGTGGCTCGCTGCGAGAGCATCTTGGTACTGTTCGGGGAGGGAGAGGCCGCGGGCTTCGTAGAGGGTGAGGACGAGGATGCCGGGCTTGGTGGGCTTGATGACGGGTTCCTGCGAGAGGACTTCTACAAGGGCGCGAATGCGAGGTCAGCAGGTGGGAGAGGAGGAGGAGGAGGAGGAGGAGGAAGAGGCGGGTTTAGAGGTGATTGATGTACCTGAGCTGGTCCTCTCGGCGACGCTGTTGGCGTCAGACGGGGTGGTGGCGCCGCTCTTGGCCTTTTCCTTGTCCTTTGTGGAGGGCGACGATTTGAAGCCCAGGTGGGTTTCTTTGAGCTCTGGGAGGACAATGGGTCAGCAGGAGACAAAGAACGAATATCAGTCTGTATCATGAACATCCGGGCTGTGGGCCAGCTGCAGTGCGAGGACAAGGACGCGGCCGAGGCTGGAGCTGAGGCTATTCAGGGATCATTCCAGTGTCCACTCTCAGGTTTAAGCGCATCAAGCAGGTCATCGATGCGCCCCGACAGCAGATGGATGACGATTGGAAACGAATTGTAGATTGCCATGAACGAAGAACAACGGGAGAGCATCAAACAACGAAGCGTGGAAGCAGCAAAGATGAGAACGCAGGGCGCATCGCCAGAGAACTCACTTTTGGTCAGGTTCCAAGACATCATTCGCACCCAAAAAAACTCGCCGCCAAAACTGGACGCTAGAATCCAGAAAAGCAGCGACGAGCAATTTACAAAAGAACCAGTAAACAAAAAAAAGAAACCCCTCAAGGAATCATCGAATCGTCGATGCGCGAGGCGGTATTTCGGGGATCGCGGATTTGGAAACGGTGCAGATACTGGAGTCGCGATTTGGAATTTCGGGCGGAGTTTGGTTAGTTTAAGAGAGGTGTTAGAATCTGGAATCATTTTTGATGTTTCAGGAAAAACTGGAGGCTCTTTGTTTTTTCTCTCTTTTGCTGGAGGTTTGACCTTGGAACCACAGGCGCGGGAAGCAAACATGTACCGGAACGTGGCTGCTGCAGCGGGAGCGGGGGAGGCGGTACATGTGAGTACAGGGGAGGGGGGGGAAGTTAGGCGGGGTTGGACACGGAGCTTGGGAGGCCTGAGGCGCTGTGGTTTATAGCGGTTACAGGCCGCTGATTGGTGCAACTTGTAGTGGTTTGGTCTGGATTGATAGATCAGCTTCACCTGGGAATTCAGAAGTTCAAGTCTCGGCGTAGACAAGCTGATGACAGATACACGTATAATATATGGCATCAAGCGGAGACCAAAAAAACGCGGACCGCAAAATAAATATGTGCACACTTATCAGCATCAAGAGCACTACTGAGACTGACAATGTGTATATATAGTGTGTGCATGATTACCACCTTGTGTGTTCAAATTTGTCCCAATCCGCGTTTTTTTGGTCCCCGCTTGGGCATCCTGTCATCAATCAGCCCCTAGATTACCGCCATCTTGTCAGAACAAAGAATCTCCCCTGAATGAGTTACTGCTTCAATACTGGATACAGGCGATCTAGAACTGTCACGACCGGCCCGCGATTTGTCATGGCGGTTCCCTCGCTAGTACCAAGATGGTGAAGGGGTCCAATTGCGTCATGCAAAAAGCCCCATCGACCATGGCAAAAACGAGCCGAAGCAGTTGATGGAATATTTTTTTAGGCCCCTCGGTGTGATTTTCGCTCCCGATTTTGTGGTTTCTCTCTTTGTTCTTCCGTCTTGTGTCTAGTATTCTATGAATCATCAGGACGTTGCGAGGGCTGGTATTTAACGCCCTCTGTCCTCGTCTTTTGTCGTCTGTCCATAATCAACATCACAACTAAGTCTCTCAGCTCTCAACTTGACCTCTCAACTTCACAACCCCACATCCGATCTTCCGAATCAACATCTCCCACTACCTCAAGCTCCCACATTCACCAAACACACAAACCACCAAAAACAGAAAAAAAAAATCATCATCGTCAACAACAACCATCACAATGCTCACCAACATCCTCGCCCGCCTCACCCGCCCCTTCACAACCGCCTCCCGCCTCTCCATCGCTCCCGAATCCCCCTCAGGCTCACCCTCATCACCTTCATCCTCCTCCGCCGCCATCCCCGAGGGCGCCGAGCGCTGCACCCTCGCCGCGGGCTGCTACTGGGGCACCGAGCACCTCTACCGCAAGCACTTCTCCGGCAAGGGCCTCATTGACGCAAAAGTCGGCTTCATCGGCGGCGACCTCGAGAACCCTTCGTACCGCGCCGTCTGCGGCGGAAAGACAGGCCGTAAGCTCTCTCCTCTCTCTCTACCCTCTCTCCATATCTTCCCTCTTTCGTTTCCTCTTCAACATCAGAAAAATAAATTAAAAAAAAATATACTGACAAAAAGTGTGAACAAATAAAGACGCCGAAGCCGCAGACATCATCTTCGACCCCACGCAGGTCTCATATCGCCAGCTCCTCGAGTTCTTCTACCGCATGCACGACCCCACGACGCTCAACAAGCAAGGCCCCGACACCGGCCCGCAGTACCGCTCGGGCATCTACTTCCACTCGCCCGAGCAGGAGCGCATCGCGCGCGAGGTCACCGACAAGGTCAACAGCCAGTGGTGGGGCGGCAAGGTCGTCACCGAGATTGTGCCCGCCGGCAGGTGGTGGACCGCCGAGGAGTACCATCAGCTTTATCTGGAGAGGAACCCGGATGGGTATGAGTGCCCGAGTCATTACCTGAGGCCGTTTAAGGACTTGGAGTGAGGGTTTGATGAGGAAGACGAGGTTGTGAGGATGTGAAGAGGAGGAGGACGACGAGATGGAATTTTCATCATTCAACATTATACCCATTTGTATACCTATTGCACATTTACGGCGCACTCATTACAACTTCAACCAAGGGTCACATAGCTTATCAACACAATATGACATTTGATTTCAACTTTCAACTTTTTTTTTTCAGATTAGTTTTGCTGTCTTTTACTGTTTTGCGACTTCTTCCCATACTCCTCCACTTGATGATACAAATGTTACATAAACCTGCCCGAATCCCCATGGAAGAAATGTCGTGATATTATATACTGAATCCACTGAGCGGAGTGCAATGTCCTCTCGCAACCAACCCCTTCCTGTTGTCATAATGAGAAGAGAAAACCAATCATTTGAAATAAAACCACTCTCTCAAACCTTCCCACTCTCATCCTCGTCCCTTACTTTCTCCGGTTCTGGTTCATCGACAGAATCTGAACAAAGCGAATGAAAATGTTCAAAAAGTCCAGCTCCAGCGAAATGCTCTCGTTGACGGGATCCCGCTTAATCACGCCCGCCTGCGCCAGCCGAGCATGGTGCAGCACCTTTTGCACGTCGTACAGCGTGAAGCCGCCAAACACGGCCAGGCCGCCGTACAGCCAGATGCTCTCGGTAAAGGCCAGCGTCCGGACGGCCGTGGCGGGGATGAGGAGAGGTGCGAATCCCGAGGCGGCAACGATGGCGGCACCAGCCAGGAGGGGGCCGCCAATGTAGAGGTACTTCTCCTGCTTGGCCGTGGCGCCGACAATGGACAGGGAGCCCATCATGGCCACGGTGTAGAGACCGGCGCGGGCGAGCAGGGGAACGGGGACAAAGGCCAGCAGGGGGGCCACAAAGGCAGCCTGAGTGGCGTTGAAGGCGGTCCAGAGAGCATACTTGGGAATGTAGCTGCAGTTTCAACGTCAGTAAACCGAAGGATTCAATTCTCTGCTGCAGAAGGAGGAAACAAATACTCACTTGTCAGGGCTAATGGACCGAGTCCCAATCATCGTCGCAAAGCTCAGCGCCAGTCCTCCCAAGCCAACCACCCAAGGGTTCGTCACCATCAACCGGTACACGAAGCCCGTCTGCACCATCTGCCTCGCCGTCAACCCAATGATGCCCACGCCCAGGCCCGTGTGCAAGAACGTGTTGTTGAGGTACTCCCGCTCAAACAGCGGCATCCCGCCGTCCTCCCTCGTCTCGCGGTTGAAGACGGCGTTGATGGCAACCAGCGTGCCGCCAAAGATCGCGCCTCCCACCAGCAGCTTGCGCAGCCCCGTCCCGCTCGTCGCCGACGCCTGCGACTGGCTCGTCGTCTCCTGGTAGTACGAGCGCGCGAAGCCGTGGCGCGTCGTCGCCGACCCCAAGCGCGAGGTGAAGAAGGCGCTGCTGCTCTTGGGCGCCTTGAGCTGGTGGAAGCTGCGCAGCGACATGGGCGTCCGGAGGGCCGATTTCGTGAGCGCGGGGAGGAGCCGCTGCTGCGCAATGCGCGCAGGGCCCTGCTGAATGCTCAGCGTAAAGGACATGGCTGTGCGGGGTTTTGCTCTATCGAGCTGCTGTTGTTCGTTTCCGTGTCGATATTACGGTAGTGTAGGTTCGTAGTTCGGAGAGATTCACTGTGATCTGTCGTGTGTAGCTGTGGTTGTGTGTAGGTATGGAGGAGAAAGAAACGGTCCAGAAATATCGAGGTCATATATTTTGGGGTCCAGCTGCAGCTGCCAGTAAAGCCGGGCCATGACGTTGGCCGGATGCCCGCAATACCTAAGTCCGCGTCACGTGCTAGAAGCCTGTGGAAGCCTCCCGCAGTGGCGCCGAAGCCTTTCGGGCGAGACGGCGATGACTAAGCCGGTGCCTCAACTTCTGATACTGCCTACCTCGCTGCTAAGATCTGCTTCAACTGACGGGAAGTCTTTTCGATGTCAACTCTACCAGATTCCGCATACTTCTTTTGTCTTGCGCTTCTCATTTCCATATGCTCCGACTGATGCTTTCCCATTCCATGTGCTCCATTCAATATGCAATTATATGTAACCCAAAAAAAAAAAAAGATACTCATGCCCCGTCTAATCATCACCAGCCAACCGAAACGCTTCATACCTGCATACATCGGAGGGTATCGTCACATCATATAGCCCCTTGTTCCCGACTTTTCTCCCCTATAGTACCGCATGTTCTTGCCCTTTTCTAGATAACCCTCTCCGCCAACACCAATAGATGCCCCCCTCTCCTTGCCGTGAGTTTGTGAATAGATACATGAGTGAGATGCCATATAGTAGGACTATACCTAGTACAGAAAGAAACTCGCAAGATGAATGCTTTCGCTAAGATAATGATAACAATGATGATGAGATTTTTCGATGAGATGTTGAATGATGACAAGTAGGCTTCGAAAAGAACCGGGTCATCGAAGCCCGTCGGTCCCCTTTTCAATGATAAACTTCACAGGCTGCCTCGTTCTCCTACCCAAAAGCGAGGCGCCCGGCCGCGGAAAGAAGTTTGGCGTCGTGAGCATCGCTACGCTCATCGTCCGCGGCGTGGGCAAATCTCCAATCACGCTGTCGAATGCCGTCGTCGGCCAGCTGTTCACCGACGTCGCCTCCGGCTTCCCGGCCCGGCTGTCGAATCCCCATTTCGATATGCTGCCCGCTCGCAGCCACGGCTCCAAGTTGCGGCACTGGCTGACGTCGACCCACTTGAGGCGCGTGCAGCCCCTGAGAATGTACTCCAGGCCCTTGCCCGTCACGCGGACGCAGCCGCGAACAGAGAGGCCCTCGAGCTCGTTGAGGTGCAGGGCCACGCTCTCCAGACTGGCGTCGCTCACGGCGCTGCCGCAAAAGGCGAGCCTCAACTCGCGCAGCCGGGGAAGACCGAGGGCGACGACCTCCGTTGCCGTGTCGGAAAGCGCGCAACAAAAGGACAGGTCCAGATGGGTGAGGTTCTTGGCCGCGTTGACGAGTGCCACAATGGCATTGTCGGAGAGATAGGTGCAGTCGGCCAGGCAGAGATGCGTCAGCTTCTCAAACTTGAACTGCGCCCACGCCTGGAACCCCGCGTCTGTGATGGATGTGCAGCGAGTAAGGGATAGTGACTCGAGACGATTTGAGGCATGAGCGGCGAGATGACCCATCGATCGGTCTGTGATGTGCTTGCAGTACGAGAGATTCAGTGTGCTCAACTTGGGGCACCCAATGACCGTTCCGGGAGGTGGCATGTTGGGAGCGGGTTGCTGGGCAGCCTTCTCCTTCGCCTTTCTCCCCGAGCTGGCTATCACCACCTTGCTGTTGCTCATTGGCGGAGGCTCGGGGACCACCCATCCCACAACTCGCCCGAGAAGATTGTCCCCGACTTTGCGACAATTGCTCCAGTCTACTTCCCTCAGGCCCTTGGCGTTTTCGCTCATCTCGAGGATCTGGTTCGCCGAAACGTCCCACAGCGAGCGCATCCTCCATCTCTGCACATTCTTGCCGCACGTCTTCCACAGCACGGAGAAGCCCTCATCGGTAATGTGGAAGCAGTTGTTCAGATCTATCACGAGCGCGCGCGTTCCAATAAAGGGCGCCAGGACCTCAATGATGACCTGGTCAGTGACCCTCCTGTTGTAGTAGGACAGGTCGACATATCTGCACAGCTTCGGGGACGTGGTCAGGAGGTGCTTCCAGTGGCTGTTGACACGCCGCAACCTCAAGAGCTCTCCAATATCGGCATACTGAAATATTTGCACCAGGATGTTGTCCGTGATCGTGTTTGGCCGGAGAGAGTGCGGCCGGTGAGACAGGGTCTTAGCCCGCTTTGCCGGCATATCAAACAACTCAGCCTCTGGCGCAGACACGGACATGGGAGAGGGCGGCTCTGGCAAATGGGTTCGCGTCCCATTCTGCTTCACAGGTGTCGCAGGTGTCGTAGATGGAGTTTCGGTTGGCGTAGTGGGCGTAGTGGGCGCGGTGGGCGGTGCTACCGAGTGTCTCCTTCGGTTTCTCAGGTTTTCCATGTCGACGCTCAGAAAGGGGTCAGGATCCTTGGGCTCCATGACTTCGGAAGCATCCCGAGGAGACGCGGAGAGCGGTTTGAAGGGCGTTGTGAAGCCGACATCGGGAATACTGAGCCGGGCGAGCTTCGGCGTCGGAGGGTCTGACTTGCTCGCCTTGCGTCGCTGGTCGACATCAGCCATGGCGACGTCCTCGTCACGGTAGTTGTAGCGATGCCACGCTGTCTGTTCCACCTGCGACTTGATGTCGGGAGAGCAGCGAGACCACAGCTCATCCAACGTTTCCCCCGGTATCATCAGACACTCCACCGTCGTAATCGACCTGACCGTCGCGGTGCGCCCACGAGACAGGCCCAGGCTCGCAACTTCTCCAAAGTATTGGCCAGCTTTCAGTCGAGGTCTCTTCTGGATGGATCGGGTCAAGCTTTCGGCTTCCCTATCCGTCTTGGGCTGCTGGTGGATGACCTCCGCCTCGCCTCGCACGATGAAGAAGATCTCGTGGCCAGGACTGCCCTCGCGTACTATGTCGGTGAAGGGCGGATACGTCTTTGGCTGGACGCTCAGGCCGAGGAAGTGGAGGACATCGGGCGGCAGATTCGAGAAGAGGGGGAGCTCCTTGAGCGTCTTTCGGATGTTGACAAAGCCGCTTCCCAATGCGCTGCCGAGGGCTGGGTCCTCGATGACGCTGGGGCTGGGGGATTTTCGCTTCTTGGACTTGACCACCGTGCCGTCCTTGATCGCACCCGTCTCCCCTGTCGAGACTTCGCCCGGCGTCGTCGTTCGCGCAGCAGCATCGCTCTTGGCGGACTTGAGCCTGGCACCGCGCTCGAGTCGCTTCTTCTTGAGCACGCTCAGCCTCTCCTCCGCCTCCTGTCGAATGGCCTTTTCCATCTCGGGAAACTTGGGCATGACGGTCTGCAGGTCTTCCTTTTTCAGCACCAGCAACAGGCACTTGGTTCGGGCGACGATGGTGGCCGTCCTAGGCATGTCCATGAGCACTCCGATCTCGCCGAAAAATGCACCGGGCTTGAGTTCTGCGTAAACCGCTTCGCCGTCGCGAGACGTGACGGCGACAACGCCTCGCACCAGCCAGTACATGGCCTTTGCGTCGTCCCCCTCTGTGATGATGTGGTCGTTGGGCGCGTGGACCTGCGGTTTCAGATGATTACCAATGGCGACTAAAAACTCTTCCGACGCAGATTGGAAGAGGGGGAAGCTTCTGATGCGATCTACCAGGTCCAATGGCATGTCCCTGATGGTCGACGCCGTGAGCGGGGATGGTCGCATCGGCCGTGTCGGGTTGTTCTCGACATTGAATGACCTGATCAGCGAGACGGAGTCTGATTTGGCCCCGTTGCCATGATGGCCCAGCGCCCGATAGTGCGACGGCGCACTCGGGGAGCGACTGCGTCTCATTGTGATGCTCAGCCGGGAGGTCTGGGTGCGGGCACCTTGATGATATCGGGCTCTGCAAGACGCCTCGGCGCTTTTGCGGCTGTCCGCGCCGCAGGTTCGCAGGAAGCCTCGAAGAGATCTGATCTGCTCAAAAGCAAGCGTCTCCCACGCTGCCTTTAGCTGAGTCTATCTTGTTTGTGGCCACTGATCGTGAGGCGTCGCTGTTGGATTCGGAAGCGTCGTGATGAAGCCCGGGTCATGCTCTTTCGGACGAAGCTGACGGATGCCCTGCTCTTGCTCGTCCAGCAGCAGCTTCGCATGGATCTCTTCGGCAAGGGTAGCCCTATACGTATTCGTAGCGACGAGGCCGGCACAAAGGGTTCGGAATAATGCGGTGGGTAAGCGGTATCGGGCCAGGGATGTGGATGTCGCGGTGACGGGAGGCGGTCCAGCTGTCACCGACTATTGCGTAGAAAGGAGGTCCAACTCGAGGATCGTTGCAAGGCTTCGCTATGATGAAATGAGGAAGAATATTGATAAAAGGACGAGAGCACAATGCTCGGTAACATTGAAGACTGTGTAATTGTCTTTAGGACTCGGCCCAAGGCAGAGGCGGTCGCGTGCCAACAGCCAACAGGCTAGGTCGAGGTCATTAGCAAACAACCGCAGCCCAGGCGAAAGTGGCGGAGAGGGATGCCCACCGAGGATAGAGTAGCTGCACCGCAGCAATCAAGGAGGGACGAGTTTGCTGAGGGTTGACGAATATGAAGGAGGCGTCTCAGCGCATCTCGGTTCTGCACACTCGACGATTAGTGAGCGGCTCAGATCGAGAATCGTCGGCCTCTGAACTGGAGGGAAGAGAGAGACGACATGGAGGGAGGGTCGATAGAAGAGGGCCCAGAGCAGCAAGAAGTGGAGGGTCACTGCGCAGACGAGACGCAGCGCAGACACGCACACACATGCACACACACGCCAGACACCCACACGGCAGCGAGGGGAGGCTATTACCTAGTCAAGCCTTGGTACTAACTAGTTCGTAGGTAGCAGACAAGCAAATCCCGCCGGCTGCTGGTATGGATGCTACAGCTTTTTTCTTGACGTTGACGTGGGGTAGCTCCGAGGTCTGGCGTGGCGAGCTGTGGCTAGGCTAGGGTACTGTTGGAGGCGGTCTCAGCGAGCGAGCGAGAGCCTGCAGGAGCCCTGCAGCGGAGCGCAGCTGGGGGCAGAACAACGGCCGAGATGGATTGACCAAGCAGCGGTCGATCAACGGCCACGCCGAGAAGGGCTGGTGATGATATGTGAGAGTACAGTAAGGTGTGTACTATGAAATCGTCAAGACGACGGGGAGACGGCTGGGCTGAGGGGAGAGGGATGACAAACTGCAGTGTGTCTGTCGAGCCTCGTTGAGGCAGGAGAGACGGGGGCGAGTGTGCTTGTACTTGCACAAAGTGAGGAAGTACCTGTACAACCGCCACGGAGTCCTCCGTGCCGCCTGTAACGCAGATGAGGTGCTAACCCGTAGCGCGGACGGAGAGCCTCATGACCAGGGCGAGCGCAGCATCTCGGCAGCAAACAGCAAGGGTCATCTACCTAGTTCTGGACTCGGTACATGTGCAGTAACTCTCGGATACTGCATGCAGGCACAGCAAGGGGGATTTGCGACAAGTCACGGTGATGTCGATTCCAAAGATTTGCTCTGCAGCAGCTTTGCGTGGAACAAGGCCTTGAAGGCTTCCAATAGCTCTGGCGTCGAGAGGTAATAGGTACTGTACTGTAGCTGTACCGACCAGGCTAAACCCAAGACAGGCTGGAGTCGAGCTACGGCCCTATTGCCGAAATCTGGATGACGCCAGCGGCGCCAAATCTTTTCACCTCAACCACAGGGTCCCTTGAGAACGTGGCAATCAATGGCTTGACAAGTCCAACGGCGCATCTCTGTATGTGGAAGGACAGTAGAATCATCTCAACGACCCAAGTTAGTAGAAAGGACCTGGGCCTTGATTTTGTAGGAAACAACCGATCTCCTGGCATTCGCGAATCTGATAGATGTACATACGAGTATGTACAGTAAATGGAAATGTTCGCCCGTTTGCCGAAGTCTCGCCAATTCCCATCCCTCCAAAGGAACATTCGTAGAACAATAGAACAGGTACATGTACAGGTACATCAGCCGCCAACGACTCGGACGCCACCACGATCCTTCACGGCTGACGTGCACATCAACAGAAACCTCTCCAACTGGCCCGGCCCCAAACAACCAGTCTTACCTCATTTTCAAACTACTTCATCGCAGTCCTTGAACAAGCCAATGTAGTGTTATTTGGTCCCAGTTACTCTGCGTCCCGAGTCGACTGAGATCCAACAACTCGTACGACCGGAGTGCTGCTGGCCCAAGCCAAGAGTACAGGTACAAGTGCCTCTCCTTCTTCGCACAGAGCGCTAAACAATCCGTGCGCTCGGGATGGGAAGGAAAAAGCACGGGCCAGCTAGCCGTGACGCACCGACCAGGGGGGGTTCCCTAAAAAAGAACAGCAGAAGCACAATGGAAGGCAGTTTGGAAGCTGTGCCCTGCCTGTACAATCAGGGTCGTTTTCGGCCTGTTGTGCAGCGAGCCATCGCGCGCCATCTCACGGCAAGGATTCAGGGCATATAAAGCCATTTACTTCTAGAAGCAGACAAAGAAGAATTAAAGACGTCGAAGATAATGAGAGAGAATTTATCCGCTTTTTTGCGGTAATCTTGCACGTTCCTTGCATGCTTATGATTTCATCAGGTACCCTTTCTGGGCAACCAAGCCGCATGCACCTCTTCCGCTACCTACTACCACGTTCCCTTCCAGGATCAGCAGTCCGTACCTGAAATTCGCGATGCTGACTTCCTGTTCCAACTTTCGGCTCAATAATGCATGCGTGCCTCGGTAGTATCGATGGACAAATGAAAACCCATAGCCCTACGCGCATCAGGAGAGCAAGCTCCTGCATCAGCATCGGCAGCAGTTCCTAAGGTCGTCATTCGTATCATTCATTACTGAACCGAGCAGGTGACATGTTATCTCAGCACACAACTCACTGACCACGAATTTCCCGATCAAGGGGAACCGTTTCATGCAATGACACCTCGTGCCTGACTGGAAGTCGCCACCTAAACCACTATTTCAAATAGGTACCTGTCATCAATTTCGCGGACGTTCAGCCAAGTAAGGTACTGTACTATGGTATCCAAGTTCGGGCTGCATTTCACCAAAACTCCGCCACCGTGTCCCTGTAAGCACACAAGCACACTCAACACCACAACTCCCAGGGGGGCCAAGAAAAAAGCCCCCAAAGCTGACAAGAAGCATCATACCAAACACATTCCAAAAACCCACACTCACTTACAATAGCACCCTGCCTGTTCATAAGTGCTTCTCCGCAGCTGATCAATTCATGACTACGCAAGGTATTGATAGTTGTATTCCGGCTTCCATGTTCATCACGTTTTCGATAATACGCCTATCAACAACAAGTGGCCCTCACAAAGCGCGGCATTTCACATTTTCGAAGTATGCGTACAACCGCTTTCCCTGTCTGTGTCTGTCTTCCGCAGATTCTTGCAGCCGCTCTCCCGCTCTTCACTCGATTTTTTGAACACAGCCTCGGCTTTGTTTGCGCTAAAATCATGGCTTCAATTCTATTTTATACAGCTTCCCAATCGGGCACCTTTTTATCCTATGCGTATCAAGAAGAACAAAACCGCAGATCCATAATAGGAAAAGAAGATCGGAAATGAAGAGGAAAGGAAAAGTATCCTCTGAACAATAATCTACCCAACGCCGCGGACATGTTCCCGTAACTCAAATCATCCTGACCCAATGCCGCGGCCCTATGGGCTGGGGCTGGTGCTCTTCAAAAACATGTTGAAAACTGCCGAGTCGGTGCACTCCTCTGACGGGTACCCCAGCTCCTCGAGGAACTGCTCCAGCTCGGCGTTCTCTTCCGGCGGGCACTGGATGCCCGCCAGCACCTTGGCCACGTCTCCGCCATATGTACGGTACTGGAACAGGCTGATGTTGAACTTGGGCCGCAGGGTAGAAAGGAACTTTTCCAGCGCCCCGGGTCGTTCGGGGAAGTTGAACATAAAGACGCGCTCATTTTCCACGCCGGTGCGGCCGCCGATGAGGTAGCGCACATGGCTCTTGGCGAGTTCGTCGTTGGAGAGGTCCGTCACCTCCATGCCCTCGCTGCGGATGCGCTCAATGAGCGAGCGCACTTCCTCAGCTCTCTGGGCCGCCGGCACCGTGATAGAGAGACCGATGAGGACGTTGGCAACGTCACCAGACGAGTAGCGGTAGGAAAACTCCGTGACAGGGCGAGGCATGATGGTGTCGACAAGCTTGGCAAAAGCCCCAGGGCGCTCAGGGATGCTGGCCGCCATGAGGACCTCCTTGCCCTCACCCAACGTGGCACGCTCAGCGACAAATCTCAGTCGATCAAAGTTCATGTTGGCGCCCGAGGTAACTGCAATGAGCGTCCTCTTAGAATCGACAGACGGCTCCCGCAAGACGTACTTTTTCAACCCGGCGATGGACAGGGCACCCGCCGGTTCCAGGCCGGACCTGGTATCATCGTACATGTCTTTGATGGCGGCGCATATCTCGTCGGTGGTGACCTCGATGACCTCGTCGACAACTTCGCGGCAGATGCGGAACGTCTCCTCTCCAGGGACCTTGACGGCCGCGCCATCGGCAAACAGACCGACCTCTGGCAGCGTGACCTTCTTCCCCAGCTTCAAAGACTGCGCCATGGCATTCGCATCAGACGCCTCAACGCCAATGATTTTCACATGAGGCGCCATGCGCTTAATGTACAAGCCAATGCCCGCAATGAGCCCGCCGCCGCCGACTCCGCAGAAGATGGCCTCCACCTTGGCCATGTTGACCTGGCTGAACATTTCGCTGCCAATGGTGCCCTGTCCGGCAATGACATAGGGGTCGTCAAAGGGCGGGATGTTGATGAGGCCATCGTGCTTGGCGCGCCGCGCGCACTCCTCCTTTGCGGCATCAAAGTCGGCGCCGTGCAGGACGACGTGGCCGCCGAGACGGGCGACGTTGAGGTGCTTGATGCTCGGCGTGCCCTCGGGCATGACAATGGTGGCGGGTATCTTAAGCTTGCGCGCAGAGTATGCGACGCCCTGGGCATGGTTGCCGGCGGAGCAGCAGACGACGCCGCGCCAGCTCTCGGCCGGGTCGAGATGGGCCATCTTGTTGTAGGCGCCGCGCAGCTTGAAGCTGAAGACGGGCTGCAGGTCCTCGCGCTTGAGCATGACATTGCACTCGCATCGGTTGCTCAGGTTGATGGCCTTTTCGAGCGGCGTGATCTTGCAGGCTTCGTAGACTCGGGAGGTTGCGCTGGCGATCATGCGCAGATACTGTCTCGGCCAGGGTGCGTCAGTCGTCTTGCATCTTGGAGGGGCAAGGACAGGAACAGGAACACAGCGTCTGCGGTGCTGCGAGTACTCACGTCAGGGTGTCCGTCTGGAAGCTGCAGGTCTTCCGGCACCAGCGCGGCGCCATCATCTATCGTCTCTGGCGGTGGTGACGGGTTTGCGCTGTATTCTGTCAGGGCCATGTTCTTGAATGCCGACGACGACGAGGGCCTGCGAGTGCCATGCCCCACGTCGCCGTTGGGCATTAACGACGTGCCATTGACGCCCGGCATTGTGAAGATGGTGGTAAAAAAAGGATACTGAAAACAATGCAGCCGCTCAAGTCGTTATTCTTTACGCTCTCTGTTGGTGAATTGATGGGGATTGGAGGTGGATTGGGGAGAAGAGGTTGAGCAGGCAACTGTGATCACCGGTTGAAGGATGATTAAGGTATGAGCGATGGCCTCCGATAAACCGGACCCCTCCAAGAGATTTTTTCTGGAGAAACCCCAAGAAAGGTGGCGTCAGTTGCATGTGCTAGCGACCGCCCTGAGATATAGAATGCAAAGGCTGTGCTCTTCTACTTGAACTGATCTGGATGCCGTGTCCTTTTTAAAAGCTTGATTGAGCAGCCAAACTGGGTGGAATTGAGAGTGTAATACTCCACGGGAAAATGAAATAAGCCAGGAGACGCAATGTCACGATGGAGCGCGTTTCGATGCATGTCTGTGAAGCAGCTGCAGCGCCCACTGAGTCAACCAAGACAAGCCCAGGCGCATCGATATCGGAGTCCAGCCCACTTCCCCTTCTTCTGCTGGTACCTAAGGTAAGCAACTTGGTAAGGTAAGGTAGGGGGGTACTATACCCGCCCGTACCTAAGGTAAGGCATCGAACTATCGTGACAATTTACTCTTATCTACCCTACCAGGCACAGATTCTTAGTCCTCGTTGCAATCGTATAGTAAGAAGCCAAGCACTCATTTACTCATTCCAATGGTATCTAGATGAAATATGTGCCTCTCGAGACGAACCCAATATATGTTCCCACGTCATCCCGCCTGAAGCTCAGCAAGCCTCCAAACAGACAGCCTATCATACAGGCACATCATGCCAGGGGAATGCAGCTGAACCACCATCACGCTCCGCATCGTCACATCTCATCTCCTCGACTTATCCGACCTGCGAACCGCCTGCTCATACGTCGGCAAAGCCTCCTCGGAGCTCTCCGGCCGCTCGCGACCCTGGAAGTCATCGTCGTCCCGCCATTGCTGCCCCCTCTGTGACTCGGGATACACATTCCGACCTCTTGAGCTGTCGCCGTAGCCCACGTAAGGGACGCCACCACCACCCTGGACCGGCTGATGCTGTGCACTTGTAGTGTTCCCGCCCGAGAGCCCTGTTGAACCGGCAGCCGCCCGCGAACCGCCCACCAAGGACAGCAGCATGTCGGTGTTTCTGGCCTTTCGCTCCGCCTTGCGCATCTTCCTCTCCATCCGACGCTCGGCGCGGCGGCTGCCCGTCACTTGGGGAGAGTAAGCGGCGTAGGGTGATGAGGTGGAGTTGCAGCAGCTGTTGTGATGGCTGTTACAGCAGCTGTGGTGGTTGCGGAATAGGTCGTTGCGGCCGCTGTTGTAGTTGTTGTTCTGGTGCCGGTCGTGGTCGTTGCTGCTCATGGCCTTGGCGGCGGCTGCGACGAGGCCGATGACGAGGGCCATGATTGAATTGGCGTAGGTGATATGCAGAAGGTAATCAAAGGACTGATAAGACAGCCAAGAAAGTCCAATACCAATAAGTAGTGGTGATGGAATGATGCGCCAAGAGTAAGTATTCTCGTGCTGTTATGGTGACTCGGATTGACTGGGGTCGGTGCTGGAGTAGAGAGGTGAGGCGATTTTTGAGGTATGTATAGGTATTGATGGACAAGAAGATTAATCTCAGAGTGATGCACCGATTCTTATACAAAACTTACAATACTCTACTATCTACTTGACAACACCCAAATTCCAAATACCAGCAGACCCAAGCCATGCCTCTCCATTACACAAATGAAAATCCCCCCTCTCTTCCGCACCGCCTCTTCCTGCGAGGCTCAGTCAACGCCAGCGAAACAGAGTCTGAGCCTCATTCGCTTAACCCACGCGACCTCCCTAAAACTCAAATCCTCGAATCCTCCCAGTCTCGAATCGCTCTTCTCAATCTAGCCTAGCGCCAGTGCCCCCGGCTCCGAGTCTCCGCCTTTTTCGCACTTCGCCCCGTCTCAATACGCCCAAAGATCTGCCCAGTTGAAATCCCTAATCGGGGATTCGCCGAATCGAACACCAGGCGGAACAGGGACATCGAAGCCTAAGCGAAGCTCAATTGAAGCCTAAACGAAACCTCGAAATGAGGTTCTGATCTAGAAGAAGACGTCTCAGGCTATCTACCTTATCTATTCAAACTCGGCGCACCTCAACACCACAGCCACAATCCCCCTCACAAACCACTAATCATAACCGCATCAAGACGAGATAGACTGCGAAATATCCCAGTATGCGCGAAGCAAGGCGAGTCCTCCCACCTGTGTTTCCACCGTTCGGCCCCTGCCGCGATCATTAGGATCCGCCGACCTTGGCATCTTCCTCCCAGCGAGCGACTCCCCCACCAACTCCAACACGCCTACGTCCGTTTCCGTGGAATTCAGATGCCGTGTGACAACCTGCTTGCCCAAGCCTCCATTCTGAGATCCCGGCAGCCATCTGGACTCTCGGCCCCAAATGTCGTCTTGGGGAGTCCCATGATTGCGATAGTCGGTAGTGTTTGCAGCATCGTGGTTGATTCCGTCGCTCTGCGCAGACACAGAGATGCTGTTGCCGACGAGTCCTGCACCCCACCACATGCCAAACCGGCCTCGTTCATCTCGAGTCTCCAACGCCGCCAGGGCATTGTGCTTGATCCAGCCGAGATACGCCTGGCAGGCCGATCTGTGAGCTGCTTTGACGGAGCTGAAACTGTTCACGTTGAAGGACTTGTGCTGCTTGAAAACGTTCCCATCTAGGGGTCGACAAAATTCGTTCAGGTGGTGAAAGTAGATGCCCTTGAACGTCTGGCTGTCCTGGGAGCATGTGCCGCTTGCATCACACGCGTCTTCTAGAATGCCACCCCGACCAAGACCTCTCCATCTAGGTAGCTCTGAGGGCACTCCCACTGCGTCGATTGGCTGGTCCGTCTCTAGGTCCCAGCCAGTGGCGTTGATGACTGCCTGAATGAGATCGTGGCCATCCGCAAGGTATGAAGGACTCCCGGTCACTTCCCATAGCCCTCGTTGGCCGGTGAGCAGCACGCCCTGGTTGTAAGTGTACACCATCTCATCGCGGACATTGCACTCGATATTGCCGTCCGCGAGTCCGCCAATGTGGAATCCATCGACAAACAAGCCTGCGTTGTTGGTCATGTTGCTGTTGACGAGCCATTTGTAGCCCTCGATCGCTGCCTGAAGATACACCGGATTCCCATCAATTGTGCTGTCGTCGACAAAGTGCCGGTACATGGAGATGGAGGCAGATATGTATAGCTCGTTTGTGATGGCGTTCTTGTAAGGCTCCAGACGCGGGTTCCAAACCATGCCTCCGTGGCACAACGCCGTGTCCCATCCTTCCGCCCCAAGAAGCCAGAAGCTTTGGGCACGGCTTTGGAACGAGGGGATCCAGAATCGACCTCGCCAGGGCAGCGTCGCCAAAGCGGCATGGATAGCGGTGGGCAAGGTGGCGTTGGTATTGTGCTCGGCTTTGGGAAAATGGAGGCTGTCGTGAAGTCGCGCAAAGTTCATGGCCTCTATCCAGCCAAGCACCACCCATAATATGTCGTCAAAGGCCTATAGAACAGTCTCTCTAAGCCAAGTATATATGTAGCCAAAGGGTCAATGGATATTAGGGGCATACCTCGTCTTTTATTGCAACAATGTCCTGCTCGTAATGATATCCAATAATTTGATCGTACACGAACGAGATGAGATTCTCATGCGCCTCCTGAGCACTCGAGGTGATGCCCGGATCGACCGAATCGAGGGATTTAGTGAGGGTGGACAACATGCCGGAAATCACAGTCTGGATAACGGCAGCTGTCCAGTCTATTGCCGACGGCCAGGTGTTTCTTCCGACCTGGTAGTATTCGTTCTGTAACACGGCGAGGGCCGAGAAGGCATCTTGCAGGATTTCAGTGGTAGCATTACTGGAGGTATGATTCCCTGCCGGGGTGCGGAGAAAATCTGCTGGAAGTTGACGGCACTCGGCAGAGGCAGTAGCTATCACAGAGCAGGCTTGGGGTTTGTATAAGCCAGGGGCACCGGCCGCGAGAACCGAGGAAGCAAGAATAACGAGGGTCGTTGTAGGAAAGGTGGCACTCATGATGGAATAGATGGAGTGTAACAGGCCATGTAAAGCGAGTAAGAAGTTGACTCTATCTCTAGGTTGTGTTGTTCGGGAAGCTGACGAGCTCTAGGTATATTCAATATGAGGATGCTCCATATATATAGTAGGTAAGCAAAGGGGTCAAGGTCATCTTTAAGGCGATACATAGGAAGCGAAACGATGAGGCGAGTCGAGAAGCAAACAGTCCTTGCAATGTGATTGATGCGGCTACCAAAGAGCACATGTTAGTTAGAGGCAGGATGAGGTTCACGTGGACAGGAACGACCGTCGTTCAAAACAGAGTTGAGAAGCAAGACTAGGGAGATGAACAATATGGTAACATCGGGCTGCGGGAGAGTCACATGGAGCAACATTCGAGCAGGACGTACCCTGTAATAGCTAGAAGTCATGCAGTGTAACCCATGGCCATTGAGAATGAAAGTCATATGAGTGTCTTTAAGTGAGAATGCATGAATGCCAAGATGCTGGTGAGTCTGCAAGTCGAATTCGAAATGGGTGTGTACTATTGCCTGTGGATGAGGATGAAGCATCGTCGGGCCGGATCCGGGGAGGAGGATGTTGTTGCTGAGGGGTAATAGGGTAATAGTAATAGGTAATGTGAGGTAGGTTAGACTTGGTTGGCTAGGTATCTGATGACTACCGGCAGTGATTACTCGGCAAGAGCTTATGCTAATGTTCATGGAGGTCTATCATCATCGATTAACCCTTGAGGTTAATGTCCATCCTATAAGGACACGGATTGTCGTCGTCTTCATGTCTTTCCCTGTGCGGAACAACATGAAGCTCTGTTTGTATCTGCACAGGCATCTATCAGAGCATGTGTCTGATATTGATGCGCCTGTCCTGACAAATCGAACGCTACCGAGTCAGTGTATTCGAAAAAAGATAGATGAGTCGAGTAGGCTAGGACAGAGGCCATCTCCAAGCATCAATTCAAAGTCAAGGAAGAAGCATCTTGAGGGTCCGTTTGGTACCTCTAGTTACAAGCGCTTGACCAATGTCTTGGTTAACAGCCAGGCTCACGGAGCTAGAGGATGCATGAGCTGGTCTGAGCATGACAGGGATTGGAACGATGCCACTGCGTCATTTTCAAGCTATATTTTCCCTCTATTTCTTTCAGGGCTGAAGAGTCGTGTTACGGATCCATGCTCTTTGTACGTCAGGTACGACCATAGGCGACATCGAATATCGACACGAATTCGCCTTCTGCCGGTACCCGCGAATACCTGCATCTCATTCGCTGTCGCGCTGGGTTGGCAGGGTAGCAGCCACCTATAACATCCAAAGACGCGGCGTGCTCGTCAAGGCACGGCGCTGCACATCTGCGCGAGCGCAGGTACTTGCAGATACCTGCAGCGACTCGCATGCGCTGAAACCCGCGTAGCTGCCAGTTCGATTCCACCGATTCAATTGGGCGAAGCGCACCGGAAGCGAAACCCCGCAGTGCCCAATCCGGCCTAGTCTTTGTTTACTTTCGCTCCTTCCCCCAAAACAAATCCCGGAGCTCCCCCCCAGGGATCATGACTGTCAATTTCGGCTTCCTCGCCCAGCCCTGGTCTTCTTCTCCCACCTTTTCCCTCTGCACCGCCAGAAACCCGGACTTCCCGCCACAGCAGCCGCCTCGTCTCGCATCACGCCTGGCTGCTTCATCGAGATACCCGACCGCTGCACCTGCCGCCGCATTGCCAGCGCCTGCCGCCAGCGCATCCGCCGCCCTGGCGCAACCCAGCCCGCAGCTGCAGCCGCAGAAAGCGCACATAATCAAAATAGGAACGCGACGCGCAGGCCCTTTTTGCACCCGCTTACCGCCATTCACCAGCCCCCGAAATAGCCATCGTCGACTCTTGCAGCTCCGGCATCGCGTGCAGCAGCGCGTGGCAGAGCGATGGAGTCCGACGCAGTTACCAGATATCGTTCGCGCATTCTTAGGGAAATGAAGGCCAACCGCGAGAATCCCTTCAACTCCCCGCCCTCGTCCACCGGCCGCGCGAGCCCGACGCTGTCCTCCGTCTTCTCCGACCCCGAGGGCGAGTCCACCCGCAGGCTGCAGGAGGACATTGCCCGCGTCGCCGCCCCCCGGAAGCTGCCCATCAACTGGGACGCCGCCCGCCGCAAGTGGCCCGAGTTCTATGCCCAGCCCAAGCAGACCCGGCCCGTCTTCGACGACCACACGGACACGACGCCCCTGGCCGAGATCCCGCATCCCAACATCGACAGGAAGCCCGCGCCGCCTGTGACAAAGTACATCGACGACACCACCGAGGACGCGTGGAACGGCTCTAAGAGGACCCGCGCCGAGATGCAGCCACGCGTCGAAAACGACCCTGATCTCTCCCAGATCATCTCCCGCCCACCCGTTGCCAGAAGCCTCTCTACGTACGGCTTCAACTATGCAGCTCCTCACAACCCCAGCCCCTTATCCAAAATCCACAACCAGTCTCCCCCGAGGGAAGAGGCTGCCGAAAAGCAACGACACATGTCTCTTGAGGAAGCGTTGGACAAGATTCGTAGGGCGGCGTCCAACCCCCGCGAGGACGACCGGCGAGTCTCTTCCCACAACCAGAGCTCTCCCAACATGTCCTCTGCCAAATCCAGCCTGACGGCGGTGCCTCCTTCACCGTCACCCGTGCTGGCCAGCCCGGAGCATGATACACCGAATGCCCGTTCACTACTGATGCCGGATATTTCTCATCTTGACGATTTTCTCACCGGCACTCTGAAATTTAACGGACAGGTGAAGGACGGTGTGCCTGTGCTTGTGAAGCACGGCCAGGTACACGACCAGAAGGTGAAGCCCTTCGGCGTGCGGTACAGAGAGGTGGACGGAATCAAGCTGCCTGAGGATGAGGAGAAGATCTTTGTGTCGATTGATATGATCCGCGACGAGATCCTTTCTCTTCGAGAACAGCACGAGAAGCTCCAGGAATATTCTGCAACTCTGGAGAACGAGGTACAACGGCACAGGTCACGCAAGAGCACAGACGGGGGGCTCAACGGCTTTAATGCAAATGAGCAGCTCTTGGCAAAGAAGAATGGTAATTACCCCCTCATCCCCTTTGCTGGTACAATAACCCTTGCTCATCTAGAACCATGCAGAGCTTGAAGCCGAAGTGGCATCTCTTCAGAAACGGCTGGACCAGGCGGCACGCCGTATCAGCACCGGTCATCAAGAGAACGACACTCTGACCCAGGAGCGAGACCGCGTAATCAGCCGCCTACAGGAGGCTTGCGAAGACATCAGCAAGCTGACACGGAAGCTTAACAGTACGGAGAAGCAGCTCGAAAACACTCACAAGCAGCTCGGATCGACCGAGCAGATCCGTCAGGACAACGACTCTCTGCGCCGTGATGTCACGGCGCTCAAGCAGGACAATGATGCGCTTCGAGAAGAAGTCGAGACGCTGCGGCGCGAGCTGCAGCATTACCGCCAAGAAGCCCAGTCGCTGCGCACTGATGGCAAGGGCCTTCGCCAGGACCAGCAAACACTAGCTAGCGAGAACAGGACATTGCGAACCAACAACAAGACACTGATGGATGAGAACGAGGATCTTCAGGAAAATATGGATGGCATCCAACACGAGCTCGACGCCGCTCGCGAGGAGAATGAGGCGCTCCGGCGAGAACTCCAATTGTTGAAGCAGAAGCAGGCGACTCTGCGCGAAGACAATGCAAACCTGGTTCGGCAAAACGAGAAATATTTTAGCGAGAACAAGATTCTCCGCCGTGAGAACGCTGGCTTCGAGCACAGTGTCCACGATCTGCATGATCGAAACCTCAAGCTGAAGGAAGAGATTGAGGCTTTGAAAAGGCAGCTGGACCACTACCGACCGTCTGGCAAGGGCGAGCTTACGCGCCAGGATGCCGAGACGGAGGAAAACATGACATCTGCGTTCTTTGTTCCCGACATCACCGTCAGGTCGAACGACGACGCCACTGACACCAAGGACATGCACGACTTGCCCGAGACGACAGGTGCTCGCGAATCTGGAAGCCGAGAGAGTAGGACTACGCAGAAGCGTGAGACAGCTGGCGAGAAAGCCGATGGAAGACACCGATCTAGGAGCAGTGTCAGGTCATCACCCTCGAAGAACGGCGGCACCGCTCAAAAGGTCGCATTTGCCCTTCCCGACAAGGCGGCCGAGAAGTCGACGCAAGGTTCCAAGTCTACGGTGGCCAACCAAGGCAGCAAGCGTCGCAGCCGGCTCTCGATCCCAGAGTTGGATCCCTACGGTGACGAGGACACGACCGGCATGCTGTCTATGGATAACATCTCTCAGGATCTCGCCATTTCCCTCAACTTGAATACCATGGACCATAAGGACGGCGCCATGGGCAAAGAGACGAAACAGGCCCGAAGCAGCAGCGGCGCCAGGTCAGCGCCCAAGGTTGTGCATATTGAGTCCAAGTCCCAGGCGCCCAAGAGGACGGTCCTGGCTGCTGAGACGGCTGTGCGAACCGTTAGGATTGGCGAGCGAGACGTGTGCCCGGCGCTGTCGAATAATGCTCGACGCATCCTGGACGATCTCTGCGGGCATAACTGCCAGAACTGCACCGTCTGCAGCCGCATCACGGCCCACTCGGGCGTCATCTCCTCGACCGACGTGGCCGCCGGCAAGAAGCGCGTGTCGATACCGCGACCCGTTCCTGTCAGCGATCGCGGCGTCTCGGGAGGCGACCACACCGTTCGGCCGGCGCACTCCCCCGGCTACGCCCTGGCCCTCGTGATCAAGGGCCTGGAAGACGAGTCGCAGCACATCCAGCTGGAACTGACCCGCCTACAGGCTCGATACAATAAGAGCGACAAGTCGATGGGTCGTCGGGAGCGGCAGGCGCTGTCGGAGGCGATTCACCAGCTGCTGAAGCGCGTCGAGGCCAAGAACGACCAGATTTACAGCTTGTACGATGTGCTCGAGGGGCAGAAGGCGGCCGGCCAGGAGATGACGGACGAGCAGGTGGAGATGACGGTCCTGAACATTACGGGCATGACTGTGCGAGACGCCACGAGCGTGAGTGACGTGACGTGGGAAGGGCTCGCGGAAGCTTGAGCCGTCTCATGGGCATGTTACTCCTCTCGAGGGGTCACTATGCACGGAGATTTTGGGAGAAGGAAACTGGTATTTGTGTGTTTGCGCGTTAGGGGGCACCGGCATTTGGCAACTGGCATTGGGATCGAGGACATTTGGGGGGCGTTTTAGAGGCTGAATAAGAGCTCTGTTTATGGCTCTTGTTTGCTTTTAGTTATTTCTTTTCCTTCTTATTCAGGCATTGTCATTGACATGGTTGTATGGACCGGCGTTTCGGGGGGAAATTATCTGGAACGCAAAGACGTTCTATGTTGTATGATTAATTGACTCGAGCTCTCAGGCTGATGCTCTTTCTTCTTATCACTTTTCATAGCGAACTGTAAGGAATGACTGTGTGTCGATGGTCGAGGCAAGCGAGACAGCTGATCCCCCTTTTTTGTTCAAAACAGAAAACCAAAACTCCGTATTATCTGACATTCCATCAGGCTATATACAAGCGTCTACTCGTCATCCTCATCATCCTCATCCCCATCTTCCGCATCACCTTCTTCCTCCTCCTCATCACCCTCCTCCTCGGCCAAATCAACATCCTCCTCGCTATCCTCTTCATCCTCATCCTCATCATCCCCCTTCAATCCCGCCTTCTCATCCTCCTTCCTCTTCTTCTCATCCTCCTTCCTCGCCTCAGCAAGCACCTTTGCGCGCTCCGCCCTCGCAGCCGCCTGCGCCACGACGTACGCGCCCAGCGGCGTCTTGGCCGCGTCAAAGTCCTTGAGGAAAGCGTCCACCTGGCTGCGGTGCTTGGGCGCGAAATCCACCCTCGCGCGCTTCTCCTCGATGAACTTGGCGTTGGCCTCGAGCTTCTGCACCAGCACGGAGAACTGCGAGACGAGCTTGGCGTTCTTGTTGCCGCTCGACTTGGAGCTGACTTGCTTCAGCCAGCGCTTGAGCTGGATGATGACGGGCAGCGCGAGTTCGGGGAAGGAGATGGACTTGGACCAGATGTACAGGAAGCCGCTCATCAGCTCGGCCACCTCGTCGCCGATGCCGTCCTGGTAGACGCGCGTGCGGAGATATGCCTTGGGGGCCCTGTAGGAGACGGCAAAGTCCAGGGGCTTGAGCGTTGAGGCCTTGGGAGGCTTCTTCATCTCGGCCGAGTTGAGCACCTCCAGCAGCGGCGAGGCCAGCGGGATGTAGACGTCGGCAGCCTGCGACAGCACCAGCAGCGAGCGGACGAGGTGGAAGCGGAGGGGGAAGTAGAGGGATGTCGGGATGAGGCGCATCGCGCCGAGTGTGACCTGCACGAGGGGGTAGATGAGCGGCCTCAGCTGGCTCTCCTTACCGGCCTCGGCCTCCTTCAAGGGCGTGCAGTGCTCGGCGAGGACGCGGGCCCAGAAGTCGAGCGAGTGGGTGAATTGCCAGTTGTAGACCATGCGGAACGAGTTGTTCTTGTTGTTGACGATGCTGTTGCGGAGGTGGATGGCGAGCTGGCGGATAAAGGTAAAGGCGGTGGTGTAGCCGACGGCCTGGTCGATGCCCCAGAGACCGGCAGCCGAGAACTTCATCATGTCGATGCCGGGCAGCGTGTTGTGGTTGGTGACGCGGCAGCCCTGAACGAGGCCCTGGTAGACGGCTTTGAGAACAGTTTCGCGGATGCCCTTGTCGCCGATGATGACGAGCCGTCGAATGACTCGGAAAGCGGTCACGCGAGACGAGTGGGAGCCGGCAGCTTGAGCCCACAGGTTGACCATGGACTTGGCCAGAGCCTTGATGAGCTTCTTGAAAGAGAGCAGGTATGGCAGAATCTCCACAATAGCTAGGAGCGTGACTGTGATTGTGCCGTCGTCCGACAGCGTGCTGAGGAGGTGCATGATGGAGGAGATGTAAGACTTGAGCAGCAGCGACAGGGTCTTGAACTTCTTGCCCTCCGTCTGCACGTAGACTTTGCCGGCCGCGGACTCTTTCACAGGCAGGTGGTGGTTCATCACCAGCGGCACCTCCTTGAGAGCAAGCAGCAGAATGTCGTTGAAGACTTCGGGACTGTTGATGGACCATCGCTGGTCGGCCTGGCCCTCCTCATCGGCTTCGTTCAGGTGGGCAGCGCATCGGAATGCAAGCACCACTTGTCTTGTGGCTCTTAGAGACTTGGTCTCGGTCATTGCTTTTCTCCAAGCTGCGACTTGACTGCGCGTCAGCTCGTTGGTTTGCGCCGCCTCCTCCTCTGCCTTGTTGCCCTTCTTCCTCTTCTTCTTGGGCAGCTCCTCGTCAGAGTCTTCCTCGCCGGCACTGAGCTCGTCCACCTCTGCGAGGTCTGCATTCTCGTCGAAATCCAGCGCTTCGGGGTCATTTTCTTTCAGGAACTTGTAGAACTCGGGATCCTTCTCGGCGAGGCCCTTCATGGCTTCTTTGCTCATGCCAGGCCCAGCGGCATCGTCGTCGTCGTCGTCGTCGCCGCTCTCATCATCGCTGTCGCTCGCAACAGGCGCGCCGTTGATGGAGACGTCAGAATCGCTTCCCTCGCTCGCCTCGTCCTCCACCTCCTTGGTATCGCCTCGCTTCCGCTTGCCGAGCTTGCCAGCCTTGGCCTTGTTGTCGATGATGTCCTCGAAGCCGCCCTGGAAGAAATCGTCGACGCTCATCTCGGTGACCTTCTTGACCTTGCCAGCAGGCTTCTTGGCCGCGGCGGCGCCATCCTGGCCCTCTTTTGAGCCCTTTATGAACTCAGAGTCTTGCGCTCGCTTCGCCTTTTGCTTCTCTCTGATCTGCAGCTTCTGCTTGAGCTTTGCGCCCGCCTTTCTCTTGTCCAGGACATCCTTGAGGTGCTTCTTTTCGAACTTCTTGGTCGCTTTCAGATTCTTTTTTGAGGACCCCATTCTGACTAATGTGCTGCAGCCGCTGTGACGAGGCTGCGATGTGAGGAAGACGGAAAAAAGAAGGACAGGGAAAAAAAAAAGAAAAGAATGGCAGAAAGAGGCCGATCTGGAAGATGGGAAGCGTCGCGCCTCGAGCGTACCAATTGCACTTTCCAAAAATTTTCGGCCGTCGACCACTATCGATAACAGCAGCTCCACCCGACTTTTGGGCGGTCAAGGGATTCTGCCGGCTGGTCCCTGGACGGTGTCGTAGCGCCCAGCTGTTAGTGGCTCCTACAGCGGCTCAGGTGCTGCATCAACCGCCTGTGGAGTGTCGTCACCACCGCGGTACCTTGTGATTGAAGCTTCATATCCAACCTCTTCCTCTCTCTGCTCCTCCCGATGCCTCGCCTCGATTCGGCATCATGAACACGCGTCAGAGCTACGCACCTACTCCTCACAGCTATGTTCCAAACACGAGCCTATCAGCAACCATCAACCTCGATGAAGTAAGTAAAGCCAAGTCAAATCACCTCTTAAACCCCTCCCCTCCTCCCCGCCTCCCTCAGCTCAAATTGAATGGTTATGGCTTCCATTACCTGCATTGCAGCAAGGCATAGCTGACCATTTTTTTGCAAAAAACCAGGAGGTGACGCTCACCAGCACCCGCGCCGAGCGCGATCTCCAAGACTCGCTGGGCGAGCTCTTCAGCATCATTGTCACGCTCGACGAGCTGGAAAAGGCCTTCCTCAAGGATGCCATACCCGAGGCCGAGTACACGGACATTTGCGAGCGCTCGCTGAGGCAGTACAAGGCGCTGCTGGCGGACGAGACGATTGCGGCCGAGTTCCGAGACCTGGAGGACTTCAAGGCCAAGTGGGAGGTATAACGCCCCCCTCTCCTCCTCCCTCCCATTTCTCAACTCGAAGCAAGTTAGAAGAGTTGCAAAGTTATATCCAGCTAACACGGCACAAAGCTCGACGTCCCCCGCGCAACCGAGCGCCTCCGCGTCGGCATGCCCTCCACAACCGTCACCGCATCCTCCACGGCACCCTCATCGGCTTCCACTGCTGCTGCTGCTGCTGCCGGCGGCGGCGGTGGCGGCGGCAACAACCCCAGCGGCGTGCTCATCCTTGAGGCGACGCAAGAGTTCATCACCTTCCTCGACGCCGTCAAGCTCGGCCTGCTGTCCAAGGACCAGCTGCACCCGCTGCTGTCGGACGTGATCCAGTCGGTCAACCGCGTCACGGACAAGGACTTTGACAGCAGGGGCAAGATCGTGCAGTGGCTCATCACGCTCAACCAGATGAAGGCGTCGGACGAGCTGAGCGAGCAGCAGGCCAGGGAGCTGGAGCTGGACATCCAGCAGGCGTATCAGGGGTTCAGGCGGACCCTGACGTGATGTTGTAATGCCGTGACGTTAATTTTTCCAGCGGTCTATATGTATCTAGAGATCCCAAGTTGATGCCATGATAATGCGAATAATGATTGAAATCATATGCCGATGCCACAACTCCCTTTCCCCCCAATCACACCAGAAACGTCCAGAAACTCGGATAGACAAACTCCTCCTCGAATATCCTCCTCACCTGCTCCAGCACAAACCTCTCCACCTTGCCCACATTCTTGAGGCTCTGCCGCCCGCTCTCCCTCTCCCCAATCTCGCTCTCGACCTTGATCTCCTGCAGAAGCCCGCCAAACCTCCCAGCGGGCTGCTTCTTCCCAGCCGACGACGCCTGCAAGTCTCCTCCTCCATTCCCTCCTCCTCCTGCTGTTGTCGACGCCGCCTCCTCTGTCGCCTCCGGCCCAACCGCAGCAAGCGCGTCATCCGGGTTCAAGAAGCAGAAATGCACCCTCTTGCGAATATGCGCCAGCACGCCCACCCCGTCAAACGTCAAGCCCGTAATGTTGAGCTTGAGCGGGATCCCGACAAAGCTCGGCATCGGGTAGTCGAGCAGAATCTCCGCCGTCAGGTTCAGCCGCACGTCGCCCGAGTAGCGGATCCGGAAGACGGCCTGGACATCCTCGACGCGGGGCTCGCGCCGCCTCTCGTTGTCCGCGTCCGCGTCATCGTCGTCGTCGTCTTCAATGGCCGAGCCGCTCCCGGGGCCGTGGCCCGTAGACGGCCGCGACGGCGGGCCCAGCGTGCTCGAGACGTCCGACTTGGCCATGCTCTGCCCCTGCTGCTGCTGCTGCTGGCCCGATCCCAGCACCGTCTGCAGGTTGTCGATGGAGCTCAGCGACGCCTCCCGGCTGTGATAACTCGGCGCCTGCTCAGACGCAGACGCAGCCCCAGGCCCAGCCGAACCCCCCATCCACCCCGTCGCCGCCCCGAGATGCGCCCCGGCCACCGCCGCCAGCGGCGTCTGCGTGCCCGTCGCCAGGTGCGCCTGGAAGTAGCTGCTCCGGCCCTGCCCGCCCACGCCCAGGATCCCGGGCGTCGACGTCCCCAGGAACGCCCGCCCGAGGTCGTGCCCGCTGAGGTTCATGCCGGGGCTCATGTTCATCGCGTGCATGTTGGGCGTGCTGGCGTTCATGTGCGAACCCAGTCCCAGTCCCATCCCCGTCCCCATCCCCATCCCCATGCCTGTTCCCATGCCCATGCCCAGGCCGCCGCCGCCCATGTTCATGCTCATCTCGCTCCGCAGCTCCCGCAGCCCGTTCTCCCTCCTCCTCGCCTCCATCATCGCCGCCGTCAATCTCTCCCTCTCCCTTTCCCTGTCCCTGTCTCTCTCCCTATCCGCAAAGCTCTTCTCGTCTCCACCACCACCCTCGTCATCCTCATCATCGCCATCCTCATCATCGTCCTCCTCACTATCGTCATTATCCTGCTCGTAGAAATCCGGCAAAGGGTCCGTAATGTCCTTCAACTCCAGCTCCGGCGGAATCGTCCCAAAGTCGAACCCGTGCACGTTGACCGACCGGATGAAGCGCGGCAGCTGCACCGTCTGGAACTTGCTGTGGATAAAGGTCCGGATGCTCTCGGCCAGCGCCTCGCCGTCCGGGCCCGTCGTCAGCGTCTCCCAGTTGAGGTCAATCGACATTGGAAGAAGAAGAAGATTGAATCTGGGTTCGGCAGCTAGAAAGAGTGGCTTTAGCGCAGCCCAGCAGCTTTGGTCATGATGTTATGATTGAGCGTTGAAGAAGCATGAAGCAAAGCATGAAGAACTGAAAGAGATGAAAGTCGTAAGGTGAGCATCATTGATGTGAGTTGAGTGGGGTTTTTAGTGTGGATTTGTTTTCAGTGGTGAACCCTTTGACTTCAATATTCATACTGCAAGACCTCAGAACAAGATACCAGCCTACCCTAATCTGCAAGGCGACAGTTAGACAGAGAGCCAAAATGCTTGTAACGACTGCTCTAATTGAAATAACATAGCTGGGAGTCAACCGCTCGGATTTTCGTCTTGATAACAACATATTTCCCCTGACATTACATTTAGGGTATCTCGGCGCTGCTTCGATCATCTTCCCCTTATCCCGACATACGCAGTATACGCGTCGACAGCTCTGTAGTGGATTTCGTAACAAAGAAAAAGCCGAATGAGACAAACATAGATACCCTACACCAGTACACCAATACGCCGTAGACTTGAATACACTGAAATGCCGTTCCTCGCTCAGCCCACTACTGAACGTCAAGGTGCTGGTCGATATGGAGCTTCCTCTGAACTCCATCTCAGGCCTCTGCATCATCAAACCGTGCTCGGCCATAGTACATGTTGATCTGAGGCTTGTTAAACAGATGCCAACAGTTCGGGGCTTGCAAAATGTATCTGCAGCATGATTAGCACCAGTAACCCAAGCCACGCACATATGGGGGGAAAGAAGTAAAAGGACAGAAACTCACCTTGCCATGGCCTCCCTGAAACGAGACTTGTACTCCTTCGGACTCGTCACAGTCGGCCGATTCCGGCCACCGCCTGCAAAGCCCCGGTCTTTGATCCAGCTCTCGAGTTTCTTGTCCCACGTGTACGTCCTGATGCAGTCAATGATGCCCACCACCAGCTCCTTTCTCTTCTCATCAACCGCAATCATTAACGAGTAGTCCATCACGTTTTGGCGCGCCAAGAACAGCGTGTCGTTCCAGACCGACGCTCTCAGGAGCTTCTTGGAATGCTCCCGTGCAAAGAGAGGGGATTCGTAAATGTACTCCACCATGTTTTCGTCCAAGAGCACCTCGTTCTGTTCGCCTGTCGACTGGATCTTGCGATTGCGCATCGATCCCTTCAAGTCAAAGATTCTCGTTGGCGATCGGTCGTAAAACAGATTCTCCGTGACAAGCAGGTCCAGCTTGATATCCGTGCCTGTCACCGGATTCTTGATGACGACTTGGAAGAAGCCCATCATCTTGGCAATCACCGACGGCAAGTCATGGAAGAGTGCCTCGGCCATGATGCTAAAGTACCCTGGCGCAAATCGCAAGAATGCAGATGTCTCGACTGTCGAAAGGGACTATAGAGGACAATTAGTTTAGCACAAATACACTTCATAACCATGCATGCACAGTGTCTCCTTACCTTCAGGACAAGCCGATCATCCAACGTCTTCAAAAAGACAGACTTTGTCTTACCGCCCTTCGAGTCCCATTGCAGGCACCGCGACAATGATTCCACAATGCGCTCGGCAACACCACACTTTCGTCGAAGTGCATCAAATTGCTCTGCGTAGAAGATCTTGCAAGTCATGACTGCGGCACCTTCCTTGAACTGATACTTGAGATGCGTACCAGTGGCTCGGAGCAAGCTCTTCTCCAGCTCGGACTCGTCCGTAGCCCAGTCCGCGCTGTCTGATACCGGCGCCGATTTAGGCTCAGCGTCCAGATCACCGTCGAGATCACGCTCAACGCCCCCATCAGGGTTGCCGTCAGCGTTGCCATCTATTTTTGCATCCAGGACACTGTCTGCTTCGCGAAGCATCGTCTGGTGCGCATCTCGGCGGATGTTGGCCAGCTTCTCCTTGTAGTCGTCGCTGTTGAGGGCCAGCGCAATAACCGAGCTGGGCTCATCCTCGCGAACAATAATGTCCGAGTCCACAAAGATGTGATCTGTGGCGTTGACAGGGTATTCCAGCGCAGGCCACCCGCTGGCTGAGCGTTCAGCCCAGAAGTTGGCCAGGTACTTCATCAGGCTCATCTTTTGGTGTTTTGGAAGCTCCAGCGGGACTTCAGCGTTGGAATCGGCCATTTCCTTGATGTCGGGCATGTACTCATCAGATACAGAGGGTTCGGCGTCACTACCACCGCCCTCGTCGTCTGACATGCCCTGGCTCGTATTCACGTTGGTGGTATCCTCGTCCCATCGGGGCTGGCTATCCAAAGACACAGCGGCTTCGCCAGGGGTCGGCGGTGCAGTGTGCACCTCTAGCTTGGCTGATCCTTCCGCTTTAACCCCTGGAAGGGATGAGGATGCATCTTGCGATTCAATGTCTTGCTCCGTGTTTGGCTCGCTTGTCACGGCTGGTTCGTCGAATGCCTCGTTGACGTTGTCGTATACTTGAACGATTGCTTGCGTCGACGTCTTGGGGAGCATGGGGCGAGGGTTTCGCATGCTGGCCGCGCGCTTCTTGCGGTCTCGGATGCGCTCCTTCTCGAACTCTCTGCTAAACTCCCTGCTGAGCTGTTCGAAATGTTTCGCCAGCGTAGTCACCTTTGACTCTCTCTTCTTTGGAACAAGACGCGGGATGCCTGATCCGCCCATTTTCCCTCGGTTCTTCAACACGTTCAGGCCCAAGCGCTCGGAAAGCTTCTTTTCCGACTTGATGGAGCCCTCTGACTGCTGCTCTGGCTCGGGACTCTTCGATACAACATCAGAGGAACCGGACGATTTGCCGAGAGACTGTAGCCTCGACAGCGTCCGCGATGGCTGGGACATCGCTCTCGTAATCGGCGGCGATGTGCTGGTAGTGGCAGATTTCCTTCGAGCGCCTTGTTCGGAGACCTGCCTGGGTGTATCCGCATCGGCCGGCCGCTCGCTGGACTCCTGCGACTGCCTCGGCTGCGTAGATTTCTCACGTCGAGATGCGTCGACCCTCTCGCTGAGTGACTGCCCAGAAATGGACGAGTTTGTAGGGCTTCTAGCCATCCTGCCGGGAGATGCGGGCGTTTGCGTTGCTGGTGCTGCCTCAGCCGGCGTCGTTATTACAGCAGGTTTGGCATCATCACCGTCAGCTGTAGCTTGGATAACAGGTATCGCGGCAGGTGCTGTTCTGGCAGACTCCAGCGGCTTGATAGGCTCAGTCTTGTCTTCGGTAGAAGGAGCTGCGCTGTCGCCGTCGACCTCGGCCTTCTCATCGGCCGGCTTCGTAGAGGCAACACTGGCTTCCATACTGCTGTCCGCGGGGTCCGTCGGCTGCGTCGATTTTTCTTCCGCTTCGGAAAAGGTCTGAGATGGCCGCTCCTCACTGTCTCCAGCAGATCCGGTTCCCTCCGTGGACACGAGCGATTCCTTGGACTCGTTGTCTGTAAACATCTTCTTCAGCTGTAGCATTGTAAGCTGCCGCATGTCCTTGTCTCCCAAGAAATCGGCCTCAAATGTGGCAAAGATTTGGTCCCATTCGCTTGCCGTCTCCAGCATTTCTCGAACGATAATGTTGAACGGGACGACCTCGTAATATTTGGAGTTCACGTATATCTCCTGCAGGCGGTGCACCATGAGGGCTTTGTCTTCCTTAGCCTTCTGCATCAACCGCTCCAGCTCTGCTTTGCATGACTCGGCCTTTTCAGGGAGGACACTGTCGATCCTGATGCTCTCGAGTCGAGCTATCACGGTTGTCATGAACTTCGCCCAGCGCTCCTCCATCTTGGCGTATATGTCATTCTTGAGCTTCAGATCGTTGCTTACTTTCCACGTAAGTCTGGCTCGAGGGACGATAATCTCGAGAAGATCGATGGGATCCCAGTGAATCCGGACCCGAGAATCATGTAGACTAAAGTAGCGAACGTGGTCCTTTTGATGATCGTGAGGACATTCCATGGCATCCTTCATCCGCAAGCCGCGGCCCCAGTAAAGGAGCTCCAGGTACTTTCCAAACGAGTATTTGTAAGTAGTTTCAGACATTGCTATCTCCTCCGAGTCCTTTTGGCAGATCTTGCAATAAGTCCACATGACTATTCCATCACCCAGTTCGGGTGACCTCGGAGGGGCATTTGGCAGATGCTCGACAAACACGGTAATTCGGAACTGGTCGTGGACAAAAGTACGATGATGCTGGGACATCTTGCGATCGCACCCGTTGGAGTCGCAGATTTCATCCTTGCTGTTTATCAAATACTCGATGTACTGGCCGAGGGTGCAGTCCGGATCCATGCTGGTGTCTTCGCGCTGTTCATCGTAGAAATTGATACCAACCAAGCTGGGCTCTGTGCAGGGAATCTTGGTTTCAGTGCAGATGACGGAGTATAGTATGATGATGTTCTGGTGAGAGTAGGGGTCGAACAAGTCCAGGTTGCCCTGGATGTATGTCTCCCACTGGCGAGTCTGGGTCTGGTAGTTATAGAGTGCCTTGTCGTACTCGGCGTCATGTACGGCGTGGAGAATCTCCATGATCTGACGAGGCGCCCTCCGACCCAGCTCTTCGACCATTTCGGGCTTGATCAGCTGGAACTCTGGAGGATCGCTCTTTTCCAAATCTTCTTCAATCATGTCCTGATCTCTGAGGCGTTTGAGATACAAGAGGCGTCTCTCTTGCTCGCGAGCCTTCATGAGAAGATATGGTTGAGGGAACCGTACATACGGCGATGCCGAGAGAATCTTGGTTTCATACTTGGCCACCATGTCGCTGTAGAATGTCGGCATCGGGACATCATCTGGAACCTGACTGAATGTAGAGTCATGGGCGTGAGACTCGTGCAACGAGAGTAGCTTGGGTGGCTCAGAAGGCACCTGTTCCATCGGAGGCTGCGACTGAGCAGCTTCATCAGTGCCCCCGAAGCTCGAACTTTCCATGGTAGTCTGTGTGGGCGGTTCGCTCTCACTCGAGGGTTGGTTGACGACGACAATAGGGCCACTTCTGCCACCGCCGCCCCCGGTCGTTTGCCCGGCCGAGCTCAGTGACCGGATGCTGTCGTTCATTGCTTGGAAGGAATTGGACATTGACGCAGCTTCGTTGGCATCAGGCGGCTCGACGGATTCGTCCCGCAAAAGGCTCGACTCGAGTTTGAGATTGTACACGACGTAGACCATAAAGTCGGTGATGTACTTCATCTTTGCCAGAAGGGCATCGCTGGCTCCTCGAAGAGTGATAGTGCAGCCCAGCTCGGGTCTGCATCCGGAAAGGAAGATGTAAGACTTCTTTCGACCTGGATAGTCATTGTTCACAAACGTGCGGACTTCAAAGGCGCTGCATCTCCCGACTTGGGCCTCTAGCATGTCAAGTGATTCAATGATTTTGGTCTCCGTGCAGCGGGCGACGGCAGCAATGACGGATCGCTTGACGTTGAAGGCCACCGAGATGTTGGCCTCGGAGAGATACTGCAAGGCCAAGCCAGAAATGGCTTTCTCAGCGAGCAGAACCTGAGGCTTAAGGGCTGCGATTCTCTGGACCACGATTCTCAGAAACTCCTTCTCCTGTGCAATGACCGGCTCCAAGCTCATAAACTGCTGCTGGTGTCTCTGATACTCGATCGGGAATCCTACGAGCAAGATCCTCGGGTTTGCGATCTTGCGAGGCATGCTCTTCAGCGCGAGGTTCTTGGTGAAGACTATACCGGAGATGTAGGATGTATCTCCGGGCTTGCCTCCCGGGATTCTCTTGAGCTTCACGTAGGTTCGAATGTCCATCGATTCTCCGTTTGCGACGTCGGGTGAAACATCGTCGGTGGCTTGTAGTAGAATGGGGACGAGCGCCTTCTGCCATGCCGCGGGGTTGGGAATGTTGTCATCGATCAAGAGCTGATGGAGAAGCTTATCGACGTGCTTCAAGCTGGATTCGTTGAGCTTGGTTTTGGCAGCCTTGAGCTTTTGCAGGGAGTTGCTCCTGACTAGTTGAGTTCCGCTGTGACTTGGGTGAAGTGAATTATCTACGGGGAACAACATCTCAGACGACGCCGATGGCCCCTTGTAAACGGACTTGGGACGCGGAGATCCGAAATGATGAACGCTACCGCTCACATTGCTGAGATTGCGGCGTCGGGTGGTCCTACGATGGCTGGCGAAACCGGGAGCCATGTCATCGAGCCCGAATCCGCTTCGGCTGAAGTGGCTCATTCCGCTGATGCTCTTTTCGCCTCCTCTATGGCGATGGTGGTGGGGTTTCCTGGATGTGTTGACGAGCGCTGAGAGATTCGACTTGTCGGGCTCAAAGGAGGTGGGAGAGATCTCGGTCGGCGAGTTGAGAGTTTCGAATATGCTGCCAATCTGCTGCTCATCATCGCCACTCGAGTCGTCCGACATGAAGTCCGCCAACTCCGGATCGATAATGTTGTCATCGTGGAAGGCTGGAAACTTTGTCCGTTTAGCATATTCTTCCTGAATGCCTCTCCTGAACGGAGCCTGGTCAGGCTTGATTCTCCCCAGCAAGCCATGCTTTGAATGGTGTCTCTTATGGCCGGCCGATGATTGCGGTCGAACAGAGGAGAGGGACCTGAGAGAGCGTGACGAACTTGGACGACTCAGCTGTGGAGCGCCAATCTCCAGGACAGAAGAGGTGTTGTTCGACTCCTTGACGCGACGGGTAGCGGGTATCGTCATCATCGGAGTCGTGACTGGCCTCGAAGAACCCGAACCCTCAAAGATCTCATGCTCCCTGGGGTGCTGCGCCAAGGATAGGGTCGCCTTCCTAGGGTCTTCTGCTCCGAATATTCTTGGTAGATAGGACTGCTCATCTCCAGAGTCCTCAGAGGCACTGGCGTCGAAGCGCCGAGTGATGACATCGAGACAGCGCTTACACACCCTGAGCGTGCCTGGAAGGCCAAACCTGTCGCCCGGAATGACCATGGTGCACTTGGAGTCAAAGATGAAGCCGCACGTCCGGCAGTGATGCTTCCTCCGAAACGCCGTGAACTGGGCTTGACAGAGAAAGCATTCTTTTACAGTTTCGTCCTTCATCCAGAACTCCTTGCTTAAGATCTGCCTGCGCATCCTGTCTAGTTGGGCATTCATCTGGTCGGTTGCTCCCTGGTGGCTCGCCGTGGTGCCTGGGATGCGGACGTCACCAGTGCGCAAGTGCTGAGGGTTGGACTCTTGAGAGAAGGAGTTATGATGCACAGAATTGTGAGCAGCTGTGCTTATGGGACTGGCCTCCGCCGTTCCGCGATCAACAGACGAGTCCCTCGAGGCGGGATATCTCAGGCGATTTGCGTGGCTAATACGATCAATAACAGCCGGCTTCCGCCGACCATCGTCAGGAGACAGCAGGGACGACGCCGCAGAGGGACTTCGCGAATGGAGAGTTTGCAGTGGCGACATGAGAGGTGTCTTTCCCTTGACCGGGCTCATTGGGGCATCGACGCCTCCTCCTTCCATGCTGGATATGCTCTCGTCCTCTGGCGACCTCGAGGGGATGCTGCCTTCTGGAGATTCGACGGGAGGGAGCCGCGTTTGGAACTCAGCTCTGCTAGTGCTTCTTCGTCGCGAACTCTGGGTCCCGCTGTCTTCGGTGTGGACAGAACTACGGCTTGGCTCACGTTTCCTCGCCGACGTGATGGTGGGATCAGCAATCACGTCGCTTGTGGCGTTTGTTGGGAGGCTCTGCCGACCAGATGAAAGAGCCTTGGAGCCGCCAATCAAGCTGATGCTTCCAGACTTGGCCGTGGAGGGCATCGGCCGGCCATCCGCAGGCCCTGAAGTTGTGGGCGAGGCGGCATCCGGCTGTACCAGCTGAGACGATGCGGTGGACGCAGTCGCCGCGGTGTCCGCGCGGCTCAGAGACGATGTGGACGGCTTCGACTTGTGTCCCTCCCCACTCGCCGAAGCCTTTCGGGCCAAGTTCTCCAGCTTGTCGGCATCGTCCTCCCGCTGAGCAGCCTTGGACGAGCTTCCGCCGCCAACAGCGACTCGGAGTCGGCTGTAGAGCCCGCTCAGGCCTTGCTGCACGGTTCCTCGGCTCTCCGTATCCTGGGGGACAACCGGGGGAGGGTTGAACTCGTTGAAGAGGGTCAGCGAATCGGTTCGGCTGGCCGTGGTATGTATCTGGTCGAGGGCCTGGGCCAACTGCTCCTTTTCGAGGCCGGAGCTTACAGAAACGGAGTTGATGGAGTCACGACGGTCTCGCGAGCGTGTAGGAGAGATGAGGGAGCCGGAGAAGGAGGAGCCGTCGAGGGGTTTCGAGGTGGTGAGGTTGCTCGCCATGGTCGGGGTATCACGGGCAAGGCGGAGGATATCTGCGAGTCGGCGGCACCAGATCTTGTTTTGTATCAAAGAAACAAAGAAATTACGCTATGCGTGTTGTGGTGTAGAGACACAGGCATGGACCTGGGAAGGGAGAGCGGCATGTAGAGACGAGCAGGTATGGGGAGGTGCTTGGTATGGAAACACCAGCCCGCCGCTCAGACGACTATATCCAGGCGAAGGCGCATCCGGAGTGTCGCTGGCATGGTGGTGTAGGTAGGAGGAATAGCGAGGAGAAGCCGTTGACGACGGGCGGAGCGGCTCAGGAAGGCCTGAGGCGCAAGCGTTGAGCCTGCTTCGTGACCAAGCCGAGCTCTTGCGATGCAGCCGCGGGGAGCTTTTTTTCTGTGCTGCCGCCGCCCCTACGTCAGTCAATGCGGCATGCAACCACGCAGATAGGCAAGGTACTCTGCGTGCTGTCGGGGGCGCTGTAGGTACACGCAGGACCAGGACCAGGACCAGGACCTGCTGGCTGGCTGTATGCGCACCTTATGTAGGGTTGTGTAGGCTGCAGGC
The DNA here is from genome assembly GCA_020002365.1 of Trichoderma gracile. Taxonomy (NCBI): domain Eukaryota; kingdom Fungi; phylum Ascomycota; class Sordariomycetes; order Hypocreales; family Hypocreaceae; genus Trichoderma; species Trichoderma gracile. The sequence continues at coordinate 417,795 of JAINEY010000008.1, forward strand.
GGGAATATGCGAGACAGCGACAAGAGAAGGCTGGAGATGCGGGTGGAAATGCAGGCAGAAGCTCGTCTGCGAGGGGCTCACGAAATGTCGTCAATGATTGGGAGGCAACGAGGCACCCGATCTGGCAGAGGCCCGACGACGAGCTGGAGCTAGTGCTGCGTACGGCCTAGGCGGGAGTCGTTTGGTAGGACAGAGAAGCAATAGGATGACGGGAATCAGGGCTGGTGATGGCAGACGATGGAGACTGGCTGGAGCGTCGAGAACGATAATGTGTGATAATGCCTGATAATGTCACTGCTGGGCTCGCATCGTCCGCGTGCACCTGCCGCGATAGATTCTAACGCTCCAAGCGCTCGGCTAAGGCGTGGTAGCGTCAAGTCCCAGCAGCTCTAGGCCCTGATGCGACCTGACAGGGCCGGCGCCGGGACTCGTACCAGGATACTTGGCCAGTGCGCCCAACAGAGGCGATGGGAGCGGTGTCTGCGGTCTGGAACGCAGGGTACTAGATACTTGCGCTGCGCCAGCCGTGCGCTGGAACCGCCCGCACATCCCCCGGCCGTTAGCGCTCTTGTGCGCTGTGTCTCGCCAATCCCAGCACCCTGCAAGCCTTGGGCTGTCCAGCTTCCCCCACCTCCGGAACGACGCGATCTCGAATCCTCAACTCCAGAAAAATTCCTGGACCGCGTTTTGCGACGTCCCGCTTGTTTGCTTGCATGCTGCTTGTCGTTCGAGTCATGGGATCGAGAGCTCTTCCAGCGCGCAACGAACTCGCCGAACTCACCTGACGAAAAATTGCGATTGTCGACCATTCGCTGGAGCTCACTCGGCGCTGAAACCGACAAGTCTTCTTTGTTCTGCCGGTGCAAATGTGCCCGCCGGGCCGCATCATCATATGAAGCCTGACAAGCCGCCTCCTCGAGCATCCATGTCTCTCGCGACGTCGCCTGCACACGATGTCGCCAAGCTGATGGGCCGCCGAAACGTCAGCATCATTCCGAAGGATCAGAAGTCGCTGCTGGAGCGGAAGGATTCGTGGGCCGTTGACCAAGATGGAACAAAGGGTCTGGCGACGGTGCCGAAGCAGGTTCTGCAGACGCTGAAAGAGGCCTTTATCCGCCTCCAGGGCGAGGCGGACGAGGAGAACCCTGCAGAAGAAGAGGAAGAGGACGAGGACGAGGAGGAAGAAGAGAACCCTGATCTACCTCGTCCATCTTCTACCAACTATCGCGGCAGGCAGAACGGACATCTGCCAGGCTCGACGGCCGCGAGGCCAAGCAGCCCGCCCCCGTCGTCACCAGAAGTTCCCATCTCGTCCTGGTCGGAGTCTCCGCCTCGTTCGAGAGGCCGCGAGCAAGATGCCATGTCCGATGTCGATGCGCCCGACGAGACGCCCGGAAGTCCCATGCACATGACTGTTCCCGAGGTCCTCAGCCAACCGCTCTTCCATGCCACGCCGAACCCGTCAGCCCTCAGCGAGCCCGAAGATCTCGAGATGGAGCTTCCGCAAGCTCACGAGGCCCGCGAGGCGCCAATCAACCGCGTGCCGACCGTGATGCGTCCGGTAGCGGCGACTCAGGAGCCCGCGAGCCTAGTGACAAGCCTGCCGAGCACTACAGATACGCCTCCATGCGCGCAGCCGCAAGCCGCTACTTCGTCGGGAACTCCAAAGTCGTCGCTGGTGAAAGCTAGTGCAGCTCACGGCCGGTCGCGACGCATGAAACCAATCGCCTTTAGCGATGACAACAGCCCGAAAGCTGCTGCGCCTGCAGCGAACCCGAGCCCCTTCACGCGAAGGCCTTCTATGCGGTCATTGCCTGGGCCCAATGTCGACAACTCGCTCTATTCGAGCTCAGATACCCCAGCCCCCTTCGAGCGGGAAAGGGTACACAGGTTTCCGTCTCCTCCTCCGCCACCACCTCCTCCACACAACTTCACCCGAAGTGCTACCTCGCAGCACAGAACGCATGGCCAGCTCGACGGTGCTGTTAGTCGAGACATCTCTCCATCCCGCCAGACACCCATGCACCAGCTGTATCGGATACAGGCGGCAGTCAACGTATCCATCAGTGACAGTGTGGCACCCTATCGCGCCTTCACCGCTACGTATCCCGACTACACTACGGTTCATTCCGGTAATCTGCTCAGCTTTATCCAGGCTTGCGTCTACCTGCGAATGCTCCAGGAGGAACGGCGGATGCGCGAGTACTTGTACGACGACTTCATTCGAGCCTGGTCAAGCGGCTTCCTACCATATGTGCAGAACGCGGGCCCGGGGCAGGAGCCGCTGCCTGCTGTTGAATGGTTCAACATGCTCAAGGGCCCCATCCTCTTCAACCGTATGTGTGTGAATGCAGGCAACATCGACGTGGTCCTGGGCGCATATCCGGAGGAAGCGTCAAGGATCAAAGCCATACTCGACAGAAGCCTGCAGACGGAGCAGAGCCCGGAGCCGGAGCCGGAGATGCTTCCAGGGGTAGAGATGGAGTTGGAGCTGGATACAGAGCCGGAGCCAGATAGGAGGCCTGAGCCTGAGCCCGAGCCTGAGCTCCGGCGGAAGCAGAGACGTGAGCCCGAAGTCATTGATATCCTGACTAGCGAAGGCGCCATGGACATCACGGCGGACGAGGAACCACAAGTTGAACGGCATCCTCTTCCTCCTCCCCCTCCTCCCACTAGAGAAGCGCCATCCCTGCCGGCGCCGTCACGGACAGCCCCTCCGCCGCCGCCGCCGCCGCCTCCACGACCGGCGTCTCCGGAGCTGGGGAGCGACGACTATTTCGATACGCCCCCTTTACCGCCCAAGCCGCCGTCGTCAGCAAGGCCGCGACCACGCTCGAGATCACGCTCAGGATCGCGCTCACGGTCCCATCAGCCATCGCGGGCACCAGCTCAACCAAGACCAATACCACAAACGCAACAACCACAACCACAGCTGCAACCACAGAGACAACTCACGCTCCCCCAACGCCAATCTCCCAAACGGCGCCAAACGGCGTCCATCCCTCCCATTCCAACATCTTTCACAGCGCCTCCCCCGTCATCAACAACAGCTACCCCGTCCAAGCGTCCTCGACCGAAATCTCCCACCCGTTCAACAACCGAACAACAGCAACAACAACATCGCGGCGGAGGACACATCGCCCCGAGCAGTAGTCGTCCTATACCCAGCTCAAGCACCACCACCACCACAGCCAACCGACCCATTCCGAAACCGCGCAAGAGGACCGCCGAGGAGAGGGCGCGTCTGAAGGAGCATTTCCGGAAGAAGGCTACTTCGTCGTCGACGAGCCATATCGGGAGTGGGCTTGACTGAGAGACTAAAGATTGATATCTATCAAATGGTATAATGGTTTTTTTTTTTCGTAGAATGGTCTTGGGCGAGGGGGAGAATCGAAGCGATTAGGTGGTTTTACGATTTGTATAAATGGAGTCTTTACTATGCGGGCGGGCATTGGATTGAAAATGGCTAAGAGCAGCAAACAAGTCGGGTTGGGTAATCAAGGCAAACAGCAAGCATATCAGTGGCGTTTATTGAATCCTCCTGATGAGATTGGGTCGATACCCCTCAATGATAATGATACTATCCCTTTCGATGCAATGAAATTGTCACTTCCAGTTGGACATGGAGAAAAAGAAGAGAAAAAAGCGATTTCATCACACATCTTCTCGACTTTTTCGCATTTGTGATAAAAAGCCCCTCAGAGACCTGGTCTATTTGATATGAAAAGCGTGAACGCATCGGTCACACGGCTTGCAAAGAAGAAAATGAGAAGAAAATGGACCCCCCGGCCATGACATGATGCATTTCGTTCACATGAGCCATTCATCAATCAATCAATGAAACCTAACCGTCCGAACAATCATCAACAAAGAAACCTCGTCATGAAGAAGAGTCAACATAAAAAGAATAAAACATAGAAACAAAAGAATAGACAAGAGTCTGATCGAAGAAGTAGAAAACATAAAAAAGCAACCGGCTCCTTGAGGAGCACTTGCGAACCATCTAATCCGTCTCGTTCCAGAAGGATGAATAAATAACAAATCTTTTTTGTGCTGAAATCAACAGCAACAGCGGAAAGACAAACCCCAAGATCATCTCTTCTTTTCTTCCGCTTCGTTGTATTTTTTGTTGTTTCAATATGCCGAATGCAAAGGGTCCCGGTAAATCAAATGACATGGCCGCCAGTGAAGGGGCCCTGGAGGCGAAATTCTGTTTTCATCTTGTTTGTGTCCATTTGCTGTTTGATACCTGGCGCAGAATCGAAAGAAAGAAGGCGTCGAAGTGGCGGATATGAGGGGTTTCAAGAGAAGATGATAGAAATGTAAATCATGACGTGTCGTGTAAGCATTAGAAGGAAAAGAATCGTTGCGTTGACGAAACGTAGTAAAACAAAGGATGATCGGCCCGGTCTGCTTGGGGGCCAAGGCAAAGTGCGACATCAGGCTGCAAAATAGGACAGCTCGGAAGGTTTGTCGTCGATGCGAGAGAAAGCGAGTACGAAGCACAGCAAGCCGTTGGATCGGGACTCTCACACAACTTCCGCATCTAGGCTTCTGTCGGCTCGGCCTCGCGCTTCGAAACCGGCGCATCCGTCTTGGGTTCCGCCTTGAGCTCGGCCTTTTCGGACGCGGCTGCGTCGTCGGCCTGCTTGGCCGCAGCCTCGGCGGCCTTCTTCTTCTGCTGGCGCCTCTCCTCCTCGGGCGTCAGCGTCCGCAGCTGCAGAGCATGGATGCCGCCCTCCTGGGCCATCTCGTCGCGCAGCAGGGCGTAGACCATGCGATGCCGCGCGGGCTGCATCTTGGTGGCGAAGACATCGGAGATGATGACGAGGCTGCAGGAAGTGGTCAGAGAAAAAAGCACACGAAAGTGATACAGCCCGATCTGGCGGACGGCAGCCGAGAGAGCCTTACCGGAAGTGCGTCTCCTTGGAGGTGTTGCCGGCCATGGCCTTGTGGTGGGAGTGCAGGTGCGAGTCATTGTAAATCTCCAGCGTCAGCGGGCTGAGAGCCGCAGTCAGCTGTGGATTGGGAAAAGACGTCAGCCGCGTGCATCACAAAGGGTTGCATGGTTGCACAGGTTTGGTATGGTATGATGCAGTAGAATGAAACCGAGTGAAGTTGTATGAGAGAAAGGAATGAAAACACACCTTTGCGCGGATCGCATCTTCGAGGGGAGTTGCTGAGCCCATGGTGGAGAGTTGACGGCTGACGTTGGAGAAGCCGAGAGCGTATCGCCGGAACATGGTGATGGAATAAGAAGGTGGAAGAAGAGGAAGAAAGAAAAAAAAAAAGTCGAGATGCGTCGTCGTTAGTGGAGCCGGTTGAGGCTCTGCTGGGCGGTCCCTGTGCGCCAGAGGGAAATCACGAGACTTGGTGTGAAGCTGCTGATGGAGAGAGAGAGAGGCGGTCGCGGGTGTATGAGCCGGCAGAATCGAGATTTTTTTTTAGCGGTGGCTTGAGAGAAGGTGGAGGATGGATTTGGAGAGAGACGTAGGTGATTTATGTAGAAAAAGTGTTAGGAGGAGAGAGAGAGAGGAGATGAGTGAGGAAATAGTTGTAAAAGAACAAAGACGGTCCTGAACCGGGAGGGCAAGAAAGTCGAGAGAAGGAGCAGCAAGCAAGGCGGTACTTGTATGTCTGTCTATTGTTGCATGGGCAAACAAAGCCGCGAAATTCGGTGAAGTCGGTGAGAAAGAAGCAACAGGTGCGGCATGCATGACTCCTCCCAGAGTGGCGGCGATCCAATCAGGGCGCTGACAGGCCCCGGGAACCATGGAGCGGTGACGAGGGGGGGAAGCGGCGGGTTCCTGGACCTGGACGCTGGGCGTGGTTCCAGCTGTGCATATTCGCGGGTTCCAAGTGGTTGCACCGGGTCAGGGGGGGTTGATGAGAGAGACTGAGAGAAGTGTGTGTGTCTCGTATGTGTGAAAGAGAGAAAGAAAGAAAGGGGGCAACAAAGTGATAGTAGAAGGATTTTGGGATTTCCTTTTCCCACACGCCCCCAGCCTGTTTGGTGAATTTCTGCGTTGCTTCTTGTTGATTCTGCATCTCTCTTCCTCTCCGTCATTTGCCATGCTCTTGATGCTATAATTGGTGCCGTGATCAGTATACAAAACATCGGATGGTGTAACTCAGAGGGCGACTAGCAGTGCGCCACCACCCACTGACACCACCAGATCAGAACTTCTTGACCGTATAAACGAAGAAATTGCTGGATTACATAGCTACATGTCTTGACGACGGCCCAAAGGGAAAGCCAGCCGGTGGCTGCTGGCTGCTGGCTGCTACTCGCCAGACACGGCTGGAGGCAGGGAGCTGTACGAGGTGCCGAGTCGTGACAGGCGTCGGCACGAGCAGCCAATGCCCAAACCCGCCATCACGACGGGCCTCGCCAGGAGACCCGGGGCGCTGAGACAGAGAGGCACGATGCCGACCGATCACTTATGGACCCGATTGCATAGTACTTGGTAGTGAGCTCCAGATTGCACGACCACATCCACACAGATCGATACCCAACACTTTCGATCGATGCCCGGATTCACCCCCCCACAGCAAAAGATGCCTTCACCTCCTCTTTGCTTTTGTACATGCAAGACCATGTCTGTCTGTATGTCTCCTTCAGCCGTCCTGGAGCCCGCCAGTCCATCGATCAAAGGGGGGGCGTGTGTGGGCGAGCCTCTCCTGCAGGGCTGGTTGCTTTTTTTGCTGCGCGTTGCTCGCCCGGCAATTGGGCCAGGGGGGAGGCCTTGCGTGCCACGCACCACCCACCAGGTCGGGATTTGGGAGACCGCCCTTTTTAGCTCGTGCCCACCGTCTTCTCTTTCTCTCTTCAATCGACGATGTCGCATTCAGTTGTGCTGGCTCGTACATACGAAGCATGTGCGTATGTAATATGTATTGTCCTTGGATCAGTAGGGAGGTTTGGTGATGCCTACTTGTGCACATTGATGGTGCTCTCATGCTGTAGACCTGAGTGATAGTACTCGATACTTGGCGCACACCAAGTCTTGTTGATTCGCACAACTGCAGTGCGATGGACATGCAATGGCCGTCGAGAATAGAGAAGAGGGGGGTTATTTCTGACGGTGCAACCACGCGAGCGGTGGAGAGACTGATGGTAAGAGATTGAACATGGATTAGTATGGACATGGACCTGGGATAGCATGGACCTGGGATATGGAGGTGAGAATGTTGGGGCACCGGAGGAGAAGAGAAGAATGAGGGCAACGGATGGAGATGCCTCTCCAGGACAGGACAGGCATTTACCGCTGCTCTTCAATCTCAGGTTGCATGATGCGCTGTGCTCAATCTCCCAGACACTCATTGGCAGTTAGTTGCAGCTGAGATGGCTTGCAAGGGAGTGCCGCCTTGGTGATTCGCCGTCCATCTGCAACTAAGAGAGGCGGTAATTAACAATTCTGCTGCTCTTTGTCGTCTCCCTTACATGAGGCCTGGGCTATTACTGTACTGTACGGTATCAATGTGAAAAATATGACACCTCTTTTTTACGTCTTGGCCTCTGAGATTGCCCATTCGACGTGCATCCCCGTCTACAGCAACTTGTCATCTCTGAATACAATGGTTCTGCACCAGCCAGTTGCAACGGCTCCGTGATGCCACAACCAAAGCCCGTGTGTCACCGTCGCCGTGATCCGTCACCCAAAGATCCAGCGATGCCCACAAGTCAGTCATCACTTCTCCTCTTCTTCCTCTCACTCAGTTTCCCCCCTGACCGTCTCCAGCCCGCCGGGTCGCCAAAACCCGCAATAAAAAGAGAACCACGGCCGAACCCCCCAAACCGTGATTGAAGCGACTCGACGAGTGACTGACAGCAGATCTTCTGGCCAAAAGTCGGGATGCTTCCTGGTTGGCCCCATGGCTCCCCAATTCTCACACCCCCCTCCAAACCGGCCTCCTCTTTTCAGTGACCGCCCAATTGCCATGCAACACCCCTGCCTGCAACCAAAAAGTGGCGGTCCCCGCTCACACACTCAATCTCTCACTCTCACCGGCCAGCAAAGGAGTGTCTCTTTTCCCGTACTTCTTTTGCTCTCCGCCTTTTTGTGATGAATATCCCGCCTGTTTGGTTCCGCAGCCCACCGACTTTGGATCACATCCCTCATCTCGTTGCCTCGGTCCCTGCTAGCCTGGGGCAGCGGCAGCAGCAGCAATTAGTTCAAGGGATGGACGGATGGAATCACCGTTGCCCAGTCCATGTTTCCTTTCCAACTAATCAAGCCATCATCGTCCCATCTGCCGTGTCCCTGTGCCACTCGGCGTATGTAACACAACAACGGTCAGGCCTGGCGTCTTCTCTTTGTGTGTGTACAGTAATACATACAAGTGCAACAATAGATAACGTGCTGCCGTGCAACCCCGTCCTGAAGATCCATCGCGTATCACCTGTGCTTCGTATCAACTCCAACCGTCTGATGTGACCCGGGCACGAAAATCGGATCGATCCCGTCTTCCCTCCAGTACATGTATGTTAGTGGCTTTGCGCTCGCTGAAACAGCGCTGGAAGCCGTAGAAGCAGCCCCCTAGAACAGCGCGGGCTTCCCTGAGCTGCTCCAGCTTCCCTCCCCCGGGCTCGGCGCCCTTGGCCCGATGTTCCGGGCGGCTCGTCCAACGTGCGGGCCAGAGCTTCCATGAGCCGACCCGGATCGGGTGCCTAAGGTGCCTGAGGTATTACCTAGTGCTAGACGTCACTGGTCGCCGGTGGGTGCCAGAAATTGAAGCCGAACAGAAGCCAACAATCTTTTGCACCATCACCAATCACCATCAAACCACCACCACCAAGCATTGACAGCCAGCACATCGGCACCGGCATCAGCACCAGCAGCACTGTCCCGATCGTGGCTCGCTCCCGAACGGCTGCTTGAGCTTGACTCGTCACCCGCAGCAGCAGCAGCAGCAGCAGCAGCAGCGAAACCACCAGGCCGGCCGGAAACGAGGCCGCATGTCCACCCCCCCTTGTCTCCGGATTTGCATCCTACCCCTCTCTGCCTCTCTGCCTGTCTGCCTCTCTGTGTCTCGCTCGGCTCACTGGCCGGCTTCTCTCATTGTTGACTAGAGATACTGGGTAGCAGTACGAGGACCAGGTAGTCTATTACCTCTTGCGCTGCCTCGAAGACGCCCATCAACAGCAGCTCATCTGGGTCTCTTTTGAAGTATACGGCAACCCAGGGCCATCCTCATCCTCACCCTCATCCTCACCCTCGTCTTCGTCCATCCCACCCTCCAGATGATCTCCTCACCAGCCCTGCGCCGCCTCGCCTCGGCCTCCTCCTCCCGCCTTCACTCGCATGGCCCCTCTTCTCTGCTTCTGCTTCCTTGCCGACCCTGCGGGGCCCCTCATGCACCCTCCTCCTCCTCCTCCTCCTCCTCCTCCCACTCCCTCTCGTCTGCTTCGCTCCCTCTCCATCATGCTGCCCTCGCCTTCTCCTCGTCTTACCCAGCCACAACCGCCGCTAGCATGAGGATGGCGTCCACCATGTCCGCGTCTGCGTCTGCCGTCGCCCTGCCTCGCCTGCCCGTCTTCGAAGCCGTGGCCCGGCACGATGCCGCCTCCCTCGCCGTGGTCCACTCGCTGTCTGGCCGCCGCTTCGCCTACGGCCAGCTGCTGGGCGACGTGCGCCGAGCCCGGAGCCGGCTGCTCGAGGCGCGGGGGAGGGGCCAAGGCGGCGAGGATCTCGACGGCGAGAGGGTTGCCTTTCTGGTAGAGAATAGCTACGACTACGTAGGTGAGCGATTATCCCCCCTTGGACTGGCAGTAAAAGGAACCAAAAGCCCCTTCTTCCTCTTCGTGTTAATGGCGCCTTTCGTATCTTCCTCTTATATCATATGAGAGTAATAACCCTTCACTGATACCTCATGTCCTCGTCATCCAAACAGTCACCTTCCTGGCTATCCTGGCCGCCCGCGCCATAGCCGTGCCGCTGTCTCCAGCCTTTCCCATTCCCGAGCTGGAGTATGTCCTCAACCACAGCGAGGCCTCCCTCCTCGTCTCGTCGCCCAAGTTCGCCTCCAAGGCCCAGCAGGTCCTGGCCGCAGACTTGACGTCGAAGCCAACCTACGTGGAGATGCCCAAGCACAGTGAAAGTGCTGTCGCAGACGGCGAGCATGTGCCCCTGGAAGACGACCTCAACCCGGGCCAAGCAGGCCTCATGCTCTACACCTCGGGCACGACCAACAAGCCGGTAAGAACCCGCGCCCTCGTAGTTGTTGTTCCATCGCGTGTTCTAAAGTGCATCTCTCCAGAAAGGCGTTCTGCTCCCCCAGTCCGTCCTGACCGCCCAGGCCCGCTCGCTCCATGAAGCCTGGGAATACTCACCCGCAGACCACCTGCTGCACCTCCTCCCCCTGCATCACATCCACGGCGTCGTCAACGCCATCCTCACGCCCCTCATCGCCGGCTCCTCCATCGAGTTCATGTTCCCCTTCAACGCGGACGCAGTCTGGCACCGCTTCGCAGCGCCCTTCCTCCCCCCTCCCTCATCATCATCATCATCCTCCTCCTCGCCCAACACCACCAACGGCAACGGCAACGGCACTACCTCATTCCCTCATCAAGCCACCACCACCAACACCAAGGAGAAAATCACCTTCTTCACCGCCGTCCCAACGATATACAGCCGCCTCCTCAACACCCACAAGTCCCTCCCCCCGGACGTCCGCGCCGCCTCCAGGGAAGCCATATCCCCCCACAACCTGCGCCTCAACATCTCCGGCTCCGCCGCCCTCCCCACGCCCGTCAAGTCCGCCTGGGCCTCCCTCAGCAACGGCAACGTCCTCCTCGAGCGCTACGGCATGACCGAGGTCGGCATGGCCCTCTCCTGCGGCCTCTCCTTCGCCGACCGCGTCGACGCCTCCGTCGGCTGGCCCCTGCCCTCCGTCCAGGCCCGCCTCGTCGACGTCGACACCGGCGAGCTCATCCCCCCCGGCCAAGACGTCGACCCCCAGGGCCGCGAGAGATCAGGCGAGATCCAGCTCCGCGGGCCGACAATCTTCAAGGAATACTGGCGCAACCCCTCCGCCACGGCCAAGGAATTCACAAATCCCGACGACGATGCCGATGGCCTCGGCCCCTGGTTCAAGACGGGCGACGTCGCCGTCCGCCGCCCCGTCCCCACCGCAGGCCTCAACTCCCTCCGCCAGCCATGGGCCCACGGCCCGCTCTACTTCATCCAGGGCCGCAAGTCCGCCGACATCATCAAGACGGGCGGCGAAAAAGTCAGCGCCCTCGAGGTCGAGCGCGAGCTCCTCTCCCTCCCGCAAGTCGCAGAGGCCGCCGTCGTCGCCGTCCCCAGCGGCTCCTGGGGCCACAAGGTCGGCGCCGTCGTCGTCCTCGACCCGGCTTACTCTTCCTCCGTCGATGCCGCCACCGGCAAAAGTTGGTCTGCTCTTGACATGAGGCGCGCACTCAAGCCTAGGCTCGCAAACTACAAGATCCCGCAGGTCATGAAGGTCGTCGACAGCATCCCGCGCAACGCCATGGGCAAGATCAACAAGAAGCAGCTTGTCAGCGCCGTGTTTGCCGATGAGCATAGCGGCGATGAGGCTGCGTAGCCTGTATATCTGACTTGCACTTGACCATTCTCGCCCCCCTTTCGCTTTTTCAATAACGATGTTTTTTGTAAACCAATCATTGTACACGAGAATAGAGGGGTCTCACCAATAGTTGTACATAGGTAGGTAAACACCACGTCTGGGTACATTGACACTGAAAAAAAAGACAAGACAAAAAGACATTGAAAGGCTTTCGTCTGTCACATATATCTCCTCGCGGCAGTACACAAGGTGGTAGAATATCTTGAATCAAAAAGAAGAATAGATGCATAAGAGTAGAAATAGCAAAGCATTCTTGGTCCGAACAACAAACATCTATTTTTGTAAGAGGATACCTCCGTCTCGTTCCTCATCCGCCGCATGCCATCGTCTGGCGCGGCCCCTTGACGGGTCCCCCACAAGGGACAGAACGAGAGCTCCAGAGCCAACGCCGTCGGTAAGTGAGAAAGATGCCATCGTTCCACAGTCATTAGTTGCCCGAGAAGCCAAGTCCAAGCCCCTGCCGTGCGAAGCCCCCCGAACCGAATCCGACAAATGAAAACGAGTAAATCATGTCTCTGACCACAGATGCCCTTCTGGCCAGCCTTCAATCCAGGATAGAAAAAAGCTTAAGCTGGAGAGGCCGGGGTATGTGTTAATGGATATATGCTTGTGGTAGGTGGATGTAGTCGATATGGCCCGTGTTTCGTCCAATACTTGTAACGTCTCATCTTCGAAGCGTTTACACGACATACTTGGCCTTGGCTCGGGTGCTGCCAGCGTGAGCACTGTCGGTGTGGCCTGAAAACTCAACCTGCTCGTTGGCAGGCAGCTCCAGCGTCTCCTTGAACCGGCGACCAATGTTCATGAGGATCTCCTTGCCCTTCTCGTTGCTTCGGCCCTTTCCACCAGCAACGTCTCCGTCACCTCGTCCGGGAATGCTCTTGCCAATGGTGCGAGTCCAGACACCGATACGGTAGAAGCCCTTGCGGACGTTGACGACGACTCCCATGACTTCGCCATCCTCCTCCTCCTCGAGCGTCTCGCCTATAGCGGCCATCATGACCTGGAGCCAGAGGCGGTCGACATCGACGTTGCGCTTGTCCTTGTACTGGTAGGACCACTTGCCACCGTGCTTGTTCTGGGGATCTTCCCACTCAGGACGCACGCCAGCCTTGAACAGATGGTAGTCGGACTTGAGAGCAAGTTCTGAAACAGGAGCAACGTTGTTCTGCGCAGGTACAAGAAGTCAGCTGGGTGAAACAAGGCATTGAACAAGTCGACACCCTCTTCGCTGTTGTCATGTGCAAGCGATTCGGTTTGCGAGTAAGGATGGACCTACGTAGACGCCCCAGAACTCCTCGACGGAATCGAAAGTGATGACCTCCTTCAACAGGTCATTCCAGTTGTCGCCCTGCAAAGCAAGCATGCAATATTAGCTCCAGTTGTCCTCAAAATCAACGCATATCCCACCACCCCGCCACAGGCTCGCCAGCTCAACACAATGCCCCCCTTCCAACCTCTTCCAACCTCTTGCCAGCCAGCCAGCCAGCCCCGCCCGCTACCTTCCCCCCGTGTGCGATCGGGTAAAGGGAAAAAAGACAATGATTGCTCCATACCTTGCCGCTCGGGGGCTTGGTGAACCAAAGAGTCCACTTGCTCTGGAGAGGGTGCTTGACAGTGAAGTTATCCTTGTCATGGAACACAGTCACAGGCTTGCCGTCGTCCTTGTTCTCCTTGGTCTCGCCCGCGTGCTCGTCACCGTTGGGGGAGATGGGAATCGAGGTGAGGTCGACCTGCTGGTCCATGTTTGTCGCGTCGACAGCAGCGCTAGCCATTGTATTGTAGATTTTTTTTGCGTAAAGAGTCGTTGGGCGTCGAACACGATTCGGACTTTTTCCGTTAAAGAGGGGAAGAAAAAGTGAGGGCGATGAAGAGTCGAAGAAAGCCGCAGGAGAATAAGAGAGAAGGATGAAGAAAAGGCTCGGGGCTCTTTTTTTCAGAGAAGGCGGGATTCGATGAGAATCGCGGGGCAGCAGCGGCTGGGAGGTGGGATGCTGAAAAAAAAAAAAAAAAAAAGCGACACCTAATAAGGGTGAGGTAGGCAAGAGAGTAGGTAAGAAAGAATCTGGCGGCAACGGGTCACGGATTCTTGCTGGATTGCTCCTCCTGTTGTTTGCTCGAAAGAAGGGTCGATGGGTGAAGAAGAAGAGGGTTGTCAATCGGAAGGTGATTTGGCGGCCCGTCTCTTCTTATATGGCTTGTTCTTCGTTTGTCCTCCGAATTTGCGCCAGGCAAAACTGTCGGTTCGGTTCGTCAAGGTCTCAATTGGTGGTGTTGGGGGAAAAAATGTCACGTTTAAGCATGCCGCTAAGGAAGCCTCAGCTGCGCCGCGAGAAAAAATTGGCGGCCTAAGATACAAGGCATTGAGTACAGAGTGAAGGTGAGGCGATGCGTAGGTACATGTACTTGCCACAGCTAGCCTCCTCCACGTTGCCTTAGGTACTGAGTACAACAGCTTTCTGATGGCCTCCGTGAGCACACAACTCCTCGGCTTGATCTTCGGCCTCATGATACCTTATTCTACAAGCCACTGTCTAGGGCCATGATCTTCCAAATGGCTTAGATGATTGGCTTAGGTGTTTAATAGGCCAGTCTAGTTCATAAGAAGCTCTGGGGAGACTCGACGAACATGTGTAATATCCCTATGTATGGCTTCCTATCTTATTCCTCCTCGAGCTTCAAGCGTATAAACACTGCCAAAATCACAGGCCCAGCGAGTAATCCTTCCATCCAGTATATGTGCTCATCCCGGCTCCATATATGTGTATCCCTCATCCCAAAATGTCAGGACTCTTCCATCTCCCAATCTATCAATGGGTAAAAAGCAAAGACATCGCTCCGCGCGAAGATATGTCAGAAGAAGAAAGAAAGTGAATGAACCACAAAAGAAGCATAGACAAGTCCATTTCCCATTGTCCGTCCATCCTTGTACTTGTTCCAGGGCTGAAGTCATCCTGCTTGTGATGATCTAACTCTTGTTGAATCGTCATGACACCGGTCCCCTGTCCATATGCTGTCCTTGCCCTTTTGAACCCAAAAATATCCAGCCATTTTCCCCTCCCAAACGCCTTCCTTGGAGCAGACATAGCAAAAATTGAATGAAGGAAAGAAAGAAAGAGAAAAAGAAAGAAAGGAAATGTAGAACGAAATCGTAATCGTGAGATTCGCGGTTTGTAGAATGAGTGATGCGAATAGCTAAACGGGGAATACGCTTTTGTTTCAAACCAAAATTTCAAAGCTTTTCCCTCACAAATTGACAAATTGAATAATCAGGATCCGCGGGCAGAAAGGAGGCCGCAGAATATTCAGGGAGAGGAACTCAGATTGACGTTCCATTCTCCAACTTGTTGACATTCTCTTCAGTCAGCGCTTCTCCTGCTCCCGACTCGGGTAGAGAATTCTTGCGAAGGTCGGCCGGCACGCCTCCCGCCGCGTCAATGAGCTTCGTACCATGAAGCATGTTTGACCACTCCTGCTCGCCTTCAGGCCGGCGAACCGGGGGTGACATTTCAACCTCAAGGGCCTGGTCAAACGGCGACGGCTCCTCTCCGCCATTGAGCGTAAGTGGCCGCGGCGTGATGGGGCCTGCGGGAAGTTCTTCGGACCCTGACAGGGGAGATGGGTCGCTTTCCTCAATCCCGAGGTGTGGAATATCGGCATTGTCGCAATGCTCGCCCATCTCGGAGCAATCAGAAGCTGGCGGCTCCGACTGCGGGCGCCGCCGTGTCAGCGACCATCTGATCAACATCCTCTCCAGCACCTTCATCGTTACCGGCTTCGGGAGGTAGTCGTCCATCCCAGCTTTTGTGCATTTCTCGCGATCTCCGTGGATCGCCGATGCAGTCATGGCCACAATAGGCACATGCTGAACAAGACTCTTGTATGGGAGATGATGTCGAAGGAGATGGGTGCACTTGTAGCCATCAATGATGGGCATCTGTACGTCCATCAAGATAATGTCTGGCATCTTCTTCTCGCCTTTTGATGCGCCAATCATATAGTCAAGCGCTTCCTTGCCATTCCAGGTTGCAGACACCTGGAACCCAAGTTTTCCAATGGTCCGCGTGGCAATCTTCTGATTTACCGGGCTGATTGACAAGATTAGTAGCTGAACAAACTGAATAATCAGGAGTTATCACCGTGTAACACTTACTTATCCTCGACTACCAAGATGTGCAGTTTTGATCGTTCGGACAGGGGCAGCTCTTGCTCAGCGGGAGGGGGCGTCCGTGTAGATGCGGGCCAGCGTGGTTTGATACCGGAGCCGCTCGGCATGCCATCTGAGGTTTGAGAAGCCGTCACCTGTTCATGCTCCGAGCTATTACACGAGAGGCTCAGCTCCGACTGAAGTCGGTCGGGGATAGCACCGGGCTCTACTAGTGTGGGTGCTCTAGCCTCGGTCGGCTTCATGAAGGGAATCCAAAACGTTGCTTTGGTGCCTGATCCAACGTTTGACTCAAGCGTGATGCGACCATTCATAAGGTCCAACAGGTTTTTGCAAATAGTAAGGCCGAGTCCAGTTCCCCCGAACTTGCGGGCTGTACTTGGATCTCCTTGGCTGAACGGCTTGAAGAGTTTCTTCCGAACCTCGTCCTCGATGCCAATTCCCGAGTCTTCAATGACGAATCGAACCTCGATTGTATCCGCCGTCTCGCGCTCTTTGAGAACTGAGAACCTCACATAACCCTGGTTGGTAAACTTGATGCTGTTTGTGAGAAGGTTGGTGATGATCTGCCGCAGCCTGCCGGGGTCGCCAATGACGATCCGTTCGTTGGCAATGTCCTTTTCAACGTCGGACAGAAAATCTAGATTCTTCTTCTCAACTGCGAACTTGAGCATCTTCCTCACATCTTGCACAATGTGGGAGAGAGAAAACTGGACTTCCTCAATGTCCAAGCGTCCGGACTCCACCTTTGAGAAGTCCAGGATGTCGTTGATCACCGTGAGCAGCGACGTAGCCGAGCTTTGAATATTGTCCACATATTCCCGCTGCTCCTTCGTCAGCTCCATATCTCCCAGCAACTCCGCCATGCCGAGGACGCCGGTGATGGGTGTCCTGATCTCGTGGGACATATTGGCCAAGAACTGGCTCTTCAGTCTTGTAGCCTCCTTGGCAGCAGCCTCGTTTGCCATTGCGCGTCGCTTTTCCTTGGATTGCTCGCGCAAGGCCTCTCCCCTGACCTTGAGTTCGGTAACGTCCATTATGACGCCGATGACTCCTTCAACACACGTCTCCTTCGTGGGCATGCCGTCTTTCGTCTTTTTCCCCAGCATCGGATGGAACCGTGTTCTATACCAGCGGTCGTCTATAATGCAAGAGTCAGTTTGCCGCGTTTTCACCTAAAAGTCAGCAGTTTGTGCAAGCTTACGGAGTCCGTGTTCTTTTACATCCTCATTGCTCCTCCCCTCGAGAATGTCCTCAATCGGCCGAAGCCACGTTGGGCGGTCCCCATCGGCCGCCCGTTCTGCGATTCGGTTGAAGACGGTGTACATGTTTTCTCCAACGTACCACCTGCTCTTTTCATGGTTTTCTTCAGAGGCGCTGTTCCATATCAAGGCGCCCTCAAGCATCGTAACGCGGCGATCTGGATCAACAGTGAAGATGGTGACGTGTGAGTGGGCAATGACGCTTAGCAGCTGCTGGCGAGTACGCTTAGCACTCAATTTTGTCTGCATGCTCTCGTGTATGTCGGTACTAGTTCCTGTTCGATCTCGAGTGATTAGCTTCATAGCCTCAGAATCGTTCCCCTCACCAAGTGAAACATACCAAACCACTTCTCAATATTGCCAGTCTCTTTGTCGCGTACGGCAAGGGCACGGCCAAGGAACCACCGCCACTCGCCTTCTTTGCTAAGGCAGCGGTACTCCATGACAAACGGATCTCCGGTCTGTACAGAATGAGTCCACCGGGAAAGCGCCTCAGCTCTATCGTCCGGATGGAAGGCTCCTTGCCAGTCAATGTCAACGCACTGTTGGCGGGCCACGCCGGTATACGCGTGCCATCTGGTGTTGAAGAAGTCGTGGGTTCCATCGGGCCGCGCTGTCCACACGAGCTGAGGCATAGCATCGCATATCGCCTTAAAGCGCTCCTCGTCACGCTCCTTAATGTGGGTAATCTCCTCCCTCATCATTGTCACATCGCGGCCAGTCACAACGCCGGCCAGAAACTCGTGCGTAGTGTCGTCGTAGATGCCTTCTCCCAGCACGTCAAATATAATCTTCTTTCCATCGCGTGCGTACATGCCTATTCGCATGCTCGCAAACGGCGTCTCTGTCCGAAGAAGCGTGGAGATGGGATACTCGCTGACATCCAGCTGCTTTGTAAAATCTTCGTTCCACACCTGCCACTTGGCCAGAAGATGAAATCCATCGCCGGCCGAGTCGAGATCGGCATCGACGGGGAAGAGCTGCCTCGCAGCCTTGTTCGGAAATATCACGCTGCCGTCTTTCCACATGGCGACGACGGGCATCTGCGTACTGTCGATGAGAGCATCCTTCATCCTGATCATCTTCTGCAGCACCGAGGGGGTGTTTGATTGTGAGTGAGAAGCAATGGTCGGAGGGCCCATGGGAGGAAAAGGGCTTGACGACATGGTGATGACGCCCGGACTGTAGAACAAGGGCGAGGTCGAGTCTCGGCTGGAGGCGACAGACGACGGATTCGAGGTGGTAATAGACTTTTTGTCGACAGCCTCGAGGATGCTGGACCGAGCAATGGCCCTTCGGCCACTGACGGGCATTGCCGGGGCGGACTGGGTGTTGGTGAAGGTCAGCGTGAAAAAGGTCTGTCGATCCTCAACCTCCCAGATGGTGATAATCATCTTGGCAAAAGCATGGTATTCCGACTCTTTCGACTTGTACCGGCTGTTGAAGGTAGTTTTGGTGATGTCCTTTCTCGTAATGATAACCTCTACTGTCGCATCCTGGGTCGGTCGGTCGATGGGCTTGGGCTGTTCATTTGCTTGGCCAAGGGCCACGGGAGCAGTTGGCGTGGCGTCGCCGCCTTCAAGATAGGATGGTCGTCGTTGCTGGCTCGAGGCCGGTGGTCGTACGCCGACTTCAGTGACCAAAGTGTCTAGGAAAGCCTCCCAGGTGACCCATACCGGGCGACCATCCTGTATCATGTCGATGCCCACCTGTGATAGGGTCTGGCCGCGCAGCTTGTCCATCACAACCGACACCTCTTCATCACTGGAGTCATCAGATATGACACCGAGCATCCTCCCCATGGCTTCATTGGCGAGGACGACGGTCTTGAGGCTGTTGAGAATGATGACAGGGACCGGCAGGTATTGCATTGCAGAGAAGGCAACCTGGCCGGGCGATATTGAAGGCATGGCGAGTCGGAATGGGCTTTGAGACTTGGAACGGATGCCATCTCCAGGGTCTCTGAGAAATCGTCCGCCACCCAGAGAGCGAGGACTTTGCTCTGCATGGCTGTTCATGTCTGCCGAGGCCGTCTTGGGCGGCGATCGAGCTTGCATGTCTGACGCTCCCATGTCGAGATCGAGGTCTGGCGGACCTCGCGGAGCATTATGGGCGGCGGATGAAGCAGCAGAGGCGGAAGCTGGAGCAGGTTGTGAAGGTCGAGACTGGCCGCTCTCGCGAGCATCTCCAAGCGATGTCATGTCGTGGTCATTCCACGCATGAGGAGAGACGCGCGCGAAGAGGCTCGGATAGCGTTCCAAAGGCAGCAGCGGGTGGGATCCGCCGTCTGGCCTCTCGGAACAACAAACTTGAAAGAACTGCTTCTTCTATCGAGACGTTCTGGAAGGCAGATCGAGGTTGGCGGCCGGGTTAGTACTGATGAGAAGCCTTGCCAGGCTCACTCGGAAGCAAGCACAAGCTGGCAAGAGTCCAGCTCGACGGGGAGGGCGTCTGGAGAGCAGGCTGAAGAAGCTGCAGGAACGGAGACAAAGGAGAAGGAAACCCAGAGAAGCACGGCAACCCACGACTCGATGCGTTAGTGCTGCTTTTACTTGACGAAGCTATGCCGGTATCGCAATGGCGTGGTATATTGCAGATCTCGGGCTCCACCCATTCGATGGCTGGATGGGCGTCTTCCTGGAGTCGTGAATGAATGGGGCACTGACTCCCAGGTTAGAGGCGAGCAATAGGACGGACAGGACTGGCTGACGAAAGAGGGCCAAGTGCAAGTATGTACATACCGGCCTGGCAAGGCGAGACGTACAGTAGGTAGGAGGGAAAGATCCGGTTGGCCTGGGCAGGACGGCGATGGAGTTCGCGGCAGGGCGAGGCAGAGACACAGTTGGCAAGGCAGCTGGAACCCTGGGAGGAGGAAGATCAATTGCGGACCGGAAGCGGGGGGGTTGAAACCAAGAGGTCGAATCAAGCGGGCTTGGTGGCTGTCGACTATTCTTGTCGCCGTCGAGGGCCGCGAACAGACAGCGTGGGGACGGGGGCTTGGAACTAGGATTTGATGGCTTGGGACTAGAATCGACGGGACCCTGAGCTGAGACACACAGGGCAGCGGAAAGGTAAGGTGAGGTGAGGTGAGATGCGATACACGGTAGCACTGCCGTGTCCTAGCGGTGCTTGTTCCGTATGTAAGGCGGTTGGACAAGGGCGCAGGGGGGGGGACAAGAGAGGATGCGGGAGGAGAAGAGAAGATGCAGGGACGCGAGAGTGAGGCGATTCGAGGGCAGGGCTTGTGGCTTGCAGCGAGGTCGAGGCCTGGACCTCGAAGAGGAGGTACCTCTCTCTGCCGGCAGCCGGTAGCAGACGGCCGTGCCAGCTGTGCCCAGGCGATGTTAGCAGCAGGCGTACCTATTGGGTACCTCCCGTCACCTCACTCGCACTCTTAGGCTTTGGCTCTGGCTCGACGCACTTTCAGCGGTATGACATTCACCAACATAAAGAGAGGTACCGCATCAGGGGCAGTGCTGAGAGAGTGCCCTTTGTCCATTGGACCGGCCTCTGCTGCAATGCTTAGACGGACCTGAGCGGTGGGACGCCGGCGAGCTGAGACACGCCTGATAGCATCTGTCTTCACACGACGGTACCTCGATGCTTCCAAGCTCTCGTGTCAAAGGTACCCGTGAGAGGAAGCCTGCCTCACCCAGAACCGCCGCAATTCCTCGATCATTGTGCAAGTACAGGGCACGTATACACAGCCAGGTCTTGACTCTTAATGCTGGAACACACCTCACCTGTCATCGACTGAGGTGGTCCCCGAGCAGTGTCGTATCGTACAGTAGGTCCAACTGGACCCCTACCTACCTCTGCAGAACCTGCTGCATCACCTCCCTCCCCCTACATAACGAGGCGTCCAAGGCGTCTGCCCAGGGCCATACAATCCGTCTTACGCCCCGGGAAGAGAGGCCCTGGATTTTGCCCATGAAGCGAATGCGAGGAGACGGCCGCTGGTCCTGGGCGTTTCGGTTCGGCTGGCGGGAGACGCGGGCCAACTGACATATGGAAAACGACGTGGAATCGGGGTCAAGAATCAGAAAGCCGCATGCAACCAGATGGGGTGGATCTCTGGAGCTGGAGCATGCAGCCTTCTCTCTGGCTGAGGTACCATGGACTAACGGGGAACTAGGGGAGACAAGGTCACATCTGGTAAGGTCAGGCATGGGGGCTCGGACTTTACCAGACCGCAAGACCTCGGTGTCCATGTGCCGCCCCCCAAGGTGAGACGCCGTCTCGCCCACAGGCAGCCAGAGCAGGAGGGAGCAAAGGACGAGAACCGGGGAGATGGGCATCGGGTTCTCGGTTTTCGCCTTTGAGTTGGCGTGTGTATGGCGCTCCGTGCTCGTCCCCAGTCTGTCTGGCATGGTGCGGGTGCATCAAAGGGAGGGCGTCCCTGCTTTGAGTGCCCGGTGACCCGTTGATGCTGCGAGGCATCCGACCATTGCACCCCCTATTGCCCGCCCGATTGCATTGCCATGAGGCCATTGTCGGGAATCTGGGCAGCTTGTTAGGGCAGCCGGTCGTGTGGGTGGCAGGACGTCACAAGCGGGCATGAACTCGGCCCATCGACTCCATCGTCGAGCTGCGGTGGCAAATCCAGAATCAAGCGTGCTGGAAAGCCAAAAAGCTTGATTCCAAGGACACAAGAGGATCAGCAGTGGCGCCTCACGCCTAGCGAGGCCGAACTCCAGCATGAAGCTCCACGATCAGCCTTGCGGGTGTATGTCGTCACGAGATACTGCAACTACCTACTATTACCACGAACGGTGGGAAGAATAGTTGTGCGATTCCGCTTGCCGACATTCCCATTACCAGCTCTGAACATTACCGTACGGAGCACCACAGCTGGGAATATCAGAGAAAATGCAAGGGCAAAAAAAGGCACAGCTTCACATTGTGGCTGCTAATGCGGCCGTTGTCCCCCCCTCCACCAGCGAATCCCGAATCCCTCCCGATCTGACTGGCTTGACCCTGCCCAGCTCGCCTCGACATGCTCGAGTTTCCAGGGCCCCCTCCGACATGCACATCACTACTGCAGCTAAAATGGGTTCATTTTTCTGTGCTGAGACGTCCAAGGGGCTGGATGCTGCAACTCGGACAGACAAGACACTGATTGACAGACAGGACAGACAGACCTGATCCGACCCGACGGCTTTGTCGATGCCAGCAGACAAGATGCGGAGATATTCATCCTGCAGAGTCCATCGTCTCGGTCATTCAAAGAGCGGCGACAAAAAGCATTCAAAAGGGAGGTTTACGAGTCTTTGATACGCCAATCCTATTGGCAGCGCGGCGTCTCTGCATTTTTGCGCTCCTTTCAGGTTCGTTTCCCTTTCCCAACGGGCGCAAGACCGGCGACGGGTGCCGCACAAGCCGCAGGGCTTAGGGAAAGGCTACGAGTACTAGCATCAAGACGCCTGGTTCACTCCATCCCCGAGGAACAAAGGGAATTTGGAAAAAGTTGTGAGTTGCTTTGGAAATACGGGAGCCATCTGGGCCGGAAGTGACAGAGCTGATATCAGAGGTGCCAACCATCACCACTCAGCCGTTTACTTGCTCGTCACAGATTCTGAACTGTTGTGTTCCTACAGCTCTATTTTTTTTACCCATATGCCCTTCTGCTCGTGTTCCATAACAACCGAGAGCATATCCCATATTCTCAGCGCTCTCGTCCCCTCCCGCTCGCTCGCCCACTCTCTTTCTCTCTGGCAAAGCAAGTCTGGTTGCCTTGCAAGGAGGGCCCGGCTTGGCTTCCACTGGCTGCATGACAAGCCTTCTCGCGCAACCCACAAGACCCCTGCCCGTTACCGCTGTTTGCAGGTGACCAGGGGTCCCTCCCGATGCTGAGCAGAGCTCGGATCCACCCGTTTCGTTGTCTAGAACGTGGACGGCTTCGGGTGATGGAGAGTTTTTGCAAGTGCAAAGGTGCTTTTGAGGGTTTGCTGATGCTGTTTTCTTAGCTGAAACTGACCATGTTATTGTCATTCTATTTTCATATACTTGACACTCGGTGAGCTCGTATCTGGTGGTGCAGTGCCTTGAGTGCCATAGTGATGCTAAAATCAAAGAAGAGCGCTCCCTTTGTTGCGAAACTGGGAGACGGATACTGATAGTATCTGCACCCGAATGCATTATACCAGACTGGAGGTGCCAACATCAGCCCGTCCCTTTCATCCATCCATCAATTCTCCTTACTCCGAATCCCTCCTCCTGTCTTGGGTTGTTATGTCTCTCTCTTTGTCTCACAACCCCTCGTCCTCCGCACCTCTTTGTACCATTTTTTTCCGAGATGCGACAATTCACAATTCATTTCTCCGACTTCAGTTGAAGGCACAGGAGGTACCGCATACAAGCCTACCTCGTACCTACCAGGTGACATGCCTACTACATGCATCTCAATGGGCGGGCGGGCTATTGGTATCATGAGCAGCACTAACACCGCACGCGGGCTCACAGGACGGAACGAGGTCCGTCCAACGCTCAGCCCTCCCACTCGCCCGCCGCATCTTTTCGTGTCGTACTAGTTCCATACATGGCTGCAGCTATCTGAAACAAAACTATCAGAGTGGTATTGGGGAAAACGATGTGCTAACAGATGAATGACCTGTAACCACGCGCAGGAAACAATAAGCGGATGTATCGCTCGCTGGTCCATTCAATAATACCGCTCCAAGAGTTCAAACAGCCCTGAGGCTTGGAATAAAACCCCGACAGCCAGACAGACAGAAAGAGAAGACAGGACAGCGAATCGCATTAGAAAAGCTCATCCTTGACGCATCTCCACCAAAAGGCGATCTTAACTCCATTTTCCAATCGGCGCCTTTCCTAAAAGTCGCCCCGGCTCCAGAATAGATGGACAGCAACACGAGAGGACCCTGGTCTCTTATTTTCATTCTCTCTCTTTTTTCTCCTTCGCCCTGGGAGGGAGGGCGTCTTTGCTGCAAGCAGTAAAGTGCACATGTAGGTCGTGCTTTAGCCTCAGCACCACCATCAGCCAGCTGCCCGGCCATGCAAAAGTGACTCCCAAACTTCGTACTGCTCGTAATAGTAATGAATCCCATGCAGCAAACAGCTCGGAATTTGCATCTGCCTCCAGCCATCCCACTTGCAATCAGTATCATGGGCCCCTCCCAGAGACACATCGGGGACGTCGGGCAGCTCCACAGCAGGCTCTGCATGTCAGGTTGACACAGATCAAAGTCCAGTCCAGACCAGTCCATGCGTCGGCTTCGGCTGCTCCTACAGAGTACTCCTCGCTAGCAGTTGACAGAACGGACAGTCGCAGTTGCATCAGCCTATCGAGAGTTGAACTTCATCTGCCCGCAGGTAGAGCAGGTCCACCACTGCCGCTCCATTTCCGTGGCGCAATACTCACAGCGCCAAGTTGCTGGAGGTGCTGGTGCTGGTGCTGGGCCTGGAGTTTTGGGCTGGCGGGGAGCCGCCGCTGCTGGGCGCTGAGCTGTTGTTCGCCGTGTCTCGCGAGGGTTCGTCTTCGTCCTGGGCGGACTGCTCGTCAGGTCTATCACAGCCGGCCTCGGCCCAGGCTGTCTCGGCGTCGCCGGCGCGTGTATCGTTGTGCCGCTGCGCTCCACCCCGCAGGCACCGCAGCACAAGAAATCCTGAGGGTTGTGCAGAGTGCATATCGAACAGATCCAGAACCGCTCGCCGATGTCTAGCTGGCCAGTAGGCGCCGCTCTCTGGTCACTGGTAGCATTGCTTCTGGCGCCGCTGCTGCTGCTGCTGCCTAAGTTTCCATCAAACGATACCCCCGTGTTCCCAGTTCCTTTCATGACCTTCTCCGCAGGCGATGGATTCATATATGAACCGCCGCCCAGATTGGCCATCTCGTCTTCCTGAGCCAGCTCCCACAGAGCCTGCGCAATAGCAAGGTCGTTGGCCTCGTCCTCCTCCGCCTGGGTGCGGAAGCCGTTCCTGGACGCCGTATCGGCAATGGCGCGAATCTCATTGTCGCTCAGCTTATCCGTGCCACAGCCCTGGAGGGCCTTGTTGCGCTTCTCAGCCGCCGCCGCAGCCGCTTGGCGCAGGTTCCGACCTGGCCTTGGCGGCCGCGACACATCACCTCCGCCAAGCCGCAGCCCCGAGCCGCAAGTCAACTGCTCGTGAGCCTTTCGCTTCTCCGCCGCAGAGCGGGCGAGCCGCTGCACCTCGCGGAGCGGCAGTGCCTGCCTGCCGCCCAGCCGATGGCCCTCGGACAGGAACCCTTCGCCCGTGTAGCCCTTGAGGAGAAGGCCTTGCCATTCGTCGCGCAACTGGTCCCAGAGGGCGTGGAACTTGCCGTCGTGAGGCCCGTGGACAATGTGGCACAGCTCGTGCAGCATCGTGTCGACGACGCTCTCGGTAGGGAGGAACTGGTTCTGGTCCTGCGGATACCGTAGCCGCAGGCATATCTTCATGCCGCGGTTGACATTGAGGCCTGCCACCGGTCAGTCAGACTACCAGTTGGTCGAGCTATGCATCCAAGTACATGCGCACCGAGTAGGTTTGTCTCGTTGGGATAGAATTCGGCCAGCTCCGCAACTTTCCACCCACGGTTCCGCATGATGGGCTTCACAAGGGAGGCCACCTTTTTGAGAGTGTTCAGCGCCTCATCTGCACGGCGAAAGTGCGCGAGGTGCGTGTAGGACCGAATGAGGGGATCGTGTTCCGGCATCTTGACTCTGTTCGGATATAATCTGTGTCCGCAATCTACGTAGAACCACGGCCGCTGAGCACGAAAAGAAGGATCTCCGAATATGGTGTTGCAAGGCAACGCAGTAAGTGGAAGTCGGAAGACAAAGCAGCCGCGGTCTACATGACTTCGAATGTCTATATGGTCTTCCAGAGACTCGCCACGTCACAGCAGATGCCTTGAGTCGTGTCACCACTCAGGCATCTCGGCCCTTGCCATGTTCACGATTGGGGTTCGACGGCTTTCTAAGCATCATTGAAGGTAAGGCGCAAAGTCTACGCGGCCTGATGACTAAGCCCCGGGGCGGGTGAATGAGCAGCACCCTTTGGCTTTTCAGGAGTAATCTCAGCAGAAAGCCGATGTTCTGGCAGAGGGTGGCTACTGGGTTTAAGTGCAGCTTATTTGTGATGTTTCCGCCTCGAATCTGCGGATATGTGATTCAAATACGTGAAAAGTGATGAAGAGACGTTGAAGTGACCGAGGTCATTGGGTATGATACGCCCCTGAGCCGTGGTGAACACACATGTACATGCACCTTACATCTAAAAGACAGCTTACAGGAGACGCATGGATACTTCGACAATAGAAAGTCGACTTTGTTGCTCAGAAGCAAACACTGCGTTTGCCAGCTCTGTAAAGTAAATTTGACTCACTCACAGATTCCAACCGTACGAGAGGTCAAAGTGACACTGTCGTGCACCCTCCATCAGCAGCACTCATTGATGCCTTTCGAAACATGGAAGTCCTTGAAACTTCTAAAGCATCTACATCACCACGATCCTCTGCTAATTGTAGCACTGATAATATGATGGCCACTTTCTCCCCTTTTTTGAACTGTACTTGCCTATCCATCTCTCGTCGATACAGTACCGATACCGAAAAGATCCAGAGCTATGTAGAGGCAAGGACACACTGTGTATTTGCACCTTTGGCAGGTCACAGTTGTATAAGCCCACCAGGTGCCACACGGACCCTGAACGAACTGAGGTGCCTAGCAGATGACATGACAGCAAGCTCTCACAGCCAAACATATACCACCCTCGAGGATCTTGGGTCCCCTTGTATCTCAGCTGTCACAACTACAAAGAGCGGAAGTATCCCCGTTGACACTATTGATCCGCCCTACAGATGGATGTGAACAGGGACTACGGAGTTTGGAGGGCCGTTCGTACTTGTAAGCACAGGCTTGATCATTTCTCTCTCAATATGCATGCTATATGTGATAGCTGTGGTGCGTGTGGCCACCTGATTCGGGCCGCTGAGAGACAGGTCAATGAGATGTTAGTATTGTCTTCTCCTCTTCTCCTCATGGTGTGGCCAAAGCTAGACGATCCAATAGGAGTCAGCTCATGGAGATTCGTCATTAGTTACAGAACAGCATCACTCGTCAGTTCTCGTCTCATCAGTCCGAGACATGACAGGTTGTCCCTTGCTACTGTGGAGAGGTGGGATGGTCCAACCGCAACGGGCTCGTTCGGTCGTGCTCCGAACACCCAAGGACAAGACACTCTATGTATGCACTTACAGGTAGAGGCTTATGGCATGAGGCACGTACATATATACATGCTGTTCATGCGATGTGTATCTATCATATTTCACTGATCTATGTCTCTTAGAGTGGCATCTCACATCATCCAACGAGTCCTCCTCTTTTAGCCGCCCCTCGACTACACGCGTACCGACCGGGGTAACATCAGCATTCAAGGGATATCAGCACCTGAAGCGATTTCTCATAATGTCCTGACACAAGTGTCACTTGGCGAGTGATCTCACACCTAGGGCTCAGAGTTAAAGGCAACAGGCTGGCGGAATGGGCAATCTGCGAACGGTGTGGCCTTAGCACATGCAACCTATATACAGAAACACTACCAGGCTCACAGTCATTCTCAATCTCATTTGGCTTATATGCACAATTACTCGCAGTAACAGTCTCCTAAACGCGCGAGTACCATAGACGGGGCGTGGTGCAAGTTAACTTGGATCTGTACGACTCTTGCTTGACAATTCACATATGGTAGAAGTAGAAGCACCCATGAGTCATGACGTATAGTCGCGAAGCCTGCTAGAAGAGACTCTTCTCAATCCGTGCGACCCAGAGGCAACGCAGATGCTGTAGAGGCTTTGAAAGGATGTATTCACACTAGGGTAGATCAACTTTCAATTAATCAGCGTAAAGTGGGCAAGATGCAAGCTACAACGGCTGATGGCCGCGGAAGATCAATCTCGAGAATCTCATGTCCAAGTAGAAGTCGCCGGATCGTCTCAGGGTCCAGGCTATATACAAAAGGAAGCGTCGGTAACCGCATTTCTTAAGAGGACTTTGCCGGCGCGCCGGTCTTTGTGCAATCACTATGTCCATTCCAGACTTCAGTCAAAGAGAACGAATTATCAGTAATTTACGGCTCTGTTTGAGGTTGACAAATGCGAGAGATTTCCCAGGGTTCTGGCCGCACGAGTTCCTAAAGCCAATTCTCTGGGTGCAGGCTATTCTTAACCCCTGCCGGCATAACCAGGGTGAACATGCTTTGCTGAAAGATCGGCAGGATCTGTCAGAGTAGCCATGAGGCCTGTACAGACAATCTCAGGATCATCGACACGGGCTTTGACCACAGTAAAGGAAACTCGAGCAGCAGTGAAAGTATCAGCAAGAGCTTCATCAAGATCTCATTCCTTCGTCGTCTCTCTCTGCTGACTCCTCTTGCTACCCGTAAAATCCGCCTCCTCGACAACTCCACGAAGCTTTGCGGGTCGACTCTTGTCAGCGGCGTGATAGTCCAAGACAATCTCGCCTTCCTGCCATACCCTGGCCTCCTCTCCTCCCCTTGAGCCGTTTGGCCTACGAGGGTTTGACGCCAATCTCGGCCTCGATCTCGCAGCGTGAGCGGCCTCTACCCAGGAAGGTCCCGATATAGTTTTGTTTGCTTGGCATCCGAGATTATACAGAATAATCTCAAGCATGCGGAAACTACGACCTGTTATGAGGCGAATGGCCTCACAATCCAGCACATACGACCATAGGTAGTGGAAAATTCGGGGTCCCGTCTGCTCCCCCATAGACAAGCCACTAACCGGCAGATTAGTAGTCAGGTGGGTGACCACTGGCGAACACCGGCTGTTGTATGTCTTTTCATTTTTGCCTTTTTTTTCTCATCTTTTTCTGCTCAGTTCTCGTTGCGTTGTGAATCGGATGGAGATGATGTGAAAGGGTGGTGGTTTGAAAGTAGAAATGCGAGCAAAATGAGGGGCTGTAAATGCACACGGTGTGATTTACTTAGACGCACTGTACTAGAGAGGCTGATTGGGTGTTTCATTTGACAGACGTCTTTGCCTTTCAAAATCCGTAATTGTTTCATATCTATTCTGTCATAGTACCTAACTCCACGTCAAACTGCGTCTGTATTGAAAAAGTTTAACGGGTATTTCCATAGGTGATATGGAATGATCAAAGACACTCCCTCACTGACATGAGAATGTACCCGGCCAATCGTCAACCCGCTGGGTCTACCAGTGAAACTTGCAGCTCTGGATTACGGCTTCAAGTTTTCCAAATCAAGCAGAGTGCATGCTTTAACGCAAGTGCTATATATGGTTGGAGTTAACCTCCAGAAGAATGATTACACTCAGTTGAGGGATACAAGAAGATCTCCTAAGCAGGTTGCTTGTTGATTGAGGGTTTCGATGCCGACTAAACACCGGCTTCATCTACCCGAGTTCGCCGTCCGTTCCGGCCCGTCTGTATCGTACCTTCTATCCGCAAGTCTCGACCACAAAACAGAGCAACACCTCACGGATTCGGCAGTGGCCGAGAGACTTATCTGCGAGCCAACTGCATCGTGCTGTTGGCTCTAGCAACAGACTATTGGCCCAAAGTCGCATTTACACGCCCTCATGCTGCATCTTTCTCCAGTCATGCTCACAGCAATTGGAAGCCTCAGATGATGCCAACTGAGTCACTAGACGCCGTCCCCAGATGGACTGCGACGCTGCCTTATCATGAGTCCCAGAAAGGCAACGAATGACAGGGGCCGAGAAGCCACGCGCCCAGGGTCCGACTGTCCCTTGCGCATGTTGCTAGCGAGAAAAAGTGTTTGCACGGGCAGGGCGACACTGCCTCAGAGGCGATATGGCACCACTTCTCAACGTTACTCTTCTCCTCTCTTCAACCTCCTTTCTTTCTGCTGCAGGATGGCAGGCTGAGATCCTTATTCGCTTCTTTTATCATTCATTCATTGAACTCCGCAGGGACCGTCTCTCTGGGGCTGGCACCCAAAGACGCCACTTTTGTATTCGTTTTTTCCCTCTTAAGTTTGTCGACGCCCGATCATTGTTGGCTGACGCTGAGAGTTTCTGACCTCACCTGAACTCTAATATCCCTTCCTTTCGTTTCCTCCCTTGCTGAGCCCTATATGTATCCCTCTTGCGGAGATCCGTCTCGTTTATAACAACTTTGCTTGTCTGCTGTGCCTCAACAGTAGACAATGCAAGCAAAACGCCTTCTGGTCGCTCTCCTGGCCGCCTCAGTCACCCATGCGGCCCCCATTGAATTTGACGACAAGAAGATCTTTGTCGTTTCGCAGAAGCCGGCCCTGGCATCGTCATATAAGCCTCAGGCCAAGAGCGCAACACTGCTGGCCAATGTCACGGATCCCGACCTCAGCCGCGATTCGTGCGGCTCGGTGAAGATGGGGAACCGGACGTTTTGGACCTGTCGAGACACGTCCATCCGCATCCCTGACACTGACCAGTACGGCTTCGTCTTTGCCAACTCGGTCGGCTGGACGGACTTTCGCCAGGATGGGGCGCCTGATATTCAGACCAGCGGGCCGGTTGGAGCAGGATCGGACGGCACCAATAACGTCCTCCTTATGAAGGGCCCGCGGCCAACTCTGCCTACGTTCTACCCCTTGGGTCCCAACATGTGCCCAAAGTCAGGAATATGTGCCGACGGGACAACCAGATGGACTGGCTGGCCAGACTCACCACCATTGGTCACAGACACGGCTCAGGATGGAACCGTCACGGCTTATACCTGGGTGTCCAGCAACCACATGTCCACCACTACGCTGGAGGTACTGACGCCTCAGCCTTCCACCACTCTCTACAAGATGACTTACACACCCAACACCGATCCGGATGTGATTCCGGCCGTAACGACTGTGGATGAAGCCTTTTGGGAAGAGCACGAGATCGGATACGGAACCTATGGCAACGTCGTCAAGGGGGAGTACGCCTATCTCTACGGACTGCTGCGGCCAGGAGGAGGCGTCGCTCTAGCACGGGTCCCCGTCGGCAGCATCGAGGACAAGAGCAAGTACGAGTACTACGTGCGCGGCAACTGGACAAGCACCAAGCCGGCCATCAACGACACGACCGCCGCGGTTCCCAACGCCGGGACGACAGGGCAGGGCACCTTTTACTACTCGGAACGGGCCCAGTCGTACGTCTGGATCGGCCAGGCCAGCCCCAGCATCTGGGCCGACTTCTACGTGACGACGGCCCCCAGCGCCGAGGGCCCCTGGACGACGCCATACCTGCTCTACTCGGGGCCCAACGGCGACGGAGACCTGCCGTCGTACAGCCTGCAGGCGCATCCTCACCTGCTGCGCGAGTACGACGACGGCATCTATCTGACGTGGACGCAGTACTTCAAGCCAAGCACGTACACTGCATATGTCACCCCGCTCGTGTACGTTTCGTTTGTCTAGGGCAGAAGCATTTCTGGTGCAGGGCTGGATGGAAGTGGGCACATGCAGATGATGTTGTTGTTGATGATGATGATGATGATGATGATGATGGTTGGAGAGCCACTAAAGTGATACCCACGTTGAATGCGAGTGAGTGAGGCGTGCATCAATGCCTTACATGGACATGGGTATGGACACATGTAGGCATCTACCACGTATCTTCTGGGGCAGATGCAGATAGCTACTGTACATACGTACATACCTACATACATCTTTATAGATAGACCGGGGTCAGGAGCAGGAGGGGCATTATTCAGAGATATGATACTAGATACTACAGCGGTAAATGACTGGAGGTTACAGTGTATGCAGATCCATCAATTGTTTTGTTTTATGCCTGTGGAGTCTGGGGTTTACGAGGGGAGAAAAGGGGGGAAGATGCCTGCAGCTTGACAGCGTCTTGTAACAGCCATTGAATGAGATGCCCCGTCTGTCTGGAGAGACGAGAGAGCACTGCAACCTGCCAACAGAGCCCTGCTCCCGTCCCAAAGTACCATCAATGCATATCGGCTCATGCTGTTTGCATGATACTGGGGCTCATCATCCGTCCCAGATGCCCTGGGCGGTGAGCTGCAGCACCTCGGATGAATAGAGCCCACATGTGACACGTGTGAGCCTGTCGACGTGTGTTTTGAGATGAAATGCTGGCTGTCTATCACTCGTGAGAACCCAATTTCCCCTCATATTGGACAGCACGGCTCATGCATACGTGCCTTACTTGTCAATCTCACTCACTTGCGCCGTCCACGTAGCTAAAACCAATACTACTACTCGAGTATACTTGTACAAGTGAAGCAAATCACCAACTTCCCCGGCCCTTCAATCGCCTTATCAGATGCGTTTCCATGTCTTCTCCTCATCAGCGCCGCTAGCCCTAGACAAGCACGCCTTGTCCTCCCCATAGCCGTGCAGCAGCCACCAATCACAGGACCGCT
The DNA here is from genome assembly GCA_020002365.1 of Trichoderma gracile. NCBI lineage: Eukaryota > Fungi > Ascomycota > Sordariomycetes > Hypocreales > Hypocreaceae > Trichoderma > Trichoderma gracile. The sequence goes on from JAINEY010000008.1 coordinate 450,206, forward strand.
CCGCCCGCTATAGCGCACCCATAGCGCCCTGTAGCGCCCTGTAGCGCTCGCTTCCCTCCCTAAAGCCGCATTCGGGGCCCCGTTAGCCGGACCAGCTGGCCGTTACTCCACACCGTCTCGTGAGAAGCCTCTGCCTCTGAATACCGTCATCAGGCTCAGAGCCTAACCAGAGCTTTTTTTTTCACCTCTGCTTGCTCCTCCTCCTCTTCTTCTACCTCTTCCCTCTCTTTCCTCCTCCGTCTGTGACTTCTCTTGATTCTCCAGGCTTTCTATCCAGAGAGCCTCTCCCTCCTCGTCATGGCGTCCGACGGCAACCAGCAGGTGATGGACGTGGTAAATGCTCCCCCCTCGCCTCGATTTTTCCTCGCTGCTTCTTCCAGTTTTGGCGGCAAACAACCAGCCATCAACTCCTCCCATATAATTACAGCCGCGGCTAACTCTCTCAAACCTCCTTTAGCTGTCCACCATCTCGGGCCACTTCCGGCGCGTCACGGACAACGCCGCCGAGTTCATCGACAAGGGCGTCGACAAGGCCTCCGAGGCCGTCCGCGAGCGCCTGGCCACCGTCGACTGGCTGCCCGACATCGTCAAGCCGCTGCCCCCGCCCAAGCCCGAGGTCATCGTCGTGCCGCTGTCGACGCTCGAGAAGCTGCAGGGCTGGTTCGCGCGCAACAAGTACCTCATTGGCGCCGCCGTCGTCATCACCGGCACCGTCGCCTACAAGGGCTACCAGCAGAACAAGTACGTGCGCAAGGTCCGCCGGGCCAAGCGCAGCAAGAATGGCGGCCGCTCCGAGGTCATTGTCATTGCCGGCTCGCCCCGGCTGCCGCTGACCAAGACGCTGGCGCTCGACATGGAGAGGCGCGGCTTCATCGTCTTCATCGTGTGCAATGCGGTTGAGGACGAGGCCGCCGTCAAGTCCCTGTCCCGCGCAGACATTCTGCCCCTCACCATTGATACCACAAACGTGAGTTCTCTCGCGACGCTCCTTGACTGAAAAAGCATGGGTCATGAGCTAACATATGACAACTTTCAGCCTCCCAATGCCGGACTGGCCATCGAGCGCTTCGCCCACTTCCTCACATCTCCCCGAGCTCCCGGCCCCAACATCAAGCCTAACCAGCTGACGCTCAAGTCCGTCTTCCTCATCCCCAGCCTCCACTACCAGACGTCCCCCATCGCGACCATCCCGCCATCAGCCTTTGCCGACCTCTTCAACACCCACCTGCTGCAGCCCATCCTCACCATCCAGACCTTCCTCCCGCTGCTCACGTCAAGGCTCAACCCCGTCGGCGAGAAATGGGTCCCTCCCAAGGTCCTCGTCTTCACCCCGTCCATCATCTCCTCCATCAACCCGCCCTTCCACGCCCCCGAGGCCACCGTCTGCTCCGCCCTGTCGGCCTTCACCGAGGTCCTGACGGCCGAACTGCGCCCGCTCGACATCCCCGTCACCCACATGCAGCTCGGCACCTTTGACTTCTCCGGCTTCGTGCCCATCCGCACCGGCTCGCCGACCCAGGGCCTGGTCACCAACGCCGGCAACCCCGAGGACACGCTGGTCTGGCCCGACGGCGCCCGGCACGTCTACGGACGCAACTTTGTCGCCCAGACGGCGTCGGCCATCTCCGGCGCCCGCATCCGCGGCCTCAAGGGCAGCTCCCTCCGCCACCTCCACGCCACCGTCTTCGACGTCATCGACGGCTCCATCAAGGCCGACACGGTCCGCATCGGCCTCGGCGCCAGCATCTACGGCTTCGTCGGCCGGTGGGCCCCGCGGAGCCTCGTCTCGTGGATGATGGGCATCCGCAAGGTCGACGAGCTGTCCACCTGGAAGACGAGCTCGTACGAGGGCTCCGAGGACGGCAGCGACGACGGCGACGACGGTCCCGAGGGATCCATCTCCGAGAGCAAGGAGTTTATCGCCGTCCAATCCGACGACAACGTCTGGGGCTCGGGCGAGACGGCCAAGTGGGAGCAGCCTCCTGTTGATGCCCCTGCTCCTTGAACAAGTAAGTATGAAAACAAACAAAACAAAACACACAAAAAAAGAAGCATGAAAGCTGTTACCTTCGTTTTACAATGATGACACACACAACAGCTTGCCAAATCAGCATGGCCTCGAGCTGGAATCTATGGGTACACTACCTGGTATATGTGTATATATGTACCTATGCTGGAGGCCCGTATTTAACGATTGGATGTTTTATGTATGCATGGAAGGAAACCCACTCTGATCTCAACAAACGGTACATAGATACTCTCACGACTTTTCGAATTTACGCATTCATTCATTGGCTCAAGATGCTTTCATTGGTCATGCTGCCCGTCTCTCAAACCCGTATATGCACAAGTAAATAACGCCCATCTGTGATTGTTCCCTGACCTCATAGCCTCCGTCCCAATAGGGTATCATGAAAGATCTTCAAAGACTGTATATATCGTAACAGCCATGAGTCCTGCCCACTATCCATCTCGTAACTTCCCCAGCTTGCTTCTTCCGTCTTTTTTCCCGTTTCATCTCCACCGTCGTCAGCATCACTCTCAATGTCCCCTCCCCTGAACCTTCCCCGTCCACCACCACCCCTCCACCTCCCTCCTCCGCCCCTCCCATGCCGCCCATGCCCTCTATCCTCCCGTCCGTCCCTCTCCCCCCGCTCCCTGAACCGATCCCCATCGTCATCTCTTCCATACTGCTGCTGCTGCTGCTGCAGCTGCTGCATCTCCAACTTGAGCTCCTCCTCGCTCTTCTCCGCGCTCTTGGCCACCGGCTTCTCCAAGTCCTTGGACCACTTCGGATGCGCGCCAACTTTGCACTCCGGCCCGTCAGGGCAAAACCCCGCGAGATAGAAGACGCACAGCTTCCTCCGCACGTGCTTCTTCGAACACACCGGCCCCAGCGGACAGAAGCCCATGTCGTAGTGCGGACACGGCGGCAGCTTCGACAGCGGATCGACGTGCAGGTACAGACACTCCTCCCCGTTGGAGCAGTACCCGTTGCGCATGAAGAAGTTGCACTCGGGCATCTTGCGCAGGTTGTACTCGTGCAAAAACTCGCAGTGCTCGCCCTTCTTGCACAGCCCGCGCAGCCAGTGCTTGCACACGAGCGAGTTGAGCCCGCCCGTCGGCTGGTGCTGCTGGTGCCCGCCGCCGCCGCCGTGGCCGTCCCCGCGCGACCGGGCCCCGTCCGACACGTGCCGCTCCGAGCAGCGCGTCCCGTTGGGGCAGCTGCCCGCCTGGAAGGCCTTGCATATCGGCCGGTCCGCGGGGAGGCCGACCTGGTACGTCTGTCGGAGGAAGGGCGAGAAGCGGAAGGTGTAGGGCTGCGCGGCGTGGTTGAGGATGGCGTCGACGTGTTTCGGGTGCGTCGTTGTCGCGGCCATTGTGAGAGGCTTTGTGGTGAGTTGGAGGGCAGAAACGCCCCGATTTTGGTGGTTTTGGTTGACGGTGGACGAACTCCGGAACGATGGCTATCTTTGATGCGGAAATTTGGCCAGTATATGTCAATGGAGGGATCGCGTGAGAGAGACTTTGGGCCGTAGGTTCATGGGATCGTGAGACCGTTGGTGGAGTTGCTGTTGAGGAGCAATGGCGGAGAGTGCAGTGAGGTGGAAAGGCGAAAAGCTGGAGCTTGGATGGAGGAAGTCGAGGACGGTCGTCTAGACGTTGCTTGTGCTTGGCAGTCAGCCACTAGTGGCGCATTTGTCAGCCACACCTTCAGCCTTCTGGGCTTCTGATCACTCATATGTATCTTGCCATGCACGTCACGGCTTCCTAATCTTCCATGAGGCACAAGATTCCATGAACAAGTATTTGGTTTGCAGATGGATTCAACATGTATTACAATTTGTTTTGATTGGTAGACGTCCCAGCATCATACTCAACCACAGACCGTGATGGCCTCATAGGGATTCTCGGAAGACAACCGTCCTTGGCAGTGTCCCCGAAACCGAGATGAGGCAGCTATACGAAATAGAGCCGGTAACTAAGCGGCATTGCGGATGCCGAGGGTATTATAATGCCATATGAGTATCAAAAAATGCCTGGTAAACGAGACAAGGCATCAGGAATGAGTGACCGAGAGAAGAGGAAAAAAAGATGAAGAGACCGCCCGAGCAAACACGCGAACAAACAACCGATAAACAGCAGATAGACAGACAGACGCAGACTCGGCAAGCCTTTTGATACCAGCAATCAGCCCTGATACGCAATCTCTAATGAAGAACCCACAAGCAACTCCGCATGAAGAGAAGGAAAAAGCAAGAAATAAAAAGAAATCCATGCACCCAGCTGTCCCAAAGGGCCAGGCAGGCGTTCAAGCCCGGTCAAGGTAGTGATTCCATCCCAAGTCGAAAAGTTCCGTAGTCGTAGCAAAACGCCGTAAAAGGATGAGACAAGGCCGTTCAGTACAGAGAGTCGGCAAAGTCGCCCTCTCTTTTTTGAGCGTAGCACACGCAGCAGTTGACGTAGCGGTGGATCGAGGCGTCCTCAAGACTCTCTCGTGCCGCTTCCAACATAGCCACTCGCTGTTCCGGGGACAGGTTCAGAGCCGCCAGGGGCTTCGCTGCCATGGCGCCGAGGGAATCGTTGATGGTCGTCTTCATGAACACGCCGAGGGCCCGCAGGGTCTTGTCCCGCGGCCATGTTGATATCGGTACCTTCTTCGTGATGCAATGGACATTGCTAAAGCCCGTCTCTCGAAGAATCTGCTCGATATCGGTAATGGCAAGAATATTGATGCCGTAGACTCGCAGGCCGTCTTTCACCGTATCAAGGAACACTCGGAGGGGATCGTCGTCTTTCATGGTGCCATCGTCGCATCGGATCTCCGTCATGAGTTCGTGGAATTCGACCCAGCCGCCGTTCTTGACGTGTCTATCCGCCAATATCAGCCACCTTCCTTGATAGTCGATGCGCGTTCCACATCGTGAGCGGCGAGTACAAACGGGTATATCTTGGTAAGGAGACCCTTGAGGTCTCGCAAAACATCCGTCATCTGCCGGAAGTGAACCAGGTCGAACTCGGAGCCGTGGAGCCATTCGGGCTCTTCGCTGTCTTCGATGAACATGCGGACGTTGATGGGTACCCATGATGGCTGAATCGGTGACAGGTCGGTGCCGATAACGCTTGCGCTCGGATGCTGGTCAGCAACTACCAGGAGGATGTCAGTCAGTCAAGTGCGCGCAAGACGAGTCGATGCGCCGCCAGTAAGCATGGAGACGAAAGTCATGAGCGCTGTAGTACCATCAATAGGCCAGATTCCTGTCCCGTCGGCTGATTAGCAAAGTAGGCGACGACTGCGCGTCAGCTTGGCAAGCAACTCACCAATTCCGGTGCCGATATCTATAATCTTCTGAGGATGGCCGCCAATGTTGGAATAGAATAAATGCCCTCCCTAGTCCCCAAAACATGTAAGCATTTCGTCACCCAGTCGTTCCGACACGGCCGAAGGAATCGGTATCGGTGATGGATGCTGGCGCAAGGGGCCAGGAGACAAAGGAAAATCCCCGCTTCGTCCGGACGTACCATCAGCTGGAGAAAGAGAGCATGGACAGTTTCCTCTCTATGCCGCTCGACCTCGTCGTTCGGCATGGGATAGATGCCTCTGCGGAAGCCGTGATAGCGTCGCCCGTACGCAATCTCATCTTCGTAGACGCTTGGCGGCACCGACGTGGACGGCCCTGACGACACCTCCCAGCCGCTCTCGAAGTCGCTGCTGGCGTCGTTGACGCCCGCAAAGCCGGCCTCGGCCTCGGCCTCGTCGTCGGCGTGGTCGAGCTCGAGCTCGGTCCGCGTGGTGACGCTCGTGGCATCCGTCACCGACGCGGTTGACACCAGCGAAAACGTGGTGTCATCGTCGTCATACATGGTGCCCTAGAATCCCTAGATGCGTGTGGGTAAGAAGCTGAGTTGGACTTGAATCCAGCCGGAGCCATGACCCTTTGTTTGGCTTAAGAGACAAGACGGTTAAGACCGAAGTGGAACCTTCAAGCTCCACCGTTGAAGATTAGTCCTTTTCCCTTGTTCCCTGCCCGAGCACTAGCAGGCATTTCCGGTCCGTCCAGATGAGGGGTCCCCTAATTACCTTAGGGTGCTGAACTAGCAGCCTGCCTCTTCTCTTGTCTCTTCCGCCTGAAGCGTCTTTGGCATCCAACTGCCGAGGGGGAAAGAGGCCCGGCGACGGTGACAGCTTGGCAGCTCGGTCGCGGGTATAACAAGTGGCTGGACGAGCTCGAGGTGCTCCTTTGTCTTCGTGGCGCTAACGGGCCGAGTAGGATTTCGAGAGGCTCGGGCCAATGGTTGGTGTCGGATCAACTCGCAATCGCCTCGGTTCTCACATACAATCGAAGTTGTGTGTACTTCATACCGAAGGAGCACGGAGTAGTGATACTCGGCAGATACCTGATGAGTACACTCGTGGGTTGACCGTCAATCTGAAGAGTCTGCTCCTTGGATCCGTCCAGCCTTGCTTTCCATCTTCAGAGCCGATCTTTCAGGTCAACCATGTTCGACTTCTCATGCAGTTCGTGCACGCGTCTACCGTCCTTTCGCATAGCCAACAGGCAACGGTTGAACGAAACAAACTCGTGTCACTGGGCTGAGGAATAGAGCCCGAGGGTCGTGTTTGCCCTGCAGGCGCGCAGAGAACCATGCACCGTTCACGTACTTGTAGGTAGTATGTAGCAAGCTCGCTTATTACGTCGTTGTCGTGGATACAGCTTGTACTCGCACGAACTCTGTACTCTGTTCAGAGCCATACCTGTAGGGGTGAGCATGGATATGACCATGAACACGGCACAGTAGTGCCTTTGACACATACAGGTAGCTGAGGTATTTTCCCAGCAGTTTCTGCCAGAACAAGCAGAAGGAATGAAAGCTGATCCGGGCCCGCCCTTCAACAGCGTCATGTTGCGATCAGCTCAATGCCATTGTGATGAGAATGGCGTAGCATTGCTTGGTGGTCGTTGTAAGAGTCATGCCGGGGGTAACGCTCAGGTACAAACGCGGTAACTGTGATGTTTGCGATACAACGCCCGCCGATGCCTTCCAGTTCCGGGGGCATTGAGAGATGTCCAGAAGCACCCCGGCAGCATCCGAGATCCTCCCCGAGCGGCACGCAACATACATATCGCTAGTGATGGAGATATGCGGCTGCGGAGGATGCGCAAGCGGGGAAATGTCGAAAAATCTCGAAGAGTGCCATCACGGTCGGGGAATATCCAAGCCGTGATGTGCTTGGCTCGTCTCGTCCCTCGTTTTTCCTCCTATCACAGACTGCAGAAACAGGGTGCTGCAAGTCCAGCATTGATAGACATGCGATTCTCTTGGCCTATCAGGGGGGGCTGCGCCTCTGGTCCGAGCGGGCTGTGAGTCGCAGTTTGCCCCGTACCCTGTTGGTTTCATTTCATAAGAGTAGTGTTGGGCCAAGATGAGCCGCGGTGGAGGATAACTGCGTAGCATATCTTGGGCACAGCAAAGTTCTAGCAGTCCACGTGAATGCCTCGTGGTCACCTTTCGGGCCTGAACAACAATCTCACCAGATTGTCAACATTCGCTATCGGGCACCAAGAGGGAGTATGCTTACCGACTGAGTACGACGTGCTTTCACAATAACCGTCTCCCATCATCTTCCATGGATCTCTTGGGCAGCCAAGCGTCAGACTGGCGGACAGGGAATGGCTAAATCGGTGCCTGTCTTTGCTGGCATACGACTTGAAAACTCCTGATGCGCCTCTTCTTTTGCTCACGTGAACGGAGCACTGATAGCAGATCAAAACGTGGCATTCACAAAAGGCTTCCAGTCAAGACGCAGAGACGCCTGCAATAGATGATTTGGTGTCCACCAAACAGCAAGGATCATAACCTCTTTTCCCCGCCTCACCTTGCTTTCGGAGACTTGTTCATGACCGCTCCTTACTTTTAAGGAGGTATTCCTACACCGGTCAACGGTAACGTACGTGACAACAGGGGCTTTCAAGCCGGCGCGGAAGTTTGTGCAGTGTCTTGTGCACCATCCTGTCTGTACTCGCATAGCTCGTGCAGCGGCTGACGTCGTGAACTGGAGCAAAGACATGAAACCGATGTGAGCTGAGCATCGGGTCGCCGCAACGGATGCAACGCCAAGGGGTAGGACGATACTCGACACGCACAGAAGACCCTCCCGCCAAACCTTGGAGCGTTTCATCAATATCATTGGCTTCTAGAAGTTTGCGTTCATGGTAGTCCTAAGATGGGCGAGGTCCAGAAGCCCACGGTTGAGGCCTCAAAGTCGGTGTAGTAAACTTGGTCACCTGGAGCTCGTCATGTGCCTCCCGAGGGCTCAGTTCTGGATATGGGGCTCGGCTCAGCCAGCAGTCAGGCATGAACAGCGCAACTCAGCTTAGGGCCGTGGCTCGGTGTAGCCAAGCGCAGCTGCCACAATACCAAGCCAATATTAGTAGTCACGGCTTCTCCTGCGTATGCAATCTATGCACATCGTATGAGGAGCATGATAGTCAGCCGAGATTCTGCACTTGGTAAGCACAGGAATGAGCATGGCCTACCATCAACGATGAACGGTCTACCTTACCTATCCGTTCATTGGTCAACCTGGAGAGGAGGAGACGGAACCGCACATAGTAGCAGAGGGGGCAAAAATTCCCTCGATGGAGAAGTGACCACTCTCTTCTTTGTCATGATTCTCCATACAGAACAGCATAATGGAGGGTTTATCGCTTAGGCTCTCAGCCCACAGGAGGAAATTGCCTGGAGATTTACAATCTCCTCCCGGCGGACTTGGTACGTATCGTGACAGCACTCAGGCGAAGGGAGAGCGACGAAGGAGAGAAGAGGAGAGAAGTGAAGAGAAGAGAAGCGAAGAGGAGCAAAGAGGACAGAAGAGGAGAGAAGAGAAGACGAGAAGACAAGAACGAGGCAATGGAATCGGAAGCAAGGAAGGCGCAGAGGAGGAAAGAGTGGTTGATGCCTGAGGGTGCCCGGATTCACAGCCTTGCGCGGCAGGTTGACTCACCCTGCACTTGCCAATCAACCACAGCCTCAGCTTTGACCTCTCCTCTCTCCTCCCCCCGTCTTCCTTGTTCGCTTCGCTCTCGCACAGATGCGATATTCCATGACAGAGCGAGGCCCAATCATGCCCAACCAGGCCATACAACAACGGCATCCTGACCAACTACGGGCTATGCCGTGTCGTGTTGTGTCGTGTCGTGTCGGCTCCAAGCCGTCATTTTCAGTCTCCAGAGTTCATCTTGCGGTCGACTTCTTACTTGTCTCACGCTGAGCATTCCACAACGCCCATCGCTTGCCAGCCAGCTCCATTGGTCAGAACGTCTTTTTCTCGTACAATTCGACAAGGCATACCCTATTGCGTACTTTCCCTTCGCAACCAGGCCGGCGGGGATGCTTCGGTGGCTTCGATGGCTTCAATGAAGCAAGGGAGCGACTCCACGACCACTTCGGCCTCGCCGTCTCGACATTCTCGTCTCACCGTTGACGCATAGCCACCGGAAGAATCTGACGCACTTTGAGATGATAGGTGGCATGAGTTCTGGTCGAGGCAGTCGGTCAAGAACGTCTCACCACCTCTCGGAGTGTTGGCTCGCCTCGCCATACTGGGTTCTGACGGAGAGCCATCGTCGAGGCATCGGGCTAGTATCGCATTAGCCTGTCTCATTCCACGGCTGCCGACACGAACCGACGCCCAAATATGACATTACGAAGCAAGGAAGATGAAGCCGGCGGTCAAGAAAAGCAGCAAACACGAATCGCCTTTGCCATTCACGAAACAGGCTGTAGCCACGGCGCTTAGGAGGTTTCTGTGAAGTCCCAAACCCGATCTAAGACGACGACAAACATGGGTGGAAGCAGCCTAAATTTAGGACCCAGAGTCCGTGCGGCTGGAGTGAGAAGAGATCCCAGAGAAGACGATGAATGGCAAGGACAGGAAAGAGATAGCCCAAACAGGGCAATATGGCAAGCTTCGAGAAGGCAATTGACCACTGCCGCCGCCACTGCTGTCAGAAAAAAAAACGTGATAGCGAGATCTGGTTTAGGACGGGCCTTTTGGGACGAATGTCCACCTCTCCGGCCGAGCTATCAAGCGTCCATCGTGTCCAGGGCTCTCAACGGGTCACATCACAACCCCTCCACTGGAGTCAGATCGCCGATGGCCCAGTCAATTACGAGCGCAGGCATGCTCTGAACTGAGCATGGGCGAACAACGAGGGGGAAATGGCTCTACCTGGCATATTCGTGCGAGGGAAGGGTACCACGTTCACCAGGTATCCATCCCATACAACGTTGGAGCAGACTGGACGACTGGGTCCGCCAGAGGTGGCTCATCAACGCGGCCAGCAGGTACCGGCTCCATCCAACACTCTCCTCGGATCTAGCCATCCATCCCACGCATGCTGTCACTGCCTCTGTCTTTCTCTACATGTCATTCTCCTCCTGGCACGCAAGTCAGCAGTTGGGCTCCCCGCAATTATGTCATGCATCGTGGATGGCCTCGTCTCTCCCTGGCCTCTGACCACTCCTAGGCGCTGCTTGGGACCCTCATCTCTGTTTTTCCTGTGCGTAATTTGCATTCTTCTTGGTGTCCCGTATCTGCGTTCTCAGTGCCCAAGACACCTCGAAGCCCCGGTCCCCACTGCGACCTGCTAGTACTCGACTGTTACCCGTCCCACTGGCTGGACCGCGCTGGTGTTTTTTCTCGGCCCAGGGCCTTGACTTCCTCTTGCTGTATCGGTGTATGCTCGTATGGGTGAGCGCTCCGTACGACGCCGCGCGTGGATGGTGTTTGGCAAGCCATGCCCCCCAAGAGACACACGACACGCCGGCACCGAGCCCCAGCACGGCCGCCCACCCCCTTGATGCCTAACCTGAGTTGCTGTCTTGGTCCCTTGGTCTTCCGGAGCTAGCCCGCCCCGAGTAGTACGTCTCCTCCGGCAGGGTCTCTGGGATTGGATCTTCACAATGTTGCCGATTTACTACAAAGCTATCCCATGCTGCTGCCTCGTTTGTTTTCTTCCCTCATCTCGAAAGACTCCGAGAGCCATCCCCTTGGCGCTTCTCTATGTGCTCCAAAGACTCGGCTCCCAATTGATGAACCCGTTGACGGCCACGGCTATTCCTGAACGACGCCGTCCCTGCTCCCGACATTGCCGTTCACCTCCGGCTTCCTCTGGCCGTGAACCGACAGCAACATCCGCGAACCGACAGCAACATGAGCGACGTCTCACGCAAGTCACGGATGGCCACCAGTGTGGCCAGAGTCATGTACACCAATGCAGTCTATTTCCCTAGCAGCAGGATATACCAAGGTGATTCGCCGGGCATGCTCAATTACAGCTGCATCAACCACGTGTATTATGCTTATGCCAGCGTGACCGCGGATGGCAATGTGCTGGTGAGTCCCTGATGAAGAGCCTGCAAGCCACCATTGTCATACTAGTGGTTTCTCCCTGAGCTCCTGCTCGGGACATGGTTGAGAAGATTTCACCTGCATGATGTTGCTCGGCTGGCTGACTTTTTGTGACGTGTGGCCCAGCTTGGCGATGAGTGGGCCGATGCGAGAGCGCCAGTGGACGGCGTTCAGGGTGGCTTGGGGTCCTTGATGTATCTCAAGCAGAGGCACCCTCACCTGCAGGTTGTCTTGTCCATTGGCGGCAGCACGGCGTCCGAGGTGTTTCCCATTGTTGCGTCGAGCACCCTGCTCAGGGACAATTTTGCCCGGTCCGCCCTGGGCCTTGTTGAAGCTTCCGGGCTCGACGGCATCGACAGTGAGTACAAGACTCTCTCAGACAATGTCATATACACAGTCACACGTTCACTCTCCAACACTCTTCTATTCCACTCACTCTTAACGACTCATCCTAAGCCACCTCTCCTCAATCTCGCTCTAGCCCACTACTAACCGGACGATGGCTGGATAACTAGTTGCGTGGGAGTTCCCGTCCGAGGCCAAACATGGTCAAGACTTCCTGGCCCTGCTGGCAGCAGTCCGAATCCATCTGCCCGAAGATCGCTTCATCTTGACCGCAGTGCTTCCTGCGGCCAAGGAGGTCCTCCAGCTCATCGATCTGGCGACGGCAGCCGAGTATCTCGACTACATCAACCTTGTGGCGTACGATTTCTTCGGCACATGGACGTCCAAGAGCGGCCATCACGCACAGCTATACACGATGAACAAGGACGAGCCGTCAGCGTCGTCCGGCGTGGCGTATCTCATGGCCCAAGGGTTCCCTGCAAAGAGCATCCTGCTGGGGATCCCTACATACGGACGAAGCTTTCTAAAATCCAATGGGCCCGGACAGGAGTTTAACGGCGTCGGTGGCCATGACGGCACTTTTGAGTACAGCGAACTACCACGCAAAGGATGCAAAGAGATTGTGGATAGACGCTATATTGCGGCCCAATGCGTCGGCGGCGATGGGGGTTTTGTCACGTACGACAACCCCGACACGGTGAAGGTGAAGGCGGAATTTTGCAAGCAAAAGGGCTTAGGGGTTTGTGGAGCTCATATTCATCCCAAAGAAACGGTCAGAAGATTACCTGCTAACGCGCAAGCTGTCTGCGTCGTCGGCAATATAGGGCCTCTTCTATTGGAACGGACCGGCGGATTCTCGAGATCAATCTCGAAGCCTGATCGCGGCGGGTTTCCGCGCCCTGCACACGTCTTGATGAGGCGGTGCTTCCACACGATGATTATGACGTCTTTTTCTTATTACTTTTTTTTTTTCCTTTCCAGCCTGATGCATATAGAATTTTCATGACGCAGACATACGCCCACGTCGCCTTACCGCTATTGTTGACAGGAACCGACGGAAGGGAGGGGGGTCGTCTTGTGCAAGCAGCAGCATGACTCGGACATCTTCGCAGCAAGAGCCTGTCAGCCATTGTCCCGTTCTGCGGTACGGTGACGGATCTTCTTTCTGGGCAGGGCAAAACGAGAAGAGCCAGAAAAGAGGGAAACGCAAGCTCGATGGGTACGTATGCGGGCGGGCAGAGAGAGGGGAGCCAATATCTTTCGATTGATATCCCTTTATAGACTATCAAATAGATGGGGAACAGGCGTTTGATTTTCATCTGTCTTTCTTTGGATGCATTTCTCGGATGGGGGAAAAGCCTAATTACAACAATCTTTCTGTTTCCGTTGCTCCTCCTTCTCTGGCCCGTCTTTCTCACTCCCGCACTACTGAGGAGCTTCAGTGTGGCCAGTACACTCTCGCCTCGAGGCCTTCCGCCACTTGACGACTTGATGGGCACGAACCACACGGACGGGTCCATGGCTATTCATAGCGTCATTATGTATATTGCAGCGTCACTGGAAAAGGCACGTCGAAGCAGCCAAGAAGATTTTTTTGTGGCTCCGGGCAGAGGAAAAACGTCACTGAGCAGAGCGGTGCGTTTCAAAGCCAAGTCGGCACGCCCAACTGGGGTAAGAAGGTCGTCTTGGTCTGCAGATGGAAATTTGGGACCCTCCCCTCCAAAGCAATGCAGCTTGTTGCGGTGCAGAAAATCGGGCCCGAGAGCCTTGACTGGCCGAAGGGGTTGTCGTCGAGAACGGGCCAACGCAGGATCGGTGACGGTTTGGTTGACAGAAAGCCGGGACGCACTGGAGCGGAGCGGCTGTGGCCGAGGTCGGGCTACCTTGGGCGACAAAAAGGTTCTCGACTCGAGTGTTGGGACTGGTGGAACTGTGCTGTCAATAAGGTCGGTTGCCATTTGCGAGCTCCCCATGGTGCTAGAACGCAATCGAACGAAGGGCTTCGACCAGTCTTCGCTCCGTCCCGCACGTCTGGCGCCGTTGTGAGCTGAGGAGAAGCTGCAGGATCTGCTGGCCTTTTTGAGAGCCCCTCTCTCCGTCTCTCTCTCTCAGTCTCTGACGCAAAGGTTAGCATGAGGAAAAGACGCCGTGCTAATTCGGATGCTACTGATATCTGGTATTGGTCCTTTGGGAGTGTGAGCAGTGGCTAACACACTTGGCGGCCACCACGACTTAATGCCGCCGGTGGGCATCACGCCAACAGCAGCAACAGTCCTACCTTCATGTCCTCCTTGTCCTTTTGTGTCCACGATACTCGACCTCACGGATCCAGGCATGGCGTGCTGCTCCGCATAAGCCCAATGGCTCTGCAGTAGGACAGGTACTACAGTAGATTAGCCTTAACGCTAGCAGCAAAATGGAGTCGGCGAGACAGCAAAGAAGCGGCGACCTTTTTCTTTCCAATGGGCAACGTCGTTTGTTCATTACGTACCTAAGGACGGATGCAGACCGACCTGCCCTACCTCGGGACTTCGTATAAGCACGTCGAGCAGATGAAAAGAAGTCAATCAACAGGCCGGCGATGAAGTGCTGTTGTTAGCCATGCCGAGTTGTGCCCGACGATGGAGAGAGATACTATGTGGACTCGCTTTGCTGGCCTTGGAGCTTTCTGGACTGGGGGAGTCGGGGCAGAGGAGAGAGAGATGAGACGAGATGGACGCCGGTGTTTGGGTTTCTGCATGTTGGTTCTTTTTCTGGCTTGGGCGTCCTCTGTCAGTGTGAGTGTGTGTGTGTGTATGCGTCTGTGTGTCTGTGTGTGTTTGTGTGCGTCTCACTGAATGTGGCTCCTTCGTTGTGCGAATATGCGGTATGATGCTTGCTTGCATGCGGCTCTCACGTGGCGATAAGATATGGATGGAGCTGGAACAAGGTGCTGCTGTTGCTGCTGCTGCTGCTTGAGGGGAGTGCGTCATCTGGCATGTCGGGACGGGATGGAAGAGACAACAAGCCATCTTGTTGTCTCTTCGGCTTGCGTGACGGATCGTTTCTTACATAACAGCATCGGGGAGCTGGAACAGCTATGCTACAGCGCCTCAGCGTGATCCTGATAGGCACAACCTTAGGTAAGGCAGGTATCAGCCGACTTGCAGCGAAAACGAGGCGCCACCTACGGGTGCCTTACGGTGCTGAGCTGCCGCTGGTGCTGGCGCTGGCGCTGCATCTGACAGCTGGAGAGCAGCACAGCTTCTCTTCTGCTTGTGCTACTAATAAATAGTACCCCATACGCGCGCTGTACCGGCTGTCGGCGCAAGTCGCTGCCGCCGCCCAAGTGCATTCCACGTACTCCTGACAGTCGACACGACACCTGGACGCTTCCGGTAGCCGCGCAGCCTCACTTTCCCGCGCCTCCCCAATCGAACACCAACCACGGCGGGTGACACCACGGCTGACGGGACAAGCAAAAAAAGAGAGGGAAACCCAACAAAGCCTTTTTCCCCTTCTGGCTTTTGGGGTCTTCTCTTTTTTTTCTTCCTTTTTCCCTTGGGATGGGCTTCTTCTTTTCTTGAAAGATGCCGCCTCTGTCGTCGCCCTTCCTCTGCGTCACCGTCGTCCAGTCTCATCACCATGTCCGGCCCAGATAGGGATCAGCCTGTCGCGGAGACGTCAGCCTCTCCCGCGGGATACTACCACCAACATCATCACGGCGGTTCGTCGTCGTCTCTGGCGGCGTCGTCGTCATCACCTGTGCAGCGGCGTTCGAGTCAAACGTATCGCCGGAATCTACATCCGGACCAGCTGCAGAGTCAGAACCAGGGCCAGGGCCAGGGTTCATCTCAGCCTCATCGACAGCAGCAGCAGCAGCAGCAGCAGCAGTTTGTCGTCGCCGCGTCAGAGGGAGCTGCCATGGGAGCTCGGCCCGGGGAAGCTCAGTCTTCCCTCGATCAGCAACATCAAGGCCATGAACCCCATAGCGATATTGTCAACACCGAAACCGACGACAACCCCAACAATGACCATCCTCCAACCACCACCGCCGCCGCTGCTGCCGCCGCCGCAGACCACGAATCCGACTCCGCCTCATTCCCGCCCTTCGAGCCCATCTTCACCCTCCTGACAAACACCACCACCAACACCACCGTCCATCCCCGCGTGCACTACCTCTTCAGCGACGACGACGCCTCGGCCATCTTCACCGCCCCGCAGACCGACCCCTTGCACCGCGCCCTCGTCGTCGACCTCGCTCCGCCCTCCGAGCCCAACGGCAAATGGAGCGTATCATGGGCGTCGAGCCTGACGCCCGACTTTGCCGTCACGAGCTCGCAGCTTTCCCTCCAGCAGCACGGCAGTGGTGCTGCTGGTGCTGCTGGTGCTGACAATGGCAACGAGAATGCCGCTACGACGTCCGTCATGCTTCGCGTCGAGGGCGTGGAGCGCGAGCCCGTGGGTTCGAGACCGAACAGCCTTCCTGCTTCCGGGAGCGGCATCGTCGGGAGGGAGAATGTCGAGCAGCTTGTGGAGGAGTTTAGGCGGCGGATGGGCGTGCTGAAGAAGGTTGTTGAGGAGGGGGAGAGGCGGAAGGAGGCCATGGCGAGGATGAACGAGGGGGTGCATTCTGAAGAGGGAGGGGATGCGTCGGGTGCACCGCCAAGAGAGTCTACGGGGCCGCTGGTTCTGGAAGATGATGGCACTGGCTGAGAGGCTGGGTGGACGGATGGATGAAAGGACATGAGATCGTGACTTTTCAAGTCGTGAGGCTTGGATCCCATGATTCATCAGAGTCCATCTACCTCTACCTCCTTACATCCATCTCTGCCATTCCCACACCCTCGCCCACAACAGCACCAACAGCACCAACAGCAATGGCGCAAAGACGCCAAAGACGAACAACAGCCGTCAGTCCCCAACCTCCGAATACTCTCTACTTCAGGCCTCCCTTTTATCTCTCGAGATGTACAACGCAAGCTGCCTTGGAAAGCATCGTTTGGCGTCTAGTCGCCTGCATCGGGCTTAGATCTCTGTCTTTTCTCTCTGTCATTTCTCTACTTAATAAGGATCTTCGGGTTGGCTCTTCTTCTCTTCAACGATCCCTCTTCACTGTTCTATCTTGTTTCTTTGATTCTACGTAGTTGAATTCTGGTTTCAAGACTTCTTCTCCGCTCCCTAGATTTCTTGTCTTTTCTTTTCCAAGCATCTGGTTTGCAATAGGAAACTCAATAATACTATTGGTACTTTGATTTGACATCTCACATCGTGTCGGCTACATTCTTCAGCGTCAGATATGAGGCAAGAAGGAGAATAGTTTGATTAAAATTCCATTTAAAGGGGTAACTTTCTGCTGAGCGCCTCAAATGCTAAACTCCAAAAATTTATATCTTCCCAAAACGAAAAACTGCGGCCCGACAAGCGTAACGAAAAAAAACAATCGCAGAGGCATCTAAAACAGTCAATCCAATCGGCATCTCCCAGTCTTCGACGACATAAGAAAATCAAAAATCCAAGGCTCATTCCCCCCTCAACAGACGTCGGAATGGTTTCAGCCCTTGTGTGGTGCCCGGATCCAAGGGGCGAAAACAAAAGAAATAGAGGCACATGTCCTTGCCCACATGTCGATAGCTACTTTTATACAATGTCTTCGATGAAAAATGGAGTCCAAACGTGTGTGTGTGTGTGCGTTTCTTTTGTGCTTCTTCACTCTTTCCTTCCTTGAGTTCACTTCGTCGTTGTATCCCTCTCCTGTTGAGCTCGATATCTACTGCCCAAGTGCGACGGGCATGTGAGGTCTTCCGTGTGCTATGCGGCCAAGCTTCGCGGCCAAATCGACGTTCAGGGGCATGCGGGCACTGAGACGGACAGCCGGCACGGCGACTTTTTCCAGCAGAGCTCGCTTGTTGTTGTTGTTGCCGCTGCCTCCTCGGATGACAAAGATGTAGATGAGAACGATGATGACAACGATGGCGATGATGGCAACTGCAGCAGTTGGTTAGCTCTAATTGTGAGTCGCGCCGAAGGGAACCAGCATGCAACATACCAACAATACCAAGGCAAATCCACTTCTTCTTCCGGGTTGCTCGGGCGGTTGTGACAGCCACCGCAATCTCCTCGTTACCCTTATCGAGGTTATCGACAATCTCCTCGCCCTTCTGCTCAATCTGGACAATGGCAGCATCCTGCTGGACGACCAGGGTGTCGAGATCCTGCATCAGCTGGAACAGCTCCGTCATCTGCTGCTCAATCTTGAGCAGCTCCTTGTGGCGGTCCTGCACGGCGCTCAGTGCCGCACGAGCACGGCCCTGTCTGTCGCTCTGCATCAGAGCCTGGCTGAAGATCTGGCTGTTGCCGGTGCCGTCAACCGCAGCCTGGACCTCCTCCTCCGTAGCCTCGGGGCGGACAATACGATACTGACGGCCCATCTGTTGCTTGACAGCGGCCTGGAACTCGGACTCGACAGTCTGGTACTTGGTGATGACGGCCTTGACCTCTCGATCGACTCGGTCCACGTGGCCGCTGTTCATAGCACTTCGGCCTTCGGGCTTGGACTTGACGGCACGCACGCGGTCGGCGAGAGCGCGGTAGGTGGCCATGGTCTCGGTGGTGAGGGCATCCAATTGGCGGTTGGACTGGCTGGACGAGGAGCTGTCGACATCGCTGAGGACTCGGGACTGGAGAACTTTGATCTGTTCAAGGTTGCTTTCGACTTGACGGACGCTGTTGCTGATGTCACGGCACTCGTTGCGGATGGCATTGGGGTCTTCGCGGGCCATGCCGCCGGCGTTTTGCGTCAAAGGAGCCATCTCTACTGCGTTGCCTGCGGATTCAAGGTCAATCTCTGAGTTATTCGGACGAAACAAGGTGTGTCATGCTATCATCAGACATACCAGGTTGCGGGTAGCCACCACCACGGCCACCAGAGCCATAGGGTGCGTTGTTGTAGCTGGGAGGAGGGTTCTCATAGCTGCCCTGCCCATAGCCACCGCCGCCGTAGTTGTCGTCCCGTTGGTCGTACGGGTTTTGCTTATTATTGTATCTAATGTGAGACTGCAGTCAGCGACTGGAATGCTAAGATCGAGGGGCATCGCAAGCTGCCCCAGATCGCTCGTGGTTTATCCAAAAGGTCTTCTACTAACCCGTACTGTTGTGACATTGTTAGCGAGTTATTCGCGGAATCAGAGATTGGCGCGTAAAGGTATTATGCGTGTGT
Source organism: Trichoderma gracile (assembly GCA_020002365.1). NCBI lineage: Eukaryota > Fungi > Ascomycota > Sordariomycetes > Hypocreales > Hypocreaceae > Trichoderma > Trichoderma gracile. Next base: position 469,165 of record JAINEY010000008.1, read on the forward strand.
GTATATGGGAGGATTTCATGACAAGAAGGGGGGAAATTGGGCAGACGGCAGTGCGAACAGAGGCAGTTTTCTTGTCTGGTCGACCACCTGCGTTGAAACAGCAGCGGTAGGAGAATCGGGGTGAAACACTCACACTCATGGTGGGCTCGGCCAAGGAGGATCCCGGGACTCAAGAGGCTGGCGAGATGCTGCGGGCTGCAGAAGCTGTGTCGAGTGGGAATCGAGGGTATCGTTGACGGCTTCTGTGCAATGCGCAGCTCAAGGAGGGGAAAGGAGAAGAAAAGGGCACCGACAAAGAAGAAAGGCGAATAGCTCTGTCGTGAAGCACACCGAAATGCGAACAGCCAAGGTAAGATTGCAGAGGCAGAGGGTTGGAGGCAGAAAGAAAGAAGTGCAGTGCCGTACAAGTGAAATGGCCCAGGAGCAGGAGGCCCAAGCCCCGGTTTCCAGACAGGGGTCGCGAGGAAGGCGAGAAGGGGGCACCTGCACAATAGCGGAGCCACGACAAGGAAGGGGCGGCCCTACGAGTGCTGGGCCCTGGTGGTTGCGAGTATCAGGCTACTTGCTGGAAGCAGCCTTGATGGTGCAATTTCGGCTCCTCAACGAGTACCGGTACAAAGACCCTGCGCCGGGGCTCCAGGTTTAAAATGAAGACAAAATGGAAGGCAGCCGCAATGCTACTATTCACACCTGCACCATCACGAGCGTAATCTTGCTCTCGCCGCTAGAAGACTCAGTGCCGGCTAGGAGATCGACGCCCAAACGAAATCACCAGCCAGACGAGTCCTGCCAGGTTCAGCACTCGTATAAGCATCACGAGAAGTGATAGGCGAGCGGACAAGATGCCCTGAGAAGAGCAGGCAATCAACTGCGAGAAGCCGCCGCAATCGAATCCTTGGGCAAGGCGCATTTGGCCTGTGTCTCTCTCCCTTCTTCATCCTCTCTCCAGCCGTCAGATGGTCTCGACAACCAGCGGCCGTGATTGGACCAGCAGCTGCAGCACGACGCAGGCTAGTGGGCGGCCGGCCAGTGGCGTGCATGGAGTTTGCCCTGGCTGAATGAGCGGGTGTGGCATCGGGTCCCTGCCAGGGTTTTGATGAGTCGCAGAGATTGCACCGCAGAATACGGGGGTAGCAGCTGGTAGCGCCAGGGGATCACCGCCATGCCTGTTTGGGTGCGTGCCTTTCTGCTTGGTTTGTCCTGAGTCGCTGATGAAATTGTTTGAGCTTCGGCTAGACAGACGATCAGACAATCGCCATTCACGCAGATTGATGCTAGCGAACGGCTTCGATTCTTCGCCAGATACACCGAGTTGAAGAGCTCCAGCTTGGTTTCCCCAGTTCTTCACGCTGACGACGGCAATAGCGCCGCCCGTCTTGCGCCACTCCGTGCTGCGTAACGGCATGGCCGTCAGCATTGACACGGGCGTCCTAAAATAGAACCTGCGGGCAGCCTCAATGGTTAGGCGACAATCCTCGACACTGCCTCCACGCTCAGTGAGGCCCAACGACGGATCGGATAAACGCAGATGCACGTTACTTCAGAAGCCTGGCGATGTTGAATATTGCTTCAGGAAACACAGGATATCATTCAGATGACCGCATTATCAATGACGGCCTTGACCCACAAGACCCTCATACATGAAAGCGAATCGGCAGAATTCGATCCTTGGGCGAGGCATTGAATTGCACCAAACACTAAGTCGAGCTGCAGGAGTATCTTCACTCTGCAGAATGGTGTTGACAAAGCAGCTTCAGATATGGAAGTCCCTTCTATTATTGTCCTAGAGCACATCGGGTTGTACTTCGAGCCACCAAGTGTACCCTCTTTCTTGATTACTGGTTCCATCTCTTGCAGTCAACTTGGACTCACAAAACAGCATAGGCGGAGACGTAGCTGACACTCGAATCATTGGGCCACACAACTTCACTGCTGCGGGCATATTTCACGATTTTGAAACGGCTCTTGTCTTCATCGTTGAGCTCCTGAGCATAAAGCTCAAGGGCAGCCATTGCAACTCCAATGGGATGTCTCCCGCAAACCGTGTTTCCTGTATGCCGGAGGTTGTCGACAAAGGCGTCGTGGCTGCCGCTCTTCACAGCATCCATGGCCGCCTCATCAAGTAGGCGAATGGTCTCATATATCGGTGGCCCTGATGGTTTCGGGCTGTGTTTGTACAGAGTCGTAAGCTTTCCAATATCCCCATCGGGTGTGTAGACGGCGTAGTCGAATCGATCGCCCCAATGACAGAAGTCTGAACTGATGATGAAAGCATTTTCTTCGTCCTTGAGGTAGGACAAAAGCACCCGACCAATCTCCTTCTCTTTTGACCGACTAAGGCTTCCAACGATGATTGGGACCACTGTTGGAAAATCTTCTGGCGATTTGAAGGTCTGTTGACAGCGCTTGTAGAGATATGGGAAATGCATCTCTAGGGAATGCTCCGCGACATCGTTTCTCGGCGGTATATCGTTCATTTGCCCTGCCTCTTTCACACGCTCAACGGTATCCCTGTCGACAACGAAATCACCAAAAGGGGTAGCATATCTTGAAAACGTCGTGACAGCGCAGCCAGACAAGCCATAAGTGTGAGATGGCCCAAGGACAAACACACGCTTCGCCTTGCTGAGATCCAGGCAGCGATAGGCCCAGGCGGCGGTTTCTCCCGAGTAGAAGTATCCCGCATGTCTATATAGGTAGGTCAATGAGCGACAAGCTTGAGCATGCGACCTGCTTTGGGTAACTCACGGTGCAATTATCATTCGCGCCCCACGAATGGGCAGCGGAGAGCCGTCGATGTTCTCGGGCACCTTGGCAAGATACTCGTCGAGCTCTCCGGACAATGCCGCCGGATCACTCTCATACCATGAGCCGGCTTTGGCTGCTGGTCTGATAGCCATGGCTGCCGAGTGCTCAAACTATGACAAGGATGTCAACCAACTATCAAAGAGCAGTTACTTGAAGCACGAATTGTATCAAGTTGACGAGAGCAATGAAGAGTTGTGTAGGAGATCATATACGTCAATAAGTGGAAGAATATCATCGACGTTGAACTCTAGCCCCGCTTGAGAGGCGGGGTTCTAGCCAGTTCTTAGCGGAAGCTCGATTTCCATCTCTCGTCATCAGCGGAGCACTGCAGGAAGGGGTTACGGTCTTAACGTTGTGAAAAGTACCTTACAACTCGGAAGTGGTAAGACAGTGGACTAAGGCAAGATAAGATAATAAGGGCGGAACGGATAAAAGCCACCTCAAAGCTTCTTGTTTCGTCCAGCCGACAGCGCATAAACCAGAACCACCATGAGGTTACTCAGGTTCTATCTCCAGCTGAACCGCGTCCCCGTCCTTTACTCAACCCAGGCTCCAGGCATTCGGGCCGTGCTCTTCTCAATGTTGTCCCAGAACTCATAGGCCATGTACTCAAACTCGGGTGCCCAAAGAATCTTCCAGTCTTCTGGATCGGGGCCAATCTCGAGATCGATGATACGAAGCGGAATCCAGTGCGTTTCATTCCACGTCATATCGTCAGAAGTGCGGCACAGCTTCCTTACCGGCTCCACGCCAATCATGCGCCGCCGCGCAATGTGTCGCGAACGCTCAATGGCTTTAGCATCGAAAGCCCCTCTGGTGTTATCGTCAACTTTCCGAAGAAGATTCACCTCTTCCCTGCCGTAAGCCATCAAATCAACGCCTGCTTCCTTCAACAGGGACAGCCATTCGCGCATGCAGCCCTGGAACATGGTGTCCCAGTGATAGAGCGAAGACTGTGGACAAAGATAGCAGAGAGCCGCTCCTATGACAGATAACAATGGTGTCCCCCTCCAACTGGTGACCTGGTAAGCATCCCAAGGGACGACCTCCTCGATAGTGTGTAGGTCTTGTTCGTTCGCCATGGAAGCGATGTTCACCACAAAAGACGCCCATGGATCATGATATGCTCGCCACCAAGCGACGGGCTTCTGGCAGGTTACCAGCTCCTCGGGGTATCTGCAGCCAAATGCAATGGCTGCTGAATGCACAAGCGATACTTGCTCTCGGGTTGATTGATGAACATCGGCCTGTTTAATAACTCCATCTTCTGAGAGGAACCTCTTCAAGGTCTTGGGCGATTGGACAATGAACGCTCCGAGGCGTACAACTTCCAAGCGATCCCGAATCATGCGGAAATAATAGCTCGGCATGAACAGCTCTTGAAAGATTCGAACCTCAAGATCATCGGTGGAGTATTCTCTCACGAAATCAAGCAGCCGGTCTGCCGGCAAGGCATCCGGCTCCTGGAGATACAAGGCAAACAGCTTGGCGATCTTTCTCGGCATCGTGTCTGTTTCCTTCTTTTTGTAGCCAACAGTGTCAGTGACGACTGACACAGCAACATTTGCTAGAGCTGTCGACCTATCCAATGATTAGCATCAATCGTTCCCTGTAAACCAGCAATGCTATGATGCAAACCCTGGTCTATCCCCCTCATCTAGCTGAGTCTGGAGACCGAGATTCAGCAACAGTTGGCATATTTCGTATTGCTCATGAGATGCCGCTTCCTACAAAAAGAATAAAGTGAGACCTTGATGTTAGCCATCTGATGTGCTTTTGTTCCTTTGATTGTGTTAAACAAACGTGTAGCAAAGTTGCATTATGTATGCTTCTATCAAAAGGCGAGGCTTTCTTGGTACTGAAGAGCTCTTGGACTCCTGCCAGGTCCCCAGCCTTGATTCTCATCATGATTTCTGAGTCATTCGGGACGATATTGTAGACGCGATACGTATAGGTCCAGCCTGAAACAGACGGTGTATACACCAGTTCGTAGATCGATCTCGGAAGCCAAGCCGGTAACTGCATTTGTGCTTGCCAGGCACCTGTAGCTCTTGCGTATGTGAGTGCAAAGTGCGCATATCTTGACAGTGAGAAGGTATATGAGTCCGCCATCTTTTTAGACATTACCGTCGCACGTTTAGGGACCACGAGTATGTCATCCTCCTTCAGCTCGGCCGAAGGCATCTTGTGCTGCAATTGTGGTGATGGAGGACGCGAAATCTGGTTCTGATGCTGTGGCTGAACTCTCACTGCCAACGTCTGAGTGTTTGAGCTAAGTTTTCGAAGCATTGCCCTAGTGATCCAAGCTTAGAATCACATTCCATGTCAACAACATGACTTGACCATGAAGACTCAAACTCACATCTGATACGCCTAAATAGCCAACTGCAAAAAATTCATGCACCGCGAAAGACTCTGCTCCAACCTCGTCAAGACAGTCTTATTGAGGACAATCTTAACAGCCGCATACTTGCGCCTGACACGCTTACTGGCCTGCAGCTGCGTCCTCATGTCCGCAACCAGCGCGCCCAGAGAGTCGTGCGCCTTTCTCGACAGGTCGAGGCAGTTCTTGAACGGCGTCGAGGCTTCATCTTGGTTGAACTGGTCTTCAATGTCGGCAAAGATTGGCTCGAGGGCCTTGAGGTGGTCCACGAGGCCTTGGATGCCCTCGGGGACCTCCTTGATTTCTTGCCATAGCTGGTGGGTTTGGTATATGAGCGTTGCCACGCGGGGGACGGCTTGGATTACATCGAGGTTGGTGGTGCCGGGCATGTCTCTTTTGTCGCTGTGAGATAGGCACCGCGGAGGAAAGGCGAGGTGATACACGTATAAAGTGAATGGAACATTTACACTGGAAACAAGCAAACTACAGTCGACGAAGAAGGACGTCGTGGAAAGAGGAGGGCCTTTCAGTCCTGGAGGATCATCCCCGGCAGCCAAATGGGCACTGCCTCTTCCAAAAGGCAGCAATGCATCCCATGCATGGTTTTCAGCGCTTCTTGCATGGAGCCCAGAAGGGGGGGCAATTGAGAACCAAAGTATGGCATTGGTTCAACGAGGCCTGATGCTACGCTGTTGGTTGTTGAACTCTGTAGAATTCCTCAGGTGGTGCAGAATAGAAGGCAGATTAGGCGGCTCGGCACATGTCCTATTCGTTCTCTCTTACACGAACAGGGGTTTGGGCGGCAAAAATGGACGAGGCCGGATGGGGAGTTTGAGTCCAACGGCATGTGCTGCAGAATCAGGCTGTGGAGTCTGCGAGTCCTACATTCTCTTATGATAAGTAGGAGTAGCCTCGACATCTTATTTGTTTTTGAACTTAGGAGTTGTGCGTGAGATTCTCAGCCCGTCGAAACCGATGAGATGTTAACCCTGGACCCCGGGAGGGCGGACGCCGTCTTTTCTACGTGTCATGTCTCAAGTGAGTAGTATCCCACGGCATTCAGTTCCTTTGCAGACACGAGAAAGTCTTCCGAGAAATTGCGCTGTAACACGCAGGATGCCGGACTTGGGGGCTACAGTTTCTTCACGTTGCTTGCCCACTCGCTGAGCTGTATCTTTCCGAAGTCGTATGAGCGGCCGTTTTCTTTAGGGTAGCACGGCATTCGAAGCTTGCACCGGTCAACAATCTGCAAGGTTAAGACTCCTTCTCCATGATTCATTAGAACTGATTGATGGTCTCGGCTGAGATGCGTGCATTGAAAAGAGGGGATATTGGAGCTGGGAAGCTGCTGTGTAACGCTGCGTGCCATGCTTGGTGTCGGTCACATACGTGAGGCTTCGGACTCTATACCCTGTGATGCTGTCTGATACTTTGAAGTGGCCTGACTTATGGAGTAATAGGATTGTCAATGGAATGATCTCTCGGCAATGCGCATGAAGAGTCTCTCAAAAGATGTAGGGGTAACGTCCATGAAACAATTCAAACAGTGTAAGTGACTGTTTTACAAGCAAGACGGAGAACATCAAGGCGGGATGCAAGTGTTCGGAATTCGTACAATCACTGGCGCAGCATCTCGGACACCCGTTTGTCGATACCTGCATGTTGACCATGCATATGCACGTACATACGTACACAGAGCAGCGGAGTGACATTCGATCTAGATCAGCTCCCCCTATTTCGGGTGCTTAATGCGCCTTGGTGACTGGTTGACGTCGTGGCCTCTTGCCACTCACGGCGATGATGTCGTGTTCGTGTTGACAGGACAGCGATGTCCCGCCGAGCCGATGGGGACCGAGCTACGGTTTTGACCGCTGGAATTCAGTTGCTGATCATGCTGGCTGTCTGCACAGTGTAGGGCGATCTGATGATGCTCGATATTGCATACGAGAGTAGCATCGTGATGCAGGAACATGGAAGCCATCAACACAGGCCGTCTCATGAGAGCTTGACAGAAAACACTGGGCACCCAGGCAGTGTAAGTCTCTATCTAACCCAACATCGCATCGAATGGTGATTCTTGCGATACGGTAACTAGATTTACAGAGGCTCAAGTTCCGCGGACAGTACAACCTCTCAGTTCTTGCTCAAGCGGATATACTGTACGATCCTCCGACTGTGAGGTGATGGCTTCGTACTTCCGAATCGCCCGCAATACTGTTGTGAGTGAAGTGAGGTATGACTAAGGCTAGGCTCTGACTATATATATGGCTTGAGATATAATATGACAACAAGAGACCCGGCCTCACATTAGCAAGCAGTAGCTCAAGACATAAATCATAGCGCTGGACTCTATCGAGAACCTTGTTTGGCCTGTTGGTGAACGCTGCTCTTAAGCCAGTGGCGAAGCTGCTGCTCTTGTGCGGGCGATTCTTCTCTCTGCTTCCGCCTCCTTGACATCATTACCTCAGCAGCAATTCTTCCTTTTCCATTCACGTGTCTGTGTGTCTGCCGTCTTCCACCCCCGTCTCTCCTCTGCATGCCGATGCCCGCCGGCCTCATAACAAACAATACACACCAAACACGCCTCGCAGGCTCAGCTCGCAGCAGCCCGCGCATTGATCAGATGCTATTGTCAATCGCTTTAGTGCTCTGAAGCGCAGGATCTTGCAGCCCCAGCGCCACTGACGGCGACCTTCTGGTCTAGCCTCTGCTTCCAGCGTTCACCATTGGATTACAGTGGTCTGACGCTTGCGACCCCACCTGCGAACCAACAACATTTCGACTCCCAACTCGACTATCGAGGCGCATTCTATTTCGCACAATACACGTCCGGTTCCAAGGGCGAAAAATTCCAGAGGCGATTGTATATATCTGCCCGCGCTTCGTCGCTCTCTTTTCTCTCCTTCGATCTCCCCCGGATCAGATCAACTGCCGTCTCCTTCTGCAGCTTCCGGACACGGCGCGCCAGCTTGGGCGCTTCAATCCTCGTCACAATGGCAAACTCCTCCTCCCGGCTGGCGTGGTCCAAGAGCACCCGCATCAAGGTCATGATCGCTATTGACACGGCCTTTTTCCTGCTCGAGCTGATTTGCGGTTTCCTGGCGCATTCCCTGGCGCTGACGGCGGACGCTTTCCACATGGTACGAACCGCGATATCTTCTCCTTTTCCTTGTGGCGGTATGGGCGTTGGAGGGTTAAGGGGAAGCGTGCTGACTGTCTTGTAGCTAAATGATATCATCTCGCTGGCGATCGGTCTTTGGGCAGTGATTGCCTCTCAAAAAGCTACAACAGACGAATTTACCTTTGGCGTAAGTACTTAGGCGACTTCGCGCAAACCAGACACAGATAGAAGACGACTGACAGTCCTTCTTCGCAGTGGGTTCGAGCCGAGATCCTCGGTGCCTTCTTCAACGCCGTCTTCTTGATCGCGCTCTGCGTCTCCATCATTCTCGAAGCCCTGACGCGCTTCGTCGAGCCGCCCGAAATCAACAACCCGAAGCTTATCCTGATCGTGGGCTGCGCCGGCCTTTTCTCCAACTTGCTGGGCTTTGTCGTCTTGGGAGGCCACGGACACGATCATGGAGACGACCATGACCACGACCACGACCACGAAGCGGGACACGCCCACGGACACGGACATGACCACTCGCATTCCCACGCCCATGGCCAACGCGACGGTGCTTCAAGCGTTGCTGATGAAAATGGGCCCGTTGGCGACGTGCTCCCCGAGGTGATTGTCAGGAGAGCCAGCATGATAGGAGGTCGTCCCAGCACGGAGAGTCCCGAGACCGCTAGGCGCATTCACTTCGGCGACGAATCCACGAGCCGAGACGAATCCAACACCAGAGCAAGCCGAACCTCCCATTCTAGGGGCCGAGATCATCAGCGCCAATCCACCAAGGGTCACTCCCGCTTCTCCAGCATCGAGGATATGAGCATCCACCCGGCCAGTTTCCGACAGGAGATTCTCGCCGTTAGTAGGGCTGCATCGTCCAACGTCTGTGCAAACGGTTCTGGCGACGAGTCTCCCAGTTCTGATACGGAAAATGGCCCGAACGAGACGTCACCACTCCTCCAGGACGCCAAGGGTTCTCGGCTTCCCTATACTCGTAGGTCAACTTCGAAGAATTCGAGAAGCCGTCGGGATTCGAGCGTCCACATCCACAATGACCACCATCATACGCTTCCCATCAAGCCGGGTTCCAAGGTCAGCGGGCACAACCATGCCGACATGGGCATGCACGCCATGATGCTGCATGTGATTGGTGATGCTTTGGGCAACGTCGGTGTCATTGTTACGGCGCTCATAATTTGGCTCACCAACTGGCCCGGCAAGCTCTACGCTGACCCGGCGGTGTCACTTCTCATCACTGCCATCATTCTCAAGACGTCCATCCCTCTGACTCTTGCTACCTCTCGTGTCTTGTTGCAAGCCACCCCGGAGAACATTAGCATTTCTCATATCCGTCAAGACATTGAGAGGCTTCCCGGAGTTGTCAGCTGCCACCACATCCACGTCTGGCAGCTGTCCGATACCAAGATCATCGCTAGCATGCATCTCCAGGTGTCATTCCCATTCGACAAGAACAGCGGAGAAAAGTACATGCAGCTGGCTAAGAGAGCGCGGAGGTGCCTGCACGCCTATGGCATCCACAGCGCCACCATCCAGCCCGAGTTCTGTCTCGATAACAAGCACCAGCACGATGGCGACGCGGCTGCCCTTGCGCTCGATGGAGCTTCCGATGAGCAGCTTCGCCCGTGTCTCCTTGAATGCGTCGATGACTGCCAAGCAGAGGGATGCTGTATTGTCGAGACTTCCTCGGCATGCTCGAGTCGTCGAGACAGCGCATCCTCCCACGAGGAGCATCAACATCAGCACTGAGTCTGATTCCTTTGCGCGTCATCCGCACATATATGGCACGTGTTGGATATCTCATGAGGAGTCACTCGGCCTGAGCCAATTCTCCGTCAACCTTTGCCATAATTTCAGCTTTCACCCAGGAAACTTGTGACCTTCGTCACATGGCTCCCCTCTCTTGATCTTAATCCTATTTTTAATGGCTCTTGTGCCGTCTCGTGGGTCTGACTGTGGGCTGGCGTTATTCATGATTTGGTCGAAAAAGGACACCAAAACTCTCATTAGATTTGCGACTCTGCTTGTATCATATCTTTTCTTTCTTTCTGTTTTTGATGGGCTATCGGGGTATAATCTAGAGGAGGGTTGTATGTGTGGGAGGGGGTTATCAACAGCTTTCTGGGTTGATGACGGTTGGACCGGCAACTGGGGAGAGAAAAGAGCGCGAGAATATCTATGGTGTAAAAGCGGTTCTTTTGGCAGAATGCTTCCCATTCAATAGATCAGCGGCATTGCATATGGGCTGAGAAGTTCAGGTGATTGTTCGTGTGTGAATTACTCCCGAATTCAGACCACCTCAAGTGTTTCGCGGTATGTGAACAATTCAACACCTCAGGGCAAGCCTGGTTTGCTCTTCTAGCTGGACTTGAACTCCCTTATATGCTTTGGTTCAGCTCGCTTTAACAGAAAAATCAATTCAATAGACAGCCGAATTATATATGTGGATATATATATTCCATCTACATGGTGGCACTTCTCCTTCAACCGTTCCTCTTCGAGACTTTCGCACTGCCACAGAACCGAGCAATAGTCTCTTCGTCTCCTCGTATCTCAGAATCCTTCTAAACTCCCTTACAATGCCTGAGTCGTCCTATACCAGCTTCATGCTCACCAAGACAAACGAATACAGCCAGCCTATGTAGGAAAGCCTCAAATTGGCACTCCCAAGAGAGAAGCGATATATAGTATCTATAATTAGTCCCAAAATCCCGCATCGTCCTTTCGTTAATTGCTCAACCGAGAGAAGCTCATGCTTGCAAGCTTCCAACTCCAGGTTGCCTTTTGCAGCTCGCTCGCGTGTTTTGGCATGGAGCGTGTGTAGCGAGAAAGACCTGAGACGGCCGTTGTATTTAGCGAGCCCAGCCTCCCTTCCCTTCTTATATATACCGACTCCCCCTACAGGCTATGTATGTACTTGCTAGGCCTGTAGGAAAACATGGAGAGGACATGGAGATTACCGGGATGCTATAGTGACAGGTTGTCCTAAATATAGAAGAGCTTGACTCTACTTACGATGACTTTGGCGAATCGACCGCGATGTATCAATGTGGTATATCTCTGACTTGTTCAAGTTGACCGGGGCATACATGTATATTTGTCCGAAAATGGAGGCATCAGACCAAAACATATCCCGTGTCTACCGAGAAAACGATGAATCTGACCCATTATAACGGTGTCGACAACGCCGAGCACGAGGGAGATCGAGACATATACTACGGGTACTCTTGGCCTCGCCCCCTTCACTGGACTTCACTTTCACGCACAGTGAGCTGGCAGACACACAACAACAGCAGCAGCCCCGTCTGTGCACAATTTCTCAAGCAAATCACAAACTCATGATGCCCCCCAGACGCAGCCCATCTAGGCACACGCGCAAGCACACGCGCCTGCCATCTGAAGTACACCGTAGTCACGAGGGTTCTGTGACGGGAGATGAGAGTTCGAGAAACCAATGCCGGTGATCCCTCCCTTCTGCTTCTGGGGAGAAGCACACCAGGGGTATTTATCTGAGTATTCCTCTCAGACGTTCCCCGCGGAAGAACCACCCGCAGGCACAAGCCCCACGATTGTCACCAGTTCAGAAACGAGGGAGATGGAAAGGAAACTTTGAACGGAACACCCGGTAGCCATTGCTTGGCTGAACCAGGTCCCCTAGGGAGGCCGTCCATGTCATAATACAAGGGGGGCAGATCACAACGTGGCTGCGGTTGTCTGGGCATCGGTATAATGGCGATATGGAGCAGTCGGCTTTGTGCAAAGGAGTCTGCGCTGGATGATCGAGTGCAAACTCCTACTACTGCTGCTGCTGAGTAGTGACAGCAGCACTGCAACGGCAACGGCACGATCAGCAGCCGAACTTGTACAGCTGTAGAGGCAGACAAGCACCCACGGCCGTCCTTTGGAGCAATCTGAGCTTCAGGGAGCCGCGAGAGTGCGTAAAGCTGCACACGCCATTCCACGAGGACGGAAAGAAAAGGACCCTGACTTCAGGTTGGCCAGGCAAAGCGAGATTGGCTTTCCGCATCAGAAAGAGGAGAAAAAACGCCACCGGAAGGGAAAGGGAATCCTCGTCCCTATCAGGCGTGTACGAGCATCTGATCCTCGTTGTTCCTCACAGTACAAGCCATGCATCTGTAATTGTGTCAGATGCGTCACCGGGAATTGCCTCCTCGACATGGCCGGTTCACGGCCTCCGTGCATGTCGTAAGATGCCCTTTTCCGTACGGAAGTGTCCCGAGTCTTTGTTGGCATGGGGGTTGAGATGAGGTGCTACAGCAACGGGGCGGGCAGCGATTCTCCCAAGGGTCCTCTCGGTATAGATTAGGGGTCTGAGGGATGAACAAGAAATGCTGCAAGGCGAATTAGCAAGTCATAAGATATGTAGCAGCACTTGTTCAGCTAATCCATGTGTCGACACAGCGCCAGTGCTGGCGGGCTTTCTCCCTTCAGTGTGTATCACGGTAATGTTTGAGAGCAAGGGTTCCCAAGGGTACGAGGGAGTGGCAGGAGAGGTGTCATGGCTCACGGAACCGCGCATCGTAATACTACTTTGCAGCTGCTTGCACACGCACGCTGCAGCGTCTGGCATAAAGTGAGCGGTACTTCCTACGGAAACACGCAGCAGCTGGAATTGGGGCCAAGTAGGCAGTCATTCGTGCCCATGGCGTCCACAATCGAGATTTCCAACGGCCAGGGGCACACTCAGGAGAGAATTGGAGGCACGGAGAAATGGGGCGTGTCGTGTCGTCAATCGCAGTCGGAGCAGCTGCTCAAAGCGGGAACAGGCGAGCTCGGAGACGAGCTGTTTTGATTGCACCGCACTTTGATACGCCCGTGCCAGTTCCCTGCTCATTATTAGCCGCAGATGCGGGCAGAAGCGAAGGGGGCCGAATGTACGAGTACGCAACAGGCCGTACCCAGTGCTTGTGCCAATAAGCGGGCGGAACACAAGCTGATTGCAAGATCCTGTCCGTGGGAGGTCGATAAGGGGGCGGCTTAGAGCCCATCACGACGAATTGCTTGCAAATGCCCAGGCCTCGGACCAGATGGCCTAAATCCGCCTGAACTTCACTTCATCCATCTCGCTGCCAGCTGCGTGCGAGTCCCAACCAAGGTACTCCGTATTCGAAATGAAGACGGGGTGTGGAGAAGCCAATCCCAGCAGCTTGGCCGGGGTGGTATGTCATAGTGCCACAATAGGAAACACACATCATTGTGGCCTCGATAACTTGTGGCACAATGCTCTCAGGTTTGCTGTTCCGTCCGCATATGTTGCCGTTGTACTTGATTGTTGGCCATGGCTACCTTGGCTTTCAATTTTGAGGTTGACTTCTCTCAGAGAAGCTGCGACAGGCTGGCACCAAACAATGGCCACAGTGGTAACCCCCTGGATCTGACCGCAAAAGTGCTCGTGGTAGAGCCAGACGCTTCGGTGGAGTGCTCCTAGCTGGCAACTTCGCAGTCGGCCCTCAGATCGGATCTGGGATCGCACAAAGGTGGTAGCAAGGCAGAACACGCAATGCGGTAACCGGTTTGGGAAGCTCGAAAAAGTCGGTATAGAGGCCATATTTGCACATTGCGATGCAGCCGTCTTCCCACATGACTGTGTAGCACCCTCTTGTACTGTACATCCCCTTCAAGATGCCCTCTGCACGAATGCCAAGTCGAATATGATACTCTTCTCTGCTCGAGGCTGATTGAGGCCGCAATCTGGAATCAACTCGCTTGTTTGTTCATTCGGTCTTGTCTCGAGACGGCCCCCGCAGGCTTGCCAGAACTCAGCTGAATTCTAGCCTCATCCGACTGGTGGCGTTGTGGCTAATTCATGCGGCATCGTTCAAGGTACAAGTGCGTTTCTCTATGCTGCGGCTTTATCGTCGATAAGGGCTCTCATAGGCCAGCCCAGATGACGCCGAGCCTGTGCATGCCTACAGTTAATAACTGGCAAATGCAACATCGCCTCGACATCCTAGGGCATGAGCTCAAACAGAGCGGCCGGGCTGAGCGATTGGCCCGTCGAACAACGAACTGGTAGCGAGGCATTGCACCATCTTCATGCCGTCATGCAGAGCTTCGGATTGAGCAGTAGCAAAGGCAGCAAGCCGAAAACCCAGGGCGGAAAGACGCATTGGGATTTTGTTGCCAGAGCAAATGCGACCCTCAGCGGCAGAGCCAGCAGAGCTCAAAAGTCGCAGCTCTGTTGGTCAATAGTCTGTCCACAAAGCAAATAGATGCCATTGATACGACTTGAAGCACTGCGAATGGCTGAAAGGCTTCAGTCGCCGGTGGTTGTAAGGTTGAAGTTTTGCCAGCTCTGGATTTCACAGCGTAACTCAATTTTTCCTTCCATGTCCGACTCGGCAGGCGGTGGATACCGCCTTCCTTGGTCGGACAATGATTCCAGCACGGCAGCAAGGGCAGGTATTACGGAGCACCACTTCTAGACTCCGTCGAGACCGGATTGCACCTGCACTTCATCGTTCAACGCGCAAAGCGCCTTCCTTGGCTCTGCTAATCCCACTTCTGCTACGATACCTGCATGTACTCAAAAAGTACTCTGGACCGCAGCTTCCACTAGCCGAAATGTACCTTGATACTCGTACTCCGGATCACCTCGAACCTTTGCATGCTGTTCTCGATTCTTCTCCCTCACATGCCTCGACGATTTTTGTCTTTCTTCGGCTCCTCCTTTCTCCATTCAGCTTGTCTGGACCAAGTTTCGGCCACGATTCGCCAATTGGCCGAGCTAGACGGAGCTTGGCATAGTGCCGGCAGGTTGCCATCGAGCAGCTAGGCTTGCACAAGTGGCTGGCCTCGGATGGATTCTGCCGTGCTTCGGGATCGTCAATTCAGTGATATTGCGAAGAGGCGTCAACAAGTCCAGGCAGCGAGGGGGCTCGGTATCAGCAAAGCCCTTCAACCTCGACTTGAACAGCTGCCACTGGAACGTGTGCTAACAGGTGGTGGGTTCAGATGCACTATGGCGTTTGTCGTTGACTAGACGTCATTCCAAATGACTAGCCCAGCTTGCTCAACCGACCTGGCCCGCTGACAGCCATGCTGCTCATATAAGTACGAGGTATCCGGCGAAAGTAGTAGCCATTGCATGAGTACCGACCAGGGTGTTCTGACAGGGGTGCAGCCACAGGATACATCGCCGTGATGCCTCCTACAGACCCCTGCTAGGCCCCATCTCTACCTGTGAAGTGGTCGCTATTTACCCTGGAGACCTCGTATGCGGTCAATAGGAAGGATGAGTGGTCTGGGCAACGTCGCCGAAACCCGAGGATGCTCGTACAGTAACATCGCCGTGGCTGGATGCTCGCAAGTGCGAGTACGGAGTCCGTACGTATTGCAATGTATATACGACGCAGCGCTGGACGTGTGGACGTGACAAGGAACGGGCTTCAACCTCTTGAACTCAGCTCGAGAACCGGGATCTGCCCTTCCCGAAGCCCCACGCGCCTTGACGCTACTAAACCGGAACGTCTGAATACGTCCAATAGCCGCTGTCTACGCCGTGGCGATTTCGCGTTACATGCTCTTCTCTGCAATTAGTCTAAGGGCCTCCTGCTTGCGTGTGGCAGTTCGTGCCAATATCGATGCTTTATATCGAGGAAATTGTGCTGTTGGGACGTCAGCTCGTGACGGTTCGTCATTGCTCTCTTTCTCCTGCTCAATCTTATCCACAACCCAAACCTAGGACCTTCACAGTCTGGCCTAGTGGATGTCGGACCAAGACCTTGGAGAGTCGCTAACCTTGGGCGTGTGAATGAGCCGACCTGGGTGGGGACAGCTTCGGGATCCAACTGTCGTGTTGAGACGCCAGTTCAATTGCAGATACGGTGTGACGTTGCCCATGCTGCGTTCACTCTACCGCCTGAATCCTGTGGTAATTTTCACGCCGATGCAATTGACTGCGGCCAGAGCCCAAGGTGCCCTCTCATGCCGGTTCAGCTTACCAAAACCTTGTGCGTCGAACAAGTGACGAGTAATCACCACCGTCTTCAACATGCTCGACTGCTGTTCCGATGCAAGGCCGCCTGTTGGCCAAGACTCGCAGGACGCTGCGCCCCACGAAACTAGAGCCTCGATCCGAGATTCTAATCCAATAGGACCCCTGGCACACCACGTCTCTGCATGCGAGTCCCCAGTCGGCGCATCCGTTGAGGGGCAGACGCGACGCAGTAGCACATGGCCGCGCCCCGAATCAGCTGTCAACTCATTGGCAGACGTGTTGAGCCAAAGGCAAGGAAAGCCCGGCATGCTACCAAGTGCGGGATACATGTATGTACATACGTGCATATCGGTGCCAGAGCCAGCAGGTACGAGGACTTGTGCGCGCCAGCGAGGCACCCGCAACAAGCCGACTCCATTCGGACACCGTGACCTCAACCCGACGTACAGTTGGAGGGGCGTTGCTGCGAACCACAGCAGGCCCGCCATGATTGGAATAGCAAATATCGGTACTATGAGGGGAGGCAGCGACTGGTGCTTTGACCGACCCATGGAGTCTACCCGCCATGCCTATATTTCCCGGAGAAGGCTTTCGAAGGTATAGACAGGTGGACGGGAGTCCCTCCAGAGACGCACCGTGTGATACGGGGCAGACAGGGCCGATGGGGTGCCGGCCACCGCCGGACTTGAGCGTGGCTGACGGCGGCCGGCGCGCCGACCTTTATCGGAGTTGCACGCGTACGGGCATTCCGGAGGCCGGAGACGTTATTTCCCTACTACGACTCTCGGGTGAAGGGTCCGTGCTGCGTGCTCGTCCTTGCATTGTCCGTTGCCAGCCATTGCGAAGTCGTGTCCTGTCTCAGTGGCCATGATAGTTCTCCGTACCTCAGGTACCTAGGATGCATGGCCAAGGGTTTTACTGTGCGTCGACTGCGAAGTAGCACGCACCGCTAACTGCTTGGGACGCCGTCATCTTGCCACCAAGCCTGGCGGCTGCTACGTGAGACCCTCGCCTATGGAGAAGCCATCGGCGATAGTGGGCGGGAAGCCTATATTACGGCGGCATCGTGCCTCATCAGCGGCGAAGTCAGTAGCCGAAAGTCAAGTCAGTTGACACGGTTCAGGATACTCCGCGTTCTATCGCGACCAGCTGCTTGTCCTCGTTGCAATGGTCAAGCCCGTAAGGCACAGGCATCCGCATCTTGTCCTGGATTTCAGCAACCCTCTCGTCTTGGTACATGTACGAGTACATCTAAGCTGCTGGCGGTGAAAGCTGCATGTGGCTACAGTACCAGGCGACAGGGTATAAGTTATCACGACAGACTGGCATCTTGACTAAATTCTATTGGACCTTTTTTTTTTTTTTCCTGTTCCACCGCGGAAACCGCTCTTGGAGAATGGGAATGGTGCCCTCCAATCGGTAAAGGGTTTTCGTTCAATTCTTTCCTCCACTGGATACGCCCCATGATGGATGCTTCGGGAAGTTTTTTTCTTCTCCGCCTGTTCAAACCACGGTATCCGTCTGTATTCTGTCGTGTGCATCTGAGAGTGCACGCCCCGGGAGTCTATTTGGACCCTACCTGTACGAATATGAACTTACTCCAGAAGCGCGGCTATGGAGACGCGTCTGCGACGTGCCTCTTTTATCCTCTTTTTCTTTTACTTTGACGTGCTCCGTACATGTACATGACGCCTCGTTGAGATCTGATCTAATGACGCGAACCACGGGGTACATCGTGCCCGAACTTCAATATGAGTACCTCCTCCTACATGCCGGCACTAATAATTCGCAGATACTTCAGGTACTTTTCATATGGAGAACAACGATACTCAGCGGTAGCTGTGGGAGTAAGAGGGATCTAACAACTGTCATTGAGAGATCCAGTACGTTTGACGCCTCTCTCTGAGCATATTCGCGCGTGCATCGACTTCCGGAGCACGGCGAGCTTCCGGCAAGATACTGTTACCCGATACTTCAAACTCGTCTGCCCCAGAGGCTAACGGTTCTGATACCACGGCGGAATCAGGCTGGTGAATTTCTAGGAAATCCTGCCTGTGCTGGGGCATCCATCCGGCGGGTTGAAGGCTTCTGCTGTGCTCAATTGGTGTACGAGCAAGGCACCACGGCAATTTGGCTTATGAGCTCTGCAAATTCTCACTGATACATACGCCATCGACCAGCTCGAACAAAGAAACAAACGATCCAAAAGCAAAGAAAAAAATGAAGTTTGGAAAATCCTTCCCCACCACATCGTAAGCCGACGCCCCCAACGAACAGAAGAAGCGGAGAAAGTATCTTTTCCTCTTTGGGACAGCTCTTCAGCCTCGTTTCGCCTTTCCGCCTGACGATTCCGCAAAAGGAAAGCTTCTGGAAGACAGGCCCGCATCGAAGAAGCATCCAAGGAAATGCTAATGCGTTCCCCATCCGTTTTGTGACGTTTTAGTGCACAGGCTTGTGCTATGAATAGCACCGAGTTCGAGCATTAGTGCTTGCATTGGCTTGAGCACATGTGATTTGACTTTGTTGCTGCAGACAGCGATAATTGAAGACGAATCGAGAGGAAGAGGATCGAATTGATACAGCTGCAGCAGGACTCCGCCAGAAAAGCGTCAGTAAAAACTTTTTGCACTTGTATGGATGTTCGGGAAGCTCGCCCGAGTAGATGTCAGAATGGCGCCATCCCGTCACCCAACGTTCAACCAAGAAGGCGAAGAAGGGAAAAAAAAAAAAAAAAAAAAAAAAAAAAAAGAAGAAGAAGAAGAAGAAGAAGAAGAAAGAGGAAAATTTTGCATTCTCCAGACAACCAGGTGCCGCGATATCCACAACCTTGCTTCAACGTTTGTCATGTTTCTTCGATTTTTATTCCTCTTTTCCTTTTTGGATTGACACTGCAGGCATGAATAGCGCGGACCTTTGGGGTGTTAATTACTAGACGCAGAGGAGGAGAGTCTGGCCCTGCTAGGCTTACAGTGCCTCGAGGTTCCCCTGCGCTGCACGGGCCAATTTTTTCCAATTTGATACAGATACACGCCCTCGAACTGGGGCATCCTTTGATGGATTCGCTTCGACATAGCACATCCATGTGCGTAGTAATAGCTTCAATGCTAGGCGAAAAGAATGCTAGCGACTCCTCATCATTGATTGCAAGGGCATCCCAATGCCGAGCGGAAAAGAACCAGACAGAAAGGTTGAAGACAAGAGATGAGGATTTCTCCGATTCACCCCTCACTTTTCACGAGAGTTTCAATTTCCACTTTAGATTGAGTTGCTAGACGACATGTCTCCCTACATATGAAGTCAGGCAGGCGGGTATCTGTTGATACAGTGGTGGTCTGCAGGAGGCTACTAGGCGCATGTGCATGTGTAACGGCATGCGTAGAGTGGCTTCATCTTGCTCTCTTTGCTTCAGGCCGCAGAGCCCGATAGCCACCAGAGGGTGTAACAAGAGAAACAAGCAAAAAGTAAAGAGTCCTAAGAGACCGAGCTCCCTTCTACTTGCGCTTAGGGACGTGATGAATCTCCGTGTCTTGCTCGATGCATGTACTGTAATGTAGGTAGGTAGGTATACGATATATACAGTATGTAGGGGGTTGTTCCCTTTCCAGATTAGACATGATTTCCGCTGAAACGCACAAGGTCTCGCGGAACGCAAGGCTATCCTTCCCGAGAAGGCACTCGGCACAGCCTCGTTATTTTCATTCTTCTGGTCCCTTGCCTCGGGGAAAGCGGAAGAGACGGATGGTCGCAGATGTTATACTGAGAAGGGATGTGTTGCGACAAAAGCACACACTTATTACAGGGTATGTATACGGAGGATTATCGAGGCTGTGAAGGCTGATGCTAGTACTGTGGTACTGGCGAGAATGAATTCTCCACTCTAGCCAAACTGAGCGTCGGTTGATGCTGTCACTGCGATGGCCTTGAAGGAAATTTGGCTGGTCCTTGGTCTACGATTTTTTCTATCCCCTACTCTTAGCCGACGCATATTATGCGCAAGGAACAATTGGATTTGATTCGCAAAGGCAATTCAACCATGAATCGTGCTTCATCAGAAGTGTAAGAGGGTACGAGTATGTCAAACACACGATCGACACCAGCCCGCCGGAATTGCCACCTGAACCGGCGGTAGGAGAAAAAGCACAGCGAAATCCGTCGTCTCATTATCGATCATCTATCGAGCGGCATTGTTGAAACGTGATCTGAGTCTGCCTACCCGAGTCAAAAGAAGAAGGTTTACCTTTGATCTTGCTCCCTCACTTCTTACCCAGAGGCGCATTACGTAGATTGCAGATGATCAAGATAGCCCACGGCCTATTGCATAGCCGGTCTCGTAAAGAAGTGCGACAAATCTTCAATATCGCCTAAAGTGGCCGCCGTTGTTACGCGGGCGTAGGGGAAGAGAGAAACCGGCCAACGCTAATAATAGGAATAGGCTCCGGATCTTTTTTGAGATCTGAGCCATATAATTGAGGAGGGGAAGGGGTGAGGGGATGGTCGTAGCTTTTGGGTATGGAGAACAAATTCATATGATGGCTGTCGAAACAGGTTGCCTGCTTGCTTTTTGGGGGGACGAAGCACTCCGATGCGCGCTGCGCCCGCTCTTGCTGCTAAAGTAGATGGACTGCAAATCAAGGCTTCGACCCAAAGGTCCAGTGGGTTAGTCTGGGCAGACCAGCCAAATGCTAATGCTGATGCTATCGAATGGGCGTTTCCCGCTATAGAAAAGAATGCGAAGGATCAAGCGTCGGGGCCGGGTTCATGGTTCCTTGGAGCGTAGCGTTGGTTCCGAGTAGAAGGCGGTTTGCCCAGATGCGGATGCATATCAAAGCAAAAGTAGGCATCGCATGTTGTTCCGACAGTGTATCTTATACGGGGTACAACTACGAAGGAAGGAATACAGATCGTCGGTCATGGGCATCTGATAGCTGCTCCCCCGCGGACAGCAAATCGGGCTGCTTCAGACCGCAAAAAAGTCAAAGTGGCACCCGCCCCATGGACGACGATCGCCTGAAGAAACGAGCTGGCTGGTGCAAAGTTCGAGGTCCTCCAATATTCTGTATCAATGATTATCGTGCGTCAGAACCGCAATCTCCTGAACGATCTCCTGCACCTGGATAGGGGGATCTGTAGGCATGTAATGTATGTACAGTACTGTACAGACACACAAACCCATCTGACAATGCGACGATTATCTGTCCCCGAGTGGCAAGTAAATGGCATGCTGCCCGTTATGTATGTATGTATGTACTGTCCTTTAGCACTGCACGTCAGCCTGGCCTGAAATGGCCGTGATTGGAAGAAAGGACACAGCCGGGAGATTGCGATGACCGGCGCAGCCGCAAAGGGGGAAATGGCATCATTCATAACGTCAGATTGGCACGGCTTCCCGCGTTGGTTTCGTCGTGTTCCTGAGGTGTCCACTGCACCTGTTGTTGCTTGTTGTTGCTGCTGCTGCTGCGGGTGAGGGGTAAGACGGGGAGAAGGCGAGGCAAAGTCTGGTCCAATCGACGCCCTGGGTTTTATCACGATTAGGCATGAGGAGCTTTAAATTCAGAGTAGCAGTAGGAGACCGGAGCAGGATTGGGACTAGGTAAGGAATGGGAGGTGGGAGGTGGCATTGCGAGGTTCAGCCTGAATTGAGAATGGACGGCTGCCCGTATACGAGAATGCATGTACGTACATACACACCAAGTTGAGCCTCCAAGATGCAAAAGCCAAGGAAGCATCGCCGTCTCAGCCTCACCAGCCCTACAGAGTCAAAGCTCAGCGTGCGAATCTCCCCCATCCGAGCATCGTCATCACGAGGGCAGCACGTCTAGCCACTTCGCATTTGCCTGTAGTATATACAGGTATGGACCTTGTACATTATAGTGCTGATTCCAATGGCGTGGGGTGCGTCTTGGAGATTTCATGCCTCGGGGTTTCATCCAACAAGTTGCGCGTCCGGGGGGCGCGTTTAATTGGGCGCCGGCGCGCGCGTTGAGAGAGAGAAGCATTGGATTTTAATTAGATCTCACACACGCAAAAACACACAGGGAAAAAACCGCGCCCTATGATTCTCTCCGAGATGGGGTGTTCTTCGGAGGGGGCCATCGCGTTTTGGTCGGTCCTCTTGATACAGACTACTAGAGCAAATGGCGCGGCAGGCTAAACATGGCCGATGCCAGCTTGGATGGTCGATCGCTGGAACTCTTGGTGTGGTGTCGGTCCTGTTTTCCTTTCCGGGGGAGCCCATTTCGTGAAAGGAGTTTGTCGTCGTCTCACTTGCGTGGCATCCGAACGGGTTGCATGTGCATCGGAGTGTAAGCGAAATCTGTAGAGTGCCGATTTCATGTATCGTGAACATGTGCGAGGTACTTACTACTCGTCTGCAAGTTGATGTCGACAGCCAAAGAGCGAGTCAATCATAGGCGAAAAGTGTTTCTGAACACTGCGGCACTGGATATGCGGGACATGGACGAATTGCTCGCCTACCCAGATTGACATCTCTTGTGCATCGCCGGATGTAATGTGCTGTAGTGTACGTCCATGCAGCTGCGCGCAACGGATCTCATCTTAGCCGGCGCAAATCGTCATCTTGCCTGCCTTGCCCTCCAGTGAGGAAGAAGCATTCAATAATAGTCGGCTGCACTGCATCGAGTCTTCCATCTGCCTCTCTGCAGGGATATGCGATACGAAGTGCAAAGTACATGCTAAAGTCGAGGTAGGACAAGTGCGATTCCTGTTAACATGGCCCGTACTTGGAATGGCAAGCAGACGAGATTCCCCAAAGTCGAAAACCATCCCCCGTGCCTGAACAAACCTGGAAACCTTTTGAGATCGAGGGATAATAAGTACTACCTACAAGTTGTAGTCACGGTAACCTTGGATTTCCTCATTCGACTTGGAGACGAAACCGCCCCCTTTTTGTGTCAGATGCTTGCCATGGCACTGGACCGTAATCTTTCAGTTCTACACAAGGTCTCAGACCATTCAAGCTTCGTCAGAAAAGGCCGGTCGGGATCAAGGGACCCAGCAAGCATGGGTATCCCGTCTCTTTAAGTTCAGAAGGGCTCAGACGAGGCGCCCTGTCCCACAAGTCTCTGCGAGTCTGTGGCAGCCAAGCAACCAAGGCAGCTCTCTCGCTCAGTCACTCACTCACTTCGTGGAAGTCATGAACCCAATATTGACTGATCTGGTGAGGAATAATCCCAATTCGACCTGATTGGCAACTCTTGTCCCCCCGTTGACACATGCGAATAAGCTGAGGGGCGTTTCCCATGCTTTCTCAATGCGGCAGCCAGTCCTACAGGATACAGGCATCCAGCTAATAGTACCTACCTACTGCTATCATCACATCACTCCTGCTTTCTCCGTATCTGGGGCCCAGGTAAGGCTTGCTGTTCATGCACGGTGTTTGCATCCGTGGGGAGATTAAAGGCCGGCCCGGCTTCATTCTTTGGGCTCTGGTATGCTGCTCGTTGGCTGGTGCGGGGTGGCATCCAAGTGCCAAGGTACATCTAGCCCGAGATCAAACTTCACTATCAGGTTATAGGTAGGCGTAGTAGTCTCGGCCAAGATCAAGGCGTTTCCGATCAAGGACAACATGGGACGACTTTCTCGAGGGCATCTCCACCTCCAGATCATTGCACTTGATCAAGAAGGGACTCTTTTCGGAATTTAGATGCTTTCTGTAGGCCGTTGTATGAAGCTACAGTTGCAGGTACCGGTACCTTACAGGTTTGTGCGGGCGTTGCAGCTCCCCACTCGAGCAAGCGCACACACCTGTTAGCCAGGTAGAGCAAACAAGCGTCAGGAACCTGGGGTATCTTGGCTTGACAAGCATGCTCTGTAGCAAAACTCTATCATCGGTGGCTTGGAACCCGAATTATTAGTCGACCGCGTCAACTTTGATGCTTCGGGACGATTAAAAAAATTGTAGGTGTCATGTGTCTCTGTCCAGTGGCGTCGTTGTTGGCACCTCTAGGTACCTAGATAAGACACATGAGGAGCAATCAATACCGAAGTGATGTACTCGGGCTTGACTGGAAGTAGCCGAGAGAGAGTTTGTTCATTGCTCGGCTATGGTGTGTGTATCTCATGGGCTTTTGGCGAGGTTGACTTGAGTGGGAGTCATATGGCGGCCTTGTGGAACATCAGCTCTGCATAGGTAGTATCACCACATAGCATGTCATCAAGACGCAGTAATAATATGTAAGATCACATACAAGCTGATGACTCCCTTTATGCCAAACGAGTAGGAGAGTCCTCCTCCATTGCAGATATTGTCTGACAAGCCCAAGCAGCCAACCAGAGCCGCGGGATGCAAAGCGCCCAAGTCAAAATGCAACAGCACGGCCCCCAAGAGGCAGCCCTTTTCCCACACACACACGCAGCAGCCACAGCAGCCCAGCAGCCCGGCAGACCGGATTTGATTGGATTGGTGTGAGAGGGGACGGACAAGACACACACACTTTGATGC
Source organism: Trichoderma gracile (assembly GCA_020002365.1). Classification (NCBI taxonomy): domain Eukaryota; kingdom Fungi; phylum Ascomycota; class Sordariomycetes; order Hypocreales; family Hypocreaceae; genus Trichoderma; species Trichoderma gracile. The sequence continues at coordinate 493,910 of JAINEY010000008.1, forward strand.
TCATGACATGCATCGAGAATGGGTTTCCCGCCCAAAAAGTCGTGCAGGAGAGAGAGCGCGTCTGGACGGAGTGATTGGCTGGAGACACGAGAGAGAGTGAGCGGCGGCTCCTCCGCCCTGGGGTGGCGGGTCGTCCACTCTATCGAGGCGTTCGTCTCAGCGCCGGGCTGCAGCCACTGCTAAACTACGTACAGTGATAGTGGTGATGTATGTCGTGGAGATTTTGCTGTTTGGGGGCATTGATTTCGAGGTATCGGATGGGCTGTGCTAATATGGGCATGCCGAGTTGGAGATGGGGGTTGGCGCTACTTGTATGTAATGGGGCAGAATACGGGGTAATAGCAGCCAGATTGTCGCGATAGTGGTCGACGCTATACTCCGTAATATCCAGTAGCATCAAAGCGAGAATTATGGGCAGCCCGAACACATGTCAAGGCGACCTGCTGCCTGGAAGAGCATGTGTCGTAGCATGAAAACAGTTTCGAAGTCATTCTGTACATGAGGCCAAGTGCTTCATGTTTGGCAAAAGCGCGGTCAAGAGACGTTGGAGCATCCGTCCAGGCAGCATCTCCGCATCTTCTCGAAGAGGCATCCGCCGACTGCACGTCTGCTGCAGCTCGTTGCCTCTTCTGTCAATACATGCTTTCTATCCTACCTTACCTTATTACTGTATCCCAGATGCGATGCGCCCCCGTGCCACGCAAGAGAGATCCCAGGCACAAACCGCCAAACATGCGCGAACGGCGAACGGGATCCATTGGATGCAGAGCGCGCCCGCGTCTCGTTTTCTTCTTTCCTGCAGTGTTGACGCATTAGGTCTTTCCCCCTCGGCGCGGGACCTTGACAGGGCTATTTTTCTTGTTCTTCTTTTTCGGATGCGGTGTGATTGGGGTGACAGACGTCGTTCCATTGGACATTCCAGAATAAGCGATGTGTCGTTGGTGATGATGCTGCTTCTGCTGCTGTTTCTGGGCACGTTTGGTCGGTGTGCGAAGGACGGCTTTTTGGGCGTTTGCTTTTTGGGTGTTGGGAGGAGCCTTGAGATGGGACACGTGCAGAGGTTGTTCTACTTATACTCGGCAACTCTGTATCAACGGGGGCTCTCACCAACGAAAAGGATAATAATGGCCGTTTTCAGAGTGAGCATCTGAGGTGCAATACGATATCCTGTGTTTGTAGAGAGACTCCACTCCCATCGAAAAGTTGGTGCACCCTCCACTTCGATCCAGCAAAAGTCAAAATCCCGTCATAAAATAAGTCGTCAACAAGCTTTCCGATATCTCCTACAGGTGCCTGGACTAGTAGTAAGTGGTATTACTACTTACCTAGATGGAGTTTACCGCTTGGGGTCTTGTCACACGAGGAGGATGGAGCAGCGACTGGCACAAGCTCTGGCAGGTTGTCACGCAACGCACGCGCAAAAGATGCGAAAACGGGGGTCTCTTGACCCAGCGAACAGGAGAGAAAGAGGCCCGATTCTGGACCCGGTAAAAAACAAACAAGTTGATGGCCTGAACAACTTTTTGTTGCAAATAACATCAACAAGACGGGGAAACAAAAGTCTCAGCGTCAACATCACCGACCCGCGCTTTCAGCTGAAGACTTGCTTGTAGTCATTCGCAGCGAGGCCGATTCGGGCGGCCGCCTCACCATCTTGAAAAGGACGCACTTGGAGCAATGAGAAAAATAGAAAAAAAGAAGCTGAAAAAAGCGAGAGAAAGAAAAAGTCATGACGATATCGTACATTGGCGTGGCTGCCGATTGTATCTGCTTTTGGGCGGTGCACAAGCCACAGTTGGAGCCAATATTCGCTGGAACATGTCTGGATAGGCTGATGGGCAGTCATTAATGCATGCATATGCATGAGGCACTACTCCGCATTAGAGGCGGACAGGGGGTCGACTGCTTATCCGAGAAGTACTTGTACTTTTGCAGAGGTACAGAGTAATGGTGGCCTTGAGGTTTAACGTTGAAGCTATGAAGCTATCGCTGCGATTTTAGCTGGCGGCGGTGGTGGTGGTGGTGGTGTTGGTGTTTGTTGCATCTCGTTCATCTCGTCTTATCAGGCATGGATGGAGCATGTAGTATGTACAAATCACAAGACGGGATTCAAGATTCGGGAAAAGAATGGCAGCAAGCGTTAGCCAAATGCCCATCACCAACGCCAACCCGCTCCGTCGCCGAAGTCCAGGCCGAATCCCTGCCCTGCGTGGGCACTTCTCTTCTGAAGTGCCACCTATTACAGTACAGAGGGAGCCCGTGGGAGGGACAAAAAAGGGGGCTCTGTTCCGAGCAAATCTCAGCGTGCGAATTGGAAATATGAGGTGCAGCGACTTGTGCTCGAAATTCGGTAATGCCACAGCCCTCGTCAGCAGCGACACCGCCTTTGTCAGGATGGGAAGCACCTCCACTCCCACGCACGATTGATGGGAGGAGGCAATCAAATCAAATCCAGCCACTGCAGAAGAAATTGGGAGTTCGGCAGACCGAAGGGGGGGAAAACATGTTTCTGCTACCTCACCATACAGTACCTATGTGCGAATGATAGGTGAGTAAACGGTTGATGTAGGGAGCAGTGAGTGAGTAAGTATGTAGGAGGAGACTTGTCTCGTCCGGCGCTGTGTTGGAGTCGCCTTGCCTCGCCTCGCCGCCGCCTTCTTCTTCCCTTTTGACTTGTCGACATGTAGCACGGCATGGTGAGCATCGCATCGCCAAGTGTGCACAAGGATATACTACAGTAGTATAGGTAGATACTGTACTATTACTGTATGTGCGGATACCGGAGTTTGTCGTGAGTTTGTGCGCGTCTATCTCGTCTCCTCGCATCGTCCGGGCCTCGCAAACACGAGCTTGACGCACACACGCACACGCACACGCACACGCACACGTCCCCCGTACCGCATCCACGGGATTACGGATCCGACACGCATCGCAGCGCATCGCAGCGCATCCAGGCCGGTCTACTAGCGACTTCGTGAAGTTGTTATGTAAACACGTGTGGGAAAAAGAAGGCCTCTTCCGGCGGCGTTGACAAACAAACGGCCAACCCCTCCCTTCACCACCACCACCACCACCAAAACCACCATAGGTATTGCCGTGCTGATACTTTCCCGCCATGCATGGGGGGCCTGGCCATCTCGAGATTTGATTGAGCGCCTCTTCGCCCTCTCAGCCAGGCTCGCACACCCCCTTCTGGCCCTCTGTGGCCTTGCTCACTCCCCCCTGTAATAATAGCCCGTCCAGCCCACACACTCTCTCGTCTTTCTGTCGCGGACGCGGTACGCAGGGAAGAGGAAGCCCAGAGGCAGGAAAAGCCGCCAAAAGTAAAAAGAGACCGCGCTGGGGGCCGCCGGCTGGGGCTCTCTGGCACTGCTGAACCACTGAGGACCGGCCTCAGCAGAGGAGAGGAGCCCCCCCCCCCCAGCCAAGGACCAGGCTTCATGGATGGCTTGATGCTCCATGTCGCTCCCATCAATGTCCCTTGTTCCATGTTCCTTGTCCGGGTTCCATCTTCTGCTGCTCCATGCTCTTTCCGACTCCCAGGCCTGCTCCCACAGGCTGCTCCACGCTTGCGGGCTGCTGTACCTTATGTACAAGCCTGCAGTACTTGGTACGCAGCCCAGGCGCAGCGACTTGACGGCCCAACGGCGCGAGGCCAGGTACACACTACCTTGGCTGGGACTAGGAGGGACTCGCACCACTCCAAAGTACCGCGACCGACAGGGGGGGGCTGCAGTGCTAGCAGCGCGGTACCTGTCGCACGGGGCAGGTACCTGCACTGGCACTCGTACCCAGTACCGCTCAGCTCGTACCCTCACCCGCTGCGCTGCTGTCGCTCCAGTGCTGTGAGAACTGGAGCTGTGCTGAGCTGTGCTGAGCGGCGCTGTGCCAGAGCCCCGAGAGAGCGCCCTGTCCAGTTAAAACTACCGCCCGGCCAGCCCTCGCTCTCTTTCTTCCATCCTGCTCCTACTCTTATCCCACCTCTCTTCCTCTTCCTCTTCCTCTTCCTCCCCCCTCTCTCTCTCTCCCATCCACTCATTCCCTCATCCATTCCACCGCTTCCTCTGCCGACCCCTACACACGGTCGAAATAGGAGTTCTGGCCTTGGACTGAGGAGAATCGAATCCCCCCCCGACCGGCTACCGCTTGAAGAACCAGCGCTCCCCCTTCTTCTGCGGCCCTCTTATAAAGCGACCAAGGAGAAGCTCCGAGACGGATAAAAGAGAAGAGGAGAGGAATAAAAGTGAATCAGGACTGGTATTTTTCTTGTTCTATTCACTGGTATTTCTCTGATTCTTTCTTGCCCTTTTCGTTGTCTTCTCTTTTTTCCCCTCGATCTTCTTTCTTCGCCCGGCCCCCTTCGAGTGCCAGAATTCCTTACCTCTAGCGACAAGGAATTTCCTCCAGCACTTTGGCTCGCCAACCGCTTCTTTTCTCGCCCTTTTCGTTCTCCGGCCACTCACGAGACGATCAAATCGAGAAGGATAGACGACGAAGAAAGGAAAAGAAGGAAAATTTTCTTATCTTTTCGAGACTGCCAATCGTAGACGGGCTTCCATCGCTTCGTCTCGATCCAATTCACCCAGGCTCCAGTTTCGTCTCCAAATCGGCAGGATTTCGAGGTGCTGTGTGTGGATCTGACCTTTCAGTTCCTCCTCACCTTTTCTTCTTCGCCAGCTTCCGCTTAAAGAGTCAGCCTCTGGACCTTCGGCTCACCTCGTATGATTTAATCGTTTCTTCCCACCGCCTCTCGGTGCCCTCCAGGTTCAAGGTGTTCAAGTGTGACAACAGGTAGGACCAAGCTTTCTTTTTCCTATCTCCTACTTATCTCTATCCATCCAAGCTCCATCTCCCCATCTCTCTCCTTTTCCCTGCCGTCTTCCCCCTTCATTCTCCTCCTCCCGCCAGGCTCTCGAGATTCGCCAATGTCTGCAGCATAATCTAATCATTTCGATGTGCGCTCCCTTGACAGCTGCATACCCGAGCCCGCTCTCCGCATTCTCAGCAGATCTCCACAGCTGCGCTCGACCTTCTACCTCTCATTCGGTGCATTGCTCTGCGGGAGACGTTCGCTCGTTGATCCCCCCAATTGCCCGAGGTGTCTCATTGACCATCCTGTCCCTTGTGTCCTCTGTACGTGGCGGTAAGAGACCTTTCCTCTGCCCCCCTCCCCTGCTCGGTCCATCGCGCCCTCGTGCCAGTCCATCGTGCGCTTCCATGCCAGCCAACCCCCTCTATTGAGTAAAGGGAGCGAATCGGGTGGGCTCTACCAAGGCCCAGCTCAGGGGAAAGCTCTCTTGCGACGCATCATTTTCCGCCTCCATGTCTTGGCCCTCTCTTTCTTTCCCCAGATCGCATTTCTATATCGGGCTTTTTATCTTCCTCCTTCTATTGGCACAAATGAAAACTAACGCATTCGATTTTTCCTATTAGAAGCAGTCGAGTCGGTCTCCTTGGTCTTCCTTGAACGGCGCCCCCCCTTTTCGCCCGGTCCCTTTTGCATTTTCGATTGAATATTCAGTCTACATGATCCCGGCTTTCATCCCAGCCACAGTCACTCTTTTCCATTAGTTTTTTCACCACGCTCCTTAATATCTTAATACCTTAATTCCTAGGGTGGCATTCACTCCTTGATACACCCAAGGCTCGCTCTTTTTTTCAATAGTCTCTCCCACTCAAAGCTTCCTGGAGAACTTGCCGTCACTCTTTTAGACATATAACCACCGAAAAAACTAATTCTACAACACCAAACCCCCCCGTTCGCCACAACTTCGTCCGACACCATGGCATACGCTCAGCCTGACGAACACTTCTTCATCGAGACCGATGAGCCCCAGTCCAGTACTCGAGCCCGGGAGACCGCCAAGATGCTCGCGCGCAGCCGACAAGAGACCATCGCCTGCGAGCTCTCTCGTCTTGCCGGCGAGGAGTACCTGGGAGACATCATGAAGCATATGCGACACATGGAGGCATGTTGACCTCCACGCCCGAGGATAAAACCTGGCATTGTCCTTGTCCCCTATTCCCATTGTGCTAACCTCCGAACAGGACGAGACTCTTCCCGATGCCAACCTCATCGATATGCAACGTGAGATCCAATGGTTTATGCGCCCGTACCTCATCGACTTCCTCATCGAGGCCCACGCCGCCTTCGCCCTGCTGCCCGAGACGCTGTTCCTCACCGTCAACCTGCTGGACCGGTACTGCTCACGCCGTGTGGTGTACAAGCAGCACTACCAGCTCGTTGGCTGTGCCGCCCTTCTCATCGCGGCCAAGTACGGCGACAAGAAGGACCGCGTGCCTCAGATTCATGAACTCAACAACATGTGCTGCGGCCTGTACGACGCCGGCATGTTCACCCAGATGGAGATGCACGTCCTCAACACTCTGGAATGGACCATCGGCCACCCCACCGTCGACTTCTTCACTCAGCTCATGGCTGCCGAGGAGCAGGACGACAAGGAGGTGGAGCACATGGCCGCCTACCTCTGCGAGATTGCTCTGTACCACCGCGACTTTGTTTCGACCAAGTCTTCCATCATGGCCCGCTCCTCACTAGCCTTGGCCAGAGCCATCCTGGGAAGGCCCGAGATCAATGACGGCGACTGGGACCACACCGAGAACCTGACGCTCTTGACCCTTTCTCAGCACCTCAACCAGCCCTCGCCGACCCTGGCCCGCAAGTACTCCTCATCGTCCCTGTCCAAGGTGTCCCAGAAGCTGGCCGACTTCATGGCCGAGCAGGCCGCGATGGCAAGGCTCCAGGCCAACCCCCAGTCGCCCCCTGCCGAGCCTCCCTCAAGGCACTCCGACATCTACAGCACCCCCCAGAAGGGCCACGGCGCTGCCACCGGGTTCGACGGCTACCTCACGCCTCCCATCACCCCCGACAACGCCTACGGAAACACGGCAAAGGTGGACTCGTACCACCAGCTGCCGCCCCGATGTCCAGTCACGCCAACTCCCCAGAGCCATTCTTCTTCATATCCCCAACACGTGCAGCAGTACGCTGCCTTTGTGAACCAGCACGGAATCCACCAACAATAGGAGAATTGGTGGCACATACGTTTGGCATAGGTCGATTAATTCAGTACACGCTTCTTTCTCCCTCCTTGTCCGCAATTCGCTTGTGGATGGGAGGGACGTTCATGTTTCAAACTTCGAGGTCATGGCTTTGGACTCCCAGTCTTCCAAGCAATCACATTCAAACCTGATGGTCAATTCTCAGAATGATCTGTCTCATATCTACGTCATGGCATTTAGCGATTGATTTTAATTCCAATTTTTTTTTTTTCCAAAACTCCTTTTTTATTTTCTCCAGTTCATCTTCGCAGTCAAATCCTTCAGCAAGTCTCTTATGGCACCAAAAAAATGGAACGCGGATCATACCCAGATATTCCTCGAATCGTTTTTTATTTAACCTTTGTTTTTATTTTTTTCAGCTTCTGCGCTTCTGGACGCTTTGCGTGGTTTCCACCGGAATGGAGCACGCCTACATGTATCCAGGAGTTGCACGGCTCCCAATCGATAGGGAGCCCCTACGTTGCGGTGGATATAGTATTGGAGGGACATGGAGGGAGTTGAATGGGGGATTCGGCCAGCCTTGAGAACCGGGGAAGAACAGGGACTCTTCAGAATGCACAGTGGCCCCCTTGGAGGAGGAGAAAAAAAGCGTCTTGAGGATAACACGGAGCAGAGGTGGAAAGCAGGTGCACGAAGCAGCCGGAAGTTCGGTTTTCTTTCTTCTATTTTCTTTTTCTTTTCCAGACGACCCTTCTCGACTTTCGGATCTGATCTCTACTTGGCGTATGGGAGGACGAACATGGGCTTTGTTGCAAGGCAAGGCTAGTGGTTGCCCTTTTCTTCTCGAAAAGGGAGCAGATTGGAAAGGCGGCGGACGGATTGATACCCATCGGTCTCTTTCGCAAAGAAGGGATTCGGGACAAGGTGCTGTGTGCCGCCTGGTGTTGGTCGGTCGAAGGAGGCGGCAGAAGATGCGCATGGTGATGCATGCGGGTTGTCAGCCTTGAATTCACGTTACGCCACTCCGCTCGGCCTGTACATATGAGGTAGTGCGAACAAGCGCAGAGAAAGAAAAGAAAAGAAGAAAAAAAGTGAAAGTTCTTTGAACAAGAAAGCAAAATGCGTGTGCTTTGAAGTGTGGCTGTGGATTGATTGGTAGAATGTGAAGCCTGGCCTTTGTTCCATCTTGTATACCTAAGGTATGTAACGTGGTAAAACAGCTAGTTGTATTGAAGGTTTTTGCGCCTGCAACTGGCGAGCGACGACGACAAGCTGAGCCCTTCTGTTGAACGATGCTGGTGACGGTCTCGAGTAGCTTTTCGATGAGGCGTTGGCAATGCTACCACTACCGCTTTGTCTCTTCATCTTTTGACTGCCTACTGAGTACTAACTGCCTACCTACAGTCCAGTACTACAGAGTACGTTACGAGGAAGTAGTTACTATTCTACCTACCAGAGGCATCATCGCCTGAGATGTGCATACACGAAGCCTTTAATCTCGGCGAGCGCGGGGGTCTTTGGGGGTTGGGAGCGTTTCTGGGTGGGCACCGAGTTTAATGAGGTCGGTTCTGGGGGGAGGACATGAGGTTGAGAGAATGACTGAAGCTAGGCTGTATGCGGGAGGTGTCAAGTTTGGTTGATCGATTTGACATATGAGTGCACATTTGCCTACGACTGGAAGTAATACTCGTCTTTACAGAGGCCTATGTGCCTTTAGGATGTCAAGGTGAGTTTTCGGTGGTGATGGAGGGAGGGATGATGTACTTGGAGGAGGAGTGGAACGCAGCGAGCGAAAAAGAGAGTGAAAGGAAGAAAGTGGAATGTTTGGGAGCAAGGGTGTTGAGATTTGACAGGTTTTGATCGGTGGTGCACTGACGCGGGGACCTGATGCATGGGTGTTGAGGGGCCGCGAAGAACTGGATGGAGTATGTATTTGAATGAATGAATGACAGAGAGTGTGAATGGTGTGACTTGATGGGTTGGGAATTGGAGAATTTGCTGTTCGGATTTCGGTTGTGAAGTTTGTTGAGGTCGGTGGTAAAGGCTTGGGTCTTGAGAGAAGGATTGCGGGAAAGGAAGACAAGGGAGGAGGACTGATGAGCGAGGGAGGTTGGGGTTGTGGACAAAGATGCTGACAATTATGCTAAACTACCAAGAAGCGGTACGACAGAAGGATGGACGATCTGAAAGGAAATAAAATGCTTTGCTTTTTACGAAGAGTTGGTACGGGGTAGTGCTGTAGTGATGATGGAGAAGAAAAAGGTGGTTGGATTCTTTCTCAATGTGGAGAATGATGCATGAAAGGAGATTGATGGAACAAAGGAAGGGGTAGGGATGGCCATGTGATTTGATATGAAACGAAACGAGACGAAGCCTTAAGGCGGGATATTGAGAGGGGCAGTTTCTTTGATTGGGTATTATCCGGGGGGGTAGTAGGTTGTTTGCGAGAAGAACAAAGGGCGAGAGATATGTGATTGATATGTAGGGAACTGCATGTCCGGAGGGGGAGGAGGGTTGAGGATGGGATCTGTGCTCTCTTTTTTTTTTTTTTTTGGGGAGGGTTTTGACGAGAAGAGGTTGAGTGGCTGATGGCAATTTCTTTGTGCGAGAGGCGAGATTGAGCCTGTGCTTTGATTCTTTTTGGTTTGCGTTGGGTTGTGATGGGCGGTTGGTTGGTTTGAGGGATGATTTGCTCTGGGGACGGGGCTTTGACTGAAGACTGGTTTGGGGACGTCGTGATGTAGGCTGGGTGTTAATTGAGGTTGGACTACCCTAAAGATGACATAAACGGAGGCGGTGTGAGTATGTGACCTTCAACTCGTGCAGCATCAGTGCGATGTATGTGTTTCGTTACATCGTGTTCCATGACTGGTGAAAGTCATGTAAGTTGGAACTATGTATGTATTCATGTAGACCACTATACTAGGATTCATGCGATTGATGAACCGATGGCGTTTCCACGGCGGTCGTCGCGTATCTCGTAGTATCACGACAACCGAATGACAGGAGGCTTGACATCGGTGACAGTAAAGAGACTTGGCTGGAGTGGCAGTAGGCACACACCCGCGCGAGAAGCCGTCGATCCAATGCCACTCACGACGAATGGCATCATGGCTTCGCCCAAGACTGTACTTGCATGTTGCTCAACTGCTGATGGCTGCCGTCGAAGCATCAGAACCCGCAACTTGACAGCTTCAAACATCCAGGCTGGGCCATGGCTGCGAACTGCTCGCAATCTCTATCAAGTTACGCGTCTTTCTAGAAGGGGATTTGTTGACAATGGAATTCGAAAGACAGTTTTTCATGTGGAGTGAGATGAACAAAGAGGAGTCTCTGGCTGGGATGGACGAGTTCTGGAACACCTTTGTGCTTCTCGAAATGTCCGGAATAGGCACACAAAGAAGGCCTTGTTCCCAAAATAGTGTCTCAGATAGAATATCATCAGACGCGAGAAGGGAAGTCTAATAAGCTCGCATACTGCTCTTCATGTGTAGTCTCTCTTCCATTTGAATGATTTCTGAGACTTGGCAATCCAGAATCTGCAGTGTGATCACGTAGGTTGACTACGGAGATAACAGAAAGAAGGAGTTTCGAGCCATCTGCATTCACCACTCAAGACGAATCCGAACCCATCGGCGTCGTCACCATGTCGACCCTCCCACCGGCCACAGAGGTGGCAATGGACCTCGACCCGCGAGGCCTGATGATACGGCTACGAGGACCTACGGCTAGGACGACGAGAGACTCAGCCGCGGGGACTTTGCAGCTCGAGCTCTTGGATCGCGTTGAAGGCATTCTGGGTAAGCAAACCTCGCTTTCAGACCGATTGCAACTATAATACCTGATTGCTGATTTCGGAGTATAGAGAAGATTGGAAAAGCTCTATCTCGCAACTTTGACAAGCTCCCGTCGCAAGCACAGCAACTCGGCGCCTCTGGAAGGCCCGGTGACCTCTTGCAGCGTTTGAACACCCTCGTGAGGGACCGTGTACTGGATGACTTTTTCAAGGAGCATCCTGTTGCCCGTCGACACTTTTCACAGCTTTTTGGCTGTCGACATCCGCATCTCAGAGAGCCGGATTCAGGGGCTATTGATGAGGCGAGTGATCAAGCAGCAGCAGCAGCGACTTCGGTGCCCGTTGAGGGACTGCGAGCTGCTCTTGATGAGAGGTTGAAGGGCAGGCCCTCGACGGTTGGAGGAGTGAGCTGGCAGCCCATTGTCAAAGGTGAGAAGTAGCCCGTTCCTGATTCTTTTGATTCCTTCCCAGGACACACGGCTGACACGAAAGTAAAGAAAATGGTGACATTGAAAATACCGTGACCCTGAAGAAAGGAGCTCACCCAACGAACACGACAGCAAACGACGCCTTATCCGAAACCATTGACGCCTTCAACGGCTTCGACCCCCTCTACAACGACTCGGCCGATTCTCCGACACCAACATGGTCAATCTCTCTCCAGGAGCTGGAGGTTGCGGAGAAGATGTACCGACACATGGACACGCTCCTCAGCAAGGAGGCAGTCGGCAATCTCCTCCAAGAACTGCCGAATATGGCGCCCCAGCTCAAGGCAGCCTTTGCTCAACGCTTTGCCAACCTATTGAATATCTCGCAGAGATTCCAGGGCGAGTTCCAGAACAAGATATTCGCGAAGATTCCGGCCAAGACTGGGATTGAGCTGGAGATAACCATCGGAGGAGACGAGCCCAAAGACGCCGATGAGGACGTTACTGAAAGTTTGAGGGTCGAGTCTGAGCATCCGGACGACACAACCAAACGGCCCAGGACCGTCGCCACCTCCAGCAACACGCAACTCGACAACTACAAAGGCTGGCCCATCAAAGACCCCCAGATCCAGCTCGCCCGAGCAAAGAACTTCCTCGCCGACGGCGACATCGACCGCACTGCAGACTGGAAGCGCAAATTCGCCGAGCTGGCCGAGTACTTTACCTACCTGCAGTCCAAGTTCCGGGGCGAGGCCTGGGTCCGCGACCTCAGCGAGGCCATCGACATGCTGCGCGCGCACTGCATCTTTGAGAATTACTACTACGGCGAGCAGCAGCTGGTCGTCGACTTCCCGAGGGGCTTTTGGCCCGAGAGGAGCACGAGGCTGCCGCAGCTTCCCGGGCCGGAGATTGAATTGCGGCCTCGGGAGATAGTCACTGCGCCGGCGAAGGCGGGTGATAACTCATCCCTTCATGACAGCCCTGGGCGTGGCGGTGCCTCTCTTTCTCGTCCTTCAGCTGCTGGAAAGATGCCAGACGCGGGCGTCATCTACGCCATGAAGAGGCTCACACGCCCTCCCGAGAAGGAGTCGCGAGACCCCTGGGCCTACACCAGGGCCTACCAGTTCTTCAAGCAGGAGGAGCGGCGGTGGGCGCAGTGGGCGAGGGAGCACGCCGTCAAGGAGTCGTACGCGCACAAGCTCTGGCAGGGCAGCGACGAGCCCGTCATGGCGCTGCCCAAGAACTACAAGGGCCCTGTGCAGCCCGACCTGATGAACCTCGAGATGAAGAAGACGTACGAGCTCCTGCGGCGCTGCCAAAAGATTCATCAGGGGCTGAAGAGGGCGGCGAGGCGCGCTCCGCGGGGCTTCATTATCGATCTCTTGACGGCTGTGAACAAGGGCATGGCAGGATCTTCAATCGAAAAGTCACGGCTGAGGTTTGGAGAACATGAGTTTGATGGTCATGGCGTTTCTCTTGCCAACGTGAGGCCGACGGAGGCTGCGTGGCTGGAGTACATCTGCCAGCCGTCGCGGAATCGTCCGTACACGCTCAAGGAAGGGCTCGGGAAGAAGGGGGAGCTTCTGCTTTCCAGGGTGACGCAGATGATGCGCGACTTGAGCCCCATTTCGCTCTTCAGCGACATGAAGCCTAGGACGATGGAGCACTTCCTGCAGGAGCTGAACGTGGGATGTCGTGGGCCGGTGAAGAGGCACGAGTTTACTGAGGGGGAGGTCAAGGTGCTTGCGCCGAAGCTGCACGAGTTGAAGGTCTTGAAGTGAGTTTCACCCCTTATGTCTTCGATCTGGTAAAGATGAAAGACGAGAAGAAGCTGACGAGAAGCAGGCTTTACAGAAACCGGACAAACGGGGAGCTGATGTTTGGACGGCCAGAGACGGAGTTTCATCCCGAAGATCTGGTCAAGTGGCCGGAAGCAGAACCCCAGCCATCTCTGGAGAAGAAGTCCTTCACCTCCTATACCTCGCAGACAAGGCCCGAGAGCAAAGGCAAGGAGAACATGCCAGACGACGCAAGCGTGGCCTCGCACAGCACAATCTCGACCAAAATCTCCGTGCCCGCATCCTCCGAAGACTTTCACGTATACCCCCCGGACATGCCCCAGCGGAAAGACGTCCTCTCCCTTCACAGGTTCATCAAGGACCCCGTGCGAAGCCCCGAGTGGCACGCCAAGACTGCCAACTTCTTCTTCTGCCTGGGATACCGTCTCGGCAAGACCCTCGTGGCCCTGCAGAAGCAGCACGAGGAGGACGAGAAGAAGCTGCAAGATCCCGCGGTGCAAGAGTACAACAGCCGGTTTCTAGACGCCATTGTCGAATACTGGGAAGACGACACGAGGAAGCGCCCCAACGACAGGACCAAGAACAGGACCAACACGAGGGACTGGCGCATCACCATGCTCTGGACCGACGTCGTCAGGATCGCCGAGCCGGACGTCTACGAGCAGCACAGGGCGGAGTGGGCGGAGAAGGAGTATCCCGACCAGGGCATCGCGTACGACCTCGTGAGGAGGAATCTCCTCCGCGAGGCGGCCGAGAACAAGACGATGCTGTGGCCGCTGCACCTCCCGTACAACAGCTACGTGACGCGATACGAGGTCGCGGACCCGACCCCCTGGAAGAACAGGTTCCAGAAGGAAAGGGACGAGATATGGCGCACGGTCGACTGGGACACCAGGGGCGCTCGCATCGAGGCGCTGCAGGTCCAGCTCCGCAGGGAGCAGGCGGCAGACGAGAAGAAGCAGGACGTCCTCGCCGCGCGGGCGCAGAACCTCACGACCATGCGCCGCGAGCCCGTCTGGACGTTTGCCCACCCGTCGAGGAAGAAGGCCGTGCACCTGTTCTGGGACATCAACAACTGGCCGGTGCACCTGCAGTCCGAGAGCAGGCAGAGGATCATTGCGTCGAGGGGCCCGGAGAGGACGGCGAACATGGAGAATGTCGCTGGCAACGACAACGACTTGGTTGCTGCCTTGGCGGAGGACCTGGAGCTGGAGCAGGATGCCGAAATGCCGTACTGGAAGGCTGCGGAGAGGAAGCGCAGGTTTGTGCCTGGGAGAGAGGAGTTTTGGATGGGCGATACGCCGTTGCAGAGGAAGGCGTTTGAGGAGAGGATGAAGATGAGTGAGTTTTACCTTTTTACTCCGCTACACCACCCCCCTTTAATGTGCTCGATGAAGATTGACTGACGATTCGATGTCAAATGTGTAGGACTTGCGCCGCCAGCGAGGAAACGCACCTGGGGAGATGTTCTCAAAGAAGCCGTCTTTGGCTCTTCATCCACTGAGACAACTGCCGGTCTTTCAACTCGCTTTGAACTGCCGCCGGTGCCTGAACACCTGATACCGGAGAGTCGACCTGCCAAGAGGCAGCGCACAGAACGTCCTCTGCGCAGGCTGGGCGAGGAGCAGAAGCCTGATCTGTTCGCAATAGCCAGGGGCGAGACGGGAGAGCCACCGAAGCCCGTCGTCCCGGTGCAGTATCAAGGCACGTATTCCAAGGCAGGGCAGATAACGTATCGTATCCCTGAGACGAAGATTCAGCGGAAGGGGGGCGTGGGGAGCTTGATGGACATTGATGGGCCTGTGGTTGAGTATAAGGTTCCGGTGAAGAGGGATTGACTGATTTGCTTGCTGTTGCGGAGTTTGGATGTACTGCAAACTGTTTAGTATGGAGTTGATATCGACGGTATTTGAGCACCTGAATGGTAGATGAGCATCTGAATGGCTGCTGTTTAGTATGACACGAGTCACATATGAATTGGGAAAAGACCGCAACAAAGCCCCTTTCAACGAAGCTCCCTTCTCAGAAAGGAGCAGTTCACACCAAGTCACCAAGACACTCGTAGGCGCAATTTGAAAGAAGAAACGCCAGTTGAAAATTTTTCTTTTCTCTCATTCCAGATCATGGCCCATTTTTATATCCTCATGACGCTCATGTCCGAAAAGTTCCTAACCGGCCAAAAACCATGCAATGAAACACAAGTTTGTCTTCGTGACTCCGCGGCACCGTTTCCAGTCCCCCTTCACAGCCTCCTTTCTCCCAATTCCTCTCCCGCTTAGTATCGCTTGCCTTCGCGCAGGGTATCGGAGAACTCCTCCAGAGGGCTTCGGATCAGCTTCGTCTCCTTCCACAGGTTGGGGGTCAGGAAGCCGTAGGTGTTGGACACGGCGGAGAAGGTGGCCTTGAGGGTGTTCTCGAGGGTCTTGGTGGAACCGGCGGATGAGGAGTAGGCGTCCTCGACACCGGCGAGCTGGAGGAATCGCTTGACAGCGGGAGAGGCGACAATGCCGGTACCACGGGGGGCAGGGATCAGCTGTAAGGGGGGAAGATTCACGTTAGCAAGGCCATTTCCTCTGCTGCGCAAAACTTTTGAGGCAATTCGGGGCAAAGCTTACTCGGACGGTGACGGAACCGCACTTGCCAGACTCCTTGCAGGGCAGGGAGTGAGGGAGACCGAGGTTGGAGCCCCAGTAGCCTCTTCGGACGGGGATGACGCTCAGCTTGGCGATGATGATGGCGGCACGGATGGCAGTGGCGACTTCCTTGGACGTCTTGATTCCGAGACCGACGTGGCCCTCAGAGTCACCAATGATGACGATGGCCTTGAATCGGGTGCGCTGACCGGCACGGGTCTGCTTCTGGACGGGCTTGATCTGTATTTCGTGAAAACGCAAGGCCTGTTAGCGCAACTGTGTCTCGGTTTGTCCCGTTTTGAAGCTTTTCTGCTCGTTGAGTTTCCGCCTCAATCGCCCAATTTCCTTTTCCAGCTCGTGAACGGAAGAAGCAGGGCAAAATCGGCAGAGCTTCATCAAGACAGATTACACAGAGGCATTCCGCACCTTCATGACCTCGTCCTTGAGCTTGGGCAGGAACTGGTCGACAATCTGGTACTCCTTGATGGGCAGGGAGTGCAGGTAGATCTCCTCCATGCTGTTGATCTTGCCAGCCTTGACGAGACGGCCCAGCTTGGTGACGGGCTGCCACTCCTTCTCCTCGCTCTTGCCGCCACGGCGACCACGGCCACGGCCACGGCCACGACCACCACGATCACCACCACGGGCACCGCCTCGAGAAGCGAAACCACCGCCACGAGCACCGCCGCGATCAGCCATTGTTGTTGGTATTTTTTGTTGTTTTGGGGGGTGGGCGAAAGGGGAGTCGAAGGCTCTTGGGGGACTCGCGATGAGACGGTTTGCGCAGGATCGGCCCTGGATGTTGTATTTGCTCACGAGTTGTGGCCCTTCGTACTGGGGGGGAACTTTTTTCGCTGGCGGGGGTCTAGTACCGCTTGGGAATTTTGCGGGTGTGGTCGGGTTAGGCGAGCCCTAACAGGACTTGTGGGTCGCTGCCTCAATTGTTAGGCGAGAACTGTGGACCGGTGAGTGCTTCACCGATAGACCGAGATGCTGAGTAAGAATTCACCGAGGTGAACAAGCGCCTATGCTGTCTGTTGTGAGTGCAAGACAAGGAGCATAGGGAGCAATCAATCAAATTCAGAATCACTGGTTATAAGGAGAGACAGGGGCCGTAAGTGGAGGACATTCATTTTTTGACAAAGAGTTCGTTTTGGCTGCGCAAACATAGACCGAGTATCACCAAATGTTCACCATCGCGGGTTTGCATCGAAAATCGAGAAAGCTGAGCCACGATATCGAACAAAGCAAAGAAACACACACGCGAGCTGGAGATGCTCCATACTTCAATATTTGTACACGGCATGAGAGGTGTAGTAATCATGGCAAAGAAAGGGGAGGGTATCGTGGCTCAAACAAATCGACAGCAAGCTGTGCTAAAGTCTCCCTACTCCGACTTGATGATCAAGTTCTCTGATGGATGAACCCGCTGAGCCCATTCCCTGTGTCTTGTTAGTCTACAGTCTCAAATTTTGACAGAAAGGCCACTTACGTCCAACTACCATCGTACACCTTCCGGGAGTTGGGGTATCCTGATACTTCCAGAGCGGTATCAATGGCGCATGCCGTGACGCCGGTTCCGCAGGTCGAGATGATGGGCTTGTTGGGGTCAACACCCTTCTCTTCGAACAGCTTCTTCAGCTTGTCAGCTGGAAGAAATGTCTTGGTCTCGGGATCCAGAACGGAGCTGAAAGGAATACTGATGGATCCTGGCATGTGGCCAGATGACAGTCCCTCGCGGGGCTCTGGGTCCTGGCCCGTAAATCGGCCATTCGGTCTGGCGTCCAAGATCTGAATTCCTTCTGCGCCCTCCTTGTTGTAATCCAGCACCGCCTCCTTGACCTGCTCGAATGAGGCAACCTTGTCCGACGCAAGCTCCGGAATGGGGTATGGGTTGCACTCGACGCTGTACAACTCTCCAGACTCGGTGGGCAGTCCCTCGGCAACCCACTGCCTGAAGTTGTTGAGGATGTGCACCTTGGGGTGGCCAAACGCCCGGAAGGTCCACGCCACACGGGGAGCACTAAAGATTCCCAGCTCCTTTGTATCGTAGACGACGACAATATCGTCTCGTCGGATGCCCAGCTCGCTCATGGCCGCGGCGAAGCCCTTGGGATCAGGTAGCATGTGAGGGTATGGGCTGCGCTTGTCGATGGCCTTATCGAGGTCAAAGAATCGCGCCTTGGGAATGCGCTGCTCGCGGAAGACTTGGATACCAGTTCGCTCATCGTTGGGGAGAAACCACGCAGCGCATAGAGGGATCACTCGAGGGTCGGGGCTGATCGGAGAAGGAGGGTTCTTCTTCAGCGCCTCGTGGAGCTCCTTAGGAGTGACCAGGTACGAGGAGAGATTGCGCCGGGTCGACATGCTGGTGCGCAGAAACCGGTTGCCCAGCCTCGGGAGGCCGATCCGAACAGACTGGCCGGCAACAACTGAGGCCATCGAGGGCGAGCGTGAGGTTGCGATATGGCGTATGTGGCCGCGTGAGGTGATGTGGGTATTGCGCCGGTGGTCGAGCCGCTGCAGCTGTGCTTCACTCGAGAGCCGCGCTGATGAGAGTCTGCCTTCTTCACGCCTCGTCCAGCTGTATCTCGATGGCCTGACCTCAAGCGACTGGCAGCGCAGCCATTGCAATGCGAAGAGCAGCGGTGTTTTTTTCTTGGGAGGATGAGGTTCGGATTCGATCATGGACCCGAAAGTTGCGACTGGCGCTTGTGGTGGGGGGAGGAGCTTGGACCATGCATGACATTTGGTGACTGCGCTTCCGCTTCCGCTGCACTTCCGATAAGCTCGTCTCGTGCGAACTGCAGTGACTGCATCAAAGTGCATGCACGCCAAATCGGGCCCCAGAAAATCCCCTCGCTGGCATCGTCATGCGCCAGACCTCGGCTGCGTCTGTTTGCTGCTCCTTGTTCGTTGCCCTTCTAGAGCCATTGGTGGCGTCTGTCCGCTAGACGAAGCGAATTGTTTGATTGGTTCAGCCGTTCGAATTGCCTTGGATCATAGCCCGTGATAGCGCTTGGAGCTCCCCAAGATGGCGTCTCTAGGTCGGGCGCTGTATGCCCTGCCAATGCTGCTGCCAACGGCTTTCATGATCCGGGCAATGGCAATGACCGGTCCACTTGCGCCGGTTGTGGAAGAGGCCTACAGTGAGGGACGGTACATCCTCCAAAATGGGACTCATGTGCCTGTTCTGAGGACTTTCTTTGGCGTTCCAGTCCTTGACGATGCACTTGCTCGCATCACCATCAGCTTTGGTCAGCTGGTCTTTGGTGACGACCCTGCGATATGGTGGCAGTGTCTCGTCTTCTTTGCCGATTACGCTGGTCTCTGTGCCATATGGATGCTCGAGTCTCTGAGAAATGCGAATCAAGGGACTTTCTTCCAGACGTAAGAGGATGTTCAGTCCTGTTGCTCATCTTTGATTGCTCACTTACACGCTATAGGTCTGCCCTGCCTATGTTTGTCGCCCAGATTATAAGTCTCGGAATCACGGCGCCATCCTACTTCTATTTCTTCTACGTCCTGTCTCCCCTCCAGAGGTACTCATTAGCCAGTGCCCGACAGATTGACAGCGCCGGTGTGCTTGCTGTCCTCCCAGCATTACTTGTGTCCTTCTTCATCCCTCATGTCATATCTCTCGTCCACCCTGATCTCTATGTCAGGCACTGGGTGAATTGGATATGGCAGGTTTTCCCGGTATGGGGCTCCATCCTCCTCTTTGCATTCTCAAGTGCAATCCGTCCATTTCTCGACCACCACGTTGAAGCTACTCAACGGCGTAACAAGACGGCCATCCGCACTATTGGCGGCTTCATGATAGCCCTCAGCGTAGTGTGCTACTGGTCCATGATCCTCTTCTCGCCTTTGCCTGTCTCAGAAGTGCTTATCCCCAAATATCTCATTGAGACTCCCGAGAGTCCGCTGGTGGCGCTTCATACGATTTTCCAGTGGGACTATATTGTCTCATTCGCGACATTGTTGCTTTGGTTGGCATATCACTTTGCGGACTTGAAGAGCGCTGGCATATGCCGACTGTCTTGGGCTAGAATCTTGGTTACTTCCGCCGTTATTGGGTGTCTCGGTGGTCCGGGGGCCTTGGTCATGGTCGGATGGATCTCGAGAGAGGAGATGATGGCGTCAGCTGTACACATCAAGACTAACTAGAAATTATTGGTCTTGATGAATGAGAATTTTTTATAGGCATCGACGACGAGTTGAACTTCTTTGAGCTGCCAATTCAAGCGGCCGTTTCGAACGAAAAATTCCAGGTTTTATGAGTCCATGCCTGGTCACGAGACTGCTACCCTAGAGTCAATAATGTACAAACTGGGCACTCTCCCAGGCAACACCAACTTCAACACAACCTCAACATCAACCCAGCCTCGTTGCATCATAGTCCCACCCATGCTTTGAATAAAACTGATCTCCCTCTTTACGAGGGAATTACTTTGCAAATCATGAAAGTCACCATCAAGGAATGGAACACGGTCGCCACATGGCAGTGGGACATACCCGAGGACGACGTCTGCGGCATCTGTCAGGTGCATTTTGACGGGACGTGTCCGACGTGCAAATACCCCGGCGACGACTGCAGCCTTTGTGAGTAAAGGATCATCATCTCTATATACTCACCTTTATGACGAGACGCGTTAACATGGTTCAATAGTGTCGGGAAAATGCGGTCATAGTTTTCACATGGTAGGTGATCTGTCTGTCGGTATGGTTTGGCGAGAGTTGATGTGTATGCTGACTGGGCGGCAGCATTGTATCATGGAGTGGATCAAGCAGGAGTCGGCAAAGGGACAATGCCCAATGTGTCGACAGCGTATGTCTTCTCCCTGATTGCTTTCTGAGACTGATGAAGATGCGTATGTTGGGGGACTAACGGGTTGCTTAGCATTTGAGTGGCAAGATCAGGACAAAGAGAACGAGGCCCCGACACAAACGGAATAAGACGATGGTCCGGCACAAGGACAAAATAGATGACATGGACTCTTATATTATACACGGAGAAGCATTGGCGTTATACAAAGACCTTTTGACCCAAGCACTGGTCTTATCAAACTGCTTCCATCGTTATGTCTGTCATGCCTGATGTCCATGCTCATACTCATGCTCATACATACACAAATACATGTATGCAGTAATTTTATCCAGAAAGTATCATCGCAGCCGTTTCAGGCAACCTCATCATATTCCCATCGTGAGCAAACAGCTGCCCCGTCCTCCCCTAAGCTTCCGGGACATAGACGCCATCCTTGCACAGCACCACCACCTTCTTGAAGAACCGCCGCCACTCGAGCGGGTCGCCCTTGACCTTGACGAACCGAATATCCAGCACCTCGAAGCCGTCCGGGAGTGGCTGCTTGTCTACGCAAATTTCCCCGTGCAGGCTCTGCCGGCGGCCGTCGACGGCGCGGACTTTGAGGGTGACTATGGGGCTGCCGTATGGGTTCGGCGTGACGGGTGCCAGGGGCACGTTTAGCTGATGCAGCGCGTCGCTGAGCATCTGGACGATGTGCGTGGCGGGCACGTGCGAGAAGAAGCGGGTGAGGGATTCGGGGGGACAAATGTCGCGGAACCGCCGAGCTTGCTGCGTGAGCGTCATGGACGGGCCCGGCATGTGCGAGAACTGTGACATTGTTGGCTCATCGGCAAGGGTGTCGAGGAGCATCCGACGGTGACCAGACGTCCCCGGAGGCAGAGACGACGGCTGGGCCCTAGAGCGGAGGACGGGTGCTTCCCAGTCCCAGTCAATGTCGGTGATGGGAGTCACGGGCGCTTCCGGTTGTGTGGAGGAGAATCGGCCGGCATTGAGTCCAGAGTCAACGGTGGGATCGTGAGAAGCTGGGGGGTAGGCCAGTGTAGTCTGGGGTATCTTGCCGAGGTCGATGCGCAGGTTTTCTAGCATCTTGGTGGCAAGGACAATTGGATCAGATATCCTGCCGTCGGCAGTGAGCAGAGGGTTGTGGCGCGTGTACCAAGGATGCTGCCGTATCTGCGCGAAGGTGAAGCGTTTCTGCGGATCAATCGACATCATGCCCCTGAGGAGGGAGAGGGCTTCGGGAGGTATTCTCCCCCACAGCGGATCTGAGCTCTTCCCTGATGTCTTGACGTACTCGCTATACTCCCAGCTTGTTGACGACGGCTCATCCCACGGCGTGTTGCCGACGAGCAAGACGAACAATATGACTCCGCAGGACCAGATGTCGACGAGATCGGGGTCGTATTTGGCGTTATTGGGAACCCTCTTGTCCACCTTGCCACAGGCGAGAATTTCTGGCGCAATATACGGGGGGCTGCCACAGAGCGTTGAGCTGGCCTTGCGCTGGCCTTTGTACTCGAACATGGTGGCCATTCCAAAGTCGGCCAATTTCAAGCTTCCATCCTGCGATAAGAGAATGTTCTCCGGCTTGAGATCCCGATGTGCGACGCCCTTGGAGTGCATGAAGCTCACGCCGCCCACCAGCTGCAAAAAGTAGAGCTGGGCAATGTCCTCCCTGACGCCAACGTCTGCCTCAATCTTGTCAAACAGGTCACCGCCCTCGGCATACTCCATGGCTATCCATCGCCATACGGCATCCTCTCCCGAGGCAAACCACTCGATGATGTTGGGATGCTGGCCGATGTGGGAGTGAAGGGAGACTTCCATGGCAAGCTGCTTTGCAGAGATGCGGCCATGCTTAGTGGCGTATCCCTTGTGTATGAGCTTGACGGCAAATACCGGACTTTGAGAGTCTAGTGGAATTGCCTTTTTTATTCTACTGATGTCAGTTCATGCCGTGATAGGGATGAGGGAGCTCTTTTTCAGGGGCGAATGGGAGTCCATACGAAGCATAGGCACCGCGGCCGACGGTCTTGGATATGATACGGAAGGGCAGCTCCTTGGGTAGTGGATCAAGCTGAGACTGCGAGGGAGTGAGTCAATGGACAAAAGTCTGACTTTACAATGAATTGAGTCTTATTGGGCAATTCTCTCTGTATTGGAATTGGATTCACTCACCATGATTGCAATTTATTAGTGAAGCTACGTCGATGCAGCCTCTTTCATCCCACCAAATCTGGAACACAAGAAGCAAACAAAGGAGGATATAGAATGGCAAGAGATAGTAAAATCAAAGAATCGAACCGAGGAACTAAGAAAACAACGCAATGCAGATTCGAGCGTTATTCGGATATCATGGCTGAAGCGGCGTCAGGCAGCAGTACTTTGTAATTGTTAATGAGCGCGTGTCCAAACCAAGTCGCGCCTCAGCCCGTGTAGAGAGAGACTCGAGGTCCAGCTTTGGTGACCCTGAATGTTTTTGTCCCGCCCCGCCTCTGTCCATTGGCTGCCTGGCTCCATCACTCGGGCGTTGCTGCGGCAAACAGGGCGTTCTCTTCAGTGGTTGTCGTTCACTAAATCGCCTGTAAGCTTAGGCGGGTCTTGTGTGATTCCCCCCGCCCTAGAGAGGCTGACCGGCAACAACCTGAAAGCGTGTCTCAAACAAACAGAAGCCGTCTGGTTGTTTTTTTCTGCTCCTCTCAGTCGATCTTGACCTCGCCATCCATTCCTTGTCCGTGAGATCATCTCGTCTTTGTTCGTTGCCCTCGACCCCTGCTTGCTGTGTACTTTTACTCTTTTGATTCAGGCAGCTTTCCCCTACTTACCCTTTCTTTTCAATCCCCGTCGCCTTCCTACTTGGTCAGGTTTCCACCTACAACTGCATCCTGCATCTCTTCTCTCGTGGGAGTACTTTGAAGGAGTCCCATTATCGCCCAACGCGGAACGCTGCCGCTTGTTTGCATACCCACCTCTGTCCGCTTTCTTCTTCTCATAATAATCTCTTGCGGGAGGCTTTTTGTCCGATTGGTGTACTTTTGGGAGAATCATTACTTCCAGCCTTCTTAGAGCCACTCCTTCGCCTGTCTTTTCTATTTTGCGCCTGGGGAAGCCGTTTGCTTGATCACGATGGATTACTCCGGAGACGACCAGAACTCTGCTCCCGGCAGCATCCAAGCATCCAAGCTCAATGCCGCTCGCAAGGGCCCCGATTCCCAGAGCGTCACCAAACGGTAGCCGCTCCCATGACGAACAGGCAAAAGATAAAATCCCAACAACCTCAGCTGGATGCTAACGCGTTATTCCCCGGCAGGCTCCAAACCGAGCTGATGACCCTCATGACATCGCCGGCCCCCGGCATCTCCGCGTTCCCCTCTGCCGACGGTAACCTCATGTCGTGGACCGCCACCATCGAGGGCCCCGACGACACGCCGTACTCCGGACTCACGTTCAAGCTGAGCTTCGCGTTTCCCTCAAACTATCCCTACGCGCCGCCTACGGTCCTCTTCAAGACGCCCATCTACCACCCCAACGTCGATTTCTCGGGCCGCATCTGCCTCGACATCCTCAAGGACAAGTGGACTGCCGCCTACAACATCCAGACTGTTCTGCTGAGCCTGCAGAGCTTGCTCGGCGAGCCCAACAAGTATGCCCATCTTTTCTGTTGCCGGCATGGATAGAGAGAGGAGTGACACTGGCTAACGTTTCCACAGCGCCTCCCCTTTGAACGGCGAAGCTGCGGAGCTTTGGGACAAGGACATGGACGAGTTCAAGAAGAAGGTGCTGGGGCGACATCGCGACATTGAGGAGGAGTAAAGCAATTCATAGCGTGCAGCTTCATGATTTTACGGTATTGGGTACTCGGAGTCCTTGGAGCACGAAGCAATCATTTGAAAGGGTATTTGGGTGTATTTTTGCATCTCCGCAGCCAGGGGCTGGGAAAGGGAGGGCTTCCTATCCCTTCCGCAAGCGCATGACAGGTTACAACCGATAATTGAACCTTGTCGAATATATCATGACCAATCATCGCCTCACCAGGCTGTCTCTTCCCCTTCACTCCCCCCTTCCGTAGCAGGTTCAGGGCTTCTACCGCCAGCAATCGTTGTCGCAGGGGGTGGAATGCTTTGCCGTGGAATAAAAAAAAGAATCCTTTGATCACATTGCCGTCTTTTTATTTTCAGCGTGAAAAGCTAGAAGAGCCGGTTGCAACTCCGTAATGCCATGCCACCCCAGAACCATTCCCAAAGAGAAACAAATTTTCTTTACTCCTCAACGACCTCGGTCGCAAGGCCCTTGGGGTTCTTAACATTGACTGCCTGAACGTAGCTGTACAACTTCTCCTTGGCGCCCTCCTCGTCGTTTCGTCGTCGGGAGATTCGTACTCGGATTCTGTAGGCAACACCCTTGACACCCTGCTCCCAGACCTTCTTGTTGAGCTGGGGGTCGATCCGGACGTCGGTGGTGCCCTATGGAAAGAAAGAAGAGTTAGTATTGTCTGCCTCTCCTCATCCCTTGTCCATTGACGAAGAATCTCGAAGTCGTTCGTTTCGACAATCGTCAAGCAGCGCCCAGCGCAGCGGGGATGTTGTTGTTGACGGGGAATCGTACCATGGCCTTGGTGGCGAAAGACTTGATCTCCTTGATGGCACGGGGAGCCCTCTTCTTGAAAGTGACACCATGCAGCTTCAAAACGCATGTTAGCACTCCTCTTTCCACAGCCCTTCCAGCTTTCTTCTCCTTCTTCTCCCGACAATGACGGCCGGGCGGTCGAGGCGACGTACTCTCTTGTGCATGTGGATGGTGTACTCGCGGGCAACCACGTCCGCAATGGCGGAGCGCTGGGCAGGCTTCTTTGACGACATTTCTGAATCGGGGGTTGACGGTCAGCTTCTTTCGGCTCGGATTGAGGTCTTCGTGCGGGCGACAAGTGCTAAGGATTCTCTTGCGAACGGCAGATTTGGCAGAGATTCCGTGGATGGGAAAATGAGGGCTGGAGCGCTTCGTACCTGCGGATCGACTCTTCACGGTTCTGGACGTTTAGAGAGGGTGGTTGAAGTCGGAAATGCTAAATTCCACAAAATCTTTGTGCGTAGGGCAGGCTGGAAATTCTAGTGGTGGGGGGTAGCGAGCCAATCATGCAGCAGCCAGATTTGGACCCGTCGACGCTCACGTGATGCGCCGTCGCGCAGCTGCGTTGTCTCCTGAGGCATCCATTTTCCCACGCCAAACCTGCGCCAAGTGGAAATTGAAACCGGCGCCAATCTGAGTTGACCCGTTTTCTCCATTCAGCCTCAACGCCATCATTCCATCCATCACCACCGGCAACGGGCAGCTACAAGCTCCTCTGTGCGACAGCTTCTCTTACTCTTCCGCTCGTTCGCCCTATCGCATCATTGTCCGAAGCTTTGGTCGCCCCAAGACTCGCAATCCCTCCCCTGGCAGGGAGATTTCGCTCTCTCCTCGCGAAGCCTTTGTTGCCCGTTACACGAACCACCTCAGCTGGCGACAGGAGCCGAAAGCAATAGCGCATCAGTTTTATCGTACCGAGCGCCCCCGAAATTCCCCTCGTTTCATCTTATCCACCACACCTTAGAACGCCATGGACGATCCTCGAGATACCACGGCGTCAACTACGCCCCAGCCCGATATGACGCGCAATCGATTGCCGACTCTGTTCGAGGTGCTGAGCCGTCGCACGCTGCCGCCGGTTGATTTGTTCTCATTCTACATCTATATGCGAGATCAGCAGCGATCCGTTGATTATCTTGACTTTTGGTAGGAGCTTCCCGCGGGCTCTTTCGTCCATTATTCTGGGCGCAACGTGAGCTGCATCATCGATCAAATACTGACTTGTTGATCAGGTTGGATGTAGCGCAGCACATGTCCCTTTGCCGCCATTATGTGCGCGAGCTTCGACGATCTGTGCTCATAGCGACCCCGGACCTGGAAAAGGGATCTAAGCGATCATCCCAGATACTGGAGCTTGGTGACATGGACTCACGTGCAGCTGGACCGTCAATGTATGGGACGGAGAAGGAGAGGGACCAGGACGCCCAGATGTCGGCCTTCTTGCGTGAAGACGTCAGCCATGATTCACCTCAGACGCAAACCGCCTCGAACCAGACCAAGCCGAGTCCTTTCAGCCTTTCTCGTAACCCAACCGACTCAAACTCCCCAGCGCATACAGTTGCCCGGGCTGATATCAGGGCGTCTGCGGAGAAGATTCTCTACACTTTCCTGATGCCTGGAGCTGAGAGAGAAATCACGCTGCCTGGATCCATCACCCAGGACGTTACGGCATCCATCGAAGAATATGGTCGAGACGACCCGGAGGTCTTTGATGTGGCTAAGGACTACGTGTTCCAGGCGATGGAGCGAGATGCATTCCCAGGCTTCTTGCGCATGAAGGCTTTAGGCAATCTCATTCCACCGACGCTTGTCATGCGCCTCATCGTTGGACTCGTTTCCATGTTTGGAGCATTTTGGGCCTCCTTTATCCTCATCTTCCTTGACAAGTCCAGAGCAACTCGATGCTGGGTAAGGCTTTCTTCTGGTACCATAAGCAACCTTTTACATGATACACTAACATTTCCGTCTTTCAGCTGATTTTACCATTTACCATTGGCGTTTACTTCCTTGCCTCATACCAATACTCCCTTGACCCCATCTTGGCGCTCATTGGGTTCAGCGAGTACACACCGTTCAACTTCTCTCGCATTCGAGAACCCTACGTCCGTCGCCTCCTGGCGAAGCGAGCAGTTATGGTGTTGGCTGTGACCCTCCTCATTGATGCCGGACTGTGTGTCTTATTCATTCTCGTTCCGGGCAAGAGGCTCTGAGATATCAGTCATCGTCGTCTTCTTCCTCTGCTTTCAAGCTAGGGATGGGGCACTATGCCGGGTTGTCCTCGACGCAGCGTCCAGTACACAGATTTCTCTGTGCCAATCGCTGAGCAAGACTAATTAATCCAGATCACGACCGTAACGAACAAATGTCTTTTATTTAGGAATCAGTTGGGCGAATAATTTCTGTTTGATATCAAGGTTCAAGAGGGAAAGAGGCAGATACGGATTTCTGGCGCGAGCTTCTAGAATTTTTACTTGCTTTTTTATTTGCCCTTTCGTGCATTACCGGCAATTGTATTTACAGCCACAGCTTGGGAGTTGCTGGCTCAACTTTTCTCTTCATCTATAACAGAGCACCGGGACGGCCTGTTAAGTGTTAATTTATGTATTATATCATAGTTGTTCGTGGCTATCAAAAGTTCATTATGCATCTAAAGGCTCCATCTTGCTTCTCATGTTATGGCTGTGCCGGTGCCCCTGCTACAACTTCCTCTTGCCGGCTCTCTTGGCCAGATCATCCGCCGCGGAAGCATCATCAAGATCCATCGACTCGGCGCCCAGGCTCTCAGCCATGGCGCGCTTGCTCAGGGCTCTGCGAGTTAGACTGTCCCGCTGGTAAGCCGAGAGAATGCCGCCACCACCCCTGTCCGCATCGCCCAAGCTGTCAACCACGCCCTGGAACAAGGCTTCCGACGCCCGCTTCTCCGTCTCCCTCGCGATGGCCGCGGCGTGGATCTTGTTCATCTGCTGCTCGAGATCCCCGAGCGTATAGTGGCAACGGTCGGCCCAGTTCTGCAAGGCGCAGATCAAGCCTGGGATTGTGCCGGGGGCGAGATCGCGGAGGGGCGCAACGCTCGTCACTTGGACGGCCTGGCGGGCGGGATCGAGCGTGGCGTGCAGCAGGCCGGCGTATATAGCCGTGATGACGAGCTCCTCGACCTCTCGAGCGGAGCCGAGGCCCAGGGCTTTCTGGAGGGCGTCGTACGACAAGCTCGCCCGGTCGCTGGCGAGGGATACGAGGGAGAGCTGTCTGAGCTTGAGGGCCTGTGTGTCGTTGAGGGCGGGGAGGTCGGGGGCGGCGCTGTACGTCTTGTAGGAGCCGTAGGAGAAGATCTGGAGGAGGGTGAGGTAGGGCGTGAACTCGGGGCTGGAGGCGAGGGCCTGGATCTGGGGCGTTTGGAGGAGCTCGGTGAAGAGGAAGGTGTTTGGGGCGGAGGTTGCGCGGGTGACGAGGTCGGCGGCGGCGCGGTGGGAGGTTGCTGATTTGGAGAGGGCGAGGAATGGCTGGGTTGATGTTAGTATATGTGACGTTATATCATATGATGAGAGTGCGGGTGATGGTGTCGTACCTCCAGGGCGTTTAGGGCCTTGGTTTGCTCCATGGCGGGTAGAGTAGGGAGAGAGGTCTCGAGTGCCCTCTTGGTTTCACGTTCTTGTCTCGCTGGATCGTGATGTCAGGCTATAGACCGCGGTTGGCGATGCTGCGGCATGCGCAGGCGAGAGTGGGGTTGGATCTCGATCTGATAGGCGAGGCCAGGACGATTGCAAGATGAAACAGCGGGAGTAGTATGAGGAGCTGCGCAAGATGCGTCGAAGGGCAGCTGTTGGTTTTATGCCGAGAATCCGCGGTGCTGGTGCTTGCGTGTGTTGAGAATTGATTTGGGCGTTGGAGGTGTGATGGTGTTGAGCAGAGGTGCAACTTCTACTAAGGCGGTCGCTAACCTGCAGGTGGACTAGAGTAGAGGTACCTGTAGGTAGTGGCCGCGGGGCAGCGTTCTGGTGGGGTGAAACATCAAACATCAGCACCCCTGGGGACTCGGTTGCTGGGCCCGAGGAGCTGCAGTTGGGATGGAGATGCTAGAGGACGATGGCAGTCGAGACATTCAACTTGCTTCAGGTATCTTTCCTGATTTACAGCAGATAGAGTCTCTCTTGTGATAGGCGAGCAGTTGAAGTGACGGCTGTACAGACTCCGGCTTAGTGATGTAGATAGTGCTAGGTAGGCTAGTACCTATCGATTGCTCTGGAGCTAGCAGCTTGGCATATCGCCTTTTTGCTTGTACGAAAGGAAGCACAGCATAGTCGCTGAGAGCTATCGATGAGCCTCCAACAATTTGGTGCGCTAATCAAGAAGTGTACTAAAAGTTGGACCGAATATTGATACAACGGTTAAACAGCAGCATCACGAGCAGCATCTGAAAGTACCGAGGAATGCCCGCATCGCTACAACGCCGAAGCCCAATCCAGCAGGAGGAATGTCACTCGACGAGAATAATCTTGGCGGCCATCCTTGGTGTTTGTCGCCATCCTGACTCTGGGGAAGAAGCTGTTGTATAATTAATATATACATCTCGTGAAGCAAGACATGAGCACAATATCAATGTCATTCTGACACCGAATAAAGCTGGTCGTCTGCTCGGAGACTTTACGTCAGTGTTCCATGTCTGAACAAGGACCTGAGGTATGTAAGCAAGATTGCTGTGCTGCTTGGTGAGCGTGTCTCAAGTTCTGCCCGCAAAGGCCCAATCAAAGCCGCCGCAAACGAAATGGCGCCGGTCCTTCAATTGCCCTTCTTCAGCACCGCTTGACAGGCCGGGGCATCTTCCGTCTGTGCACTCCACCCTCTGGCGCCCTCGTCTCTGCAAGCATCCGGCGCGATTCATTGCCAGGCATCGGGAACGACGCTGAAACACAGGCGCAAGCATCTCTGGCACTCCGGGGGGCTCTGCGATAGGCGCCATCGGCCATCGTGCGACACATGCAGAGGCGCCAGACGGCATCCAGATGGCCTTTGGTTTGATTGATCCCTTGCCTCCTCTCCTGTCCCAGGCCGAGATCTCGTTTGGTATAAACTGCGAGGTGAGTGTCTGTCGAGACTGCGAAGCGTTGTTCTGAATTTTCTTTCCCTTTTTCGCTTTCCCTTTCCCCTTCTCTTCTTCCTCCTCCTCCTCTTCTTCTCATTTCCCTTCTTTGTTATTGTCATCGTCCCCTGGCGGGTTCCTTTCTCCTCCTCCCCCTTGTTGCCGTTTCCGTCCTCGCTCACTCACTGCCTCTGATTTTTCCGCTTTCTTCACTCATTTTGCCTTCTCTTTTCATCCCTTCTTTCGTCTCTTCCCTGTCTTTCTCTTTCGTCTTCCTGCAATCTGACAGCCTGGTTGGTCAGCGTGCATATTCTCCCGCTGCAAACGCACCCGCTAGCCGTGGCCCTGTCGGCACCTGCAGCTCCCGCGCCTGAGCCACCCGGCAGCTTCAGCTTATTCACGTTCTATTTTGCCCTTCTTTCGTGCCACGCTACTTTGCCCGTTCTGCATCGAGCGACCAACCCCGAGCACCAGTCACACACCCATTCTCGAGGATCCCTGGTTGATCTTTGCGCCGTGGCGCTACGGAACTTGTCCTTTTCTATTCTATTCTTCCCTTCTTCTCTCTTCCTGGCCAATTTATAATCGACGTGGTTCCCGCCCCTTGCATCGTACGTTTTCTTCGCGGTTGAAGCCCAGAAACAACTGCCAGATTCTGTTCCTGGTGGGGGAGCCTTGACGGGTATTCTAGCCGACGACACCTCATAGCGCGGCTTGTTCGGAGAGACAACTATTGCTGACGAACTCCGATTCGGCCGAATTCTTAAATCCTCGCAGCCGCCATTGCGTTTTCATTTTCCTCCAGGGCCGGTCTCTGGAACAGTTACGAAACCTTTACCGGCGGCATCTGGCTGAGTGCGCGTCTTGTGGGAGTGCCCGGTTTATCCTCTAATCTCCTCTCCCGTTCCTCGTCTGTGCAATGCTTGCGGCGTCAGCTTAAGGACATTCCCGGATATAGAGGTGACCTGGCGTCTTCGTGCGCAAGCCTTGTCAACTACTGTTTACTTGCGAGAGACATAGAGGCGGCCATCGCAGACCTTGGCGACGACAACCATGGCCCCAACATACATCAAAGTCCCCGGGCGGGACAACGATGAGCATGCGAGTGCGAGTGCGACCCTTACACCGAAGAGCGCGCACATGGCCACTACCACTCTGCGCGTTGGTGGCATGACGTAGGTTTCGTCCGTTTCCGGCTGTGTTTTGGGCCAACTTCTGCAGCAACAAGCATAAGCATGGCTGGAATTCTCTCTAACCGTCTTGCAGGTGTGGTTCGTGCACAGCAGCCGTCGAGGGCGGCTTCAAAGGCGTCAAGGGCGTTGGTACAGTCTCCGTCAGCCTTGTTATGGAGAGGGCTGTCGTTATGCACGACCCCCGGATCATCAGCGCGGAACAGGTTCGAGAGATTATCGAAGATTGCGGATTCGACGCTGAGCTGCTGTCGACGGACCTCTTGAGCCCACTCGTTCCCCGATTCTCGGATGCCAGAGGGGATGAGGACATCGATAGCGGCCTCATGACGACCACGGTGGCCATCGAGGGCATGACGTGTGGCGCATGTACATCTGCTGTTGAGGGTGGATTCAAGGACATCCCAGGTGTCAACAACTTCAGCATCTCGCTTCTTTCTGAGCGAGCCGTCATCGAACACGATCCAGAACTCTTGCCTACCGACAAGATTACCGAAATCATTGAAGACCGGGGCTTTGGTGCCGAAATCGTCGATTCTGTGAAGGCCCAACCTGGCAGCAGTACCGAGGCTGAGAACCCTGCAAATCATGTCGTGACTACTACGGTAGCTATCGAGGGAATGACTTGCGGTGCCTGTACGTCTGCTGTTGAGGGAGGCTTCCAGGGAGTCGACGGCATCTTGAGATTCAACATTAGTCTTCTGGCCGAGCGAGCCGTCATCACTCACGATATCACCAAGATCTCTGCCGAACAGATATCCGAAATCGTGGAAGACCGAGGGTTTGGTGCCACGGTCTTGTCCACCGTCCCGGAGGCCAACGATCTCAGCAGTACAACCTCGCAGTTCAAAATCTATGGCAGCCCAGACGCCGCCACTGCAAAGGAGCTGGAGGAAAAGCTGCTGGCCCTTGCTGGTGTTAAATCCGCTTCGCTCAGCCTATCAACGGACCGCCTGTCCGTCACGCACCAGCCTGCCGTCATTGGGCTCCGAGGGATTGTCGAGGCGGTAGAGGCGCAAGGCCTGAACGCTTTGGTTGCGGACAGCCACGACAACAACGCGCAACTCGAATCTTTGGCCAAGACTCGCGAGATCCAGGAATGGAGGACAGCGTGCAAGACGTCGGCCTCCTTCGCCATTCCGGTATTCGTTCTTTCCATGGTATTGCCCATGGTATCAGACAGTTTGAATTTGAGCCTGATCCACCTTGGCCACGGACTCTACCTCGGCGACGTTGTCAACTTGATACTCACAACACCCGTTCAATTTGGCGTTGGGAAGCGATTTTACGTCTCAGCCTTCAAGTCGCTCAAGCACCGTTCACCGACCATGGATGTGCTCGTCATGCTCGGCACCTCCTGCGCTTACTTCTTCAGCATCTTCTCCATGGTCATCTCTATCCTCTTCGAGCCTCATTCCCCGCCGGGCACGATTTTTGACACCAGCACCATGCTCATCACCTTCGTGACCTTGGGCCGCTATCTGGAGAATAGCGCCAAGGGTCAGACATCAAAGGCTCTGTCCCGCCTCATGTCTCTAGCCCCGTCGATGGCCACCATCTACACAGATCCCATTGCCGCGGAGAAGGCAGCAGAATCATGGGCCAAGTCAACCGATACACCCGCGGATCCAAAAGCCCAGCCTTCTGGAGATGCAAGCGGCTCGTCATACGAGGAGAAGAGCATCCCTACTGAGCTGCTCCAGGTGGGCGATATCGTCGTCATCCGACCCGGTGATAAGATTCCGGCGGACGGCGTCGTTATGCGAGGAGAGACCTACGTTGACGAGAGCATGGTCACGGGAGAGGCAATGCCGGTGCAGAAGAGGATTGGCAGCAACGTGATTGGAGGCACGGTCAACGGCAACGGCAGAGTGGACTTTCGCGTCACCCGCGCCGGGCGAGATACCCAGCTCAGCCAGATTGTCAAGCTTGTCCAGGACGCGCAGACGACGAGGGCACCTATCCAGAAGGTGGCCGACACTTTGGCTGGCTACTTTGTGCCTACGATCTTGTTGCTCGGCATCGTCACCTTCCTTGGGTGGTTGATCCTCAGCCACGCCCTGTCGCACCCCCCTATGATTTTCTTGGAGAACACTAGTGGTGGCAAGGTCATGATTTGCGTCAAGCTATGCATCTCCGTCATTGTGTTTGCATGCCCTTGCGCTCTTGGCCTGGCCACGCCCACAGCTGTCATGGTAGGCACGGGTGTGGGAGCTGAGAATGGCATCCTCATCAAAGGTGGAGCTGCGCTGGAGCGAACAACCCAGGTCACAAAGGTCGTTTTGGACAAGACTGGCACAATTACTCGTGGGAAAATGGAGGTCGCCAAGAGCGGTCTGGTTTTTCCCTGGAATGACAATGTGTCGCAGACCAAACTCTGGTGGGCAGCCGTCGGTCTCGCGGAAATGGGTAGCGAGCATCCTATCGGACGAGCCATTCTAGCAGCGGCCAAGTCAGAAGTCGGAATCCTTGAAGCCGACGCCGCCATTCCAGGAAGCGTCAACGACTTCAAGCTGACGGTTGGCAAGGGCATCAATGCCGTCGTGGAGCCTGCAGTATCCGGCGATCGGACACGCTATAGGGTTCTTGCTGGAAATGTCACCTTCCTTGAAGAGAACGGCGTTGAGGTTCCCAGGGATGCCATCGAGGCAGCAGACCGAATCAACTCGTCTGTCAAGAGCTCACGAGCCAAGCTTGTAACTGCGGGCACGACCAACATCTTTGTCGCCATCGACGGAAAGTACGGCGGCCACCTTTGCCTCTCCGACACCATCAAAGACGGGGCGGCCGGAGTCATCTCTGTGCTGCATAGCATGGGCATCAAGACGGCCATGGTGACTGGAGACCAGCGACCCACCGCCCTGGCCGTTGCCGCCCTCGTGGGCATCTCTCCCGAGGACGTGTTTGCCGGCGTCAGCCCCGACCA
This sequence comes from Trichoderma gracile, assembly GCA_020002365.1. NCBI lineage: Eukaryota > Fungi > Ascomycota > Sordariomycetes > Hypocreales > Hypocreaceae > Trichoderma > Trichoderma gracile. The sequence goes on from JAINEY010000008.1 coordinate 528,236, forward strand.
GAAGCAGGTAATTGTACAGCAGTTCCAGAGCCAGGGAGAGGTGGTGGCCATGGTGGGAGACGGCATCAACGACTCTCCGGCCCTCGCTACAGCCGACGTTGGGATCGCCATGTCGAGCGGGACAGACGTGGCCATGGAGGCCGCCGATGTTGTGCTTATGCGTCCCGACGACCTGCTCAGCATCCCGTCCGCCATCCACCTCACGAGGACCATCTTCCGCCGCATCAAGCTGAACCTGGCGTGGGCATGCATCTACAACATTGTCGGCCTGCCCATCGCCATGGGTTTCTTCCTGCCGTTTGGCATCCACATGCACCCCATGTTCGCCGGGTTCGCCATGGCCTGCAGTAGCATTAGTGTAGTGGTAAGCAGCCTGGCGCTCCGGTGGTGGCAGCGACCGCAGTGGATGGACGAGGCTTCTGCCGAGCCGGCGGGTGGCCTGCGCTGGGAGAGCGGCACGGGCATCGTTGGCTGGGCCAAGGAGACGTTTGGTCGTGTCAGGGGAGGGAAGCGCGAGGAGGGTTATGTGGCGTTGGAGAATCTAGAGGCTTGAGTGTCTCTTTTGTTTGTTTGTTTTTGCTGTTGAAAATATGTTCCAGAGGCCCATAGGGAAGGAGGTTTGGGAGGGAAACTTTTGATTTCATGGGGGCTCGCTATGGCCGGGCCGTGAAGCATAGCGCGCGTGTTGGAAGATTATGTACGGAGTTTGGGCACAGATATCAGTCTTGTTTTGTCTTGTCATGAGTACGTGTTGGAAGATATATACAATGTTCACCAGAACCGATGAGAGAGAGACTGAATCTCGTGAGTAGACGGTTGTGTGTGTTATGTTTCGATTCCTCTCCATTCTAACATTACGATGCCATGACTTTTCCGACATGCCTCGAACCAAGAAACACTACAGCTGAGCAACTTAGCCAAGTCCCATCACCTGCGATGCCGTACATCAAAGCCTGCCTACCTATCCAAATGACCACCGCAACCCTCGGTACTGCCCATCAACTCATGCACCATGCCCTTCAACCTCGCCCCTGAAAAGCACCCTATTATACGCCTGACACACGTCCCTCCAAGGAACAAACTCGCCATCCAGATCCGTCCACACGCCGCCGTACCCACCTCCCACAGCGTCAGCAGCAGCAGCGGGATAGTAGTCCTTCTTCGGCACCCACCTCCGGCCATCGATGAGCTTCCGCGTCAAGGGTTCCCCGGCCTGAGAAGCCCCGACGGCCGCCCTGAGCAGGGACCGGGCAAAGGGGTAGAACCACATGGTGGGATATTCGAGCTGGATGAACTGCTTGGACCCCGTGCAGTGCCACACGCCGTAGACATGGTGCGTGACAAAGTTGACGCCCAGCCGGACGCTGGCGAGCCAGTCTGCAGAGGTCGATCCGGGATGAGCCTCGGGAATGGCGTCGTATAGCTTGGCTAGCGAGGTGGCTACGTTTTCCGGCAGCTGGACGGTGGGAGGCTCAAATGTCGACCCTTCGCCGCGGATGTCAGCGGCAAGTTTGGCTGTGAGGTTGGGTTCGTTGAATTGCAGGTATCCGAAATACGGCTCGTACCAGGCCTTGGTTTGGAAGAGGCCGGATTCGTACTCGATGGCGACGTGGTACTCCGTCTGCTCGAAGGGCGTGTTCTTCAAGGGGAGGAACCCATTAGGTGGAACGGGAATCTTGGAATTCATCGTCTTTGAGCGCCAGTATTCCTGCCTGCCCCAGACATTGGAGAGGTAGTACTGGTCCGACTCTCTGAACTCGTATATGGGATCGTACGTTGCTTGGATCTCGTCCATGGTGGCGGCAATATATCTCCTCAGGTCACCAATCGGTCCCATGATGGTCCCTGAGTTCAGCCATCGAGGGTCGGAATGAAACACCTCGCCGTATCCCTTATCTTCGCCCCAAGCTGCTGGTGGGATTGGTGATTCCGGAGCCGCCCAACAACGGGGGGCACGATAATCGATCGGCCAGCAGATCTTGTCTGGCCCCATGAATATAGTCTGGCGAAGGCCACTCTGATGAAGCTCTCTGACGCTGACTTGGAATCTCTGCGCCAGATGAGCATCGGCGCGCTCGATGAGCTGGAAGTACCGTTCCACCATGATTTCCGGGGGAAGCTGGATGAGGACGTCGTAGCCATCGACGACGATGGCCAAGTCGTCGTCTTCTTCAGGCGGGAGGGAGTCGAGGTAGCGTTGCATGGCGCGGAGCTTGGCGAGGTGCGTTTTTGCGGCATCGAATTCGTTGACGCCGTGCCAGCCTAGCAAAGTAGGGACCGGATAGCGGTTGACGGCTGAGGAAACGAGGTTGAAGCAGAGCTGGAGATTGGGCTGGCTGGCGGGAATCAGGTAGTGTAGCCTTGACGTCTTTTCGGGAGGAACAGAGTCTGATTTGAGTCTGAGTTTGATGATATCAGGGAGGAGGATAGTCAGAGGTTTGGAGTCGCATACCATGTCGAATCATAGCAATGAGGCCTTCCTGTGTAATAGGCAATGAAGTCAGCGCCATATGGTCACACGAACGAAGAGAACACGAATCAGCAGCAGAGGAGATATATCGAGAATAATATCAGCCATACAGAATCAATGTATGAATGGTAATAGAGAAGTGCCCCGACGAGGAAGGCGATCAATATGATGGCGGAAGTCCTCCGCTCTCTCCTGAGTGTGGTATGCATGTCGGACAACCAACGGCGGGGCAATAGAACGATGAGGTCGACCAAGAAGAACCCTAGGAAACAGAAACAAGAAGAAAACGAATGAGGAGAAGATGTTATAGGACAAAGAATCAAGTGCTACAAGACGAAGTGTGGTTCAAGGCACACGCGTAAAAGGGGAAAATCCCCGGTGCTGGAAGGACCAGGACACAGGATTCGGTAAGACGGGAACAAACAGAGAAGGCAGCAGTCAGTCACAGCCCTCGTTGCAGTCTTTGTAGCTTGACGAGTAGCAGCTGTAATAGACCAGAGAAGCATCGGAGGAGCACTTGTACGCTCTAGGAGATGACGAAGATAGAGTCTAAGTATGCGCGTGTGTATGTAAACGTAAGGTATACATGGTGCAACGAGACAAAGCCATATTGATAGGCATCGTTGATTTTATAATCAGCTCAGTTTGCTTCCATATGCAACTCTCGTCCGCCGTGATAATGTCCTTTCGAGCTGAGGTTCTTCAGTGGATTCTCTTCGACGTATGCCTAAGTATGTTCCTCCGTGCATGTTGTCTGCGGCTTGCATCAATCCTTGACCGCGACAACCCGCAACGCTGCTCAGAAGTTGACATCATGCCATCGCATATGTATTTGTCGAAGTGTCTTGTATCAATTATAGACCAGTCATAAAGGGGTGCAAGTGTTACCATGAGCTGTCAAAGTGTCGATCTGCGGCATTAGCCCATCTGGAACGCAAGTTTTAAAGCAGATACCCGAAGAAAGGGTCCGTGGGCTCCATATGATAAGATGCAAATCCGACGATCTTTCTGCAGTTCTTCGCCCACAAATGGATGTGTCGATTCTGTCATGCATGCTTGCGAGCACGAATTTGGGTGCTGAATTGTGATCGACTATGTTGACGTTTCTCCAACATTGACGGCAACCTCGGAGATTGTTGTGCTAAGGGTACATGTGTATATATATATATACCTTATGTCTGGCTTGAAGCAATCCGTTACACGTCTAGACATCTCCTTGCATGTGCGTGTAAGTCATTCGGCACAACGTTAGGTCCTCTTTAGCTTTAAGCTTCCAGCAACTTATTACAAGATGGCTCAGTGGCGTTGCAGTCTAGATGGCCGGCAATCTGCAAATGCGTCGGTTCTATCTGTCGACATGACGTCTGTGCCGCAAGTTCCTGAGGAGGGCCACCATTGAGACGTTGCGACTACGGACCGTGCGCGAGCTCTGCAACACGGAGTCAAGTGGCGTTTACTCGGGAGTAAGGCATCTCATCGATATCCTTTTGTGTCGTTCTCTGAAGTTTGTTCCTGAGATTTCCAGATTTGATAAAGATCTCATGTATGTGTAGCAACGGATGTCGTAGAGTCGCATGTGCCTGAGTACCTGCATGTGGTCTCTTTCCTACAGATAGGTAGGTACCTAAGGTACCTACCGTTACTATCTGAGGTACTATTGTAAGGACCCTACAAACGTCATCAACACGAAGGTCATCAAATGCCCGCATGCATAGGTACGCTCTCGAGCCTCGTATTGGCGTTAGCTCCTCTTTGCTCTCAGATGTTGGAGGCATTCCCGCAGAGTCGGAGGCTCGGACAACGGCATCCATGGGTGTACCTGATCGTGGGAGAGCCAACCAGAAGCGCACTGGCACCGGGAATATATGGAAATACCTGTATCTAGGCATCGTGAAATCTCATCGGACCAACCAACGCGGCAGAAGCAAACGGAGATGCAAGAAGAAGAAAAAATTGAAAAGTTCGCAAACATAACGAACTGCTTTTCGTTGAATTCCTTCAATTCCCGCGCCGCTGTTTGCCAAGAGATGCAGCGCTGACGTCCAAGACAGGCCCCCCTGTCCAGGACAGGCTCAGCTCCCATCAGGTGCGGCTCGCCATTCGCTGCTGGTTAATGTCGAGGTGCCTGGACGGAGTATAAAGTGCCGGTCTTTATTAACAACAGTTGGGAGATACTGTGCTCTGCTCGTATATTGATACAATCCTCCCCTCAATCCTGCTCTTGATTGGCTGTAGATGCCATCCTCTTCCTACCAGCACCGTGCAAGTCCCCCCTAATTACCTTCTGATACTAGTACAGTACATGATGCCCTGAGGCATCTCAGACTTTCCGCCCGACTCAACTGTCTAAACAGCAACTCCCTCTGCTCCGTACCGGCACCTGTGCCTCTATTTCAAGCCATTCAGGGTCCCAATAAACCCCCCAAGGCTCTCTTATTACCGGCCTCGTTGTCGTGCAACGAATCGGTCCAATTTTATCGCCGCAGCGCCAAGCCTGCGCCAAGCATGTGGGCGCGCACAGTGCCAGCAGCAGCCCCCCGCACGCGCAAACGCAAGCGGCCTCAGCGGGCTCAGACACCTCCGTCCGGGCTCCGTCCAGGCACCGTTAGTGAGAGAGCCAGGCCCTAGGCGACCCAGTGCCAACTGCTGGGCTCCTTAATTCCCACTGGACCCGACCACGCCTGGCCTGACGGGAGTCTTTCCGCACAGCGATTAGCGCAACAGCGTCCACACACGCCTCCAGGCTGGGCGATTCAATCTCACGGGCCACGCCACTTTTTCCTTCCGACTCAGTAATAGTCAGCCGCTTCTGCTTCTGCTTCTGCTTCTCTGCTTCCTGAACTTGACTCTCCCCTCCTCCCACCTTCAACATCCAGCTCAGGAGAGACGCCAAACGAAAACAAGCTGCCGCTTTGCAGGAGCCGAGCTCGTCCGCTCTGTCTTTTGGATCGTCCCAGCTGTCACTCGCTCTTTTCGCACCGCCTGCGTCCTTCTGTTCCGTCCTGAAGAGTCCCACGACCTCCGTGTCCAGCAGCAGCGGCTTCGCCTCGGTTTCGGTTTCGATTTCGACGTCGGTTTTTTCTCTTGCTTCCGCACACCTCTGCCCTACGAATTGGACCCTACGCGACCCGATCCACTCGCGACACCTTCGTATTCCTTCTTGTTGCTTTCCCGCTCCGTCACCCTTCCCAAATCCGGTCGGCAAATCCACTACCGAGCGAACCTCTTCCCCCCTCGTCTCAGTTGTCCGAATTATGCTGGCAGGGCTATCATAAGGTGCTCGAGCGCTTCTATACGTAACCTCCTACCTGGCATATCCGACTGCATCGACATTACCGCCTCGCCCACCATGTCTAGAAACTCGCAGGACGTCGCCCTCCTGTCTCCCGAAGAGCGCGATCTCAAGTCTGACGATCTCGAGGCTGGAAAGAGCCTTGGCGACTCCAAGGATCAAAATCTCGACCATGAATACTCAATACCCAGCGCCGTCAAGTTCACCTGGCTGGGGACCTATTTCTTCTTTTCTCTCGTTCTGACGCTCTACAACAAGCTGGTTCTCGGCAAGGTACGTCCATGGTTCCCGCAGCCTCCGTTTCTCTCTATCTCGGATTGATGCGGATTTCTTCACCCTCGATTGGCTGCTAATGCTGAAATCGTAATTCAGTTCCACTTCCCATGGCTTCTGACGTTCCTCCACACCCTGTTCGCCAGCCTGGGCACATATAGCATGCTGCAGATGGGCTACTTCAAGCTGTCCCGCCTCGGCCGTCGCGAAAACCTCGCCCTCGTCGCATTCAGCGCCCTGTTCACTGCCAACATTGCCGTCTCGAACCTTTCTCTCGCCATGGTCTCCGTTCCCTTCTACCAGACGATGCGCATGCTGTGCCCCATCTTCACCATCCTCATCTTCCGTGTGTGGTACGGCCGGACGTACAGCACCATGACGTATCTGTCTCTCATTCCCTTGATTATCGGTGCGACTATGACCACCGCCGGTGAGATGAGCTTCTCAGATGCCGGCTTCCTCTTGACCATCCTGGGCGTCATCCTCGCCGCTCTCAAGGTACGTTTTAATTCGGCATTAATATTCGGCTCCAGGGGGCTAACCAGATGTGCTCCAGACTGTCGTCACCAACCGCTTCATGACCGGATCGCTAGCCCTCCCGCCCGTCGAGTTCCTTATGCGCATGTCTCCTCTCGCTGCGCTTCAGGCTCTGGCCTGCGCCACGGCCACCGGCGAAGTGGCTGCCTTTCGCGAACAAGTCAGGAACGGCGGCTTCAACCCTGTGTCTTCCTCCTTGTCTTTGGCCGGTAACGGTTTCCTCGCCCTGCTGCTCAACATCTCGTCGTTCAACACCAACAAGCTGGCCGGTGCCCTGACCATGACTGTCTGCGGCAACCTCAAGCAGTGCTTGACTGTCATGCTCGGTATCTTCCTGTTCAACGTCACGGTTGATTTCCTCAACGGCGCCGGCATGGCCGTCACCATGGTGGGTGCTGCCATCTACAGCAAAGCCGAGTTGGACAACAAGAACCGAAAGAAGAAGCAGGAGGCGACCTTCAAGCCCACCGAGCAGAGGTAGCGACCATCTGGCAGCAAAGACATTGCGCATTTTGATATATCCCCCCTTTTCTTTACCTTTAATTGATGATATACTACGAAGATGGATATTTGAGAGAAAAAAAGCCAGGACAAGGAACTCATTGGACCGAGGCACTTGGATCCAGCTCGACCTTGCCCGCCACACACAGAGATGCTTCTGAAGCCTGGACACGGGGCCCATGTTTTAATATACACTTTTTTTGACTACTGCCCGCCATCGGCTACTGGCAGCTGTAGGAAACAGATTCTTGGGAGTGTTGCGAGAGCTTGTCACAAATCAGACGGGAATCGGCGTTAGGGAAGTGTGAAACTGGCAACGCAACGGAAAAAGACTTTGTGTATCAGCGGGTGTTTGTGCGACAAAGAGGGAGCAGAAAACTCTTGCCTTTAGGATAGCTTTGAGGGGCGGCATGGCCTTTTATTTCATGTTTAATATTGTGTCTTGTTTTTTTCTTGCTCTCTTTTTGCCTTGCCTTGCCTTGGTTTGCTTGAGAGCATCGTTACACGCTTTTTACGCGGTATACATAAGGTACATATGAACTAGATGAGATGCGAAAAGAATCTGCCACCGTTCTAGAAGTCGCAGATTACATGTACCTTACACTTGAGGTGCTAGCGAGTCGAGCTATTGACGGGATCTATCAAGTGCTAACTTCGATAGTCTGTAACTCATTAATTATCGATCAAGAAAAGAATAACAAGAAAAATAGAGAAATAGTTCTCCGTGGAAACAAACAGGGGGAGAGACGACGTGTGTGTAAGAGAGGGGGGGAAGAAGCTTGCGTAAGACTTGGGTGCCGAGAAGGGGTCGGGGGAATCGGAAAGACGGAGATTATCTGGTGCGATGCGATGCGATGCGATGCGATGGGGCGGACGACAGGCAAACAAAAGTACATACGTATACACGACAAGGACTGTAAACAGCCAGGAGAATGCTTTTTTCTTCTCTCTCGTCTGGCCTTGGTAGGGCTGATAGTGCTGTATTACGGAGGAAAATCGAGTGTTTTTGCTTTTGGATTACTTGCCTTTATCTTGGAGTTACCCAGGCAGGCAGATAGGCAGGCAGGTAGGTAGGTTTGACGTTGATAGTTTGATGCAGTGTATCTGTGTACAGACTTGAGGCACCTTATCATGGTGCTTGCGCAGTTTGTAATACGTAGGTAGGCTGTGCTGTGCTGTGATGTGCTGTGTTGCGTGGGAAAGTTATGAGTCAGCTTGCAATGTATTGCCTGATAGACAAGAATGATACTGAGTGATTATTAAAGTGTAAAACGCCAAGTAATTCGTTAACCAGACGCCTTTTTGAAAAATCGAAATACCCGTCGCTGTACACCCCGTTCGTGTTGCCTTGTACAAAGAGCAAACGCCAAAGTGAAAAAAGTCGCTACCGCGCAGCGATAGCTTGACAAACCCATTTCACCAGAGACTGTGTGCCGATTCCGAGAGACATGAGATATGGACTCGCAAGTTCCAGCGGCGTTCCAAACCTTCATGAGCTCAATCAATCCACATCCTCCATCTGACCGTCGTAGCGCGATCCCGAACTACTTCCCTGCCTCAGATGCCAGATGCCGCGCCGGACATCCTCAACGGAAGCACTCTCCTCCAAGCCCAGTGCGCGGGCAAGCATCTCGAGATCGCTCGAGGCCAGGGCAGCGTGCCTCATTGACCCGCTCGCTGATTGGGACAGCGGTGTCTCGAGCATGACTTCCGACACTCTGTTGCCCCAGGCCACGTCGCTTCCAGAGCAGCTGGTGTTATTATGCCCGCCCTCGTCGTCACGCTTGCTCTTCTGGAGCATGCCAAAGCGTAGGCCCACCTCCGTCACTGTGACGAGAATGCTGAGGACGATGAGCGCAATGATGATCCATGTTATGTAGCTCATCTTGGCATCGGCGTCCGAGTCGGACAGAATCTCGGCGAGGTCCAGGAACACGCGGCAGCGCTCGTTGAGGACTTTGATGCGGACGTCAATCTCGAGGTACTCGCGGATCGCTTCGTACAACGGATGCAGTGTGGGCTCGGAGTCCCAGAAGAAGTTGGGCACGTCGAGGATATTCGATGCTATCATGGCAGGTCAGCTGAAATCCTCGTGAGCATGGGAACAGGGGAGACATACATAAGTTGATATCCACGCGATTCTTGAATAGTCGGCCCATAATTTTGACAATCTCCGTCCGTGTCATGCCCAGCTCTCCCGTCAGGGCTAGCGTTTTGGGGACATGCTGCGCATCCAGCATCGTCTCGCTCATCCTCTCTTCGAAAAAGCAAAGCTTGGTGCTCTGCGCAATCGCGTGGCTAATGGTCAGCTTGATCATGTGGTCGGAACGTGGCAGCAACGTAATCATGTCGTTGAATATTCGTGGGCGCTGCACATCGGGGCTGTATTCGAAATGGAACTCTTCCGTCTCGTAGTCGCCCTGGTCCAAAGGCCCAGAGAGCAGACTCACACCGTCCTCGGCATCGGCGAAGGTAAAGTCTGCAAGAATATCCTTCTCTTGGTGCTCCGTAAAGTTCCAAAAGACTACGACTCCGTACGAAAAGACGAACATCTCCGCAAAGTGTTTCGCATCCGGCGCAAGACGGTTCATATGGGAGGAAATGCCGTCATCAGCGGCAGGGTAGGAGTCCCTTGGAGACAACAGGCCATCTTCTGGCAGTGAAGAGGGATCCGCAAAGGCAGACGGCCTTCTCTCACCCTCGCCTGAGTCCTCGTTACCCGAACCGAACGAGTTGTGGTCAAAGTAGCCCTCGTGGTGATCTCGCTGTTCGCTGCGTTCGATTTCCAGATCCAGCACGGTTTTCCCCGTCCCAGGCGTCTTCAGTATCGGTCGGCTTCGAACTCGGTAGCCCTCGATACCGTTCATAAGCGGCAGAGCATAGATAGCGTAAAGGCAGTCGTCGTAGAGCTTGGTCTTGACCTCGTGCTTCTTCCTCAGAAACTCGGCCGCCTCCTTCGTCTTGAATGCCTGCGCGGTGCAGTAAGCAGTCAATCGGCTGACCTTATCCGTTCGCTGGACCTTGGGCAGCCGTTCTGCATATGTCTTGCCGCGGATACCGCCCCTTTTCCGAAGCACGTCCAGCTCCTCGTCCCTCAGCGGCCGGCCTGCTTCGTCCTGCAGGTGCAGGTTGGTCACCACCTCGCCCTCGAGCTCCTCATCTACGTCCTCATTTTCGGCGACCGGGAGAAGAACGAGCTTTTCGCTAATCTTGGTGGTTCGCGAAGGCATCGGTTTGCCGGTGCGAGACGGTACATTTGGCAGGCCGCCAGCTGATACCCGCCGAGCGCCCGGAGGGAGACCGCCGGAAGTATGCGGCCTTTGTGCTGGAGCAGGCGGACCGCGAGGCTGGCCCGATGGGATCTGGGAGTCGTGCTGGAGAATATTGTCGACCGTCATGAATCGCATCGGGGTCCGTCCAGGGGCGCCGGATGACGTGCCAGGGCGCCGCGGTGCTCGTCGCTGGTCGGCCCTCTCTCTCGCGTCCGTGACCTGGTTCCGCCATTGTCAGTCAAGCACGGTTCATTGCATCAATTGACCGCCTTCTTGGGCTCTGAAGCTGTTCAACGTACCAGGACAGACGGTCTCTGCTGTTTCGCCGACATGGTGAGCAGAGGCGCAGCTCCCGCGGAGTGAGTGTGACAGTGGCACGGCTATTCTATGCAGAGAGGGTCGTGAGCATCCAGTCGGTGATTTGCGAGAGATGTCGCGGAGTGGCCAACGATGCCGATGGTGATGCAAAAGCTGATGTGGTTGAAGTTTGAAGACGAGAAGATCTCACAGCTGTAGCTGCTAACGGCGATGAGGTAGTGACCTCATCCAGCCCCACCGCTGCGCAGTTTCTCCTTGTGCAAATGGGAGCGCAGTCGGGCGGCCTACCCTGGAGTGGGCAAGAGTTTCCGCATATTCACTGCTTTTTTGCGACGCCAAACATCTTGTCCCTGGCAATGAGAAACAAGACAAGTGTTCCTAATTCTGTTCTGATCCAATCACCAGTGATGAAGCTGTAATATCCTCTTTTTCTTCTCACTAATACCACCAGCACCAAATGTGAGTCTAAAGCCTAACATAGAGTAGCTGAGCGTCTTTTCCTCGGTATTTTACCTGGTACACCTTGTCGGTGCCGTATTGGCCAATGGGCAGTTGAAACACACCGTAACTTTTGTGGGATGATATGCCGCTAGTGCCCGTAGTTTCATTTGCTGCAGTTTTTACCCACAGGAGCTGAATGACGTCGTGAAACCTGCAACACGAAAAGATCTCGATGTGTCAGGATTCGCATTTCGAGATGGGAAGCTCTCTTTCCCTGCAAAAAGGATCTTTTCTACGGCTGTCTCATTGAGCACCCGAACAAGGGTTATCTTCGATCACTTGTTCTTTTCTGAGGTACCTTACCTACTCAGCGGATAACCTGTCTGCTAGAACCCTGCCAGAATTCAGGAGCATAACCGAGGAACTCGTCTTCTCCACCCCTTTTTTCAGCATCATGGCTAAACGCTTGGACTCTGCTGCCTTTCTACGGCCATGGCCACAGCTGATCCCGCCCTCTGCTCCATAGTTTTAGAATGATTTCCCTCGTGTGATGGCCCTGCAGAAGCGTGTAATGCACGCAAGCATGGCTTACAGCGGCCCTGAGAGCACCACTCAGAGGGTGGAAAACTGGAGCCTTCCGACACCTGCAGCCAATCACAAGCCTGCAAAGGGCTCGTTGCTACGTGGTTGTCCCGGCTATTTGTTTACGCTCGCTGCCCAACTTTGCAAATGCAGCACATTGAGCTTGGATGCAGCGCGAAGCCCCGCGCCGTGGTTGATCCCCTGCCCTGGCCTGCCCTGCTTTGCTCTGCTGTGCCGGCGCTTCCAGCAGCTGCAATCACTGGAAGGTACCCGAGACTGGAGAAGAAAAAGCACAGCAGGGAAAAGAAAACATTGGTCCATCTGTGACGGCATTCGCGCTGCATCTCTTGGGCGGCATCTGCGCGCGGTTCGATTTGCACACACACACGCACTCTCTCTCTCTCGCTCCCTCACCAGCGTCCGTCTCCTTTTGTTGTTGTTGTCGTCGTCGGTTCGCTCTCTGCTTGAACTTCGCACTACTTTTGCTTCTACCTTTGTTGACATTGGGCCTCCCCACGCGCATGTCTTAGAGGCTGATCCAATCTTTCTCGCCTCGCGCCGGCACTCTGCATTCCTTCCCTTCTCGATCCTCCACCGCCGCAGGAAGGATGCCTTGATAGCGCCGCACAAGAGTTTTCTAAGATACCCCCCAACCGACATCACCAGCATCGACGCAGACATAGTGCGCTTGCACCAACCCTCAGCCCGGACCGGGCGAGACAGCCGCCAGCAACATGTCGTCGTCGTACCGGAATAGCCCTCGACGGCAGTCCCACGCCGTCGACCTGAATGCCGCCAGCTCCAGCATCAATCGCAACCCGTCCACGACTTCGTCAGCCTCTTCGGGATACTCGTACACCTCTGACCACAGCATCAACAGCCAGTCGACGTCTGCAACTAGCGTTTACGGATCCACGGGCCACAAGCGCGGCCAGAGCGATGTCATTGCCCGAGCCCGATTCTTCGAGACTGGGGAGGCGGGCAGCTCCAGCTCTGGCAAGGGCCCGGACAACATCTACGGCTCAATCCGACAGTCGCTCCGCCCATTGCCGCGAACCCCGACGGCTTCTTCCAGCGAGGCCCCAGCGACGCCGCCGCATGCATCCAGGCCGCGCGAGAGAGGCCAGAGCATCGATATTGGCCGACTGTCACTGTCCCAGAACGATGGCGCCGCCTCGCCGACTACGACTCCGCGGCCCTTGCCACCGCGCCCAACGTCCATGTTCATGTCCCGAGGCGAGCCTGCGATCCCAGAGGAAGCGGTCGTGCCGTCCTCACGCCATGGGCACTCCCACAGCGCTCACATAGCTCGCCCCGATCTTGAGCGGCTGGGCAGATCGTCCACCAGCCAGCTTCGGACCCTTTCTCAGCTTGCCAAATCCGAGGAGGCAGAAGACTTTAGCATCATCTCGCCCGCGCAGGAAGTGGCTGGTCTCCGAGGCCGGCGGAAGCTGCAGCGCACCGATAAGACAGCTGGTGGCCGCGGTCCAAAGACCAACTACGGCTGGGAAGGACGCAATTGGATGGACAAGCAGCGCAGGTTCCTCCAGGCATACGAATACCTCTGCCACATCGGCGAGGCCAAGGAGTGGATCGAAGATGTCATCCAGCAGACGCTGCCGCCCATTGTCGAGCTGGAAGAGGCATTGCGTGACGGCGTTACGCTGGCAGAGGTGGTCGAGTCGCTAAATCCGGATAGACGGTATCGAATCTTCAGGAATCCAAAGCTGCAATTTCGGCATTCTGACAATATTGCTATCTTCTTTCGATATCTGGACGAGGTTGAGCTGCCCGACCTGTTCCGTTTCGAGCTGATCGACCTCTACGAAAAGAAGAACATCCCTAAAGTCATCTACTGTATCCACGCCTTGAGTTGGCTTCTATTTCGCAAGGGCATCGTTGATTTTCGAATTGGCAACCTCATCGGTCAGCTGGAATTCGAACACCATGAGCTGGAGGCGATGCAAAAGGGGCTGGACATGCTGGGCGTCAACATGCCCAGCTTTGGCAACATGGGGGCTGACTTTGGCGTTCCGGAGCCCGAGCCGGAACCCGAGCCTGAGGAGACTGAAGAAGAGAGGATCGACCGCGAACTGGCAGAAAACGAGGCCATGATCATTGACTTCCAGGCCCAGCTTCGTGGCGCGCTGCTGCGGTTGAAACTTGGAGAGATGATGCAAGGCTTTTGGGATGAGGAGGCGTGGTTAATTGACTTGCAGGCGAGAATACGGGGCAACTTTGCCCGCCAGATCGCAGACTACCGAATGCAGATGAGGAAATCGACCATCCTCGTCCAGAGCCTTGTCCGTGGATTCCTTGTCCGCAGAGGCCTCAAGAGGAGTGACCAAGACAGGAAAGCTGCCGAGCCTGCCATTTTAGCCTTCCAGAGTATGCTCCGCGCCCAGAAGGTTCGAAACGAGATGCAGGGCCTTAAGAATGTCATGGCTCGTTGTGAAGGCCCAATCAGGGCAATTCAAGCCATGTCCAAGGGCTTCCTGCTGCGCAAAGCTCAAACCATCCAGCAGCAGGAGACGAAGCAGGCAACGCATGAGGTGCAGAATCTCCAGGCTCTCGCCAGAGGAATGCTCATGCGCAACAAAGTCAGCAAGGAACTGCGCCAACTCGACAAGACAACCGACAAGGTGGAGGATCTCCAGGCCCTCGCCAGAGGAATGTTGCTGCGGTATCAGGTCAGCAAAGAGTTGCGCCAGCTCGAGGAACATACGCCAATGGTTGCCAGCCTTCAAGCTGCCGTCAGGGCTACGTTGCTGCGAGCAAAGATTGAGCAGCAGCAGCAGGATCTCCGTTCCTTCACCGATACATGGACCTCCCTTCAGAGTGCGATTCGTGGTCGCGCCGCTCGAAAGGAGCAGGAGGTTCTCAAGGCCGAATTGGCTGACCATGTGCCCATGATCGGACAGCTCCAAGCTGCAATGCGAGCAGCTGCCGTCAGGAGAGAGGTATCGACTCTTCTCGACGGCTTAAAGGAGGACGAACCTGCGATTGTTGAACTGCAAGCACTTATTAGGGCCATGTTTGAGAGGCGCAGAGTGGCTGCGATCCTGGACGAACTCGAGCGAGAGGAACCCGCAGTCATCGATTTGCAAGCCCAGATTCGAGGCTTCTTGTACAGGCAGTATCACTCCGCATTGTGTGAGGAGCTGGCGTCTCACAATGCGGCGACTGCCGAGTTCCAAGCCATCCTCAAGGCCATGATGGAGCGCGCGAGAATCGACGACCTGCTTACCGAGCTCCTCGAGGAGGAAGATTCCATTATCATTTTCCAGGCGGCTGCCAAGGCCTACCTGATCCGGCTTCGGTTCGAAGAGAAGAAGCGGTTCTATGAGGAGAATATGAAGAAGGTCATCAAGATCCAGAGCTTCGTGCGCGCCAAGGTGCAGGGCGAGGCATACAAGAGCCTTACCACGGGCAAAAACCCGCCCGTCAGCGCCGTCAAGAACTTTGTGCACCTGCTCAATGACAGCGACTTTGACTTCAACGAGGAGGTCGAGTTTGAGCGGATGCGCAAGACGGTGGTCCAGCACGTGCGGCAAAACGAAATGCTTGAGCAGTACATTGATCAGCTGGATATCAAGATTGCTCTCCTCGTCAAGAACAAGATCACTCTCGACGAAGTCGTGAGGCATCAGCACACTTTTGGCGGAACCTCGATGGGTCTCCTGGCCAACTCTACGATAGCATCAACGAACCAGTTTGACCTGAAGGCACTCAACAAGAGCTCCAGGAAGAAGCTGGAGTCTTACCAGCAGCTCTTCTTCGCACTCCAGACGCAGCCACATTATCTGGCCCGCTTGTTCAAGCACATCCGCGTGCAGGCGACGGCTGAAAAGGAGAGCCGGCGCATTGAGCTTCTTATGATGAGCCTCTTTGGCTATGCTCAGAAACGGCGGGAGGAGTACTACCTTCTGAAGCTGATTGCCCGCTCGATACGAGAAGAAGTCGAGAGCACCACGAGCGCCCTGGAGTATTCCCGAGGCCACTACTTTTGGGCCAAGCTGCTTGCCAACTATACACGGTCTCCGCGGGATCGCAAGTACCTCCGATCTCTCCTGGGACCCTTGATCCGCGACAACATCATCGAGGACCCGGCGCTTGACCTGGAGAGTGACCCCATGCAGATTTACCGATCCGCAATCAACAATGAGGAGTTGCGGACAGGACGACCGGACCACCGCCCTCTGGACGTGCCTCGTGAGGTTGCCATCCGTGATCCTGAGACGCGACGCCTCTTCATCGACCACTTGCGCGACTTGCGAGAGATTTGCGACCAGCTGTTCCTGGCCCTGGAGGAGCAGGTGCATAAAATGCCCTACGGCCTCCGATTCGTCTGCAGCGAGATGTTCCAGGCGCTACGCCAGCACTTTACCCGCGAGCCCCAAGAGAACCTCATGCAGATGGTGTCCCACTGGCTGTGGAAGTTTTACCTCCAGCCAGCCGTCACCATGCCCGAAAACATGGGCGTCATTGACAAGTCGCTCAGCCCCCTCCAGAAGCGAAACCTCGGCGAGGTCGCCAAGGTGGTCGGCCAGATTGCGCTGGGCCGGCCGTTTGGCGGCGAAAACATCTATCTGCAGCCCCTGAATGCCTTCATTGGCGAGTCCATTGAGCGCCTGCAGCAGATCACCAGCGACCTCATTACCGTGCCAGATGCCGAGAGGACGTTTGACATTGACGAGTTCAACGACCTGTATGCGAAGAACAAGCCCACCTTGTACGTCAAGATGTCGGATGTGTTTGCCATTCACAACCTCGTGGCCGCCGAGCTCATGGTCATGGCCCCCACCCGGGACGACGTCCTGCGAGAAATCATGCAGGATCTGGGCAGCGCCAAGAGCAACGAGAATGAGATGAGTGCAGCAGGAGCGGCGGATATCCAGATGTTCCTGACTCCCAGGCTGCACGATCTTGAGGATCCCGAGGCGGATATCAAGGCTTTGTTCATGGAGACGAAGCGGTGCGTTCTGTACATCATCAGGGTGCAAACGGGGGCCAACCTTTTGGAGATCCTCGTCAAGCCAATCACCCCCGAGGATGAGGACAAGTGGGAGGCGCTTCTCCGCGAGGAATTTGCGGCAGGCAGCAACTCACGAGGGGCGTATTCAGACGCTAAGATGGCTGACATCACCTCCATGTCCTACTACGACCTCAAGCGAACGGCTCTGGAGAACATTATGCAGCTGGAGCAGATGGGACGGATCACCAAGCAGAATCAGTACCAAGACGTGCTTAACGCCATTGCAAGCGACATCCGGACCCAGAGCCGTAGGCGCGTCCAGAGGCAGCGAGAGCTGGACGGCGTGCGTCTGACGCTTGCCAACTTGAACGAGAAGGCCAAGTACCTTGAGCAGCAACGCAAGAGCTACGACGACTACATTGAGCAGGCCATGAAGACGCTCCAGAATAAGAAGGGGTAAGCAGTTCCCAGATGTGCGGAGAATTTGACTACGATAGCTAACAGTGATGACAGGCGAAAGCGTTTCCTGATGCCCTTTACCAAGCAGTACAACCATCAACGAGAGCTCGAACGCAGCGGCCGGGTGCCCAAGTTTGGAAGCTACAAGTATAGCGTGCGGGCACTGTCTGAAAAGGGTGTCTTGGTGTCGTGGACCGGCACGTCTGACCGCGAATGGGACAAGATTGACTTGACAATCTCGTGCGACCAGGTGGGTGTGTTCACCATTGAGGGTACGCGAAGCCACATTCAGATTCCTGGAGCAACTGCCCAAGTGCCCATTGAGGACATGCTCCAGGCCCAGTTCGAGGCTCACCAGTTCATGACGCTGTTTGAGGGCAACCTCAAGCTCAACGTGAACCTGCTGCTGCATCTCATCTACAGGAAGTTTTACCGGACGCAGTGATGGGGCAGCAGCCTGAGCCGATGAGAGCGAGTAAGCGGACAGGAGCCGTTGACGTCGCTGGTGGTGCAGTGTTTACATTCACGGAACAATGGAGCGAGGCGAACTGACCGTTGCACGGTGTTTGACGGAGTTTGGCATTCTTTTTCTCATTCTCTAAGGAGGGGTGGCTGGGCGGATTGGGATTTTCCAGATTTTCGAAGATAACTTTCTATAACATGGCTGAACATGCGGACACACAGTCTTATGGACGTGGGAGGAAGTGATGACGAGGAGGGGGGAAGGAGGAGGTGGTAGTGAGTGAGTGATGTACAGAGGGGGAGAAGGGAAAAGGGGGTGCCAGAGTCCAAATTGTGAAAATCGTCGGGGCGGGCTGACAAGGGTGAGAGGTATTATCATCGTCGTCATCGTCATTGTCATCGGTTACATATGGTAGATTTCTTCTGCTGCAGGATACTTTTTCTGTAATATTTGCAGTCTTCGCTTCTGATGGTGGCGGTTTATATGAATAGGGATGGGGAGGTTGTGGGAGGGGGGGAATTATGAGCTTGGGGTTTGAATATAAGAGACGAGTAATTACAGCATGTACTTGGGCTACGATTGATGGTAGATGTATGTTGATGCCTTGCCTTGTGTGTAGAAGTCGATTGAAGTGAGGTTAGGTGAATAGATGGCGTGTGAGTTGACTTTGGAGTTTGAGGCTCGTGTAGTCACTGTTTAGATCGATATGAAGTGCATCGTGAGCTGAAATGCGGCGATGTATCCGCGGAGCTCGGGTATAGCAAGACTGGCAAGACTGGTAATAATGAATACTAATAGTCTTGCAGATCTATCCAACTACCGTTATGCCACTGAAGTTTAATAGAGACGAAGTATCCCTTTCAAAGGCGGTCTGCAAGAAGCATAAGAATGTAGCTCCATTGCCATTAGCTGACTGTTTCGATAACGGACACTGTTGTGGTACTGGACGTTGCAAGATAAAACGCCTCTCAGCCGTCATCCTTTTTCTGATCGACAAGACGGAGGGGATGACTATCATCAGTTCATGCTAGCACTAATAAAGCAAAACCCGGCAGGCTGTGGAAGAAAAACACCGGACAGGCTAACACTGATTTTGGTGCTTTTTGTATGGCGATCAGTCCGGTGTTTTCTTTCCTCCGCATGCCCGGTAATTAGGAGTTTATTTGGATGGACATTTGGTTCGATGATGCGTCTTTGTCTTTTTTCGATGGAAGGTTTTATGTGGAGGTGGAAATAGGGGGATAGGCAGAGGCAAGGGTTGTTTTTGTCAGCTGAGCTTGATCGCCACAGCTTGCATGTACATACTCGTTACCTTTATGTGTGTTGCCTCCTTACGAAGCAGCAGCAGGAGGACGATTGCGATTTCGGATTTTCCCCACATGCAGCAAAGCAGATAGTACTATACAGTTTTCCATACAGTGCATTTGATTGTATGAGGGTTTGTATGGAATCTTGTGGTGATGCAAGCTTCGCACGCCTACGGAGGTCTGAATCACGCAATCGGGGGGAGGCTTTGTGTGAGCTCTCGATAATAGTACCTCTAGGAAAAGAGCGTGGGGAAGCTTGGGGGAAAATGGCCGATGCCGAATCGGGTAGTTTAAGGGTCCTTGACTGGATAAAGAACGAAACTAGTGGTGGAAGAGAAAGGAACTGGGAGAGCTTTTCTGGC
This sequence comes from Trichoderma gracile, assembly GCA_020002365.1. Lineage (NCBI taxonomy): Eukaryota > Fungi > Ascomycota > Sordariomycetes > Hypocreales > Hypocreaceae > Trichoderma > Trichoderma gracile. The sequence continues at coordinate 547,488 of JAINEY010000008.1, forward strand.
GCTTGCGCAGGGGGGAAAGGATTGGATTGAGCTTGGATGTGCATGTGATCAGATCAATTCGCTCGGTGAAAGGAGAGAGGATTTGATAAGAAACCAGGGCTTACGATATGATGTTTTGTTGGAGTGTCGGGTCGTCGCTTATTATCGTGTGAGGCTACACAGGACGGAAAGAATAGAAGGTTGTACGATGATGATGATGATGGAAGAGGTGTAACACACAACACACGATGTGCTTTTCGGTTGTGACGCACTTATTTTGTCTTGTCAGAAGCCGGGGAAGCCAATTTCCTGCCCACAAACTGTGATGGATGACGGGAGAATCTCCAGAAGATGGGCGGAACTGGAAAGTCTGTTGCCTGTGGTTAGCGGGCTACTATTCAGATCGCGTCCCCCATTATCTGACACCGAACTAGAAGGACAATTGACGACCGAGAAACCAAATTTATGCACCAAAGTGAAGGGGGAACAGCTACCTATACAGTGTCAACATAATACAAAGATGAGAACAAAGCAGACTAATGTAGGTGGGCTATTACTCGTAACTGCGCATTGCATTATGCTGCTCCCTCTTGCGTGCTCGCGTGATGAGCAACTAGGTAACTGCTCGGAAGTCGGGGGTTTTCCTCATTCTCCACATGGAAATTGGTTGGGGGTTGGTGGTGGGATGAGCTGAGAATTATAAGAATGGCTGGATGGGCGGTGTTTGGACGCACGCACCGGGTTTTGGCTTGAACGGAACAGAAACCTCTTTGTCTCTTATCCTCCTATTTCTTTTTTTTTTCTAGCCCTCAACTTCTTATCTCATAATAGTTACACGTGGCGTGTCTGACTTCTCTCAAAAGATTCCCTATTTCATAGTACCTGGTGAGCGTTGACTGTTGATGAGAGACGCGAGGTAGCACACCTACAACACACACCCACGCCTATTCACGATCGTGTCCTCCTCCGTCTCTTTTCACACCTGAGGCTCGGGTCATTGAGGATTAGGATCAAGTTCGAATAAATCGTCACACATATCATCTCACATCTTGAGACCTCATCTTCTAGCTCCAAATCATCAGTCAACATCGCCGCCATGGCTCCGGATCTCAACACCCTCCCTCGCTCAGAGGCCCCCTCCTCCACCGCCTTCAACCCGGAGCAGAAGCCCAACATCCTCTACATCATGGCCGACCAGCTGGCGGCCCCCCAGCTCAAAATGTACAATCCCGACTCCCAGATCAAGACGCCCAACCTGGACCGTCTGGCGGCCTCGTCTGTTCAGTTCGACTCGGCGTACTGCCCCTCACCGCTCTGCGCGCCCTCGAGGATGAGCATGATCTCCGGCCTCCTGCCCATGAAGATTGGCTCCTACGACAACGCGTCTCAGATCAACTCCGAGGTCCCGACCTATGCCCACTATCTGCGCTCCAAGGGCTACCACACCGCTCTGGCGGGCAAGATGCACTTTGTGGGCGATCAGCTGCACGGCTATGAGCAGCGCCTCACCAGCGACATCTATCCGGGTGATTTCGGCTGGGTCGTGAACTGGGACGAGCCAGACACCCGTCTGGAGTGGTACCACAACGCCAGCTCGATCCTCCAGGCCGGCCCCTGCGGGCGAAGCAACCAGCTGGACTATGACGAGGAGGTCATGTACCGGAGCACGCAGTACCTCTGGGACCACGTCCGCGAAGGACCGGACAAGCGCCCCTTTGCGCTGACCGTTTCTCTCACCCACCCGCACGACCCGTACACCATCACCAAGAAGTACTGGAACCTGTACGAGGACGTGGACATTGAGCTGCCCAAGGTCCGCATCGCCAAGGAGAAGCAGGATTCCCACAGCAAGCGGCTGCTCAAGGTGTGCGACCTGTGGGACCTCGACTTCACCGACGACCAGATCAAGAGGGCCAAGAGGGCCTACTACGGCTCCGTGAGCTACGTCGACGACTGCATCGGCAAGCTGCTCGAGACGCTCGAGGACGCCGGGCTGATGGACAACACCATTGTCATCTTCAGCGGCGACCACGGCGACATGCTGGGCGAGCGCGGGCTCTGGTACAAGATGAGCTACTTTGAGTCCTCCGTGCGAGTCCCCATGCTGGTGCACTACCCCAAGTGGTTCACGCCGCACCGCGTCAAGCAGAACGTCTCGACGCTGGATCTGCTGCCCACCATCTGCGACCTCATCGGCACCAAGCCCGCGCCGTATCTGCCCATGGACGGCGTGAGCATGATGCCGCACCTGCTGGGCCGCGAGGGAGGCGATACGGTGTTTGCCGAGTACACGGGAGAGGGCACCGTCCGGCCGATGATGATGATTCGAAGAGGAGCCTGGAAGTACATCACTTGCCCGGCCGACGAGCCGCAGCTGTTCAACCTCGAAAGGGACCCCCTGGAGCTGGACAACCTGGCCCGCGTCGCCAAGATTGAGCCCCAGACGGAGGACGAGAGGGAGGCGAAGGCTGTCTTCGAGGGCTTCGAGGCCGAGGCCAAGGCCAAGTGGGATTTCGACGCCATTACGGAAAAGGTGCTGCAGTCGCAGCGGAGCAGACGCTTGGTGTGGGATGCGCTGAGCAAGGGGACGTTTACCAGCTGGGACCATAACCCGGAGGATGATGGCCGGCTAAAGTGAGTTCCCTTTCCCTTCCATTTTCCACCTTTTATTTTGAAGAATGTACTTTGCTGATGCTTTGTGATTTATTAGGTATATCCGCTCAAACATTCCGCTGGACGACTTGGAGAGGCGTGCGAGATATCCCTTTGTGGATGCGCAGGGGTACGAGATTTCCAAGACGATCAATGCGACCCGGGGGTAGGCATTGGTTGCCGGACTTGATGTCTTTTTGTATTGTGTTTCTTTCCCAGCAATGATTTGGTTTCTTTCATGGAGCATAGCGGCATTTGTTTTATCTTGAGAGGCGTGTTTGGTGTAGCACATATGTTTTGGGCACATGTAACTTGGGTATTCACAGAATAGAATGAAATGAAAAGCATGATAAGTACTGCCTAGGTTCCATTTACTACATGGGTAGTAAGTATTAGGTAGTAGTATCTACCTGAAATAAATTCACCAATATACCTAGAGGTGATTCCTATTAAAACGACCTCCGGAAGAGCAGCAGTTCGAATGCTCGTGAAAGGCAGTGATTGCCCCACTTTCACGGTCATCGGCAGGAACGACCACCAGCCACGGAAAGAAGCATTCGCTAGCGCCTGCCCCACGGCTTCGGAGGCAGCTGTCAGCGACTTTGCCTTGAGCTAAAGTCATCGCATTTCCCTTAAACAAACTCAACATCAACTGAACTTGTTTCTTTGTGACAAAGACCTGAGCTGCTCTTCTCCCTCGTCGCCTGCAAACTCTTAGTTGTCACCTTGCACCTCACCCAACGCTCAATCGCAAAGTAGCATCTACTGCGAACTAGCTGCAACGCGACAAGCTTCACCATGGCCGCGCTGGGCTTGGACGACGACGAGCTCAAGTCGGTTGAGCAGACGCTGGCTCGGCTGGCGCAGCTCTCGAGCAGCATACAGAGCCTCAAGATGGATATCCTCAAAAGCAACCCGCTACCGCATCCGTATGCTTCGCTTCTCAATTGCGGAATCTCTGGCGATTCTAACGCGCTTAACCCTTCTGCAGCTCCTCGTTACAAGCCTCGGCCCAGATCCTCCAGCGCAACCTCCAGACGGTGTTGGATAACTTGAGCGAAAACTCAGAGCTCTTCTCGCGAATTGCCGTTCACCCCTCGACGAATTACCCCGGACGAACACAAGAGAATGTTCTGACGCAACTCCTGCGCAAGAAGCTAGAGCCAGACGTGGAGGAGCTTGTGGCACAAGGTCGCGAGACGGCACGCCTCGTCACGCCCGAGGGCATTGCCGAGCTGCAAAACATATGGGACGAATTGAGGGCATGGACACAATCGAGAATTGCCACATATGTCAAAGAGGAGGCCGAAGACGTCTACACGAAAGCGGAGAGGGAGATGGGCATCGACAAAGTGCGCACAGGCCTGAGGAAGGGTCTTGACGAAGAAAGCGACGACGAAGATGACGTAGACGAGGACGAAGATGGCGACGACGACAACGAAGACATGGACGAGGCCAATGATGGCGACCCGGCAAAATCGACGCTGGTGGGTAGGGGTCCGGAGCCAGAGACGCTGTTGTGGTTTGCGGCAAGGGGCGACTTTGAGCTTCCGCGGAATATCGAGTATGAAAACAAGTTCGGGGTCAAAAGGGGGTTTGACGGAGTCAATATACCACCAGGTTCTGGATCATCCTAGGAGGACGACTTCAACGATTTCCTCCGCGGGTTCTCATAGAAGGCCCCGCGTGGTCGAACAATGCCGAACCTTCTGTCGTTGGGACTAGGAGTTGCAGAGCGTCTCGCGAATCTCGGTGGAAACGGCAACGACGAAAATCTCCGAGTATATTTGTCAGCGTCTACTATCCTTCTCCATCTTCTCATTCCCCTTTCTTTCTCCATGTCGGATATTATACCTGTTGGAGGCGACTCCTTTTACTACTACTACAAGGGTCACGAGAACACCTGTGGCCACGGACCCGACGCCCGAGAACACCACGTTCCGGACTAGCGACATACCCCTGAACTACTTCGGCTTTGGATGGATTCGCAGGAGCTTGTAGGATGCAGCTACGAAGTATGACGGACCTATGAGACGACGGTCATGAGGGTCACACCATGGGCGCAGTTCAAAGTGTGAAGCAGTCTTGCCGGCGAATCAAATCACAGCTAAAGGGTTATCTCGAATGACGCTGCAGGGTTCCCAAATTTTCGTCGACAGAAAGAGATAAGCAAGCAGCTGGCCGGTAAGGCAAACAGCCGGGGTTGGGAGAAAATGAGCACACGGGGAAGAGCAATATGCACACATTTCAGCGCTAAAATCTCTCGCAACGTTGATCTAATTGGATCTCTGTATGCTCGTGTTAAGCCAGCGGTCCCCTGTGGCTTTTGGCTTATTTCCTTACCCGACAGACCGGTAGAGGTTCTGGCCAAGCTCCATCAGCCTCGCGGGCTTGGGATATGGACTGGATGCATCAAACATGCAAATGAATGTCCAGGATCGGAAATGCACTCCTCGGATGCAACGCTGGCATCAAAAGGTTCATATGCCTCGGATGTGTAATCGTGACGTTTCCCCGCAGAGCACGCTCGCTCTTTATAGGTCCCCCTCTTCCCAGATCCGACCGGATGGCCAACCGATCATCTAGTGCTCTCCTCACTCCTCATTTTCTGCACCTTTAACCATGAGCTCATTACTCAGAGCGGCGGCAGAGGCCGACCTGTTCAACGTTTCCAAGCCAGTCACCTCGCACATCGCTGCAAACCGGCCCAGCAGTAAGCCGCCACGACTCCAACTAGTGAGACGGTATAAGACGAGCCAGCTGACCACGCATCTAGTGCTCACAATGTTGCCGTGCTGCATAACGCATATCGGTATGTGCTGTTTTGTTGTCTCCCCTTCTCTCTCGTTACTTTTGGTCCGCGATATCCACGGGGTGAGAACAGGCTTTACGTGAGGCCGAGGTTCTATGTCACTGCCGCAGAGGGGAACGAAGGATGAGAGGCAGAAGATTCCTAAATAAGGCATAAGAAAAAGTCAAGATGCAAAGTCAAAAAGAATGACGAGGAAATACTTAAACCCCAACTGCATGCTCTTCCCTTTTCTTTATTGTCATTCCCTTCAAGCTATTGCACGGAATATACGTTTCAACATGGATATCAACGTACAGGATACTCACGCAATTCATCTAGTCATGGCAGGGGCCGAGTATGAATACTGCCCATTCATGTTCTGGTACCCGCCTGCCGTGTGTTACTACAAGCGATTTGGCCCTGGAGTTGACGAGGACGAGGAGAATGAGGGCTCGGCGACCGACGGGAGAGACATCAAGCCGCATGGCGATATTGAGGAAAAGGACTCGAATGTGGCGACTCAGCCACAAAACTCGCGGCTGCTGTCCCTCCCGGTGGAGATACGGCTGAGGATATACTATTGGGCTTACAGAATGAGTCCAATCCAGCCCAAGGAGCTGGCAGCGGGATACCCCATTCCAATGCTATGCCGCTACGTGCTGCATCCCCTTGATCCTGAGCTCGAGAAGACGATTGAAGAGGAGATAGAGGCCGAGGAGGCCATCATCGAGCTTGCAAAGCCAGACGACACCGGCCCCGTCATGGAGGGCTCCGAGGGCAGCCAGGGCAGCCAGGGGAAGTGGGAGAAGATGAAGGCGGAGCAGGAGAGGAAGAAGCTGGTCAAGGAGCGGACAAAGGAGCGGATGCGGGAGCTCAACAGAAACACCCCCGGCCTGCTCAGCTCGGAGCGACCGCTGGCGGGCATTCCCACGAACCTGCTCCGCACCTGTCGGCAGGTCTACTTTGAGGCCCGCGAGGTGCCGTTTGCCGAAAACGAGTTTGTCTTCTTGAACTGGTTCTCGTCGGGCCTCAACGCAGCGTCCGCCGTGACCAAGTCGCAGCGGCCGTGGCAGCGGCTGGCGATGCGGTACGCGAGGCTGGAGATCATGGCCGAGGACCTGGCGCGCAAGGCGGCGCTGAGCAAGTGGGCGGACCTGTGCAGCCCGGGCCGCGCGGCGTCGTGGACCCGCGGGCTCCGGGGCCTCCGGGTGAAGGTCGTGGGCCAGATCGGCCGGCGGAGCACCGACGACGCAAAGGACGACGACGAGTTTGTCGACGGGCTGGAGGAGGCCGGCGGCGCGAGGCGGTGGGTCGAGGGCGGGCGGCTGGCGGAGATGGAGAACCTGGAGCGGCTGGAGATTGAGATTATCAAGAACTCGTGGAGCACGGAGGACAAGATTGCGTGGTGCGCGGCTGTTCAGGATGCCTTGAGGGAGAAGGGGTCCAATGCGGTGGTGGCGGCCATGGGCAGGATCTTGTGAGCTTTCAATTCTATATGCTACCTGTGGGTGTTGGGCGTTATATATCTTGGTTATGGATTCTGATATTTGTGGGCATGTTATGAAATCTTTAAAGGCAGATATGGCATGGTATAAGTTGCATCGTCAACGGAATCATGGTCTCAATGTGATGTGACTTGATATAGGTTCCTCTCGGCGTGAAGCTGTACTCGTAGTCGAGCTCGGCTTCGGCTTCGGGATTCTAGTTGAAGCTTGCAAGTCGGCCTCGGCAGCTGTTCCGTACGGTAGCTTGACAGTTGTGTTTAGTCGAGCCGTTGATCCACATACCTTCAAGACGGTGCTCAATAGAATTGAACGGTGGATTCAGGGCTGAATAGCTAGCATCGGACATTCCATCTCGATTCGGACCGGCGAGAGTTGAGCGAGCTGTGTTCCGTGAACGGAGAGGCGTACGGCATTTTTGGGTTGACACGTAACATTACGAGGACATCTTCGATATGCACAAGGCAGGTCGTATACCACCACGCATCACGAGGGTTAAGATACAGTTCGGAGCGGGAAGACAGGTGGACCGGTCATCGGAGCGATCTTCCCGATGCTGCTTGATTGTTTAAGGACGGAAATCATGTCTTGTGAGGTTGGCTGATTGGAGGATATGGGCCTTTTGCGGTGTAATTGATGCCTTTGCTTGCCGTGGGTAGCCGCTTACAACGCTGGAAGCTGAACGATGATAGCCACGCAAGAGAAGTTGCTTCATGGATTGATGGGTGGATATAAAGTGTTAGTAATCCTAAGCAGCCTTATCTTGCAGTGTTTTATAATACGCCAGACCAATCTGTTGTTCTCTATGTACGTACTAGGTAGTATGAGCATGCGGGATGGGGGAAACGGCAAGCCAGGACGAAAAACTAAAGATGCAGTTTATTGAGTGCGAATACCCCGGGTTTAGCTTGGTGGAGATGCTTGTTCACTCTCGATTGCACGGGATGACTCACTCGCCTCTGTTTGGCTTGATATATGGTATGCGGAGGGTTCGAGAAATAGCAGATAGCTCATGGGCCATGAGTGAAAAGATACATTGAGTGATAGGTAATAAGGCAGACGGCGATTATAAGCGTATCGCATTTGCCGAGATGCGGTTGCGGGCCCTGTTGTTTGTCTGTCAGCTTGGTTAGTCCCCCGGCCGGATAGGGAAGCAAAAGGCGATGGACGAACCAGAATCTCGGGGAATTTCACAAGCTCGAGCGAACTAGACAGATTCGCCCAAATGCTGCCACTTTGGTGATTAGCTTGTTATTATCATGGCCCATGGCAATGGGGGACGGATGTCTTGTCCAAGTGCGAACACCGGCGGATATAGTGGTTGTTGTTCGTCGTGACTCTTCGGCGCAATGAACGGAGCTATTCTTACTTCTCCTTTGACAGTTTGAACGAGCTATACCTGAGGGAACGGACGTCGATATCGGGGGAGGACGATTATCACCCTTGGGATGGGAACTAATAGGGCGGGTGCCGTATCCTGTAGCCTAGCAGATTCGCGGAGGCACATGCAAACGGAGTGCTTTGGAGGTTCCGACCTCGCTGACGTCGCCCCGTGACTTTTACACCTACATCTCGGGGAGCCGATTCGAATTCATGGCTGACTGATGCCGTGCTTTTCTTTTTTGTTTATTTAATTCGACTCGTTGTCTGAGACTGGATACAGGGATGAGTCTATAAGCTGCGATTTATTCTGTTTCCACATCCACATATCGCGGAACCGGACTCTAGACACTCTTCCATCATCACGACTTGCATCTATTAACCATCATCCGCTCACGCCGCAAACAACAACGCACAACCGTTTCTCTTCTCAATCCTTGCTTTTTTTTTTCCTCCTCTTCTCTCTTATACTACTTCTTCTTCTACTTCATCATGAACGCCAGATGTCAGTGCGGCTCCGTCTCGTTCAAGACGCCGCTGCCCGAGCCCCTGGCGCTGTATATATGCCACTGCTCCGAGTGCAGGAGGCAGACGGGCTCGGCATTTGGCGCGTCGGCCATTTTCCCGCACTTTAAGCTCCCGGAGACGGATTACCTGAATTGCTATGCGTATGTTTTGCCCTTGTTTATACGGCGAACTGTTGGGTGTACTGGGAGAAGTAGAGGAGGAGGTTAAGGGCCGAACTGATGCTGATATGTATTGGATTCATATAACAGGAGGCCGACGGCGTCAGGAGAGACACTCTACTGGTATGATAAGAACCCCAGATTAACACCTGAGCGAGTCTCGACTGATAGTGTTTGCGCAGTTATTTCTGCCGCAACTGCGGAACACGACTCATCCACATGACGCCAGTATGTCCCTCGACCATCCCACAACCATCACTTACCTTACTCTCTCATGTTTATCCAACCCAAAAGCTGACCCAAATGTTCTAACCCTTGCAATAACGAAGTCGAAAAACGTGCTCTCCGTCAAGGGCGGCTGTATAGAGGGCCTGGACTGGACAAAGGCAATCCACATCTGGACAAAGAGCGCCATGGTGCCCATCCCAGAGGGCTCCGAGTCGCATTCCGAGAGGTCGAGCAGTGTCGAGTATAGCGGGACTCAGGAGCTCTTGGATTGAGAGGGATGTTTTTTTGGTTCCAACTGAGCGTTCTGGTAATGCTGTTATTTGCACGGGAGAGGATATGGATGGGCGTCTCGTTATGCTGACGACTGTGACTTTTATTGGTGTTGGTTCACTTTTCTTGACTATCACGTCTAAAGACGCTGCTATGTGCGCATTGTTGAACGCTTATGTATGTGCGTCTTTGAATGCCCGCCAACACCTTGTCATATACAATAGTACAGAGTGGGTTTGTTGTAAGATGGATAAGTATACGCGCAAGGGACATATACACATACGCTGAATATATATATACCAAAGGGCGTTTTTGCTGATCTACCTACCCTATGCGTTTTGGTAATCTTCTACCTCATCTGACGACCATCTTGAGTTGAAGACGATCATGAGAGATTCCGTGTGCTTGATCGGGTTAGGCAGACATGGATGTAAAGCTCCGGCCTGTTCATGCATCCCGAACACCTCATATTGTTTGTTGGCAGGAGCGGCGTCTGTGGCTCCTGCTGCACGGCACTTGATCGCACTTGACCCCAACAACTTAGACTCAGATATTGAGGAAGGAGCACGATACGAACTCTTTCTCGGTACCGAAATATTTCTCCTCTATCCGACAGGATTTGCCGCCTTCAAAACGAAGCTTCCTGCGATCCCATCTCACATCCTCTCCGCCTTGACAATCTCGTTTCGAGATTGTTTCTTCATGCATGGCGACGCCGTCTTGACGAACCCGGTCCAGCTCAGTAAAAGACGTCCCACACCATGTCCGCTGTCGCTCTTTGCCCCTGCAGTATGCAATTCAGCAACACGAACTTGGCCAATTCTCCTCCTGAACGATGCGAAATGGAGTAATTCCTCGATCATGGAGTTCAAGTCCGAGATCTGATAACTTTGAGCGCCATCGGCACCCCCACATCCCATACGCGAGAACATCCTCTGCTCTGCCTCCGCTTCTATCACCTCGATCCCGAGACCAAACCACTGCGAAAACACGATACAACTTCGCGCCCAATCTACATGACACCAGCATCACCAGATTTCTGCACACGGCAATCTTCAGTCACACGCAGCGCGTCCATTGACAAGCTCAAGAAATGTCCGATGCCGATTTAGCTCAGCGGCTTCTGCCATAGTCCTTCTGCCGCCCCACCATCGCGAGCCTGGTCTCATACAGGAGGCGTCTGAACCATGTCTCAGATCCAGGTCTAGCCCCGGCACGATGCCTGGAGTCGCTCTTCACGGGGTTCTACGCCGACAGCCCAGGTATCGCAGTCTAGACCTCAACCGCCTCGCGCCGCCGTTTGAGCCCCGAATTGGCCTGGAAGCCATGGCGTCTTGGCAACGCTCCAGACAGAGGCCGGTTTCGAGCATTGCAGCATAGTCGAAGAAATGAAGGGAGTCGTCAGCCTGGCGCTTGTTCCTTGCCGGAGCCAGGTGCTTGGGCGGACGGGGCCCTTCGTTCCTTTTCACGAGGCTTCTTTCTCTCGGGGCCGCCTCATCTTCACTTTTCTCCAGCGTTGTTCTGTTCTTCTCTTCATCCATCGTCCATTTGGTCGGTGGTGATTTTCTTTACCCTCAATTTGGGACTTACGGGCCTGGCGCCGCCTTTTACTCAACCGTTGCCGTTCACTCTTTAATTTTGCTTTCGCTGCTCGACTGAGATTGATTTGGCATCGGTTACTGTTTCGTTGCGATATCCAGCTGGCTGATAGAAAATCGTCTTCTCTTTCTTCACTTATTCTCCGCCTCCTTGTCTAAGTCGCGGGAACAGCCTCGTGGTTGTATTCGTTCTCTTGTCTCTTTTCAAATACTTCATCTATAAGTTCTCTTCAGGGGTTTTCAGTATTCACGATGAGGTCTGCAATCTTTTACGCTCTGCTTGCGTCTTCTGCAGTTCAGGTATGAGCTTATCCGCAAGGTGGACAAAACTTGGGGTTCGGGAACTCACAACTTGCAGGGCGCTGTTCTCAACCGGGATGCCCATGGCAATCTAGCACGACGTGACGGTTTATTGGATCGATTGGGACAGGTGTTTGGCCACAGAGGAGGGGATCGAGACGAGAAGGGAGGTGCCGTCAGTACCGTCGTAATCACCGCCATTACTGGAACTACTTCAGCCGCCGCGTCTTTACTACCGACGACAACTCCCGCCCCGGGTATGCCATGCACGCCCATTCAGAACTTGAGAAATAGTGAACCTGAGAACTGACATTGTTGATAGAGCCTCTTCTCTCAACAAGTTCTGCTTCTGAGACCGCTTCCGAAGCGCCGCTCTCTACGGCATCCTCGCCGGCGCCAATTCTTTCAAAAACGACAGTTTCAAAGGCAACGCCCGCCCCTTCGGAGAAGATTGACGCTCAAGAGTCATCCGCCACTACACAAACAACCCCTAGGCCGATTATTGTCACTCTTCCTCTGCAGTCGACCACTCCCGCCGGAGTGCCTGTACCTGTGGAAACGTCTGCCGCTCAAGAGACGACGACTTCTGCTCTGGAATCAACTGTCTCTTCGGAAACAGTCGCTCCCCCGACAACTATTGTTGCCGAACCAACTGTCCCTCCGGCAGCCGCCCCTCCACCTCCTCCGGCAACCACGGTTCCTGAGGCCCCTCCGGCCCAGACCTTCCCCCAGTTCGTTACGCTGATTCCCGGAGCCCCTCCTGCTGGTGCTTCACCTCCTCCGCCGGCAAACCCCGTGGTTCTTCCTCCCATCTTCTCTGGCTTTATCACCCTCATCCCTGGAGCACCTCCCGCTGGTGCACCTCCGCCAGCCACGACTATTGCTGCGGCTCCCCCGGTCCAGACCTTTCCTGGCTTCGTGACACTCATTCCAGGAGCTCCCCCAGCTGCTCCTCCCCCTCCGCCAGCGACCACTGAAGTGCCTCCTCCGGCCGAGACCACTCCTCCAGCTGAAAGTACGACTTCGCCCCCGCCCCCACCGCCTCCAGCATCGACAACTCCGGCGTCGACAACTCTTCTTGCGACCGAACCTCCTGCGATCAGCTCTACGGCGGCCCCTGTTACGAGTGCTTCGTCTCCGCCTCCAGCCGCGCCCCCTGCTGAAACCTCTACCACAGCTCAGAGTACTACAGCCGCCGAGACTTCTACAATTGCCGAGACTTCGACGGTTGCCGAGAGTTCTACATCTGTTGAGACTTCTACGACTGCTGAAAGCTCGACAACAGCTCAGAGCTCGACAACAGTCGCGTCTGCGCCTACCTCCTCTGCGACTACCGATGCCGCGCCTACCTCCTCTGCTACGGTAACGGCTTCGCCCAAATCAAGCACAGCGCCTGCGTCAACCACCACCGAGGCGAACACTTCAGCAGCCTCGTCAACCTCGGCCGTCGCATCAGAAGCGCCTACCACGGTTTCGCCTCCCGCAACTACAGCTCCTCCCGAGACTCCAGCGATCCCTACTGCTGCACCTGAACCGGCTGCTCCATCTGGGCCAGCCACCAGCCTCGTACTTGGAAACCTCGCTCCCAGCGCTCCCTCGGCAGACGGACAACCCGGCTTCTTCATCCCTCCCGCAGCGCCAACCCTGCCTGTGGCTTTCTCCGCGCCGCCCCCCGATCTCCAAGGATATCAACTTAGCAGCGCCTTGAACTTGGGCGCCTTGGTTGGCGTTCCAGCGGCCACGTCGACAAAGGTGTCTGCGGCAGCGGCACCTAGCCTGGTCATTGGGTAGGAAGCTTTATAGACGTTGAGGAAACGAGTAAAGCGTGGGGAGCCAAAGGAGAGAGGGGTGTAATGGATGTAAAGTAGTGGGAGATGGGGGAGTTTGAACATTCGGAGAGGAAACGAGATACCATTTGTAGCCACCAGAATTTGCTTAGATACGAAAAGACACGAATATTTGCACATAGGTATTATACTGAATTCGGAATTCTTCTGGCGAGACGATGCAGCTGCACGTGAAACGGGCATTATTCTCGCCTTCTCTCTCATCTGGGGTATCTATCATGCCTCGAGCACCTCTAATGCTCCCTTTGCGGGTAAACGAAACCGTCCACCGCGTCTTAAGTTCCAGCGTATAAAGCACCAATGACGGGTCACGACGCCTTTTTCTCAGACGCCGCTGCCCTTGCCGCCAGTTTCATCTTCTTGGCCCCCCGCTTGCTCACAGGCTGAGCATCCTCCCCGCCGTTCTTGCGCTTCTGGTTCTTTCTCTTGCCGTCCTGTTCCGCGGCCGAGGACTGGTCGTCTGTCTGCTGCTCGCCCTCGACGACGGCGGCGGCAGGCCTCTTGGCGACCTGGACGATGTTGATGACGCCCCTGAAGCCGTCCCTCTTCAGGCCCTCGTTGACGACGACGCCGCGCGGTATCGTGCGCAGGCCCTCCATGGCCTTTTCGGTCTGCAGGCCCCAGACGTTGAAGAGGTTGACGACGTCGGCGGGGGCGCGCAGTCCAAATGCAGATTTCGCCTCGCTGCTGATGATGATGCCGCGGCCGCGGGTGGCGCGTATGAGGCTGGTGGCATTCGAGATGAAGTTTGCGCGGGCGCGAGCGTCGCCACCGCCGGCGGTTGGGTTGAGGGCCTGGGCGTAGCAGAGCTCGAAGCGGACGCCGCGGGCGACGGCGGCCATGCAGGGCTTTGGGCGGAAGTAGAAGGGGAAGTGCTGGGCCATGTCGAGGGAGATGAGGGGGATGTCGAGGGTGAGGCAGGCGTTTTGGAAGGCCTTTTCGGTGAGGGGCCGGATGGCGAGGATGTCGTAGACGGAGGCGAGGGAGGGGAGGCGGTAGTTTGAGGCGGAGGGGTCGGCGAGGGGGAGGGTTGCGCGGTGGAGGATGTGGGGGAGCTTTGGTGCTGCTGCTGTTGATGTTGATGATGTTGTTGCTGTTGTTGATGATGATGATGAGGGCAAGGATGGGAAGGGCGCTGTGGGATTTGCGGGGAAGGGGAGCTCGAGGGTGTGGTTGAGGGCGACGGTGGTGTAGCCGAAGGAGTGCGCAGTTGTGAGAGTCTGGAGGAGGCGGTCGGTGGGCGTGGCGGGGGACCAGGCGATGTTGAGGTCGTAGAGGGCCATGGTTGTGGGATCTGTTGGAGCTTGATCGTGTGCCTAGCTGGGCATTATACGAGATGGGGAGGTCGTGTGATCGTTTGTCAAGGTGGTGATTGCGGCGGAGAATTAGAGAAGAGGCCAATTGAGTGGAGCGCAGCTTTATGTATGGCTGAGGTGAGGTGAAGTGAGGCGCAAAGAGAGAGTTGAAGTTGTGATATCCAACTTTTTCTTTTGGTGTTGAAGGAATCGCGGGCTGCAGGAAATTCTAGCTTATCGGGCTTTGGCGCGTTGTTGGTGGGGTCGCAAGTACGTACCGCTACCGAGCTTGCAGCAAGTGCATGAAGAGCGCTAGGCCATATCGAGGCAGCACCCGCTCTGCTTCTGGAAGTGTGAGGTGCAGAAGAAGGAAGGGATGAAGAAGCTTGAATTGACGCCAGGATGACTTAATCTATCTTCAACGCCTCGTTCAGTGTCGTTATATTTGATACTTTGCAATCAGACGGGGCTCGACATCTTAACTTCCATGTGAATTGGCATAAAGGGCTGTACAAGCTACGTAGAGGTACATCAGACTTTGAAACCTTAGCCTGAAAGCAGACGCCTCTCGCCGGGAAACAGAGCATCATCGCCGCCATCGTGCCTGCCAAAGCCCAAAGTACAGAAACCCCAGCCATCAGCAGATCCAGCCAAATAAGCTTGGCGCATACGTACTCCCCTTGCCTCTCTCTTTCTTTCTTCACTCTCTCCGCTTCTTTTTTCTCAGCTACTGTACACAGCCTCACTCACACCATCTTCCTCTTCCCTCGTTTCTTTCCTCTTCTCTCTATATTCTCATAAGTCTCAACTTCGAACACTCATTCTCTACCTCCACCTATAACCAAGACTCATTAAATACTTGCAGATAAAAAAAAGAGGTGTTGTCTATAGGTAATTTGCAGCCATGGTCTTCTTCTTCTTCGTCTGCGGCGAATACACCTTCCGCTCAGAGGTCAAGGGCTACGAGGGCGTCATCTGCCAGTGCCACAACTGCGGCAACATGTCCGCCCGCGTCATCAAGAGCCGGCCCTTTTTCACATTCTGCTTCGTGGTGAGTTGTCAACCGCATCCATCTACAACAAGCAAATCCTTCAACACCTTTTTCAGACCTTCAGCCCGTACAACTTTTGTTTCTATATAAAAAGCTCAAGTAAGTACAGTACAACATGGTGCTAACTAACGCATGAAACGCCTATTTTTAGCCCATCATACCGTTCACCATATCAGGCTTCGTCGAGGTAGTCTGCCACATATGCAACTTCAAGCAGCCGCTCAAAAACAGGCCCGACATCGTCTCCATGGCCAACGGCGGGAATCCAGGCGCCGGGCCGTACCCCCCGCCCGCGAATCCGGGTTGGGGCCAGCAGCAGTACCAGGGCCAGCCTCCGGCGAGATATGGCTAGTAATGAGCTCAGCAGCCCAAAGAAGGAAAGAGATGTCGATGCGGTCAATGTTGTTTTCGAGGCGCATCTGTGTGATGCAGAGAAAGGCTTGCACGGCATGAGGCGGTGCATGCGTTCCTATGCAGGTCCTGGTGTGACCGTGGGGAGGTAGATGGAGAGTTGAGTCAAGGAGGGGGTTCTTCCTGGGATGCTTGACGGCCTTTTCCATCGTGGCGATGACGACTCAGGCGCACATTTTCGCTCATCTTCACACGGTCTCATGGCGCTCGGCATCAGAGCTCTGGTAACGCAAACATGGGAGGCTCACTACGAAGCATGCACCGAGGGCATGGCGGGGATCGCCCGACTCCAAATCACGACTACCCATTGTGGCAATACGAAGTCCGCGTGAGCAGCACATCAATGCTCTTATCCCGGAAGCACCATCAATTGCCAACCCTCGGGATGATTTCAAACAACAGCTTGAAGTCACCTGCTGCAACCGACGTCTCATACCGGAATACCTCGGTTGACTTCGTCGCTTGAACAACGAAGTGGGAGTCTTAACTTCAGACTTGTGGGAGAATGTTCATGGGCCTCATGACCTCTGATGTATTGCAATGTTGTTAAAAGATACCCTGCGGATATGTCTTGATAGCCGTTCAATCTCGTTGGTTTCTCTGCTTCTTAAATACTTGAATCAGGCCAGCTCATTAATTATTGATTCAGAGTCGTTCTAACACGCTCAAGTTCAGTTATTCGTCAGTAAACCACGCAGCAAAGAGCATGCTCCTATAGTGTATTGTTAGATGGTGGTATGTAATGTGCATATCCTTCAAGGTGACATTCCCACCCCAATGAATGCTCGTTTCCCTCAAGCTTCAGGTGGCGCGGAGCTACCCTCTCCGCTCAGCCTCAAGCTCTCCTCAATGGCCCTTCTCAACTCTTCCTCATCGTCATCAGAATCTGCCACTTCCTTCCCCTTTCCCTTGGCCAGATGCTGTTTCCTATATTCCTCTTCGGCGAGGCTCTGCTTCTTGACATATTCCATGACAATGTCTTCCTCTGTCCTCTCGTTCTGGGCCCGCTCCATCTCAGTTCTAGACTCCTCGATGGCTCTCCGGAACTGTTCCTCTTCGTCATCATCTTCCACCTGCTGAGGCGGCGAAATACGAGGCGGGAGGGTAGGAGGTGGCTTGCGCGATTCCTCAATGGCCCGCTGCAAGTCGGCATCCTCGTCGCTCATCGGAGTAAATGCCGAACCACTACTTCGTGGGTGACCTTCATAAGCTGGCGGGGCAGCAGTCTTCCCAGTGTCAAGCCCCTGGGTGCTGCTGGATGCTTCGGCCTCGGATGGATCCTCCGCGTGTCCTACCAGACTTTCCCGAAGGGCCTGTTCGATGAGATTCTGGTATTCCTCATCCGTAATCTTGTAGTCCTCATCCTCAAACAGGTCGTGATGCTTGACAGTCGCCGCCAAATCGACGGGATCGGGCAGCGAGCCTTGCTGCCGCATCGCTTTGACGCTCTCGCGAATAGCAGCCTCAATCATGGCGTCTTCCTCCGCATCACCACGAGAAGTCTCCATGACTGAAACTCTGATGGCGGCCTCGTATTCCGTGTCAGAAACAGACACTGTGTCTGCGGATCTTCGAACGGGAGAAAATGAGCGCTCGGTGGTTCGACCCGGTGGCTGTTGTTTTGAATCCCCCAGCGCAGCGCCGAGTTGACGCCGTCCTTCTGAAAGAGGAGAACGCCAAAAGGTCGATCCGTCTCCAGAACTGATCCGGGAATGTCCTCGTTCTTGGCCTTTTGCATTTCGCTGGTAGAGTGCCCCCAACTCAGCATCGTGCTTCCAGCGATTGACGATATCCGCCTTCTCTCCCTCCGATGCCATCTGCAGTTCCCGCTCTCCTTGAACAACCCTCGAGGTGATGATGTAGTTCTGCACGCTCCTTGATAGAAACTTGTTGAGCTCAGCATATGCGCCTTGCATTACATACGCCGGAAGGCCCCAGAAGCCTAGCACGCATGGTTAGCAAGTTAGAAAAAGAGCAGACATGGATGTCACTCACCTGCCGCGGGCTTGGCGATAAGCCCTCCAACGCCCTTTCCAAAGCCCTTGAGCAGCCCAGCAGCGCCATCTTTCTGCGCTCCTCTCATCGGCTGCGTGACTAGTCCTGAGATTCCATCATAAAGACCATAGCCGAGCTCTTTGCCCGCAACCCGTACGCCGCTGTTGAAGTCCGTCACCTTTTCGACTGTTCGAACAGTATCATCATTGTACAGTCGTGGAATGTTTCTGAAACCTTTGGCGAGACCAAGGCAAAAGTTCATTGGGGATTTGACTCCCGTAGTCACGATACGTCCAACATTCCTGCTCGTGCCAACTGCAGCCTCCATGGTAGTGGCAGAAAGCGCCCTTCGACGGGATGATGAGCGACTTCCTCCTCCACTACCGACGGTAGGAGATCGGGGCCTACCGATTTCAGTCGGTAATGAGGGGGAATGGCCAAGTGGTGCTACAGAGCTTGCATCGCCCACCGTCTCTGAAGCGCTGGCTGCTGTCGGCGTTCTGATACCAGACGGCCCTTTGATCGAGCCAGGTCTCGATGCTACGTCGCTGTCATCGCCGCTGGCTTGACTGGCGGCATCCCCCATCGCTTCTCTAGCTTTCCTGGGACTCTTGAGTATGTCCAGCGGCATGTCTACTATAGCCATGCCTATGTCGCTGATGTCGGTGACCAAAGAGCAAGCGCCTGCGGTGATTGGGTCAGGGGGCTGATCTTCTGTGTTGTACTCGTATGGACGGTATCTAACATCCAGTCAGCATCACGTTGAGAATCGGCTATCGTGGGGTTGACTTACAGCTTCAAGTCGGAATACTGTATGAGGCGCCGTTGAACGAGCACAGCGGCAACCAGCGGGCTGAGTCGCACTTTTGTTCTTTTCAGACGCCAGGCCGCGGCTCGACTAGGGGCCACGGAACAGCGAAGTGAATCCACATTGAGATGATTATGGAAGCTTCGACTTCCAGCCTCTGTACCCTTCTCCTCTCGGATCCTGCAGCCGAGTGCTTGGGCCTGAGCCTGAGTATCTGGCTGGAGACAGAATTTGATCGCTTCGGCAAGCTTCTCGGCCGTCAAGGCTTTTTGAGGAATGGGGGCAGGTCCAGCCTTGGCCCTCGCAATCATGGCTCCCCAAAATGGCTGATCGCCAAAGAATGGAACGACGATAGTGGGCTTGCCAGCTTTGATGCCAGCCGCCGTTGTTCCAGCACCGCCATGGTGGACAACGCAAGATACTCTTTCAAACAGCCAATCGTGGGGAACGTTACCGAGCATGAATACGCCGTCAGGTACTCCTACCGCATCGATTCCTAGGCCTCCCCAACCTTTGGAAACGAGAGCTCGAACGCCGGCCAGGTGGATGGCATCCAGAATCAGTCTTGTCATGGCATTGGGATCATCCACAACAATGGAGCCAAAGCCGATATATACCGGCGGAGGGCCAGCCTCCAAGAAGGCAGCAAGATCAGGCTCTGGCGTAAATGAGGACGCAAGGTTCAGAAAGTAAAAGCCCGCAACGTCAATATTTGGGCCCCAGTCATTTGGCTTTGGAATCAATGCGGGTGACCTATGCATGGACCATTAGCCGAGAGATTATCAAAGGGTGATTCGTCATTTACATACCAACAGTAAGTATATGAAATCTTGAGTCTGTTGAGGAGCCCCGGGGCCCAGATCAGGGAAAGGGGTGCAAGATCCAAAGCATTTTCGCGGAATCGATTGATGATGTCTCCCAGTCCTTGCCAGGTCATCATTTCCACGAGCGTGTATGTCAGATAGTTGGTGAGGACATCGTCGGCATTCGATGACTGAATGTTGGCAAGCGGATGAGGGAACGCTCGTGTAGGCGTCCAAGGCATTCTAACGGGCTTGTTAGCCGTGGGCGTGAGCAACATCAGAGACGAGATACTCACGTAAACATCATGTGCAGAGGGATTCCAAGCTTTTCCGCAATGTGAATGTGAGCGAAACTAGGTGGATTCGCAATGATGGCATCGGCGACGAAAGGCTCGTGATTCGGGTCTCCAGGCATGCCCGCTGATGGATCCCATTGTTCCATCCTCCTATGCGGCTCCGGCGGCGGTCCCAGTCCGTCTCCCGCCTCGATGCAAGATCGCCAGCACCCAAGCATCATCTCCTGGACTCCCTTGCGGCGCCTTCTGATCTCACCACTCTTCAGAGCGTCTATACCTGGCATGAGGCCTGGATGCTTCACCATAAAAGCCATGAGCTCAGCGGGGTCTCCCCCTATGTTGAAGAACTCGAGGCCATTCTCTTCGACAAATGTCTTGAAAGTCGCATGCGTTGCGATGCGGATTCGGTGGCCATACGTGTCTTTCAATACTTGACCAAGAGCAACGAAAGGTTGGACATCGCCACGCGATCCAACAATCTGAATGACGACGTTGAGCCGCGGAGGGGGTTCCTTGCCGGGCTCACCTGCGAGACTCGGCAACGTGTACGCCGGTGGTAATGACGGCTGGGCGGCAATCTGGTTGGCGATACTTGGCCCAAGAAGCTCCGCAAGTCTCTGGTTCTTGGTGTTGATGTTGATGTTGACTCTTCCATCGGCTATTCGCTTGTCAGAACACCTCTGTCCATCTCAAAAGCACCAATAAACCCTCGCTCATCCAGTGCGTCTCAAGGGCCCAGAAAGCGTAACCGTTACGCACCTGTCAAGATGGCTCCAGCCTCAAAGCCCGTCCGCGAAAACTGCAGCTGATCATGATGACTTCCATATGCCGGCGGCGCATCTGAAGGCACGTCAATATTTGGAAGAACGAAGCCGTCCGTGACCACGGCCTCTGAGGCGGGCGGGGGTCTCGCTGAGGGGTGCCGCCTGGGCTTGTTCCACTGGTTTTCGGGAGCTGCCATTGCGAAGGAATATTCGACGATGATTTAGATAGTACGGTACTCCTTGTCCAGATATCGTGGTTATAGTGGAGGATTGAAAGGGAAGCTTGGAAAGTGCCTCGTTGAGGGCACAGCAAGCTCGGTCAGATAATGTCACCTGCAGATATACAGAGGCATCATTGCCCTGAATGGGAGGAGGGGCGTCTTCAAGCGTAGTGGTGCATTGGGGCTTTTGTCCCAGCAGTCCAACTCACAAAAATCGCAATGGTAGCACAAGGAGAGAATCACAGCTGAGAACGGCTCAAACTTGATTCCAGTCGCAAGGTGATGACGTGTGGCCTTTGTGAGAGGCCTCTCTGTGTTGGGAGCTGCTGCTAGAGTTTGCCTTGCTTGCGCTTGTTGATATCATTGGACCCCTGTCACGAGCGGCGCGATGAGCACGTTGGAGCTTCTGCTCCAGTGCATGGTAAGCCTGGCGAACCGCTAGAGTCGCCCAAAGTCCACTATAGAAGCGAGTTGAGGCGGTTCAGGCCATCCGTCTGTGCGAAAAATCGTAGGCGCAGAGCTAGCGGGCTGTGATTAGCAAAAGGGCCAGCCAGGCCGGTATTGTGTTGCCATGGATAAGAGACGGGGGGCAAATCTAAGAAGAGCATATTCAACGAATGACATGCAATCATGGGTAATCCATTTGTATCCAGCAATTATAATGTGAATCGCAACAAATATGAGGTTCACGATGCTCAGGTTAATAATACAGTAGCCGCTTGCCTTATCTGAGGTATCATTCGCTCCTGCTGCAAGAAGCATTTCCAAGAATACCTAACGGACCCAGCGACTGGTCGTACTTGCCTCGGTCCGTCCGTATTTCGAGCCGCGTACCTCAGGAAGGCGCAAGAGCTGTGGTAAGGCTTTCAGCCTGCCCGACTTCTAATTTTGGTTCAACGAAACGTCTGCTACGAATAGCGTCCACAAGTAATTCCAACACTGCCTTACCGCCTAACACAAGAACAATAACAGCCATGAACCCAAGCAAAGGTTGTCTCAGTGTGAAGTAAGTCGACAAGTGGCTATATGTTTAGCGGATTCCTTCTCGGGAACCTCCAGGCCCCGCGTACGAGTAGCGATGCGCGAGCTACCTTGAACAGTCACAGCAAGCAAATCTCCTTCATACATGGACTTCGTGGTTCAAAAAGTGCAAACGAAATAGAAATAGCCGTTTTGCTCATATAGTACAAAATATCATAATCCGCTCTCAGACTCCATGGTGATTAAGGGTAAGGTCGAATGTATCCCACCAAACCCATACATCCTGCTGCTGTAAGTCAATTGTTTGTTGGTTTTGTCTCTTTTTTTTTTGCTCTTTCTCTTTTGCGCCCAGACGCTCGCATCAGCTTGACTTGCGCCCTGTTCGACCCGAGCCGTCGCAAAACCTATTCCACCCTTGCCCTATACCAATGTCGTATCCCCTCTCTACCTCGTATCATTTCAATCACCGTATAACGCGTTTAGCTCGAGAATTTGCGGCTGATCTTGGCAATGACTTTGTCGAGGGTTAGCAGCTGCGGTATCAGTGGGCGTTGAGAGATGGACTCACTGTGCAGAGCAACAACGCTGAAGATGAAAACCAGGGACAGAACAAGGACAACAACAGGGTCAACCTTCAATCCGGGAGATTCGTCCGTGTAGAGCCCTATATTCGTTCTTCTTGTTAGCCCCTTGCATATCTTCCACCCAGAGCTATCATCCCATATAATAGCGCGATATATAACAAGCACAGAGACAAACGTACTCAGCATGGTGCTGCTAGAACCGCCAGCACCAGCAGCCCGCGTGCTGCTCGGCCTGGCGTTGGCAAGCTTCTCCTTCTGATCAGCGGCAGCACGTCGACGGATCGCAGTTCGAGGGCCGCCGGGAGGCGTGGGGGAGGAGGGTCGGCTGATGCTGGAGCCGCTGGCCGCGGCAGGGCCATTGGCGGGTGAGGAAGGACGAGAAGACTGCACACGAGGAAGAGAGACACGTTAGCATTGAGCCACACCCGGGAGTTTTTGGCTCGCAAATTCGCCGTTCTGCTGCCGCAGCGCGCACGAGCTGGGAGTCAATGCAATGCGCATGACACAACACACGCCGGCTTGTGACGCGATTCCCAGCGCCGCAAACCGCAGCATGGACAGCACAGAAGTGACAGACAGCACGAAACAGAAAGTCATGGAAACACGCATACCATTGTGAAGGAGTGTGAGGTGGGTATATGAGAAGGAAGAGAGCAATCGACCTAGAATCACTGCAGGACTCTTGAATCGAATTGGCAACCAAAGGATCAAGGTGTATGGACTTTAACAGAGAGGAATTGGAAGTTCTGGCGCAAAGAGGTCCCGGGCGGGTGAAATTGTGGCCCCAAAAGGCTCCAGCTCGAAGTTAAGGCCACATTCACACAAATGCCAACAGCGGCGGCCGAACATTTCTCCGCTACCCCAGAGGGAGAGACATTGGAGAAGCGTGAATCCACCAAGACATGCAGCTTTAGCGCCGCACAGCTTAGTACCAGGTTTTAGTTGACGGAGCTCTCGAGTACCTGTTAATATTGAATTCACCTTATCGAGCTGCATTCCAAGTGTTGTTTCAATTGATATTACAAACTTCATATAATCAAAGGCAAAAGTAAGGTAAAGTACATGCAGACGATAAATGCGAAAGCGCTTACAGACCAGCTGAAAGCTTGACGAAGAACTCCAGACGCTGCAAAGAAGCATTGGCCATGAGAATCAACGAGTCAACAAGGGAAAAGAATAGAAGGAAAAGACAAGTGAGAGCCGGATAATCATCGCCTGTAGCCCAAATAACCCGCAACAAAGAAAGACTCCCCTATCAACACATATTCAGAGTATCTCACATTGATTCATTACTAAGGGCCGTAGAGGCTCTGGGTATTTTTACAATTTGGGGGAGACTATGTATGACGGAGGCCCTGAGCAAAAACCTCCAAACCTTCGCTAATCATGTTCGCCTCCGCGTCAACAGACTCCGCATCAAACTCGCTGTCCTCCTTTGAAATCCTGCTCGCAGGCTCGCTGCGTGGTATGTGTATAGTTCAAAAACAATGCAAGACGGGCAAAGGACAAGTGTGAAAAGAAGAAGAAAAAGAAAAAGAACACAAAGGGAATCACAGAAAGAGGGAGAAGAGAAGAAAGGAAGAAGATCGAAGAGGAGAAAGAAGCAAAAGAAGAAGAGTGAGAGTGTGAGAGATATAGAGAGAGAGAAAGGTGGGAGAAAGGCGTCAGCTTGCCAGAAGAAGGTGACAACATAAACAGCCCAGATATGCCAGCAGTCTTGTTTGCAACACACTCAGGGCAGGAGGCCATCTTCCGCAAAAGCCCGCGGCGGGCTCATTGCCCACGCAGCGAGGTTCCCCTGAGCATCCATAGGCTTGGAAAGAATGACACATTCTCGTCTCAAGCCGCGACGTCGAGCCCCCTCCTTGTAGTGGGTTTGCCTTGAAGCGTTTCCATCAATCTTTGCCAATCGAGTCGTATAGGTGCGTTTGCGGTGTTGGGTGGAGGTCTTCGGTCGACTCGAAACTCCTGGCCGGCTTCAACCCTCTCTGCTTGGTCTCTGTCGACCGGAGAAAGGAAGAAAAAGAAAAAAGGAAGTTTCGCAGCCCGAGGAGCTGCGTTCCAGAGATCAAGGCCGATTATATAAGATTAGACAGTACATCTACCCTCGGAAACGAACATGTTTCAACCAAACGCCTCCCGCTATGACGGCAATGCTGCAGTTCGGGCTGTTGAGTTTTCTTGCTGACGAAAAAAGAAAAAAGGAATCAAAGGAAACTGTTGTGTATGGTATCTCAGAGAGTGACGTCAAGGACCAGGCTGACGTCCGCGACGTTGGGGCCAGCGAGGTCTTCAAGAACGGGTATAAGGTCTAGCAGCTCGTTGTCGTGCGCGTCGGAAAACCAGCTGCTGATTGGAACAGCGTGCTGGGGGTGGAATATGTACGAGGTCGGCGAGTTGTCGATGATGATGGTATCTTTCAAGTCTCGTCCAACTTGCGAAAGGTCCTTGACATAGTTTCCTTGGTGGTTGTAGCAGCTCTCTCGGAACAGACGGTGATGAACAACGTTGTGTATATCTAGTTGGTCTAGCAGAGGATCGCCGTACTGTTTGAGAGTCGAATGTGTTAGTCCAAGCAATTCCCATCACGAGCGGCGGGAAGACGCTACACGTACCTTTGAGACTGATGCGGTAAAGACGACTACTTCGTAAAGCTCTCCCACCCTCTTCATAAACTCGTCTACACCAGGTCGCTTGATGACATACACGTTATGATAATTGCCTTCTATTTCAACCGGTATTGTGAAGTCGGCTTGATGAAGAATCTGGCGCATTCGGTTAGCCTACGTCTTCTTCCTCTGCTTCTGAAGGGGACAGAACAAACCTTGAATGAGCTGTGGACCAACGTTTCGTCAAGGTCCAAAACAAGACATTTCCTTCCTTTAAGCTCCGGGGTGATGGGTGGCAATAGCCACTTCTGAGGCTCTGGTGCTGAAGGGCCCTCGTCCGTAAGAGGAAGCGCTGCGGTCACCAGGGGCGTGGGAATCGGGCCAGGCGGCGGAGGGGGAAGCGCAACTTCGTGGGCCTCTTGTCGTACGACCTCGGGCTGCACGTCCTGGGTTTCCTCGACTGTTGGCACATCACGCATTTCCACATCGTCGATCACCTCTTCTATTTCTCGAACTTCTTCGTTCGGCTCCACGGGGCTCGGAGGGTCGACGGTAACGGCCGGGCCGACGTCTTTTGATTCTTGCGTCGTCTGCTCCTCCTCCACCACCTTGGACTGGTCCTGAGCGCTGCTCGACGAGACGCCATGGTCCTTGGCCGGGGGCGCGGTGGTCACTGGAACGGGAGGCTTTTCGCTGCTCTGCTTCGTCGGAGTCTGGTCCTGGGGCGTCTGCGTCCTTGACTTGGCCGTTATCGGCCTCGGGGGTAGTTTATCCAGTTTATGAATCCCCTGAGGGGAGTCGACGGCGTTCGCCGAGTCGGGCACGCCGCAGCATCCCAAGAGAGCCAAGAAGCCGCTGCTCTTCTTCCTCTTCCGTTTCTGCTCGCTTGCTGATGGGGAGCTTGGCTGCGAGACCTCGGTTGCGCGAGCAGGCTCGGCATCGCCACTGGAGCTGCCGTTTCGCTGTCTATCCAAGAAGCTTCCCTTGGACTCTTTGGATCTGCTGCCGATGCTGCTTCGCGGATCGGTGATGGTAGCCCCGCTCAAGCCAGTTGTGGTCGGGGAGGATTGGTTCCTCTGCTGGGATGACGATCGCGACGGCACCTTGAGGAGCCCCCGGCCCTTACTGGAGCTCTCCCCATCCTCCGGCAACAGCATATCCTTTTCCTTCCCAGAGCCAAGAGGAACTCTGTCCTGCTTGAAGTCGACGACCGCGGGTGTTGCGACGGCTGTGTCGGCCATTGTGAAGTCACTGCGTTGAGCTCGTTAGTCTTCCTCATCCAACGCTGAAGCAATAATCAGCCAGCGCCACAGTGCAGCCTGAAAATGGAAGCTCGGGCGGCAGAGCTCCCAGCTTCAGTTAGGCCGCGGAAATGCGATGCAGAATCGGTATGACGAGGCGGCGATGAACGGGAAGCCATCGCGGATGGACGAAACACCACAGCCATCGAGCCTACACGACCAAGGACGCCATCCGACTCGACAGCGGAGAGGCGCCAGACTGACCCTTGCGGACAAGACGAGGTAAAATTGCGCGGGCTTTAGCGCACCTGCTAATGCATCTTTGCACGTACCTCAAAAACACTCAGACAGCTAAAGCAAGCTGGCTTGAATTTTTCCAAGCTTCCAACGCAATCAAAAAAAGGGAAGAGAGAAAAATAAAAAGGAAAAGAAGAAGATATGAAGATGTAAAGAGAGAGAAAAGAACGTCAGCCCACAAGGGGCGTGTTTTGGGCGGCGACGTGCCGTTCGTTGCTCCGAAATGCCCTTTTCTTGCAGCCAAAAATTACCGGGGTGTTGGCGAGGAGCTGAGACGCGCCCGACAGAGAGGGAAGATTTAGGGAGTCGAGACGATGGGCGCCCGTGCTTTCTGGTCGCAGGAAGACGGGGAGTCGGGGCAGAGACGAAGGCGAGCAGCTGAGGCAGCGGGTAGGTAAGAAGGCGCCAGTTGGGGAGCGATGGGCGACCGTGAGGATGAGGCGCCGAGGCGGTTCGTGAGGGCGAAGTCAGGAACAGGTTCAGGCCAAGTCGCGATCAGGAGGGACGATGGCCGGATGGACAGATGGATGGACGACGCAAGAGGCGAGGCGACGGCGGCCACGGCGTACATGGACGAAGTACAAGTACCGGCCGAGGGACTGTGAGGGCTCAAGCGAGATGATTGCCTTTAAACGTGATGGGTTTTGGCTGGACCAGGTCGGGGATGGTCCGGCGTGCAGGGACGGGCTGGGGAGGTTTTTGGGGGGGTTCAAAGGTGTGGGTGGAGTGCTTGTCGAGATTAGCCAACGGCTCTAGCGACGCTGGGGCGTTAGTGGGGGAACAGCCAGCGACGGTGCGCGGCCGGCGGGCTGGCACGGTGCTGCAGGCGCTGCGGGTGCTGGCGGCCAGCAGCTCTGCGGTGCATGGCGCCATCGCAGCAGGCCCCGCGTGACGGAGCTGCAGAGCCGCGCTCGCCCGCGCAGCACCCGCCCACGGTGCGCCTACACCGTAATGCACCGTGGACGCTGTTAGGCCAGTAAACCGCGACTGCATGGCGCCCTGTCCCAATCTCCGCTAATGGCGGCCGCCAAGTTCTCATCTTACCGTCCAACGCTGCACCTGTGGGCTCGCAGGCGCTGCTCAGTCTTCCTGTTTGGGAGAAGCGCGGTCACGGCCGGCGCTCTGCACGGCGGCCCGCTCACACGCTGCGACAGGGCAGGCTGGATTGTCTTGTCGCCTGGCTGCTTTGTCCCTCCAGGCCTCATATCGTATCTACAGTACAGGACAGGCCCGCCATACGATGCAAGCCTCAACTGCCAATGCAGCATCCATACCTTGCAGCTGGAGCAGCCGGGCGCCGTCGACCAGGTACGAGGCACGCAGAGCAGTCTGCCGCCCATGACGCGGTACCGAACACGCAGCAGCTGGGGCTCCAGGCGTTGCGACAGCTTAGCTGTATGAGCGCAGCAGAGCAGAGCAGAGCAGGGCATCATTTCTTGCGCCAAAGATTCGTCCCATGGCCTGGCGCGGTTGGGCGGTGGGTCGAGATCTGTCTGCTGCTTCCTGGGCTTCCGAGCTGCCACTGGCCGCCGCCGCCAGACAAATCACGAGCAGACAAAGGGCAACGGCTGAGGAAGAGGAAACAAAGGGAAATCACAGGAAAAGGGACCAGGCGAGCCCTCCAGTTGCGTCCTCCCCCAGAATCCCGGGCGCCATCCCACCCCTCCCTGTCGCCCTGCGTGCCGAGTCAACAGCCCTGACCCGGGCGTCGTGATTGGCCGTGTTGGCGCCCAGGCGTCGAGCTGTTCACAATTCTGCCCAGTCGCGGCACGAGCACACCCGCCGAGCGAGTCGTCGTTGGAGGAAATCCGGCGTCGAGGCCCTCGGTGAATGAGCGTGTTTCGCTTCGGATTGGCGGCATGCAGGCTGCCAGGAAGCATCACTCCTGGTCCCCCGGACGTGGACGCGGGCCTCTGATTACGGAGCAGCCACGCATAATAAAACGGAGAAGAGCTGGGCCTTGGATGGAGACGCCTCTGTGGCCATGGATCCTGGGCTGCGATGGATCCCTTTGTTGCTGTGCCCCGTATGGAGACTGGCTGACTGGCTGGGCCTTGCCATGTACGAGCATGTACGAAGACGATGTACGGCATCGGATGGGGTCTGTTTGATTGGCATGCCCGGCACCTCGTCGCACATGGCGGGCCAGCAGCTCCCCAAGCTCCCGCCCTTTTGCCCATCCATGCCTACAGTCCACACATGTACATACATACACGCTGCGGCCGTGCATGTGGCCAGCTGTTCGCGCAGAATGTCTGGCCCGCCCTGTACTTGTACATAAGGCACCTGTATCCCCGGACGCAGCAGTTGCCAGGCTCGTACGAGAACCGGAGCACAAGGGACGACGTATCTCGTACCAGGGCACTCATCCACCCATCAGCTGCTGTGTGTGGCTGCAGATTTGCCGTTGCACGGAGGAGCGAATGGCCCTTGGTCCTGCGCTCTTCTGCGGCCGAAAAGCTCCAGCTGCTTTTGTGCTCCGCCCTGGATGCTCCCTGGCAGCTGCTAACGGAACCAGATACCCAGCTAGTGCCCTATGGATCACGTCCGTCACATCTGCTAGGTCGCTGGCGGTCTCCAGTTGAGGAGCACGATGGAGCTTGCTGCCAGGCCGTGGAAATTTGGCTATCGATGGCTCTCGCAGATTAGGTGCCTGAAGCCTCCTGGCCAAGCTTTGTGCTAATTTTAGGCGCGCGGGCCTGGACTCGGTCAAGAAAAGATGCAGGGTAGGTTGAACGTGTAGATGAGATGGGCAGTCAAAGAAGATCAATAGGCGCGTGATACGGTAAGGTACCTTTGGTTGGTTGCACGGGAGATCATCTCTCTGTCATTTGTGTGTGGATGGTGAACCGCTTGTTCATTTTTGTTTTCTCTCGTGTTGCAAGGATTTTCAAGTTTTCATGGCAAGGGATCTCGCAATCAATCTGAGGTCCTAGTGGGTTTGCCTCGGAGTGAGATGAAATCATAGATTTGACAATTTCAGCCACGGTGCTTCGTACCCTGCAAGTGAGGTGATGAAGCAGTTGTGAACTGGTGTTCTGTAAAGCCAATGTTTAAACACACAATGACCCTGAATAGCATAACACTCACCTCTGAACGCGGCATGTGCCTGTTCCAAAACCACCGAGACAGAATTGTTCTGGTGTTTTGTACCTTATCGAGTTACGGTACGTACCTCCTTTAGTGCTAGCAGCATGCAACCCTCCTCGGACCGGATCTGGCTGAAGATTCAATCGAACTGCGGGGCCGCCTAAACGCTATCTGGAGCGCCTCTAAAAATGCCTTGGGCTTGTGACTTTGCGCACAAAAACAGACTGAACAGCCTCGACTCCCAACACTCAACTTGAACCTGAGCAACAAGCAAGCGAACGCGGGAATTCAGCATCACAAAAAGAACAAACACTGCTGGATTCGTCTGAACATACAGGAAAAAGACGATGGGCTGAAGTCTTGCTCACGCCAGTCTGGAGGTCTTCAGCTACATATCTCGCCCCAGGCCGCACACGCAAAGCCATGTAACCCTCACCAACGACGCAAGAAATTCCCCGATTCAACACAGACACATTGAGTGACAACCGAGACCTTCAACAAGCACAGTCACTGATATTGCACGTCAACATGCCGAACTGGCAGCATCTCCCAATGGAGTTGAAGCTCCTAGTGCTGGAGGCTCTCGCACAGGACCCCTACAGCGGCAGCAGCCGTGCCAGCTTGACCAACTACGCCCTTGTCTGCAAGTTCTGGCAGAGCATCTTTGAGGAGATCAATTTCCAGCGCCTGGTCCTCCACCAGGATGACCTAGACAGCGTTGCAATGCTCCCCAAGCGGTGCAGGCCTTATGTCAGGCACGTCTGCCTTCGCATCGAGCTAAGCGACTACGTCCCCTGGGCGGGCAATCAGTTCGAAGCCTTCAGACCGGCAATTGTCAGACCTGAGAGGATGGAAGACATTGCGGCAAATAGCGAAATCATCGAATTGGCTATCGGGAAGCTCTTCCACGGGCTCAAGGCTTGGGAAAGATGGGCCAAGCCTCAGCATCGCATCACGCTGGAGATAAGCTTCCATTCCCCCAGTGACTCCAAGTACATTGGCGGAGGTATTCATGCGAGGGAGCTGGACAGGGGACTGCCATCGATGGCCGGCAGACGCCGTGACGGAGCGATCGATAGGATCTTTGGCGGTTATGTGCACATCCAATTCCACCAGCAGCTCCCTCGACTCAACATGGTGAAGCGATTCATCATGCAAAGACACACGCGCCGTCAGCCGACTTCTTTTACGATGCATCAGCTACTCTCCCGGTTTCCTGACCTGGAGGAGCTGGTCTTTGAGCCATGGCAGCAATTTCTGGACACATCGCAGGACCGTGTCGACGCAGGTACGTGGTATATCGGCTCGTGAATATAGATGGGCTTGTGTACTAATAATAACCTACTAGGATATGTCAGGTTTTTGAAGGGCTCGCTGCCAAGAGGCCTGAAGCACCTTACTTTCTTCGAGGATCATGACGTGGAGAGGACGAACCTGAGTCTGGCACAAGGTGTGCCGGCTCGAGCGCCAAACTTGTATGTCAGTGCCGCCTTGGCGCAACGGAGCCTCATGCTTGAGACTCTCTCGGCGTCATTCCTCGTCGACGCGAGCCATTTCTTCCAATCGTATAGGCTAGAGTGGATTTGGCCAAATTTGCGGTCCCTGACGCTGACGTCGCAGCAACTGGAGTCTACGCGAGACTCTTACGAGACCTGCAACATGTTCATCGCCATGGCCGAAGTAGCGCTTGCCATGCGCCAGCTTGAGACCCTGGAGATCTGGAACGGAGGCCCGGGGCACGCGGCCGTCTTTCGGTACAGCGGGAACAAGGGCGGCGCCACCTTGGAATGGATTGGCACCTGGGACCTCTTCATCGACTCACGAGTTGTTGATGCTTGGAGACTGGTGGCCCTCCATAGCCATGGGTGGCCGATGCTTGGTTTGACGAAGCATTTGATCGAGAGGCCTCAAGATATCCGGAGTCACGGAGACGCCATCCAGCTGCTCAAGACGAAGGAGCGAGTGATTAGTCCACAGAGCCTGGAGGAGTTGCAGTTTGAAGCCAAGGACGGTTCCTTGTGCTTCCCATAGATTCATGTGGCAGCGGGGCCTTGCTGTTATGTTTTCATGGGAGTGGTTGAGGAGTTGAGCTTGGCTGTCTACTTAAGTACGGAATGATTTGACACATTATGCACCTAATTGCACGATAGAGTACTTAATAGAGTGCTCGACGGGGTGCTTGACGGGGTGCTTAATAGTGTGCTTGATGGGGTACAGGAAAGGGTGCTGGATAGAGTGCTTGTTAGAGTGCTTAAAGTAGTTGCTTTTCCTTGCTGAATTCCTTATTAAACGACATCTGCTACCTCGCCTGTCGATCTCTCTCGACTATCGTGATGCACTCATCTTATGTAGGGAACCACAGCTTTTTGTTCCCTTAATCACATGCAGCCATCGACAGAAATCGCGGGATCTTCCCCAGACTCTCGGGCTCTCCCCCCCCACAGTGTGGAGTCACGTGTGGCTGCTCTGGGGGCGGTTCCGTCATTGCTCCATTTCGGGACCTGCTGGATTTCTGGGCCTCGGGACAGCTGGGCGCGGCTTCACCTTCACATGTCCGATTCCATGCCCACGCAACCACACGAACTGGTTCTCTTCCATATCATTCCGCAACGAGACACCGACATCATAATCCGTCTACTGCGCCTGCTGATGGCCGTTTCTCTGCGGTTACACGACTGAACACACGACTGTCTTGACGCACTCTCCTTCAAATCACCTTACACTACTTTACGACAGACAGCCGCACGATCGATCCGTACACCACACGCGCAGGCGCTCGGCTTCATGACCCTCGACTCGGCCTAGACGGGACTTGCGACGCCTGGAGTGTCCGAGAAGCACGTCCAGCGTCCGCACCGGCTCATACATAGAAAATACAAAAGATGGCAGCGCAGTCGAACCTGCGCAGGACGGCAGCCGAGGATGCGCTGGCCGAGTTCCTGGAGAAATGGACCACCATCCTGGGCAAGCGGCTGCGCTCCACGTCGCGGACCACCCGCATCCTCGGCACCCTCTCGCTCGCCATGTCCATCATCCTGGGCGCCGAGGGCGGCCGGCGGTGGTGGAGGAAGAGGCGGCACGAGCGCGAGCAGGGGCGCAAGCTGGTGCGCACCAATTCGTGGCTGCACAACAAGGACGGCTCGCGGACAATCTACGTGCCCTACAAGGATGGCACGTCCAAGGTTGTCATCAACACGACGAAGCCGCTGACCTTTGAGGCGCATCGGCGGCTGTTTTTGAATCCGCCGAGAGTGTCTGGGCTTGGTGATGGGACTGTTCCGTCTGCTCAGACGAAGCCGGGCTTGAACCTGGCGTTTCTCCATCAGTTTCTTAGTTTGATGAGCATTATGATTCCGCGCTGGTCGAGCAAGGAGGCTGGTTTGCTCATCAGCCACAGCGTCTTTTTGATGTTGCGGACATATCTGTCTCTGGTGGTTGCTCGTCTCGATGGTGAGCTTGTTCGTGACCTTGTGGCCGGCCATGGAAAAGCCTTCCTCTGGGGTATAGTAAAGGTACGTTTGGGCTCTCCATATCGGACTGGTACTTTGTTCCTAATCGATATGTTCTTAGTGGTGTGGACTGGGCACATTTGCCTCCTACACAAATGCCATGATCAAGTTTCTCGAGTCCAAGGTATCGATTGCCTTCCGAACACGATTGACTCGGTACATCCACGACATATACTTGAACGAGAATCTGAATTACTACAAGCTGTCTAATCTAGACGGAGGCGTGGGCCAGGGAGCCGATCAATTCATAACCCAAGATCTGACGCTGTTTTGCGCCTCGGCAGCCAACCTCTATTCTTCTCTGGGAAAGCCCTTTGTCGACATTTGCGTCTTTAGCTTCCAGCTCTACCGGTCTCTGGGCCCAATCGCCTGGGTTGGACTGATGAGCAACTACTTCTTGACGGCGAGTATCCTGCGGAAGCTGTCCCCGCCATTTGGCAAGCTGAAGGCGGTTGAGGGCCGGAAAGAAGGAGACTTTCGCAGTCTACACGCTCGCCTGATTGCCAATGCGGAAGAAGTGGCCTTTTATGGTGGTGCAGAGATGGAGAAGACGTTCCTCAACAAGGAGTACAAGTCGCTCAAGAGTTGGATGGAGGGCATCTACATGCTCAAAATTCGTTACAATATCTTGGAAGACTTTATCCTCAAGTACAGCTGGAGTGCCTACGGCTATCTGCTTGCCTCCCTGCCTGTCTTTCTGCCAGCCTGGGGTGGCATTGGCGGTGCGGCTGAGATGAACGAGGGCAGCGAAAAGGGCAGCAGGGAGCGCAACCGCATGAAGAGCTTCATTACCAACAAGCGGTTGATGCTTTCGCTGGCCGATGCGGGCGGACGCATGATGTATTCCATCAAGGACCTAGCCGAGTTGGCTGGCTATACCAGCCGCGTGTACACGCTCATCTCGACTCTTCACCGGGTCCATGCCAACGCTTACTACCTCCGAAGCGGGCAGAGCGAGCTCTACTCCTTGTCTGACGTTCAGGGAACGATTCAGAAGGGGTTTGACGGTGTTCGCTTTGAGCAGGTGCCAGTCGTTGCCCCTGGCCTCTGGCCCCAGGGTGGAGAGGAGCTGATTGAATCTCTGGACATGATTGTCCGGAGGGGCGAGCATCTTTTGGTATATAAAAGTTGAACCCCCCCTTTTGTTACATCTTAGCTAACGGTGGTCTACAGATCTCTGGCCCCAATGGCGTTGGCAAGAGTGCCATTTCAAGGATCCTGGCCGGCCTTTGGCCCGTCTATCGAGGCTTGGTCAGTCGACCAAAGAGTTTGGGCCAAGATGGCATCATGTTCCTGCCCCAGCGGCCGTACCTGAGCCCGGGCACTCTTCGTGATCAGGTCATCTATCCCGATGGCCACGTGGATATGCGGGAGAAGCGCAAGTCCGAGCACGATCTGCAGAAGATCCTCGAGGCGGCCCGTCTTGGCTACCTGCCTGATCGCGAGGGAGGCTGGGACACGCGAAAGGAGTGGAAGGACGTGCTCAGCGGAGGCGAGAAGCAGAGGATGCAGTTTGCGCGTCTGTTGTATCATGAGCCGCAGTATGCGATTATTGACGAGGGAACGAGTGCCGTTTCGAGTGATGTTGAGGGTTTGTTGTACGAAACGTGCAAGGAAAGGGGCATCAGTGAGTATTTCCCTTACAAGTGCCCACCAATATTGGAAGAAGGGAAACCTGGGTTCTAACGATGCCTTTTACTCAGCACTTATTACCATTTCGACGCGAGCCTCGCTCAAAAAGTACCACACCTTCAACCTGCAGCTGGGCGTCGGCGACCAGGGCGACGGCTGGGAATTCGAGCGCATCGGGACGGAGCGCGAGAAGATGCAGGTGGAGAAGGAGGTGCAGGAGCTGCGCGAGCGGCTGTCGCAGGTGGACGAGCTGAAGAGGAGGCGGGACGAGATTGAGCGGGAGCTGGCGGCGGTGTGGACGGACAAGGGCGAGATGCTGGAGGCGCCGTCGTTTTCGTACACGAGCAGCAGCGGCGTTGACGTTGATGGGATTCCTCTGGATGAGGTTGAGGAGACGGCTGAGGCGTAGAGTGGGAGGAGATGGAAGTTGGATGTTTCTACTATTACTACTAGCGTTCTTTTTCATTTGCTGCAAGGGAGATGGGAGGGAGAAGGGGGGTTTGTGAGGGTATGTGTATCAGGGGATATTTGCATGAATGACTGATGTGATGATGTTTCGAATTTTGGTATACCTTCATGTCTCGAAATTTATACACTGTTCTTCTTTGTTCGGTAGAGGAACGACCGGAAGCATGCAGGATATATCTTTGGTGCTTGAGGGAGTATGGAGTCGTGGGCACACCTTTTCAGCTCTTGATGCAATGTCTTGTCGTGCGGCGCCGTTGTGAGACACACACCAGCCTCTCTCCAGCCTGGTCTTGAGTTGTCCGTTGAATTGCCTTTCTGACGGATAGGGCTCGACCGGCAACATGGAGAAGCTGAGTACTATGGATCTTATTTCCTCTGTTCTATTTCTGGTTCTTCCTGCTTTAGAATCCTACTGATATCACTCCAGGGGAGCAATAGTAACAGCATTGTTCTCTTGCCGTATGGAAGTCACGAGTGTTCGTATGTATGGGATGCATGAGGGGAGGTTCGTCTGCCCTGCATTTGAATGGAACTGGTAAGTGACCAGCTCACGTATGCGCCAGTATTTATCTATATTGAGTATTGAATTGAAATAGAAAAAAATCAAGGCGAAGTAGAAAAGAGTGACAGAAAGGGAGAAGATAGATATACCAGGCATACCATATTGGATGGGTCGTTGTCTCAGTGGCGAGTGTCTTAGCCTTGATAGCAAACTAGATAGAGCCATCATTCCATGTGAGAGTAGTATATGACGAGATTTCGAATTGAATTCAAAGCAAAGGGTGTTCGTCGACGTCTGTCCTGCTGGGGCATATCTATTCTTCGAGCTGGCGATCATTCTTTTGCTTGCTGCTTTGCCGCTTCGTTGTTCCTCATTGCTATTTCACGCTTCCTTTTCGTTACATCGGGCAGAAAGAGCGTTGCATGAAAACTATGAGCTTATTTACTACCATATAGATACCATGTCGCACTTACCAAAGTTCCATACGCGTGCCTGGTCAAAGGCATCACTGGCCTCAGTAGGACAATTGCCCGTCATCGACGAGAACAGCAACACCATCATCATCATACCCCCCTCATCAACGACAACAACACCTTCACCACCCCCGGCACTGCTCCGGTCATCTGCGGGAAACTTCAAACGGAATATGGGGCCTCTCGCTGAAAGACAGCCTAACAATCCATATATTGTTGGGTTTATGGATCTTCCTCCGGGGGTATTGACGATCAACGAGTGCAAGGACGAGGAGGGGGACGATGATGAAGATGAAGAGACCGTTACGGGACAGATGACGCCGGTACCGCGCGGGTGTCCTGAGAAGTTTGGGCGTTGGAGGACGGGGGGGAGCTTGCAGAGGAGATGCCATGTTGTGCTTGTTGTGGCGGTGGTGCTGGTGGTTCTTGTAGGGCTTGCTGTTGGGCTTGCGCTTGGTCTTACAAAGTGAGTTCTTCGAATGCTTTCTCATCATGGTGGAGGTTATGGTTCATGGCAGAGGGGATGCAGTACAGGATAGTGAGCATCATGGATGAGGGAGCTGACGGTGTAATGATGCAGAACAGAGACGGAAGGCCACGGCAGCGGGAGATGAAACAGGTTCCTCCCGACTTCTCCTGCCGGAGCATTTGCGTTCGACACGATGCTCCAAGCTCCTCCTAGGAATGTACCTCCAGGCTGCTGTATGATATGCGTCTCCTGGACGATTAGGCGAAACGACCCCCTTTTCTGGATATTCTTCTTCAACGATGCAATTGCCTCCATTACAAACGTCCCAAATACAGTTCTCGATGGTGGCAAGGAAGACGAGAGCCTTGTCTTCTCGTCGAGATGAACACTGCTGTCGAAATGCGAACTACAACGAAGAAAGAAGTTGTTATATGCACTTCCAAGGACACAACGTACTGGGCTACTCTCTGGACGAACCGCGGGACATGGAAGCCTTATAGTTCGACGCAGACGCATACCACGGGAGTATGGAATCTGCACGATTCTGATAGAGATTACAGAGATGAAAATCGCAATGCTGGGAAAGCCCGAGGGTAGGAATTCGGAGGGAGTTCGTGGTTGCGGATATCGAGGCTCAGATGGAGAACTGTCAGTGTTTGTACACGGCATAAGGTGGAAACGGAGGATCAAGACTGAACGAAGGAGTATATGGGATATATAGGACGATGGTATGTGTATAGGTGATTAAACAGTGCATATGAGAAACTCGCGCCTGCTACAGTCTATCCTTCTATACCCTCTATATAACTACAAAT
This sequence comes from Trichoderma gracile, assembly GCA_020002365.1. Lineage (NCBI taxonomy): Eukaryota > Fungi > Ascomycota > Sordariomycetes > Hypocreales > Hypocreaceae > Trichoderma > Trichoderma gracile. Next base: position 585,035 of record JAINEY010000008.1, read on the forward strand.
CACGATCTAACAAAACTTACCTCGATACTCACCACCAAATCCTCTCCCCCGTGACTGCATTCCCAGCATTCCCTCCCCTCCTAGGCTCATCCCCCCACCAAACTCTCTCATTTCTCGGCACATCTCCCCTCTCCCTGACCACGCTCGCCTCACCCATCACGGCATCTCCATCACCCTCATCCATGGCCTCACCACGCTCCTCCTCCTCATCCACATCCATCCTGCTCATCTGCCCAAGCTCAGGAGTGCTCTCCACTTGGACAGCACCCGCCGCACGAGGCGAATGCGTCCTCCTGAACTTGTTCCGCAGCCGGTCAAGGCGAAAGAACTTGGCCAACTTCTTGCGCTTGCTGTCCTTCTTTGACCCTGTCTTGACCCTGCCTCTGCTATCCGTCTCCGGCACGAGCAGAGAAACCGTGGAGCCAGGATCGTGAGGATTGTGCAAGCTCCTCATGTGATCGTCATGCGTCCCCTGAGCCCCCGTCACTGCGATTGTCGGGTTAGGCGCAGGCGTGTTGACAACAGCAGGCCATTGCCTCCTCAAGGTGCCCGGGCTCTCGTCTGCCGCCGTCTCCACGAGATGCACGGGCTGCATCCCCATGGTCACGGTCGAGGAGGCCGACGCCGCGTCGAAGCGAACTCGGCGCTGCCTCTTCCGCTGGGCGCTGCTAGTTGTGCTCTCTGCCTCTGCATCGGCTTCCTCTGCACTGCGCTTCTTCGTCGCTGCCGCTGTGGTGCCGGGCCTCATCGGGAACTCTGGCCTGGATGAGCCTTCGGCGACGGGTGGCTGTTGCAGCAGGTCCCCTGTCGCCCAGATGGGAAACTCTTCACCGGCGGAAGCGCGTTCAACGACAAGGGGGCTCCCAACCGGCACCGTCGTCGTCGCCCCGGGCCCTATCGGGAACTCCTCGCTCGAAGACCCTTCACCAGCAAGGGGCCTCACTTGCACTACCGTTGCCGTTGGCCGCATGGGAAACTCTTCTCCTGAGGAAACTTCTCTAATAGGTGGTATTGCCTGAGCTACTGTCGCCGTTGCTCGCATGGGAAACTCCTCACTCGAAGAGCCTTCGACAACAGGTGGTGATCCCAGTTGCACCGCCGTGGCTCTCATGGGGAACTCCTCACTGGAGGAGCCCTCGCCTGCAGGCGGTCTCGCTTGAGCCACCGTCGCCGTCGCTCTCATTGGAAACTCTTCTCCTGAAGAGCCCTCGGCGGCGGGTGGCGGTCTCGCCAGTGCGATTGCTGCTCCCGGGCGGATGGGAAACTCTTCTCCCGAAGGGCCTAGAGTAGGAGGCGGTCGTCTCAGCGGTAGGCCTTCCGCAGTCGGTCGCATGAAGAAGTCTGGAATCGGAGAAGTTTCAGCGAAAGGTGGCCGTACCAACTGCACCGTTGTCGCGTCTGCTGGCCTCATGGGAAACTCCTCGCCTGAAGAATCCTCAGCAGCAGGCCGTCCGAACATGGGCCCAGATGGGCGCATTGGGTACCCCTGACCTGCAGGGCCTTCGGCAAAAGGCATCTGCAGCTGCGCCCTCGCTGCCCCAGGCCGCATCGGAAATTCCTCACTTGAAGAAGCTTGGGCGGCAGGTCGTCTTAGTAGTGGCGCGGTTGAAGCAAGATCTGACATTCTCATATCTGGAACACCTGCTGAGGAGTCTCCTCCACTCGGAGGATAGGGGTGTTGGTGTGCGGGTCGTGCACTGGGACCTGCCTCGGTAGAAGACATGAGTGGTGATCGCCGGCTTTTGAGGCGCAGGGCGGCGACGTGCGCAATGAGAGGATTGCCAGTCTCTTCATAATCTGTCGCGGCATAGGGGTTCGTCACGAGATCCTGAGGAGCGGGTACAGGGGGAGCAGCATCTTGCTGAAGCGCCTGAACGGCCGTAACAAACCCATCATTCTCATACTCGGTCACATTCTGTGTGTTGTTGTTGTTGTTGTTGTCCTCGGGATACTGACTCTGCCTCTGCATGCCCCAGAACAGATCCCAGAAGCGGCGCGTCTGCCAGTCGGGCTCCTCGGGGAAGCCTCGCTGCTTGCGCTCGGCAATCTTCTGGAGGAGGTAGGCGAGCGGCGGGCGATCCGCCGGTTTCTCGTACTGGCACTGGAGAATGAGGGAGCGGAGCTCAATCTCGATCCATGCGAATTCTCTCCTGCAGATGCGCCAGCCGTACGTCTGGCCGTCGCTTCGGCCGTCGTAGGGCCTGAATCGCATGGTGGTCATGGGGTGGCTTACCCAGAGCTTGGTGATGACTGATTCCATCTGGACGAATGGATCTATTAGCTGGAAGAAACACAATGAGGAAGAGGAGGGCAAACTCACGATCTGGCCGATTAGAAAGAGGTTCGTCCAGGTGCCGTATCGTCCGGCGCTTACATTCTTGTCAGGACCAAACGTGTCGCCGACGAATCTTTGGAGAGGCCCCGGATTGGCGGGATCGAACGTGTCCCATTCTCTGGTGATGGTTTCCTGGTGGGCTGTATGAGCGGTTGTTCGCAAGCAGAGGTTCGTATAGCAGATAACTTACAGGAGGAATGCGGTTGACCTTTGGAACTCGTCTGAGTCTCCAGTACTCCGACTCTGGCCAAAACGCCCAGTTTACCCTCATCTTGTGGCTGAACTCACCAAAATCGTGCAACTTTTTGCCAGTGAGAATCAGCCTTCAAGGATCATAGTTACAGGTTTGTTTTGTACTTACCTTGAAGATGGGATGATGCCCGTGCTGCTCATCCTCAGCAATGAGAACTACCAGTCATGTGTTAGCCAAGCAATTACCCCTATTGTGATTGTGAACGAGTGTTTATGAGTACGTACCGTTCTGCTCTTCAATGTCAAAATGGACATCGTGGCTATCGATCAGAGTACAGATCCTGCGAAGCTCATCCATATTGTCAGGGTCATCCAACGACTCGAGAACCTTGTCGAGGCCATCGTGGCCCCATCGCCGGATTGCATCTGGCTGCAATGCCACAGAAACAGCTCCCTTGACCACTGCATACCAGTCAGCTCATGTAAGAAACAACTATAAGTTGTAAAGGGCAAAACTCACAGCACTCCCAAATCTCCCAAAGCGCTTTCGTCGAGAAGACAATGTTAAAGTGCGACGCCTTGTTGAGCAAGTCAAACATACTCCCGCGGTCCGCATACTCGAGAACAAGAATCTCCAAGTCGGATGGGTTGAACCTCGCTCCCCGATTGATCATGTAGCCCCTGTTCATCCTGCGTCGGACATTGTCAGCCATGGCCTGCAAGTCCAGAGCCTGCGTGACGTGAGAAGCGCCCGCGTATCGCAGATGCCACTGCAGCTCGCTGTCAAAGTTGGCATTCGACCGCACGGGGATCTTGATGACGGCCTTGACGCTGCTGCCGTCCTCGAAGATTGCGTTCCACAGCGTCGCCATGCCGAAGCCGCCTTCACCTAGAACCTTGACCCATTCCAGCCTGAAGCCGTCCCAGTTGAGCATCTCAATGTACTCCTCGACGCGCTTCGGCTGCGTCGTGTCGCCATTGGGGGAGCTCGACTGCGGAGGGTAGCCAAAGAGGCATTCAAACGGCCGGTCGTGGTGCCTGTGATGACGGGGATGATAGGGGGGCCTGAGGCGCTGCACGTCCAGCTCGGTGACTCGGCTGGCGTTGTGCAGGGTGACGTGCTTGTCGCCGCGGACGAGGGCTGCCTGGATGGTGAGGAGGTTGCGGATCTCTGTTGCTGGGGTCTGCTCGACGTTTTTGCGGTGCACGATGAGGTTTTCCAAGGGGCGCGGCATGATGGCGGTGGTGAGAGGGGGGTGATATGGGGTGGGTTTGATGCAATTGGTGATTTCATTTCTCTCTCTTTTTTCTCTTTTCTGAGTTTTCTATGTCGGTGTCTATGATATTTATGTGAGCTGGATGATGAGGATGAGTCCACGACGATAGTCTCAAAGGGAGGCTCAACACAAATCGTGGTGTTGTTCATCTTGAACGCTTCTTGAAACCTGAACATTATCATCCAACTCCCCAAAATAGAAATTCTGTCAATTCGGTGACGATGAATCTTTTGAAGTTTGTTCCACTGAGATTCCGTATGTTTCTCAAACAAGGAGCTCATCTTGTCTTGCCTCTCCTCTCATTGTCCTGAATCATGCTGTTCCGGCTCAAAGAAAAAGACGAAACCCCGCCATTGAACAACCCCTCAAAAAGAAGGCAACTTGGAAACAAGCCACCGCAAATAGATTTCCAGCGTCTCCACTAGCAAACACAGTGATTCTTGCTGAAGAAAAGCGGCGTCACCATAAGCAGGAAAATAGAAGGAGAGCTTTTGGGAAAGAAGAGGCAATAGAAGAAAACGGGCGTTGAACAAGAGAGGATCGCTGCAAATACCCGCCGTATCAACAACCCCCGAACCAACAGCATTGTCATCATCATCACTCTTATCGCCCCGATTCCTTGTCAGTGTCTGAGTCAAGTCATCACAGCAACAAACGTCTCACGTCAAACAACCTAGTTGGTCCGTCTTCGTACGAAGTACTATTCCATACAAATATGCCTACGAAGCAACTCGGATAGTGTCTCTCTCTGCCTTGTCATATCGCAAAGCATCGGTACATGTTTCGATAGAGGACCCGAGAACCACAAAAAGAGCGGCAACCAACCGGACAATTAGCCGCATCCTGGGTCCCCTTTGCGGAGTCTTTCTCCAACTTGACGGCAATTTAGGCTAAAGTCGAAGTTTCCCCTCCGAAGCCTCATCACCCGGAGGGGATTATCGAAGACGGTTCTCTTTCGAGAAGAAAAAACCTAGACTTTACTTGTCACGGTGAAGTTGATGGTCTAACCGTTTGCCCGAGAGAGAGAGAGAAGCCCATAATCATGGTCAGATCATGGTCTCCCCTTTTGCCCCCTCCCATTTCCGTTTAATATCCAGAACGGATGAGGCCTTTTTGTTGGTAATCCATGGTTGAAGCCATCACCGCACAGTAAGACAATTCAAGAAGCAGAATAATCTCCGTGATTATCTGGAAAAAGTTGCCGTGGCTTCAATGCCATGCCTGAGCTCTAGCCCTGCCACATCGTCATCACCATCGTCATCAGGCCCTCACTTGTGCATAGAGCCGCCGTCAACGCTTAAACGCACTAATAGGAGGGCAGAGCGAAGGACCCCTTGCCTGATAGCACAAGCTGTGCTACTAGTAAGATAGTTCTCCAGTCCTGTGCAACTTCACTCTACTGTAGGAACATGACATGCTTCCCCACCTCATGTGGAAGAAACGAACTACTACTTACACAGAGAAGCCTCGAGCCCCCCAAGCCATAGCTCTTCTATACGGGCCGGTTAGATCTGCTAGTTCTGGCTACCCGCCCTCCTGCATATCGGCGGCAAAAAGGAAAATCAAGGCTGGTCCTTGTCCTGGGTCCGACGGATCATTATGGCTTGGAAGCCTTGTCACTTGAGTTGTCCGTTGTGCTGGCTATGGCTATGGCTGGGCACCTTGATGATATCTAGACTTGCCCATCCAATGCCATGCATGCATCCATCCATCCCAGGTCCCAGCTGACCCTCAAGCCCGTTCCTACTTGGCAGGCTAGCCCCGAATATCCCACTCCGTAACCACATCAGAAGAGTCTCGGACTCCGCTTAACATCGTTTAGTCGGCAGAGAGATAATACATATTACGGGAACCCCTACAAGTAGGTGGCATCATTACATAGCAAAAAAGAGGGCAAGGCTGCCGAATAAGAAGAAGCCATGAGTCCTCGAGGGAGCCTCCTCTCGTGTGGAGTTCGAGCGCTGTGCATAAATAAGAGGCCAACAACGCCTTCCTCCTCCTGCTCTTCTTCCTCCCCCTTCTTCCTCCTAGCATCTCGCGCTCGTCCACGGCTTCACACGAAGGCTTCCTCCTCGCTCCGCTGCTTCTCGTCGACACTGCAAACAGGCACCATGGCGTCTCCCACGATCAAGCTCAACAGCGGATATGACATGCCCCAGGTGGGCTTTGGCCTCTGGAAGGTCGACAACGCCGTGTGCGCGGATACCGTGTACAACGCCATCAAGGCCGGATACCGCCTGTTTGACGGTGCTTGCGGTGAGTTCTTTTGACTGTCCTTATGATGATGAGAGAGAGAGAAAGTAAGAGACACTGTTTCTCTCTCTTTCTGTGTCTGCCCCTCATCTCATCTCATCTCATCGAAGCTTTTCTCACAGGGGGGCGTCTGTCTCTGCCCCTCCCCCGCTCTCCCACCCCCCCTTGTTCGGAGGGGGTGTGTCAGTGTCATCTCCAACACCAGACAAAGCACAGTATCAGCGAACAACCAAATGGCTAACGCTTAGGCTCAACCAAATAACAGACTACGGCAACGAAAAGGAGTGCGGCGAGGGCGTCGCCCACGCCATCAAGGACGGCCTCGTGAAGCGCGAGGACCTCTTCATCGTGTCCAAGCTGTGGCAGACGTTCCACGACGAGGACAAGGTCGAGCCCATCACGCGCCGCCAGCTGGCCGACTGGCAGATCGACTACTTCGACCTCTTCCTCGTCCACTTCCCCGCCGCCCTCGAGTACGTCGACCCCAGCGTGCGCTACCCGCCGGGCTGGTTCTACGACGGCAAAAGCGAGGTCCGCTGGAGCAAGACGACGCTCCAGCAGACCTGGGGCGCCATGGAGAGGCTCGTCGACAAGGGCCTCGCCCGCAGCATCGGCGTGTCCAACTACCAGGCCCAGTCCGTCTACGACGCGCTCATCTACGCGCGCATCAAGCCCGCCACCCTCCAGATCGAGCACCACCCCTACCTCCAGCAGCCCGACCTCGTCAGCCTCGCCCAGACCGAGGGCATCGTCGTCACCGCCTACTCCTCCTTCGGCCCCACGGGCTTCATGGAGCTCGACATGCCGCGCGCGAAGAGCGTCGCGCCCCTCATGGACAGCCCCGTCATCAAGGCCGTCGCCGACAAGCACGGCCGCACGCCCGCCCAGGTCCTCCTGCGATGGGCCACCCAGCGCGGCATCGCCGTCATCCCCAAGACGTCTCGCCCTGAGGTCATGACGCAGAACCTGGACAACACCTCCTTTGACCTCGACAGCGAGGACCTGGCCAAGATTGCCGACATGGACCTCAACATTCGGTTCAACAAGCCTACAAACGTGAGTTCATTGCCCCTTTGTTCGAATGTTCATCACTCGTTCCCAGTTTGTAGCCTTGCTAACAGTCTTGCCTTCGCAGTACTTCTCCGCCAACAAGCTCTACCTGTTTGGCTAAACAGCAAATGTTTGAGAAACAAAGAAAGAAATAAACTAGAATAAAAAAAAAGAATTACCAAAATTCCCCGTGCCTTCCAATCTTCCTCGCTGGTGCCGTGAGATTCACGACTTTCATTGTCCGTTTTGTTCAAAAGAATATAGTTAGCGCTCAGTCAGTCTGTTCTATCTACAATACACATACAGAATATTGCGGACTACCAAAACTGGCACAGCTCTTCTTCCTCTTTCACACGATTCTTCCACGAGATAACTCCAGATTTGAACAAAATATCAAAGGCAAGCGCTCACATCGTTCATAGTGAACGATGCGCATCACATGTAATTCAATTAACGCCGTAATATCCCTCAAGAGACAGGCCTTTCCAGCCTCAATACCCCAAAAGTAAACGTCGCAGTACCTTCCGCGCCATTCCTCTATACTCTCACGAATGCTGAAGCAAAGTTAGCATAGGTTCCGCTTGCGTGATATCGGGATGGGATAACTCACTAGCATCAATCTGCTTGACCTGTGGCAGCGCCAACCGGACCTTGTTCCTGTACAAAGCAGGGCCGCGGAGCTGAAGAGGGTTCCCCTCGAAATACACCGTCGTCAACTCTTCCTTGTCCTTGAGCTCCTTCTCCACCTCGGCAAAGTCACCGAGCTGGTTGTAACTGGCCCACAACTCCTCCAGGTCCTTGAGGGGGCCGACGCCCTTGAGGCTTCTGATCTGATTGTTGGATATCTCGAGAATCTTGAGACTGGTGTTGTTCTCGATGCCTTCCAATGACTCGAGAGCATTGTGGGCAATGTAGAGCTCCTCAAGTTGAGGAACCTCCTTGAGGGGGGACAAGTCTCGGATACGGTTGGACTGAATACTGAGGAGGCGCAACTTGGGAAGCCCGCCGAGCCCCGTCAGCTCCGTGATCTTGTTCTTCGCCAGCCACAGCTCCTCCAGGTTCTTCAGACTGTCGAGGTTTTGAATCTCTCGGATGCGGTTGGAGCCGAGCTCCAGTGACTTGAGCTGGTCAAGGCCCTCCAGTCCCTCGATCTTGCTGATCTTATTAGCGACCAAGAATATCTCCTTCAGATTCTTCAAATGGTTGATGTGCTTGATGTGCTTGATCTTGTTAAAACTGAGGTCGAGGCTCGTGAGCTTCGTCAGGTTGTCGAGACCCCGGATGTGTGAAATCAGGTTGTCGTATAGATCCAGCTCTTCCAGTGTGTCGGCGAGGCTGTCGAGGCTTTCGATGTCTTGGATGAGGTTCTGTCGGAGGCAGATGCGCGCCACATTCTTGAAGCGCTCCAGCCGCAGAGCGGGCAGTGACGAGATGCGCGAGTGGGAGCACATGATTTCTTCGGCTTCGGAATCCTCGCTATCGAGCAGGTCTATCATGAAATTCGTACGTTAGCTCTATGTGGCTCCCTTCCAAAGCATCGAAGCCGTCGTCTCGTCGTCATCATCATTGTCATCTTACTCTCGTCTGCTCGAATCTCCTCGCCCTGCAGCACATTGCTGTCATCAGAGTACTCCGGGTCCGACAAGGCCTCTGGATTGCTCATGAGCGCGGACTTTGGGATGCGCAGCTTGCCATCCCATCCCTTGCTGTCTCTCAGCGACGGACTCGGCTCGCCATCGATGCGAGGCGATGGCCGGTCGTCGACAATGTCGATGTGAGCAGTGCCCTCGCTCTCCTTGTCTTTCTCGGGCTGCACCTCCATGGTCTCGATGCTGCTAACAGAAGCTCGGGGGCAAGATGGTCGTGGTGGGATCGGTAACTGTCTGGGGTCTGACGGTCGAGCAGGTTTAATGTTGTCGCAGTTGTGTTTGTGCAACGGTTGTGTCACCGCATGGTTTGCAGATGGACAGACGGGCGAGTGAAACGGTTGCCTGCGAAGAAATTATGTATGGCCATGTACCTTAAATACGTCAACGGATAAGCTTCAAGGCTTGCGAGCCTGATGGATAAGGTATGGCGCTTTTCTCCAGTGACGAGATACAGCCCAAGCCCACTAAAAGCACCCGCTAAACCCAGCAAATGCATCGACGTCTTCAGGCGAACTGAGGGACAGGGATCAAATGGAACCGCATCTTGATTCTAGTCCTCTCATTGTCACCACGACCGTTGAGACGGCTGGGCATGTTGTTGGTTCTAGCTGCAAAAGATACAATCCCTCCACAGCTCAGCCTCTTGAGAAACCCGCGGTCAAGCATGCTGTGAATGACTAGCCACAGGCTTCGCTCCCACAGCCCTGCGTTCTGCAGTAATGCGCCTCTCATCTTCATCCCCTCCACCGGTGGCGCATCTCAGACGGCTGGCCATCCATGTCACGACAAGGCAGTACCGAACAGCTGCACCATGGGCATATCCAGGACCGAGAAGCGTCGTGCAGTATGGGTACAGACACGGGCGAGGCGTTGCTAGGAGGGAAATACACGTTGGCCAAATATTACTGCCGCCTGCCATCTTTACCGGCCTCTTCCTCGCCCTCTGGTGCTACAAGTGCATCATGCTGGTCTTGTTCCAAAACGCCATCATTTACAATCCATTTCTCCCGCCCAATGCCAGGAGCATGAAGATATCAGAGTTTGCTCGCCAGTGTGGTGGCATCGAGTGGCGCGAGGACAGGATCAAATCTTTGGATGGCACAGAGCTTGCGCTGTGTATAAGTGAGATAGCTTGTGGAAAGGAGAGTGCTGGTGCTGGCTCCTCAAGACCACCAAAGACGCCAGTGTACATCCTGTACTTTCAAGGTTTGCCGTCATCTCTCTGCTATTACAAAACATCAACCGGCTGAGTTTTGGTCTAGGAAATGCTTCGTCTCTCCCTCCTCGACTGCCAGACCTCTCTGGTGTCTTGCGGCAGCTCAAGGCGGCGACCGAGGGACAGGTTCACTACACCATGGTATGTCTCAGCTACAGAGGGTACTGGACATCGCACGATCGCCCGTCTGAAAAGGGCATCAACTTGGACTCCGAGGCAGCACTTCGCTGGATCACAAAGCTCCATCGTGAGAGGCACAAGGATGCACATGCAGCGCCCATTACCATCCTTTGGGGACAGAGCATCGGATGCGGGTTTGCAACGAACCTGGCAGCCAAGACGCAAGACGGCGACAACCTATCAATCAACGCCTTGGTGCTGGAGACGCCGTTTACGAATACTCGTGCAATGCTCAAAGCACTCTATCCGCAAAAGTGGCTGCCGTATCGTCACCTCTGGCCGTTCCTGCGTAATCATCTCGACAGTTGGGCAAACCTGGGCTTGATAGCCGCCAAATCCCACAAGCCAGAGGTGTACATAGTCGAGGCGGGCAAAGACGAACTGGTGCCGTCTGACCACGGCCGCCTACTCTATCAACGATGCAAGGAAGTCCAGCTGTTTGCAGAGTCGCACACTGTCAGCGGAGCTCTCCACAACGACGTGATGGTGAGGAGACACGGCAAGCAGGCCATTGCAGAGTCTATCGCCTCGGCTGTGTCGCGGGCGCGGCAATCCTCTGACGATCAGGTGCAACGCTCGTCTGGGCTGGCAAAAGGCAAAACATGAGCGTGAAGACCGGGTCCGAATCTTATACTTTGAAGCCTGGGCCGGTAAGTTGCACTACGGCCACGACTTCTCGTCACGGCCAAGTCTGCGCCCGGCACGCACACACCCACACTCACACGAAAGGCCCTTGTCGGACTAAGCTGGTACAGTAGCTCCCAAGTTGCCCAGATGCAACGAGGCCTGTACCTTGCAAACGCAAACTGGTCTTGATCAATCGGCACGGCGCATGGCCCAAGCGTGCGGCTTGGAGGAAGCCGTGGGTTGTGAGACTCTGGCCGTTGTGAAGATCAGATAGAGAGTCCAGAAAGACAGAATTGCTTCTGCCTTGGTTGGGCTCGAGATATCTGTGGAATTGACCGCCATTGATCCGGAGATTTCAAGGCTCATCTTGCTCCAGTTTGCAGCAACTCGCAACCCCAAGAATATCGATCCAGGACGCCCCATAGCTGCGTTGCATTATCATGCAATCCTGCAGGCTGGAGTCCGGATGCCTTGCACGGCTCCAGGCACCGCACGGCTATCAAGCTGCTGAAACAGGCTGGCTGCTGCTCGCCACCCTCCTGCCAGCCACAACCACCCTACAGTACATGTGTTTCCACCCGTATTGGCTCTGACTCGACAGGTTCAACAAGGATCCGTGGTCATCGGGCTGTGAATCCGCCTTGGCCGCCTCTGAGATGGTTGGGAACAACTGCTGGGAGTGCCGCCTAGCATCACGTGCTTTCGCAGACTTTTGGCGTCTCACAGTAGCGCACTGTCCATCTACTGTGCCACACCTGACGCGAGATTAACCGAGTTGGACGCGTTGTGTCATCCGATTATCACCAACCCTGCCTAGACCGCCTCACTAAAGGATCTAAGGGGGTGTCCGTAGGCAGCCAACGCCAATCTATGGGCCCGAGTCCCGTCTCGTATAAAAAGCATGGCATCCACCTCGCTTTTATGCGCAAGAAGAAAAAAACAGCATCGTCTCGCTTGGTGCCTTGGAACTGGCTCCTCGCGGCGATCGACTCGCCTTTTTTTTCTTCAATGGTTCATGCCTTCGGGGTATGAGCATTCTACGCAGTGCATTGCATCTTCATTGATGGAAACTGTGTTACTTTCATCTTGATTTCTCTGTCAATCTCCTTCTTTCACGGATCCACAATGTTCTCTCAGCCGTACGAGCCCTCCAGCCGGAGCTTCTCCAAGGGCAGCTTCTCCAAGGGCCACAAGGTGTCCAAGTCCAGCTCGTCCTTTAGCAGGGACAGTGGCATCTCAAAGAAACGCCATGAGTCTCGACATCGAAGAGCAGCCACGTCTTCCTCTGCTGCCCTAGGCGAGGACGCCGTCATGACAAGGTAAGCTATTCACCCCTTGCCATCAATGAACCCGTATGTTGATCTGGTCTCCAGCAACCTGGGCTCTTCCGTCGTGACCCTCGTTGTCGGTGCCGAACAGCGTCTCTTTGCAGCCCACGAAAACGTCCTCTCAGCGAGCCCCTTCTTCGACAACGCCATGCGAAGCCTCTACACCGACCCTGCTGCGAAGAGGATTTCGCTTCCAGACGAAGAGCCTGAGATTTTCAGCTCGGTGCTGGAGTTCATGTACAAGGGAGACTATTACCCCCGTCTAGTGCACAACAAACGGCGGGACTCGTGGGAATTGGAACCCATTGCCAGGAGCGATGACAAGAGGGCCGCGGAGAGCACAGTCTACCATCATGGAGTCGATGGGGATCTCCTCAAGGACACTGTCATTTACTGTGCTGCCGAGCGATATGGGCTGGATGAATTGAAGAAGCTGGCTCTACGCAAACAGGGACTTCGTAAGTTTTTCCTAACACTCCCACTTCCCTTGCTTAGTCCCGGCTGACATATTCTGCAGAGTCAGGCATCCAGTGCAGCACCATCTTGGCCTCGGCCAGATACGCATACGCCAACACCCCCGACAACGATTCCAAGCTGCGAGCGCACTACTTGGCCCTGATTATTCGGTCTCGTAGCACCTTCAAGCGAAGCGGCACGATGCAGCTCGAGATGTTCAACGGAGGCACCCCTCTTTTCTTTGACCTGTTTGTTGCGCTGTGCAATCACGTCGACGATATTGCGTATTCGCAGTAGGGCTTTTCCTTTCTGTGCTTTCCTTGTTGTAGTTTTGCTTCCCTCCCTGCTCGTTGCTATGGGATGGACAAGTGAGAGGACGGTCTACCCGCCACGTGTGATTGATCACCCTGAGGCCCTATTAGTAGGGGGGCATTTTCCTTTCCTACGTTTATTTACTAAAGATGATACCAACCCGAATCACACACACACAACCTAAGCAATCGAAAAGACTGATGTAATGTGCTTCTAATGGCTTTTATTTCTGTTGTCATTTGTAGGATTATCTCTCTGTTATCTAGGCCAGCACATGTTGCGGCCTGTTTTTCCTGTCTGTTATATGGAAACAGAATGATGATGGTACCATCTGGATTATGATTATTTGGCCTTTATGGAGGAGGCTTTAGATAGGATTTACATTAGATTGAGCTGAAAATCAGATCGCTTGTCCGGCTCCTGATCATTGAAGGGACGCATAGTCCTCAAAGTCACAGTATTGGTGTATGTTGCTTTATGACCATAGATTGGGCTCGCACCGAAAATGAGACATATTTCTCTTCATACTTTGCCAAGGAGGGAGCAAATTTATGTCTTGGCTACTGAATCAGCACCAATCGGTGAACATTTCGGCTGAGAATGTAAAGCAGGTGGTGTTGTATCGGATAGAGTGCCAAGGTTCTCATCCCGCCACTCATCCTCATCGACTCATCTCGTGATAACCACATCTTGGGCTTTCTCCGTAAGATCTTCGACTTCCTTGGGAAAGTGAGTCATTAGTCCAACACAAAAAGTGATCAGCGAACGGCAGACATGGTAACAGCGGGGGCATGCACTTGTTTTCCACGCGACCACCCTTTGTAAGACGAACTTGGCCAAATTTCCTGCCTCTTATACCAGGACATCTTCGCTAGCTAATGTTCGATGCACGCCACTGTTGAAAAATCAGGAAATCGACAGGGCTAGCAAGCCATGCAACCTTCGCCTGTGACAGCCATACAGCCTTTCGCTCAAGGCTCAGGCAGCTCAATGCCTCACTGGAAAAATAGAATAGTTCATGAGGGCAGTCTTTCAGACACCTGTGCCCGGGAAAGCGCCTTTCTTGGATAACACCACGATGCCTCGTTCGCGGGCAATGTAGCCTTTCATCAAATCCTATGCCAATGTTAGCGCTGGGGGTTTGATGGCACGCAGCCAGGTGATGAGGGGATTGCCTCCTCAGAGCTCGCAACGTAAAAGCCATGAACCATACCTTGTAGATCATGTTCGCTATCAAGCACTCAACTTCGTCAGTGTCCATCAACTCCCCGCCACTTCCCATACAGATAGCCGCGCGGAACTCTGCGACGGGTACTCGCGTGCGGCGCACTGGTGTAGTCTCGCCCTCTTTAAGCTCGTCGAACCCTCCAGCGATGAAGACCTTGCGTAGCAGATTCCGCAGGGCAATGTCGCGGCCGCGCTCCAGCGTCAGGTAAATGCGCCTTTTCACAAACTCATCTTCACCCTCCTGCAATGCAAGATCAAAGGCGTGAAGATCGCCTTTCTTGATGCATTGGGCTAGCGGGAGGAAGAGCCTTTGTAGGCGTGGGAACGGCTCCAAGAGTGCCTTTGTGGGCAATACGTGGCTGGTGAGAAGACGGCACGGGATGAGGTAGGTAAGGATCCGTCTACGAAGCGTTAGTATTCCAATGACTCGACGCGATGAGGGGGGAAACGCACTCCAAGTTTGGTTTGGCGTCTTTGTGGCAGAGCTCCCATGCTTCGACGAGATGTTTTTCGGCCTATGATTGCCGTTAGTTAAATTGGACACATTAAGGCCAGGCATTCCCCATACCTCGACATAGTTTTCCTCGAGGAAGAATAAGACACCCTCGTAGAACTTGAAAGTGACTCGCTGCGACTTTGGGAACGCTGACAATGGCGGCATGTCCCCTCTGTAGGCGCTCAGGGTCTTCAAGATAGTCCGTGAGAGAGAAGCAGAGTTCAGCTTAAAGTATGTCTTGAACAGCAGGTTGATGATGAAGTAGATGCCCCATTTTCTCGACTCCTCTAATGGCGCCCTATACTCAAGGTTAGCATCATACAGAAGAGACTGATGTGGGTAACGAACCTGTCATTGAGACATAGAGTAAATATCCGCTTCAGGTGCTGCTCGCAATCCCTCAACTGGCCTTGCTTTTCCGTCTCCGGGTCAAAGTCATCCTGCATTAGTGAGGCTCCCCCAGAATTGTCGCCAAGGTTGCGGCTGCGCTCCGTATCGGACTTGATGGCGAATAACCTCAGGTATTTGCCAACCATATACAGGCAGGGGATTGTCCACGCTTCGAAGCCAAAGTTGTTATAACCTCGGATCAGCACCGATGTTAAGTCCTTCCATGATTCATAGACCTTGGTCCATGTTGACTGTCCCAGTGTTAGCAGTCTAGCTTCATGTCAGTTACCAGGACGCGTGTTACCTTGCCATCCTCGCCTGCAATGATATCCCCGACGGCATTCCAGTATGCGGCATACACCTCCACCCAGCCTTTGATCTCCTCGTGATCCAGATTCCTAGATGAATTCGACTTGATCCAATGCTTGATGTCGCCTTTGATGCTGTGTGCATTGCTGCTCTTCCAGATTGACCTGAGCCGCTGAGGATTGTCTGCTGGAGAAACCGGCGAGAGTGTTGCCGCGAGCAGATATCCATTCTGCTCAGCATGGGCTTTGGCGAAGCCCTTGAATAGTTCGTTCATTGCAGGGCAATGCCGGTTGGACGTCGGGCTCGGTTGGTAATGTCCGATTGACGTTCAGCTTACGATGAGTGAGATGAGAAGACGGAGCTTCCAGGAAGATCGATTTCACGTTGTTCGCAACGCAGATGGGCCACGAGAAGCCCAACGTTTGTTGATATCACCTAAGACTCTTTCCGTACAACAGAAGAGCTCCTACGCCATGTCGCCCATCTCAGCAATGCCGTCACGGTACGTACCTTTTAGCTCCTTCTCGGAGATGAGGTAAGCCAGACTGGCTGGTGACTGTCCACGTGACTATGCTCGGAAATCGCGTGGGGCTGCGGATCTGCCTGTTGGCCAATCGCTGTGGAGGTTAAAGCCCTGCGCCGACTTTGGTGCTCAACCCTCTCCACTCACCCGCACACAAAAATTATCGCTGCATCACCTCTAACTTGACAATCTTCAAATTTCGCGATTTGTCGAGGACACCACAGTCACAGTGAGTCGCCAGGTTTATCTCAACCAAGATTGTACATACTAACGATAATTCCAGATGGGTAAGAATATTTTCCACCATCCGTTCACCATTTCGAGAATGCGCGTTGTTGGGGAGGATTTGGGAGTCGTCGAATCTCGTCACAAAATCAGCAACCGACCGCCAGCTTCGAAAATGGAACACGAAATCGACCGATTGATTGGAGAGGGATGCCACATCGCTTTGAAGAGAATGGGCTGGGCTTGACATTGATCATACTGCGTCCATGAAGAGCAAGGAATATCACTGGAAGATTCTCCGAAGACAAGACGCAAAACTTTTCGACGGCGGCGACAACGACAATCTGGGCTCGAGACTACCGACAACGCGCATTCGACGATTCTCATCCATCAAAAACCACTGTCGCTCTGGATACTAACACAATGCAACCAGGTCGCCTTCAGGAGTACGAGGTCATCGGCCGCCACTTGCCCACCGAGGCCAACCCTACCCCGGCCATGTACCGGATGACCATCTTCGCCCCTAACGAGACTGTTGCCAAGTCCCGTTACTGGTACTTCTTGCGTGGTCTCAAGAAGGTCAAGAAGGCCACCGGTGAGATCGTCAGCATCAAGGCGGTACGTCGTTCCCGACATCAATCTCTCGACCGAAAAAAAGAAGACGGCGACTGACGGAAGGAAATACAGATCCACGAGAAGCACCCCGAGAAGGTCAAGAACTTCGGCATCTGGCTGCGATACGACTCTCGCTCCGGCACTCACAACATGTACAAGGAGTACAGAGAGCTGACCAGGACCGATGCTGTCGAGTCCCTGTACTCCGACATGGCCGCCCGCCACCGTGCTCGTTTCAGGTCTATCCACGTATGTTCAACAAGGCGCCGAGATACAAGGCACGAGCTGTGTTGCTAACAATCCGCCAGATCCTCCGTGTTGTCGAGATCGAGAAGACCGCCGACATCAAGCGCCCCTACATCAAGCAGCTCGTTACCAAGAACCTCAAGTTCCCTCTCCCCCACCGCATCACCAAGACCAGCACCCAGAAGCTGTTCAGCGCGAAGCGACCTTCCACTTTCGCTTAAGGATGTTATTGGTTTTGAGGACGGTTGGGCTAGGTTCTGCGGGTGTTTACAACGGATCATGGAAATATCACTGCATTTGCTCGTTTAAAAAAGAGCATTGAATGAACCAAAAATCAGAACACGGTGTAGATTTTATGACGCAAGAAAAGTGAATGTTTCAGGTTTTTTTTTCTACAGCGTCTGTCAATGGCAAGGAGACACTATCCCTCTAGGAGATTTGTGAATCAATGTCAAATCGGATATTCCGATGGAGAAGAGGACGTACGGAACAGGTGAAACGCCTCGAGCTTTCGATGCAGGCTGAAGAGCCTTTCAATATCACAAACAAGCATTCAATCGTCATGATTCCCAGTCCCTGAACCAGGCATCTTCATTACAACCCTGAACCAAATATGCTTATCGTTTCTGACAAATGATAGCAGTCTGTTCCTGCATGGCATCGAAAAACAAGCGGAAGTCGTTCCAATTCGGGCTCGCCGACTGGCGCGGAGCCGGCGAAGAAGTTTTCGGCCGACCGACCTTTTTAGGACGTCCCATCCGCCTACAAACCGTCCAAAACAGCCGGAAGAATAGTAATCGGGGTCTACGAAGACTCATCGGCACAAGATGGAGAATGATGCCGCTCTCAGCTAGCAATCCGGCGTCAAGGCCGGTATGAGTCACGCAATGAGCAAGGCTGATATACTGAGAGCAAAAGGACCACTTGCTCGAAATCGTATATACTAACCCTAAGCTCCTTGTACTGACTGCCCTTCCTACACAACAGTATCTCAGCCCTCTCCTTCATCCAAGAGAACTTAAGTCTCCATTTGGCGTCTCGACCACAGCTTCCAACGTCTATACAAGCCACTTCACAGTCGAAATTCTACACGAGGAATCGTCACAATGGCACAACCTAGCAATCCTCCCACTCCCCTAGAATGGGTCACAGTCAAAACCACCCTCCCCAAAACCCCCTACCCTCCCATGTCCACCCGCCAGCCCATCCGCACAGAACGCCTCATCCTCCGGCCCTACGCCGCCACAGACCTCAACGACTTTCACCTCCTCCGCATCCAGCCCGAGGTCATGAAGTGGACATCCCAAGGCAAACCCGACCCGGACCTGCAGCACACGGAAAAGATCCTCGCAAAGAGGCTGCCGGGGACCGACGGCGGCGAGGCGGCGTACGAGTTCGCCGTCTGCTGGGCCGAGACGGGCGAGATGATTGGCACGGCGGGCTCGCACATGCGTGAGGGCGAGCTCGGCTGGCCGGTCGTTGGCTACATGATCCGCTCCGAGTTCTGGGGCAAGGGTCTTGCGACGGAGCTCGTGACGGCGGTGCTCGGGGCGTACTGGGCGCTTCCCCGGGAGGAGGTTGAGATCAAGGTGGAGAAGAGCACGATTGAGGGCAGCGAGGATGAGCCGCAGCCGGAGAGGATCACGGCTGTGACGCTGGATTCTAATGGGCCGAGTCAGAATGTACTGCGGAAGCTGGGCTTCAAGTTTGTGAAGAAGTGGGAGGAGGAGGATCCTAATAATCCGGGCGTGATGGAGCTGCTGTATGGGTTCTCTCTGCAAACGCCGAACGTGTAAGACAAGAGGACGAGACAGATTTGCTTATTGCGCTTTAGAAGCCGAGTGTCTTCATACTTGAACATTTAGCGATAGAGATATGACGGTTTGAGGAGTACCTTGAACAATTAGATGTACATAAAGCATGTGGATGATCCAATGTATGACTATGAATATATTCAAGTGGAATGAACGAGAAATTGAACCAACAACATCTGTCTACGATATTGCAATGACCAGCCAGGTCACCGTGGCCAAGAGTGAGTTCCTAGCCTACGTCGCTCGGCTTGCAGAGTGACCAGCTGAGAGAGCATCATCAACGAACGAGGTGTGAGGATATGGGTGAACATACCGCAATGGTATACAACTAATTGGATCACAACTTTGTTTGAGAGGCTTCATCAACTAGTTTCATCATCATCACCTGCATAGACGTCGTGAAGATGGCCAGTCAGACACTCTCTTGACATGCACAGGGGCAAACTAGTAGTACAAGAGCTTCCTTCCACTCATAAGATGTCTGACCTGAGTCTATTTCATTGACAGCCATCTTGGATAAAAGGAGACAGCGTTCAAAAGGAAGAAAACTTAAGAAGAGGCATATTTGAGAGCGTCGTTTCAGCCCACATACAAAATGTCAAAAAAATCAAAAATAAATGCCATGCGGCCTGTGTGGATCGAACACACGACCTTCAGATGTCAAGGTGATTGAAGTTTAGAGGCTTCAGTCTGACGCTCTCCCAGCTGAGCTAAGGCCGCAAGCTAATTGGATGAAAGATTGGCTTGCTAATTCTGCTTGTCAAGGAGCGCGATTCATCCAACCGCTGCAAAAGACGGCATTGACGAGAACAAAGGTGTGGGTTATGGGTCCTCTGCCAGAGTCAAACAATGACAAAACACCACGGGTTCTTTGTTTGCTCAAGCATTCGTTCTTAGTTGAAACCCAAAGGCTTTACGCCACAGCAAGCATTTCACGCGTCCCAATTTGCCCAGATGAATTCTCGCCATACATAGTAGATGTGACTTCGAGTTATGTCTTTGCGTTATGGAAAGTAAACTCAGCGTCCGTCATTGAAGGCCCATATGCTGCCCTACCCTGAAACGAGGCTATGGGTGTCGAGCGCGGGAGAACTACCATATCTTTCACAACCACACTGATTGGCATCTCTCGCAACGAATCCTCCAAAATAAAGTCAACCTTCACGCTCCCACTATCACTTCTTGGCCTTCTTTTCATACGCCTCAAGCAAATCCTTGCAGTTGGCCAGGTTCTTCTTCGGCTCCCACGTGTTGTCCTTGCTGCTGTAGCCCTTCCACTTGACCCTGAAGAAATGCTCCATCGTTTCCTCGTCAATCATCGAGTCGACAATCTGCTCAACCTCCCACTCCTGCTTTGACGCCTTAGCACCGGCAGCGGCCGCTTTGGCCGGCTTTGCTGCCTTGGCCTCCTTCGCAGGCGGCCTTCCCCTGCGCTGTGGTGCCGCCGACTTCACTGCAGCCGTCTTAGTCGCCGCTGTCTTCGTCGTGGCCGCCGCCCTCGCAGGTCGTCCGGGTTTCCGAACGGCGCCTTTCGCATCAGTCCTTCCCTTTGTGCGCAGCTCCCTCTTAGCAGAAGCTGAAGCTTTCCGAGTAGTCTTAGCAGCAGCAGGCTTTGCCTGCGCAGGCACTGGACGAACTCGCGTCGACTGTCTTGCTCCAGAGGAAGAAGAAGCCGGGGTCGTCTCTTTACCTGCTTTCGCAAGCGCTGTACCTTCCGCCTTCTCCCCCGCGCCGTTGGACTGTCTGGCGAGCGAAGAACGCGTCGAGGATCTGGCTGATTTGAACTTGGGCGAGACTGGCGAGCGGACCAGGGAAGCTAAGCGACTGGCCGAAGATGCCTCGGACGCTGCTGGTGAATGCGCAGAAGATGGTGAAGTGTGGTGACTGGAGGCGTTTGACTTGACATCCTCGAAAGTCCTAGCCCAGGCGTTCAAACATAAGCAATCAGCTTCTTTCAAATGTGGGTGGCATCGCTTTGTCTTCTTACAGAGAAAAGAGCTCGCCTGAGTCTACGTCTTCGGGAACATCGAAGAACCGGGGCATGATGATGGTGGTGTCTCTGCAGAGTTGAAAGAAACGCGTCAAAGTTGAGCAATCTTTGGGGCGGGGAGTGGTCAAAGGGCTCGAGAAGAGTGAAAGAAGTGAGAAAACGCGTAGAAAAGGTTGTGTTGACAGATGCTTTCATCCGTAGCTTGGAAGAATGTCAGTTCAACTCAAGTATGTATGCGGTCACGTGGTCACCTTTATGGCTCTTTTCTTGAGAGCTCATCTGTTTGCGTTGGTGATTCGAAGCACATGTCACGCTCTTTTCGGACTTAAGATTCTTTTAGGATATCAATCTCTTGACGATACCTCGATTTTACAGGAATATTCGAAACAATCAGTTCTGATTTCAGTAGGACGTGAACGGCTGGAAACGAAACCGTGGATGTCCCATTCCGCGATGTTTGATCATGTCAAATCACAGGTACTTATTAGGTACGTAGAATATATGCACAACCACATGACCAAATGCCAAACCCAAGCCGCCTGCAAGATTATTACAACCTCAAGCTATGCCATGTCATTATGCTATGCAACGTATGAGTATCAAGCATCGTGTCACGACCAAATTTTTGACGTGCGACATGCTCAGTCAAGCTCTTCAACCTCATCGTCGCCAAGGTCTCGGAATCTTCCTTCTCGCAAAGCCTGCGCAACGGGATTTTCGACGTCGATGACGCCGTTCTTCTTGAGTCTGGAAGCAAACCGTTAGCCGTTTGGTCTTGGTCAATGAACAAGAGAGCTTACCGTTCGAAGAGCACAAACAGTCTCTCCGCCTCGCGTAATTTCTCATCTTCAGTCATGGGAGGCATCTCTGCGACCTTCTCTTCATCCAGGAACTGTCCTGTAATGGGATTCACAAGCCTTTGGGCGCCTGTAGAATCGCCGGCATTGAAGGCTTGTGAGGCACTTCCGGGAATCGGTACGTTGTTCTGGAATAAGAAGCCGGAAGCGAATCCGTAGCCGACGTTCTCCACAAACTTGGACGCATCCTTGTCGGATAGATTGAAGAGGAGGTGGGCGATAACGTCTCGTAGGGAGGGAGTCAACGGGTTGGTCGAGTTCTTCAGTAACCTTGCCGAAAGTGTCGTGCCTTTTCCGAGAACCGATTTTCTGTCCTCTGCGGTTGGCAGTAGCTTACTGCTGATGAACTGGCGCACTGACTCGGGAGCATGCTCATGAACTTTGAGTATCGTGCTAACCACAGGGGTGACGGTAGCGTCGAGGTCATTGTCGCCGTAAAATGCCATGGCTACATCGAGGAGAGATATCAGCCGAGCCGCGACCTTGTTGGGGTCAGAGCTGGGATAGAGGGCTTCTCGGTTAGAAGGAGTGGATAAGTCGAGATTAATCAGGGCGTTGACCAAAGGTCCAAATGTTGAGTCGAGCGGGTTAGAGGCTGGAATGTCTTGCTTCCAGAGAAGCTTGACAATGTGTGGAACGGCTCCATTGAACCGAGAAGCTTCATCCTTGGCGAAGTGAGTGACGTTGAACAAGAGCTTCAGCGTCTCAGCGAGCGCCATGTCTTCCATGGGCTGCGGCTGCGAGGACTTGGTATCCACGAGTTCGGCATGTCGCCTTAGGTTCTCCGTGATGTTCTCAGCAAGATTGTGCTCCGCGATGAGATTAGCCAGGTGCTCCTTCGTGCCGTAGGTGGACAGCAGGAGGATGCGTGACTTGAGAAACTCGTCATCCCAATTGTCGGTCTTGAGTCCCTTGCAGGCTTTTACGGCAAAGCCTTGGTCTACGAGCATCCGTCTGGTCTCAGGCTTTAGCAGCATCGAGTTTGCCACCACCCTCAGAGCCGCTCGGGCTGTGTCGCTGGACGAACTGTCAAAGCCATACCGCAACAGCATCGAAATGCCCTGGAGAGGGTCAGTCTGGGATCATCCTGCAAATAGTCTTGAGGCTTAGACGCAAACCTCTTTAGTGAAGATGGGATCTGCATTCCGGGGGTCTCGCCCGTATATCTTTAATTCTTCCAAAGCCTCATCTCGGTCTGAAAAACAGTCAGAATATCATGCGACCAGGCCTAAGAAGAGCGCCTCCATTGTCAAACCTTTAGGGGAGAGAGAGCCCTTATCAAGGTCTTCGCTGAGTTTGTTGACCAATTCGGTCACTGCCTTGAGTTTTGCTGGACAAGGTGTGGTCAGCTACAGGCAGTCTCGAGACTTGGGGCTTGTTGAGAGACTCACCAGCGCCAGTCGCCGTGCCCAGTTGGACGTTGGACATGGCGAAGATGAGCGCGAATAGAGACGATCCAAATTGCGCGTATTTGACGGGGGAGTTGTCTCAATAACTAATCGTCAAATGATCAAGACTCTCTATATAGTATCGGGCCCTGAGGGTCGCCGCCAGACTACAGCTGGTTCGTTTTGAGATTATAGATGAGAGCAGTAGGCTGGTATCGGGAGATGGTGGAGGAAAGAAATAGAAGGGTATGATGAAGCAAGGCCAGCAACGACAGGTCTGACAATTGTGCAAAAGTCAGGCTACAGATCACAAGAGAGAGCTGAAAAGATGAGACAATGACCGCCTCTCATTGAAAGTACTTTAAACTGAACCGGGGGTTTCAGCTGATTTAAAAGAGTTGATCTATCGCTGTCTGTAATTCGTACGTCTTCCATCCCGTGCCATGATGCCCGAAGTGGACAGCTCTCTTCTGGCTGCGATTGGCCCGTGACCATCGAATCAGCGGATCAATCCGTTTAGTGGCAACGGCGCGCTTTTGCAGCGGAGATTGGCGATAGGCGACGTGCAGCTCCGGCTCAACTGCCCTGTGCTGTGCTGGAAATGCCCCTGGCTGAGCTGCGACGGTGGTACCTGCAAGAGCCAGCATAAACGCGCCGAATCGTCTGTACCTCGAAGATTTTTGAGTGGCCCGAGCCGGGCACAGCGCTCCAGCCGCTCCAACTTATAGGGGACGTGGACTCTATAGTGGGGGTTTCAGCGCTAAAACGCGTGTCTGAGCGTGTCTGGGGCGTGATCGCGTCTGGTTTAATTGAATTGTCGGTAAAATTCATGGGCCGTGTCACTCCGTACCTCCTCCCAGCTCGTCGCAAATCCATCTGGCCGTGATGGCAGCGAGGCGGCCCGTTCGGTGAAGTTTCTGAACCTCTGCTTCTCCTTCTCTGCTCGAATTTCGATCTGGTGTCGTTGCCTCCTCCTTCAGGTCGAATTCACAGCATCCCAATGTCGAGCGGGCCGCGCTTCTTCCCTGGCCGATTCACTGCTGTCTAGATCGCCGACAGCTGCATGGCAGCCATGGCATCTTCAGCAGCTCCGGCTCCAGCATCCAACCTCGAATCGCTGCCGCCGCGGCCTCCGACGCCTCCCCGAGAAGCGGGCAAAGAGGGCGACCCTACCGTCAAGACGATCCTGAGCCGCGCCTCTTCGTCCGATCCCCAAGACAGCCTCCAGACTCCTCCCACTGCCAACACCCCGACGTCGACCGATGTGCCAGCCTCCCAGTTGATGTCAAGCCGGACAAGGAAGAGGGTTGTCTGGTCGGCGCATACCGAGTACAAAGACCCTGTTGACTACCGATCAATCGAAAGGCTTCACAGGTCCTCCCCGATCTCCGTTCCTTCGCCCGCCTCCAAGCCCATCAAGGGCATTCTCAAACCGTCCCCTTCTCCGAATCCACTTGTTTCGTCCGGCACCGAATTCGACCTGGTCTTGGGCCAGCCCAACATTATCGAGATGTTGGACTCGACAATCAAGCAGCTGGCTGGCGCCGATCGCGACTCCAAACTCGATGCGTACATGACGCTCTCGAGGGCCCTGAAGGCTTCCAACAACCTCCCTGACCGAGTCGCCCTGCAAGACAAGATGAGCCTGTTCATGCACTTCATCCAGCGTGACATCACGTCGAAGACCGGCACTGGAGCTCTCGATACCTCGCTCGTCAACCACGCCCTCACGCTTCTCGCCACCTTCCTTCACTTCCCTGCCATTGCGTCAACCCTCACCTCCGACTTTGGAACCTTCATTGTCGACCACTCCATTCGTGCCTTTGAAGACGCCAGCTCTCCCAAGGACGTTGTACGGCATCTGATGCAAGTCATTGCGTTTCAAAACTTCTCGCCCAAGGTTATGACTTCGGATCGTGTGGGACGGTTGGTCACGGCGCTGCATCAGATCGAAAACCACCTCAAAGGCAAGAGCATCGTCATGAGCCGGATACACATATATAGGCGGCTTGTCAAACAGGCACGCTTGCATATGGTTGCTCACTCGGACTGGCTCAAGGATATGCTCTTGGATATGCTGAGCACCATCAAGGATATCCGAGCTCAGGCAATCAGTCTTGCAACCGAGGCCGGGTTCGCTCTTCGCTCCGAGAAGCAACTTATGCGCAAAGCCAGCGAAATCTTGCAAACGGCGAATGAAGATCAAACCTACATCGAATATTACATCAAGAGATTGCAGGAGATGCTCAAGGACAAATCAAGCGCCTCGGCTGTACCGCAAATATGGAGTGCCATCATTCTCTACATGCGGTGTCCACTGGAAAGGTGGCAGTACTATGGCCCTTGGCTTACCCTCGTCCAGTCCGCTTTCAACTCAGCAGATGCTACTACGAAGCAGGAAGCAAACTTTGCCTGGAATCGGTACATCTACCTTACGTTGGCCGATAGCAAAGTCAGCCCAAAAGTACTGGGAACCCTCTGCCAGCCTCTTCTGAGCCAGCTACGAAGACGGGCGAACCCAAGACAGTTGGAAGAGGCTGTGAGGCTCCAGAGAACAGTCATTGGCGGGGTGTGTAACTTATACTACTATGCATTCGCTCCAGGGAACGATAAGCTCTCCCTTGATTCGCCATGGGACGTTGCCGTTGAGCCAGTCTTATCCCAGCTTGTTGAGCTGGATGGTAAGCCCGAAATCCCAGGAGACTGCCTCATGCAGGCTGGCCGAATCTTGACGAGCCTCTTGGATGTGGCCACACCTCGCATGTGGAGACAGGATCGTATCATGGAGGTTCCCCCTGCAAACCCAGATGAGCTGCCGCCCTTGGATTCGAAATGGGTAAGGCGAAACTGCGACAAAGTCTTTGGGGCGGCTGGCCCCATTCTGAGCAGGAGGTTTCATGACCTAGCCAACAAAGAATCTCTGTTATACCGTTTGTGGTATGCCTTCGTCGGGGCTGTTGCCGCGGCATCGGCCAAAGATATCAAAGTATCGGAAGATACCGCCAAGTTCTTTGCTCTCACATTTGGCTTACTATCCAAGATTTGGAGGACCGGAATACCTGCATCCTCAAACTTACCTGCTTCAGCGTTTTTGGCAAGTATCAAGAACTTCATCGACATACTAGTCAAGGCGCTGGGGATGCTTCCCTTTACGGAGAAGAAACTGGCCATGACAGTAGTCGACAGCTACGAATCTTTTGCGACACCCTCCCAGAACCAGGGTCGATCAAGCCCTCCGGGAATTGTTAGGACGCCTCTACATCATCTTTTCTCATTGCTGTCCTCTGTCCCTGCAGGTGTTGGTGAGGACGAAGCTCTCTCCGAGTTCTTCCTTTGCGTTTTCGAGCCGTTCTTTCATGGCAAACCGACCAAAGCCCGCCTGGAACTCACACAGGAGCTCCTGCAGCTGCTGCCTCGAGACTCGCCATCTCCCTCTGGACCCTGGCTGCTAGCCGCACAAAACCTGTCTCTCCCCTTGGACAATAATGAACCTGCGGCCCATCTCACAGGTAGTGGCAAACTGCTGGGACAGAAGTATCGAGATATCGTTTCGCTGCTTGAGCGCGCTCTCGTGGGATATCCACATCTTGCGTCGGAACGATGGTTTTCGCTGTTTGAGCGACTCTCGGAACACGTTTCACAGCAACTCGGCGATGCTGGCCGCGCTCTCGCTGTTGTTGAACCCCTAGCAAAGGCGCTTCTGGTCTGCGTTGAAACAAGCGACACCCAGAAGCCATCTGCAACCGCTCTCAAGGCAATCCGAATGCTGTTTGATGTCGCTAAGCTTCCGCGTGACCAAACTGCTTTGAACACTGCACGGCAACGGCTTTGGGGAACTTCCCTGACGTCTGTACGAGCAGCTTCGCTCGATCCATTTGACAACCTTTACAGACTTGGTAACCAAGTTCTGCAAACATTTTACGACAAGATCTCCATCTTCGACTTGGAGAGTGAGATAGTACCTGTGATGCAGAGCATTGAGAGCTATCTTGTCAGATGTTTCCCCCAGCTAGGTGTCAAGGTTTTCACCAATTTCCAAACCGGCCTATGCTTATGGATTGAAGATGAGAAGTCATCTTACGAGCATGACGAAGAATCTCTGCTCTCAAAGACTGTAAGAACCGGACGCGAACCTACACTGTTACACTGTACTAACTCGCAACAGCTCATCCATCTCTGGAATCGGATATCAACTAAACTTGCAGGCCGAGGACAGCTCACAAAGGACGAGTTCAGTCAGATGGAGCCACTTCTGACCTCTGCGTTCAAGAGCAAGCTCCCTGCCATTGTCGACACGACAATAGAACTGTGGAATGTGCTCGCTCGAGACGAAGAGAACTTGGCTTGCTCGGACAGCTTAAAGTCAGTCGCTTCCGACGCTGGGTCCAAGAAGCAACAGCTCTTGGCTAAGGCTGGAAAGACTGGCGGTGCGTTTGGTGCTCAAGAGCCCTCATCTAATCAGCGGCCGGATGACAACGGTCTTGTTATGCTTTCGTCCAGTTCATCTCGTTTGAACAATCAAGCAGCGTCTGGCTCAAGGGCAACTACCCGACTGTCGGCCCAGAAACGCCGCAAGGAAGATCCCCTTGACACAAGCCGCACAAAGTCAACGAAGCGAACTGGGACTCCCAAGCTCCGCCACGACAACTCTCAGGTCATGTTTACCCTTGTTCCATCATCGTCTCCGCCTCCAGCAGACGAGTCCCAGCACCTCACGGAGAGACAAAAGGAGATTCGAGAAAGGCAGCGTGAAGCCGAGCACATCTATTCAGATATGCGAACAAGCTCATCACCTCCTCCCGAAGACGAATCGCCCAAACCCGCTGAAGCCCCTGTCCCCACGGAAAGTCACGCGGGAGAGACGACACCGCGTCGTACTGCTTCCTTTGACAACTTGGTCAGCTCAACACCGACTCCAAGACGAGGCCAACTCATGCAGGTGGATGACAACGATCCCCCGTCCTCGCCACCCGTGCCTCGGCCATACCCACTCCTTTCGGAGATCAAGTCTCGCTCTAGAATCGACAACTCACTAGATAGCTGGGAATTCTCATCACCTCCAGGCTCTCCAGGCCCTAATGACCAAGAGGCAGCATCAGAAGCCCAACTGCCGGGAGAGAAACCAGCAGACAAGACCAATGATAAGGCGAAAACCAAACCCAAAGTCGTCGGTATCAGCTACGAGCGAATTATCCCCTCCAGTTTCATTGAAGAAGAGTCATCATCCTCGGACTTGACGGACCTATCGGACAGGGACGCCTCGCCTTCGCCGGAACCACCACGGCTTCCCGAAACACCGACGAGAAGACGCCTGTTACGGGACGCTGCCCGAGTCGAGGACAGCCCGAAATCAGGTGACGATGAGTTCGTCGATGCCAGGAGCAGCCCTGAGAAGCCACTCGCTCCGCGGGCCACAGACACATCATTTGCTCTCAGCGAGGGGGAGGAAAGCCGAATGATGAAACTTGCGGAAGAGCTTGAGTCGGGCGGCGGTCCCGTGCAGGACACTATCGAGGTGGTTGCAGACAGCTCCGATGAGCACTCCAGTGCCGAGGAGCCTCGGGCACCATCGCCTCCTAGGACTCGCAGGGCCGCTAAGCGCGCCAACTCTGTGGTCATTCCTTCTACTCCCGCGAAGCCTGTTAACGACAGCGAGGGTGGCGCGGGAAGCAAGAAGAAGAGGAAGCGGTCAAGGTCCCGACAAAGCGAAGGCCGTTCCAAGAAACAACGCTCAGAAACCCCCAAACCCGCAAAGGATGTCGAAACCACCGCAACAAGCGAGAAGGCGTCTGCTGAAGCTGCAGGCATGGAGACGAGAGGGAGTGCCCGGAGACACCGCCAGCAGCAGCGCCAGCTGGAGGACAGCAACAACAACAAGAAAGCGGCGGCTTCGAAGAAGCGGTCAAGCAAGCGCAACAAGAAGCGGCGCGGTGGAGACACGGACGACGAGGCGGCGTCGCAGCTGGTTAAGGAGACTGACGCGGCGGCTACCGAGGGCCAGGAAGCGAGTGCGAATACGGAAGACGAGGCACTGCCGTCCACCAACGAGGAGCCGCCTCAACAAACCCTAGAGTCTATTGTGGCAGACGTCGACGATGTCGTAATGGATGATGCTGCAGGGGCAGACGAGCCGGAAAGCGAGCCGCAAGACGCAGAACAGGAGGACGTGCAGAAGAAGGACGTGGCACTAACAATCATGGAGACGTTACAGAACAGCTTGGAGCAGCTGCGTCAAGTCGCGCTGCCTCGGAACGAAGTGTACAAGATGGAAGACGTGTTGATGGATTTGAAGCGCGAGCTGTTTGAAGCGGAGAGGCGAGGGAGACAGAGCTCCTAGGACGAAAAGGGGAGGAGCGGCATGAAAAACAAAGGATGATCTGATTCCTTTATTACGAACTTGCATAGTGCGACTGCATCGTCTACGGCGTCGAGAGTGTTTTTCTCTTGTTTGTATGTTTTTTGTCTTCTTTTTCTTTTCAAAATGTTTGGTTTCTTATGGTATATTGGAGCCTTGGCTGGTTGGGCTGTATGGAAATAGGGGGGTCAAACTTGTATGAATACCAGATGGTTTCAAATCTGCGCCAGGGACTGTTTTCTTGGCAAAGTAGAGTAGATACAATGTACGTTGAAAAGGGAGAGCCTCATGGAATTCATATTGGCTAGAGTATGGTTACAGGACATTGCGCATATAGACTTGGAGCACTGAAGGCTATCATGTCACATATTCCTCGCAGCTAGCGTCGAGGCCTTTATCAACTTTTATGAATATGGCCCTACTGAGCAAAACAGCCGTCAAGGCGTATTGGTCTCACTCCAATTCCCCCGGCTTCCCTTCTCGAACCTCGTTTTCCCCCATTCGTATACCCAACAGTTCTTTGTCTTCAGGGTCTCGTTCCTCCATCAGTGGACCGACGAGATCCTGACTTGTCCGCCATGTGGAAGCGAGGCACTGGGCCGACATCACCATGACGAGGAAAAACCACGAACCAGAAACAGACAAAGTAAACTCAAAAGAAAGTGAAGCCAGCCGAAGCAGAATCCGAGTTGTGGAGAGGAGCGCGGACAGAGCCGCAGATATACGCTTCGGATGACCCAAAAGGGCAATCCGGCGAGGCAACGTTGGGTTTTTGTATCAGTAGCGCCTACAGATATGGTGGTGCCTGGGAGCTGGAGCTGAATTCCGGGGGAGCCACGCCGGGGAATACGAAACAAAGGCACGAATCAAAAGGCCTTGTAAAGTGCTTGTTATACCTGCAGATCCATTTTCACTGCAGGGATTACCTTGGCGTATAGTCGGGAGGGACGTATTGCCTGTGTTGAAGTTCAGCTTTGAGGAATGAAGAGAAAGAAGAGGGAAGGGAGCTAGTCTGGCCCGAGGGCAAGTAATAGCTTTGGCGGCCAAAGATGGAAGTTTGCGTCTGAGTTGATAAATTCAGAGTGGGAAGTCGAGCAGGAACTGTTCATCAAGGATCCGAAGGCGTGTGAATAGCATCAATAGAAGGAGTTGAATCAGCTTTCAGCCAGAGTATCATTGGCTTCTCAGCTTTCTTGACGCTCGCACTTTGCTGGTGAGCGATTGTTGACCTTTGTTATCAAAAGCAATGATCAATCCTGTTGATGGCATGCATAGACAGATCGTCGTCAAGGCAGATACTCACCAGGCAGATAGATGATATCCAAGCGGAATCGCGCATAACGTATCAGGGGCACACGAGCAAACGGTTCTTGTCCCTTCGCGGAAGCGAGATGGAAAGCGGAGGGTATGAAACCTGAAAGGATTCAGATGCTCACCATAAATGACGTCAAATTGGGTATTGTTGGTGAGAACTGATGGCGTTGCGGTCCCCGGAATCGTCAATTCACCCAAGGTTCGTGCACGTAGTTGTGAGAGGAGGTGTTGATGCCTGGATCTCCTTGGCCGTGCCATGTCCAGGCATTGACAAGTTGGAGGTATCAAATTTCAAGTGCACCAATCATCGTGAGATTGAACACTAGAGCGGCATGCAATGGAACAGTCTGGACCAGCGCTGGTTCCTGACAGCTTGGGCTGCAGACTAGCAGTCAGCCCGGTTTGGCCCAGGGTCCTCATTGTCAGTGTGCCTCGGGTCGCTGTTTTAGGTATTCCCTGACAGCAAAGGAGTGAATAGCTTCAAAGTTGCGTGTCTGGGGAAGTCTGGGGACCTCATCCGGGGACAGCACGCGAGACGAGAGAAAGCGAATTCCGGGGACGCGGGGAAAAGAAGGGTCGAGACTGCTGACGGACCCTTCCCCAGACTCTGCAAAAATCTCGATTTGTCGAAAATTGAAGGCGGCTTAAGATCGAATGTTGATACGAGACCACTATCGTGATCATTGAGCGCATTGCCTGATCATCTAGAAGGAGCGAAGAATTGTTAAACGCCAGACACCCGCGCTCAGTCTGCACACCATCAAGGCAAGGCGCCATGGTAGTAAGGGCTGATATGCCTCGATCAGCTAGCACCCTGGAACTCAAGATGTGCACTAAGTTTTCTCCGATGCAGACGCTCCTCGGACTTGCTGACCACCCGCCCTGGCTTCTGTATGTACACCAAGGTCAGCTTGCTCACTTGCTGGCGGACCGGGAAGGTTACCAGACACTAGTAGCAGGATTAGGGCCAAAGAGAGGAAATCGGGTTCCCTAGCTGGTGCGCGCCACCGGCCTGAAATGCCGTTTTGAGGCCAACTGTGGTCGAGTCTTGGTTGCCAGAGCATTTCTCGAGACAGCCACTCCCGCCAAGCGCTGTTTCATTCCGCGTCCCACCCGTGAACCTGTCGGCATGCTGGTGACTCTTTGCTGCCTCCTTCGGTAAAAGGCGCGCACAAGGGCAGCGAGTCGCTTTCCCACAGGGGTCCACCCAGTTTCCCATGGGGTATGAAGCTGATTAGGCGAGTGACGTCGGTTTCCCCACGTCATGCCCGAACATCACCAGATTCTGGTCTTGTTTCCGACGGTCGTTTGTCGTTTTCGACCCGACTCCTGGGCCAGTGGATGGCGATGCAGTTTCTTGTTGGTTCGTTTCTTCAACACAAGCACGCTGAAAGCACATGCATTGCATCTCATGCCGGTGACGTGCCGTGGGAATTGGCGCCCGTCGGTATTGACTTATACGACTCGGCCGGTAGGACGTAGACGGGCAAACGAGGGACCTGGAGGTGGTTGTGGCTGCAAGGCAAGGGCGCTAGAGCTGCTAGTGGACAGGGGCCAGGCGACGAAGGCGGCAATGAGGCTTTTCGCAATGGGTATGTAGACATACTGTACGGGTACGATGCTGGAGAGTCAGGGCTTCGATTGTCGAGATGATTGCTTTGAAGTGAGGTTGAGAGAGGAGGATGAAGTCTGAGGTGCAGTTACGGGCAGACTTTGTGAACTGATACTTACACCGAAACCTCAGCTTAGTCATGGACTGAAGAGAAAGGCAGGAGCAAACATGAGGAAAAGGCATCTACCTACATACATAAGGTACTCCCACACACCACACGTGAAAGGCGGTGGAGATTCTGCAAGGCGGAGAGCCGACCTGGATGCAAATCTCCAACCGCCAGACAAACAAACTGGTTCCTCCACTAACCTGCTAGGCAGAGATCGGCTTCTCCTCATTCTCCACGCCCCGGCCTCGAATGCCTCATCTCGCATCTTGCTCAAAGACATCGTACACGGTACATGATACGACAGGCGGTGCTTCCACGATGCCGCGTACATTTACCAGGTGTGAACATGACAAGACAGCCGAATTGACTACTGCAGTAGGTTCCTGCGGAGGGCTACATACATCCATTCAGCTTGCTTGGTCGCAAACACCAAGTACACTCACTCGCCAGCCGGTACATATGGCGAGTACAAGGGTCGACGGGAACGGCCACGGACGGGCTGAAAGGCTCGGCGTCTCCAGTTTTCTGGAGAGTGTGACGGAGCCATCCCCGTACGTGATGTTGCACCAGTCGAGCCAGTCAGTCGTGTCAGTGGCTGGCTTGCAGCTCTGTGGTGCGGATGCGACTTAAAAGGCCGTGATATCTCCCTCCTCCTGGGATCTGGTCTTGCCTTTCTCAGCCTGCCATCTTATGATCTTCTTCCCTTTGCTTCTCCTCCTTGCAAAACCCGGGAGTGGTCCGGATCACATAAGCAGGAAGACTGCTTCAAGAAGAGCAGCATTGAATAGGGACGAAGAGTGGCCTTGAGGGCAGATCGCCATCATGAAGAAATATTTTGGCCTCAGAGGTCAAGCCCTCAACTGGGCCATCGGCACCATTGCTGGCTGTGACTTTCTCCTCTTTGGTTACGGTATGTCTACCACCTCTCCTCGACAAGCCGTCTCTCTTCAGCAGGGACTGACAGACCACAGACCAAGGTGTCATGGGCGGCATCCTGACTCTCCCCGTCTTCCTCAACCAGTTCCCCGTCATCAACCCTGATGCTGCCACCGATGCTGCCGATGCGTCTCAACGCTCCACATATCAGGGCATTGCCGTAGCATCTTACAATCTGGGGTGCTTCATTGGTGCCATCATCACCATCTTCATCGGCAACCCCCTCGGCCGTCGGCGCATGATTTTCCTCGGTACTGCCATCATGATCATCGGTGCTATCCTGCAGGCCTCCGCCTTCACGCTGGAGCATTTCATCATTGGCCGTATCATAACAGGTCTTGGTAACGGCGGCAACACGTCTACAGTTCCCATGTGGCAGTCTGAAACATGTTCTGCCCACAAAAGGGGGAAGCTGGTCATGATTGAGGGAGCTCTCATCACGGGCGGCATCATGATTTCGTACTGGATTGACCTTGGCTTGTCTTTTGCTCCTGGCTCGGTTGCTTGGCGATTTCCGCTGGCCTTCCAGATTGTCTTCTGCATCTTTATTCTCGCCTTTGTCCTTGGCTTGCCGGAGTCGCCTCGGTGGCTCATTCTCAAGGGTCGTGAAGCCGAGGCCAAAGAGGTCATCGCCGCCATCGCAGACGTCGACATTAAGGACAGGCACGTCGAGAACGAGTTCCAGGCCATCAAGGAGACGGCCATGGAGATGAGCAAGGGCACCTACGGCGAACTTTTCGCAAGAGACCACAACCGCACCCTCCACCGCACTCTTATTGCCTATGTCAACCAGATGTTCCAGCAGATTTCCGGCATCAATCTCATCACCTACTATGCCGCCAAGATCTACTCCGATCTTGGCATGACTCCGTTCATGTCTCGTCTGCTCGCGGCCCTCAATGGTACCGAGTACTTCATTGCTTCCTGGCCTGCGGTTTCCCTTGTCGAGCGGGTTGGACGTCGTAAACTCATGCTCTTCGGTGCGGTTGGCCAGGCAGTCACCATGGCCATCCTCGCCGGCGTCAACTCGCGGGATGAGAAGCCTTTCCAGATTGCGGGCATCGTCTTCTTAT
Source organism: Trichoderma gracile (assembly GCA_020002365.1). Lineage (NCBI taxonomy): Eukaryota > Fungi > Ascomycota > Sordariomycetes > Hypocreales > Hypocreaceae > Trichoderma > Trichoderma gracile. The sequence goes on from JAINEY010000008.1 coordinate 619,389, forward strand.
TTGTATTCAACACCTTCTTTGCGGTGGGCTGGCTGGGCATGACCTGGCTGTATCCAGCCGAGATTACCCCTCTGCGTACCCGTGCTCCGGCCAACGCTTTGTCGACCTCCTCGAACTGGATCTTTAACTTTTTGGTATGGCTGTTGCCCTTCCTGCAATATATGGCGAGCCTTCAACTAATACTTATTGGCAGGTTGTCATGATCACCCCCGTGTCCTTCACCAACATCAAGTGGAAGACGTATGTCGTCTTCGCCGTCATCAACGCTTTCATGGTCCCATGCGTCTACTTTTTCTTCCCCGAGACCGCCTATCGCTCTCTGGAAGAAATGGATGCCATCTTCCAGAAGGTCAAAGGCTTCCGCGGCGCCTTTGACGTGATCCGCCAGGCCGAGGTCGAACCGCGGAGATATGGCAAGAATGGCGAGCTTCTCATTCCGATAGACGAGGTTGATGAGAAGGCCCATGCGGAGCACCATAATGGGAACACCAGCGATGGAAGCAACGGCGCCGACGCCAACAAGAATATGTTTATTGGCATTGACGAGGAGAGTGCTCGTAAAGTCGGGTAAAATGCAGCATGGGATGTTAAGAAGCGCCGTTGCATGGGGTTACAGGCTAGCTTACGGTTCTGTCCATATATGCAACGAGGCATGAAGACTCTAACTTGCTTCGATGGTATCTTTTTCTTTTTTTTCGTTCTCTCTTGGAGGAATGAGGTACATATACCCACCACTTGGACGCGGATTTTGTGGTCGAAAAGGCGACTGGCAGCATAGACGAACAGAGATAAAGGATGATGCTGGTCTCTGACAGAGAGCATCAGCCTCAGTATACACCGATTTTCTGCCCACCACTTGATGCCCAAGTAGTAGGTTCTGCCACTCCGCAGTGCATCCGTGAGCTCTTTATTGATTAGGCCATATGAACGGACGAGCCCAGCACATTTGCCTTTCGCATGCTTCAGATATCACCGCAGGTTCTCATGTATGAGTGCCGACCGTCTCTTTGACATTGATTGAGGGGCATCGCGCATTATCTAATTTCTCATGATGGAAGTTGAGTCGCATCCTGGACGTCACGAGCATGGCGTTTCATGTAAGTTTGGATGCAGAGTCGCAGCTGCATTCTCTTACACGATGCGCCTCTGTTGCAGGGCGGAAAGTATCTGTACTTCCATAATGCCCCCGTATCCCCCGTGCATACGACCAAGTAAAAGTACTGGATACGACGCGCAGCTCCATTCCAAGCAAGAGGGGTGAGGGGTGAGGGGTGCAGCAGCAGCTGCTACAAGCTTGAAGTACCTCTACCAAGAGCCCGTCAAGGTACCCCGCCAGAATGGGGCTCAAGGTGCTGATGCTGATGCAGTCACTCTTCCATCTCCATCCTCTGAGCTTCCACTTCCGTGTCCTGCTTTTGAAGCTCTTTTCTCTCTAACCACCACGCAGATTGACTCTGTGAGCAGGTAAGATATCCTTTTGCTTCTGTCCTCGTTCATCTGAATTCCCACTTTGCTCTTGACACCTTCAGCTAGTATCTCTCCTTTGTCATCATACTGCTACTCCTCAAAGCTAACAGGAGGTCCATATCCAGCTTCCAAACCTCCAACAAACCTGCCTCCCAACTCTCCCTCTCAAAAAATCGATCCCCAGTTTGCAGATCGCAAATCGCGAACCACATCCCACAGTCCACATCATCAACAATGGTGCAGCGCCCGAACAAGCCCTCCGCCCTGGCCGCGACGCCCGGCCTGCAGCCCCAGGCGCAGGTCACCATCTCCGACGACAGCTCGCGCGTCACGGCCGTCCTGCCCACGGGCGAGAGCCTCGAGGTCCTGCTGTACGGCGCCACCGTGCTGAGCTGGAAGGACGCCGCCGGCGACGAGAAGCTGTGGCTGAGCGAGGGCGCCAAGCTGGACGGGACAAAGGCTGTGCGCGGAGGAATTCCTTTGGTTTTCCCGGTATGTCGTCTTGCCTCCATACTTTCTCTCTTGTCCGTCTCGAGCAAGTTGCGGATCAACAGCGATACCGCAACACCGCTTCCATCTACAAATAAAGCTCCCCCGTCTTTGATATATAGCTAACCTTCCTCATGTACGCAGGTCTTCGGCACCGCCCCCGACCACGAGGCCACCTCCAAGCTGCCCCAGCACGGCTTCGCCCGCAACTCCCGCTGGGAGTTCCTCGGCAAGTCCTCCACCGAAGGCTCCTCCAGCGGCGTCAAGCTCGACTTTGGCCTGTCGTCGGAGAACCTCGACGATGCCGCGCGCCAGCTGTGGCCCTACAAGTTCGGCCTGCTGTACAGCGTCACGCTGGCGCCCGAGAGCCTGAGCACGGCGCTGGTGGTGACCAACGAGGGCGACGAGCCGTTTGAGTGCCAGACGCTTCTGCACACGTATTTCCGAGTTTCTGTAAGCTTTCATACCCATTCATCCCCCTTATTACACACTTTGTTTTGTCTCTTCCCTATCAAGTAGGGCTAACCTGGGTTATGTTTTAACAGGACATTGCGTCCGTCCAAGTCCTCGGCCTCGAAGACTCCCCCTACCACGACAAGGTCGACGGCGTCAAGAACAAGACGCAGTCCTCGGAGCCCGTCACCTTCTCCGGCGAGACGGACCGCGTGTACACGCCCGCCAAGGGCCCCGGCCACCCCGTCGTCATCACCGAGGCCGGCGTGGCCAAGTTCCGCGTCGTGCGCGACAACCTCGACGACGTGGTGGTGTGGAACCCCTGGGTCGACAAGGCCGCGGGCATGGCCGACTTTGAGCCCAAGGACGGCTGGAAGAAGATGGTCTGCGTCGAGGCGGGCGCGGTGACCTCGTGGCAGAAGCTGGAGAAGGGCGATGCGTTTGAGGGGGCGCAGACGATATACTTGAAGTGAGGGTGTCGGGGGAGGGGTGTGGATTGCTATACTATACCTAGATATACTCGCATCTAATGGATCATGATCCTAAGAGAGGGGTCGAGTTGTGTAGATTTTGGCACAGAGTGAGCGTTGTCGAAATGAAATCATGTTTTGTTATAGAACGATCAGCTTGACCCACGGGATATCCTTTCTCATATTCATCCCATCTCATATAGTTGTTTTTGTCCGTTCTTTTGATCCAGAGGCCAAATTTGCTGCTTAGTATATATACATATGCAAAATAGCCCGCCGTCTCTTTTGTATTCACCTCTCATCTTTTGCATTTCTTGTCATCCTCGTCTTCTTCACTCTTTTCGCAAACCATGAACATGTATTCTTCGTACATACTTTCCAACGCAGCTCTCATTTCTTGTGCTCCCTCGAATAATGATCCGCCACCAAAAACGCCAACTCGAGCGCCTGCTTCTCATTCAGCCTCGGATCGCAGAAACTCGTGTAATTCGTCGACAAGTCATCCTCGTCGAGCCCCTCGCTGCCGCCCAGACACTCCGTCACGGCGTCGCCCGTGAGCTCGAGGTGGACGCCGCCGAGGTAGCTCCCCTGCTCCTTGTGGATGCGCAGCGACTGCTCGAGCTCGCTGTAGATGTCGTTGAAGCGGCGCGTCTTGATGCCCGTCGGCGTCGAGAGGGTGTTGCCGTGCATGGGGTCGCACTGCCAGACGACGCAGCGGCGGTACTCGGAGTCCTCGACGGCGCGGATGTGCTGCGGCAGGAGGGCGGCGACCTTGGCGGCGCCGTAGCGCGTGATGAGCGTGATCTTGCCGGGTTCGCGGGACGGGTTGAGGGTGCGCAGGAGGGCGAGAAGGTCCGACGTGGGCGTCGAGGGGCCGACCTTGATGCCGATCGGGTTGGCGATGCCGCGGAAGAACTCGACGTGCGCGTGGTCCAGCTGGCGCGTGCGGTCGCCGATCCAGACAAAGTGCGCCGAGGTGTCGTAGTACTCCTTGCGGGCCTCGTCACTGCTGCTGCCGGCAACGGGCTTGATGGTCGGGGAGACGCTGGGGGGAGTGCCGGGCCGGCTGACGCCCGGGTGGGTGGGCTTCTCGAGGAGGCGCGTCAGGGGCTGCTCGTACTCGAGCAGGAGGCCCTCGTGGCTGGTGTAGAGCTCGACCGTCTCGAGCTCGCCGGGGCGGGCGTTGATGACCTGGAGGAAGCGCAGCGTCTGCTGGATGCTCGAGGCGATCTTTTGGTACTTTTCCTTGAGGGCGGGATCGCGGACGTGGCCCAAGCCCCAGTCCAGGGGGCGGTGGAGGTCAGCGATGCCCGAGGCGAGGGCGGTGCGGATGTAGTTGAGAGTGGCAGCAGAGTGGTGGTATGCTCTAGTTGGAGGGTATTAGCACAGATGAAACCGGAACAGTATAGACATGATCGGGATATAAGTGTGATAGAAGGAGTAGGTTACTCACTTGATGAGGCGGTTGGGGTCAATCTCCCGCTCGTCGACATGGTAGCCATTGAGAATGTCCCCCCTGAAGCTCGGCAGCTCCTTGCCATCGACAATCTCCGTCGGGCTGGACCTCGGCTTCGCGTACTGGCCGGCCATGCGGCCGATGCGCACGACGCGCTTGTTGGTGCCCCAGATGAGCACGAGGCTCATCTGCAGCAGCAGCTTGATCTTGGACTCGATGGCGCCCTGCTCGCAGTAGTCAAAGAGCTCGGCGCAGTCGCCGCCCTGCAGCAGGAAGGCGTTTCCCTGGGCGACCTCGCGCAGGTGCGCCTTGAGGGCGTCGATCTCGTGGGGGTGCACCAGCGGCGGCATCCGCGACAGCTCGGCGGCGGCCTTTGTGAGCTTGGAGGGGTCCGGGTAGGCGGGCGACTGCTTGATGGGCTTGGAGCGCCAGGTTGACGGGTCCCAGGGCTGGGAGGCGATGTCCTCGGGGAGGGTTGACGGCTGAGCCATGGTGGTGAGGGCTGAGGATGAGGCTGGCGAGATGGAAGACGGTGCAAGGTTGTCAAAGGCAGTCAGGCCAAAGGAAAGGCCAGTGGCTTGTGTGATATGGCCTCGATGGTGCAACGAAGCCCTCAAGATCCAGTGAGAGCAAATAAGAGCTCGGTGAGTCCAGAAACTTCACCTTGACAGTGAGAGGCAATCCCGAGTCGCAACTGATAGTGCCAGATTCAACAAACTGCCCTGCTGAGCCCACGTCAGTACTGCGCTAGACACATGAAAAGGTCTCAATTTCAGGAAGAAGAGATATACCTAATGACGATGAGATGCTGCTTGTCAGAATTGGAAGATGGGTCCGGTCAAGACCCCGAGAAGGTGGAATGAAATATTATGAGTCAGTGCCACTTTATTGTTGGCATTCACACAGGAAAAATTCAAGAGGCCCGTGCGGTTTGCCAGGCTGTGGTACGTACCGATCTCCAATTCCTTCCCGATTTTACCCCAGTTTCAGTGCGTGGGTGAATAGCAATTGGCCAATCAGAGGCGCTGCGGCAGCTATAACGGACGATTACGTACAGGCACGGCTGGACTTTGGATCCTATTGTGCTTGTGCTTGGCAACTCCAAAAGCGCGACCAACAGTCTCAAAGGTTCAAAGAGACGGTGTGAGTATTTGTCACTGTAGCTGCAAGTGTCTAATAGTACTTCTCGGGGAGTTTCAGCAGAACGTTACACATCATTTACTACCGGAGTCTTTTCTTTCGGCTCGTGGGTGACACAGCTCAAGACCATGCAGTAGCACAGCCAATATCTTGAAGAATAAGCAGCAGGTTCTCAAATGTTCCATGCAAAACAGAAACAAGCGCATGGTAATAACAGATGTTTATTCTCTCACAGTCGGTTGTCGTTATACAGATTGGTGTCAAATCGCACATTGTAGTCGGCATTATCTTACAAAACTGCCATAGTTGATAAAACTCCAGGGTAGGATTTCCATGTTGCACGCAGCGAGGCTAGAACCCAGCCAATTGCCCCTCCAAAAAGGTACAACCCCGCCGTACCTCTTCCCAGCTCCAGCTCCAAACTCCAAGCTCCAAAACATCATCACCAATTCCACTCCTCTCTCTCACTACCACCTCGAACCACAACAACAACCACAGCCTCACTACCGACACAGCTCTCCCCCAAAAATAAAAGACAAAGCACAGTTTGCAGTCAACAGCATGTCCTCCGCCGACGCCTCCGACCCCCCACCATCCCAATCCGGCACCGCCGAAGACCGCAAAGCCGCCTCCGCCCTCTCCAACCTCGACGCCCCGTCCTCCGTCGGCGAAGCCTCCTCCTCGGCATCGACCCCCGCAAACGTCGACCACGAGGCCGTCTCCAAAGCAGTCTCCTCTCTTGGCGACTCTTCAAAAACTGCCTTCTCCTCTTCAAAGACAGCGGCGACTGGTGCTGCTGCTGCAGGAGGTGCGGCGGCGGCGGCAAAGAAGACCGTCAAGGTGGATGCCGCTGATGTCGCCCTGCTCGTTGACCAGTTGGAAGTCAACAAGGCAAAGGCTACGGAGCTGCTCAAGGCGCATGATGGGGATGCTGTTGCTGCGCTGAGGGTCGTGGCGAGGGGCTGAACAAAACTAAAAAGAGAAAAAAAAAACCTATGATTATTCAATCACGAAAAGAAGGGGCAACATATTTCAAGGAAAGGGACGGAGAGAACTCCATGGGCTGTCACTGCGTGGGCAAACTGGGATGGAGAGATGAGATATAAAAAAAGCGACGAAAGGACACCGCCACGATATATCGTACCTTGGGTATCCAATCTACTCGGCGCCTCTCGAGTCATTGGCCATCGGGTGCGAAACAATCATATATGCATCCATCTTTACAGCATCAACTCGCCAGCCACGAATCAATACTCACATTATAACTCACATGCTTCGAAAAGCAATTTCTCTGCCTGCACACGACATACAGCACTACAGTCAAACATCACGGATATATATAGACACCCAGGTATATGCATAATGAACCAATGTCCACGATATTCAGGCGAAATTGTGCCATGAATGCTATAACTGGCTTCCTTATAAACAATGCCCATGCAATGACTTCTTGTTCGTTATTCCCAAACGCCATGCATGACCTTATGCCAATGTACAAAGAATCAGAATCAACCCAAGGATCCCATAAACCGGGTGCATAAACAACCTTGACCCTTTCCCAAGTGAGCGACTAGCCAACGCAAGCTTCATGCCATGTGTGTCCCTTATCCTATGCAGCATCTCGAAACAAGAACAATAAGAAGTTAAGAAATCATAAAATGGACTTGGTGATCCATAACTCCATCCCTCACTGCCACATCCGGGCCAAGGGGCTGCCCACCTTCGGGGCAAACTGCAGACTCTTGCGCCGAGCAGCCATCAACCGCTGCATCACATTCTCGTCCGTGTCCTTGGATCTCGACAGGATGCCGCCGCCGAGCTCCAGATACTTTTGCGCCTTGGGAGGGCAGGTCCGCGTCAACAGCTCCTCTCTTGTCGGCGACCCGTCTTCCTCGTCTTCCTCATCGTCATCCAGGTTCGACGGCGTCTCGGTAGCAAACTTCATAATCGTCTCCGGGGCCGGCGTCTTGGGAACTGGCGTCAGAATGAGGTTGGACCACTCAATGTCCTCCTCCTCCCGCTCCTCGTCGCCCGGGTCCGACGGCGTGTGGACCCAGATGCTGCTCTGCCTGCGGTTGGGCGTCTTGGACGAGCTAGACGCGCTGGACGACGACTCGCGCCTCTCCTTGGCCGAGCTGCTGACCGCGCTGCCATCCTTGTTCGAAATGGACTTGGGCTCCATACTCTTCCGGCGACGGGCTCCTCCGCGAGGAACGTTGCTAGTGTCGATGTTGTAAGGCGCTTCGTCCAGCCACTTGTTGTCGCGCTCGCAGTCCAGGACCCAGCTGACGCCCACGCACTGGACGACCCCCTTGGCCTCTCGGACCTTCTCCAGGGTGCGTTTGCTGCCATCCTTGAAGACGACGTGGGTGATGCCCACCTTGGTCGACTCGCTGTTGCTTGCGCTGCTGGGGTTCCAGTTCCACTTCTGAGGACACCGGGCGCCCATTTGTGTGAGCACCTCGACAAAGATGCCGCTAGCATCCGCGCCCTCGCTCGTGTGCACGTCCACAAACACAATGGCCCCGCGGAGCAGATTGGGGTTGAGATCCCTTCGGGGGGTGCGCGCCGGCGTCCCAATGCTTGCCCACAGGTCCACTTTGGCTTCCGGCGTTTTCGGCTCCGGCATCGAGGGCTCTTCGGCGGCCTGCTCAGGCTCCTCGGAGATGGTGCTGATGTTTCGTGAGCTCCGCCTCCGCGGCCTCTCTGGCGTATAAGCCAAGACAGGGGCGGCCCTCTTAGGCTGGTTGGAGCGCTTAGGAGCAGCTCGCGGGGTGCTCAAGCTCTTCTTCTTCAGCGGACTGGGGGTGGAATTGTCGGCTGCTTTCAGGGGCACCTTGGTGGTCGTATTGAATGACCGCGTTACCGGCCGAGACACGGGAGTGACCGGCGCTGGTGCCCGCGGCGCCGCACTAGGCGTAGGGCTTTCGACCGGAACTTGGTTTTCGTCCCCGTACTCCTGACTGGCGTCTGACAAGCTGTCGTCGAAAGAGTGGCGAGTGTTCGAGGTATCCTCCTCCTCCTGGGGGTCCATCAGCGACATTTCATTCGCTTCTTGAGCCAGAGCTATGTCTTCCTCGGTGATCATGGCTTCCTCGTCCAACTGCTGATCCTCGGCATCTTCCATTTCCGGCAACGCAATGCCCTGGGGCTGCATCGACAGCCTTTCGCTCCCTGAGAATGCATTCCTCATGGGTGTGTCCTGGTTCAAGGCGTCGACCTCGGCATCTTCAGGCTCATTTTCCACGACAAAGGAGTGTGCGCTTTTGACGGGGCTAGCAGCTGACCAACTTCCGAGCTGTTCAGACAGACCTCCGAATCCCAGAGTTGATCTGCGGGACTGTCTCGCCGAGCTACGACTGGCTCGGGCCCTTGGCGTCTGCTCTCCGCTCACAGATGGAGTGGCCGTGACTCTCGCAAACGGCAATGTGTCGTCCTCGGAATCTGAGATTGCACTCATGTCATGACAGGGATCCAGGTCCTTCTCTCGAAGCTGTGAGAAGCGGGGATTTGGCTGAGGCTCTGCCTTTGGTGTAGATTCGGCGGGCTCCTCGGCTTCCGCCTCGATGCCATCGAGAACCATCGTATCCTCGGATTCGGCGTCCTCCTCCTCAGCAGGTGCCTCTTCATCTTCGACTTCCTCTTCTCCCGTTGCGACGATGATGCTGTCCTCGACTACATCATCAGCCTCCTCGTCGGCTGGCGGATGCTCCGGCGATTCCGTGACTTGCAGTGACTCTTCCTCTGTTCTGTTGCCATCCTCTGCTTCAACTTCCGCCTCCTCATCTCCGGCGTCTTCTGCCTCTCCTTCTTCTGCCTCAGCTTCAGCGTCGTCTGCCTCTCCATATACTTCCTCAGCCTCAGCCTCTTCCACTTCTGCCTCTTCCGTCTCGTCGTCGTCCTCTGCAGGCTCTGCTCCGCCTTCTTCTGCCTCTGCCTCTGCCTCTTCTACTTCTTCCGCCTCCTCCGCCTCTACAGGCTCCGCCTCTACAGGCTCCGCCTCCTCTGCCTCTTCCTCTTCTTCCTCCACCTCTGCAGCAACATACCTAGCTTCAGAAGATGGCCCAGCAGGCGAAGACATGGAAAACCGAGGAATTTCAATAGGCCCCTCAAAAGGCTCTTCCTCGTCATTATCCTCCTGCGCCACCTCCTCCATCATAAGCTTCGTCGACGACCTCGCTGCGCGCGTGGGTGTCCCCACAGGAGTTTCATCCAGCGTCGGGAGTCCTCGATGCGCGCTCAAAACAGGCTTGAAGCCCGGCATTGCCCGCTTCGCTGGTGAATGGAGCATGGAAGGCTTCGTCGACGATTCGCCCGCCCGCTCCTGCTGCGCAGAGAAGACAAAAGGCTTCATCGGAGACTGAGGCCGCTTGGCGGCCGATTGCAGAAGGCTTGGGGCGGATGACTTGAAAGGCGTTTGGGCGGTAGTAACCGCATCGCTGCTCAGCTTGAGCGCGGATCCGGGCAGGGGCACCGCCATCCTCTTGGCCGGAGACTTGATGGTATCCCGCGGCGGCGAAGTAGGCCGCGTAGCCGGCGATGAGAAAAGCGTCGTGCTCATCTCCGGCATATCAAACATCACTGCGTTGACGGCTATGTTCGTGTCCACGGGCTTGATCTCGGCGGGAATCGGTTCCGACTTCTTAGACGGGGGTTTGATCGGGCTCTTTGCCAACGGCTTGGCATTCACCTTTTCCAAGGCCAGCTCGTCCTCGGACTCGTCTGCAGAGTCGGTTCGCGACAGAATCAGCTGCGTAATCTTCTTAGGGCTCAGTGGCTTCTTGTCTCCGGCCTGGGGCTTCGAGGCTTTCGTAGGCGGTCGCCCAGGTCGACCAGCGGCCGCGCCGCCTCGCCTTGCTGGACGACCGCGCATGCCGGCGGGAGGAGGAGGCTCCTTTGGTACAGCGGCGGGCTCCATGTTCTCCTTGTCAGGTTCCCGGAACGTGACCATCTTCTTGACCGGGGGCTTGTTGGCTACTGTCGTCGTCGAGGTTGCCGGCTTCATGACTGTTGGCGGACGCCCGCGGCCCCTCTTGACGGGCTCGGGCTGGCTCGCGGTAACTGGAGGTTTCGAATCGACTTTTCTCGGCCGGCCACGCGCGGGCTTGGGGGCTGTGGGTTCCTCTTTCGCGGAGGCGGCGGCGGCTGCTGCTGGCTTTGTGCGCGCTCCGCGGGCTGGCTCAGCAGCCTTGGATGGTATCGGAGCCGAAACGGGAGCTGCCATGGCGACGCCCTTCTGCTCTCCGCCGACGGGCTTCTTCGGCGGGCGGCCCCGTGGCCGTTTCACCTGCGACGATGCCTGGCGCTGCTCCTCCTCCGCGTCGTCGGACCTCGTCTTCCTCTTAGCAGCCGTGCTCGCCGTGCTCGCGGTCAGAGATGACGAAAGGGGGGCTCTGGCCTTTGCGGCGGCAGCTGTGACTATCTTGGCAGGCCTCGATGATGCCGATGATGTTGTTGATGACGACGACGACGCTGTCTCGGGCTCCTTGGTCGCGGCCCTGGCTCTCGTCAGGCGCTTCGGCATCGTGTTTGCTTTGGCCGTGATCTCTTATATCCTTTGTTTGCTTTGTCTGCCTCCTGTATATGTTTCGTGAGAGCTGGGGCTGAAGTTCTTTGTATGAATGAGCACGCATACACACGAGAAAAGACGCGGGGGTTCAAAGGGTCCTAGTGTTGACATCAAGGTGGCGGGCGGTCAAATGTTGACGCTGCAGGGGTACGAGCGTGACTCGAGGCCGCGGGTCGGGTCTTTTTTTGTTATGCAGGAGTTTTGTTGGTTGGGCAACGACGCGATCCACTTTCGACTCTCCAGCAAACACGCAGTACCAGATGTTCATGTACCCTTAGCGCATCGAATTGCTGGGGAGATACCTACAGTACTGTACAAGGCAGCTGGCCGCGCATCAGCATCTTGCGCCTTTGACATGTCCTACGAATCAAGACACGAATAGCGGCGATCCTCACGCGGTCAATTGGGCCTGGCAAGGCATGACGTTGATTCGGTAGATGACGGCTAGGAGAACGAGAGCTTAGTAGTTTTATCTGTACTCGTATGTATTCCACTTCATACCGCTTCAATGCTACGACGGAGATACAATGGGGCGAGACAAAAATCAATATCAATTGTTCCTTCTTCAAAAGATCCCTCCTTGCCAGTCCCGAGTCTTCGCTTTACAATGTCATGAGGTACAGGTTTTCTGTCATTGACTCATCAATGGGTGTGTGTGTGTGTGTGTGTATGTGTGTGAGTATCTTGCGCGCTTGTTTTTGAGCATCGTAGGTTGCAAAAAAGCCTCCCAATCTGTTGACCGCCCCAATACGGAACAACGCCGAGCTTGAAATGAACAAAAAGAAACAAAGCCCACGAGCAAGAGGCACGGCCACTCTTGATTCGAGCGCAAATGCCACAGCGGGAGCCGCCGTTGGGGTTGCCTGATTGTGTGCCATGGGTGGAGGGGATAAAGCACGAGATGCGGTGCATCAGCTCACCCCTCCTTTCCCCCTCAACTACCTGAAAGTAGTCCGAAATGGTCCTTCGATTTTAATGTCCTTGATTCCTTCGGGCATCATTCGCAGCCACTCGTTCCAGCTGTCAATGTCAATGTTCTCGTCGTTGAGCTTGATGGCCAAGTGTAGCTGCGGGCTGTTTTCGTAGGAGAAGCTGCTCCGCAGCGGGCTGCTTTGCTGAACCGGCGAGAGGAAGATCGAGGGGAGCCTCGAGTTTCCAGACATCATGGTGTGTAGCGGAGCAGGGAAGCTCACTACCATCTCTCTCTCTGGTGCCGGATCTCGGGCCATCTTGGGGTAGAGGGCCATGAGGATCGAGTGCAGCTCCACAACGGAGAGGGGCGTCTGGCGTGCGGCGCGTGTGCGAAGCTGCTCGGCGAGAGCCAGAGTAAACGCACAGCGGTCGAGAGCCGTCAGGTGGTCCTCTGACAGGGAGGCTGCAATAATCTCGAGCACACCCTGCTGCCGTACGATCCTGGCCGGGGGGTAATACGCGGCATCCATGATGATGAGGGTATCCGAGCACGCCTCTTCGAGGATTTGCTGTATGCCACTCCACCTAATTGTCGAGGCCCGTTCGGGGTCCTTGGAGCTATAAGACAGAAAGAGTCACAGTCAGCAGGAGAAGCCGCCATTGCGAATTACAAGCTCGCCGCAGATTGTCTCACCTTGCCAAAACCATGTCGCGGTTCCCATCCAGATAAGTATGGCCAATGTAGTAGACAATCTTCAAAACGTCGCGCTGATCGCGCTCCTCGGCAAAGTCGTTGAGTTTGCGCGACAGCCACCTCCACGAGCTTTTGCAGCCTTCCGAAGAGGAGGGAATGGTCTGAATGTGGAACGTATAGTGGTAGTACTTGTCAAAGACGTCAGCGAGCTCCCTGACGGCATTCTGAACCATCATCGCCTCGTCGTCGTCCTGCCAGAAGAGCAAGAGAGCCTGGACCGAGCTGTACCGGCCGCGAGTCGTGGCGGACAGCATGCGGGCGGCATTGGTTTGAATGTCGTTCTTGAGGCTCTCGATGCCCGGCAGGGACATGGACTTTTCCAGCCTGGGGCCAGTCGGCAGCGGGGTGCGGATGCGGGCTTCGCTAAGCGGCGGACGGCCGGGCTGATGATGATGTCCCGGCGCGGCACCGCCAGCAACAGTGGTGGTGGCATCAATCTCCATCTCCTGGGGGTCATGCGTGAACATGGGCTGGGCGGCGTTGAGGGGCGTTGCGGGACTGAGAGGCCGACCAGTAGCAGCAAGGGAGGGAGCAATGTCCTGGACGGCCGGGCTGTGCGACCTGTGGAACTTGCTAACCACGTCTTCCCAAGTCATGTTGTGATGGCTTGGGTGGCACTGCGCAGGGGGAGGAGCAAGATTGTGTCAGCCGAGCGATGCAGGTCGGAAACGAGGCAACCAACAAGGCCACCACCACACAGGGCGCAAGAGAAGGGAGTCACGACTTACGGCAACTCTCCTGCGGCGGCAGTCAACACAGGCTCCTAGCTTTCTGATCAGGGCGGCCCGCTCTCTGGACTGCTGAGATAGGGGGCCGGTACGTCTCCTGCTGGTTCGACGGCTGTTAGAGACGTCGGAGCCATCCTTGAGGGAGAAAATGGACTGGTGCAGGTTAGGGGAGGTGTCGGCACTGTACGATGTGTTGTTGGTCTCTGTAGAGGCCAGGGTAGCCGTGGTGGCCTGCGTTGAGATTGACGAGCCAGTGTCCTGCCTCATCGGAGGCGAAGCGATGGGGGCGTAGTGCGCCATGGACGGCGTGGCCGGCGGCGGCAGCTGCCTCTGCTGCAGGTCCTCGGGCCTCGGGGTATGGACGGGAGTGGGCGCCGACGCGGGCGCCGAGGGGGACAGCGAGAGACCCCCGACGGGGCCGGGGCCGCCCGGGCCCTGAGCCGGAGCCGACACCGGCATCGGGGCGGGCGAGGCCAGGCGGTGCAGCTGGTGGTGATGCGGCTGCGGCTGCTCCTGGGCGTGGTCGTGGAGGTGAAGGCCGGCCTGGGCTCCCAGCGGCGCCGGGCCCTGGGCCGAGGCGGGCGCGGGAGCGTCTATCAGGCTGTGGACGGAGTTCATGGCTGTAGAACGGGCGGACCGGCGCGGACGATCAAAATCCCATTATTGGCGGGGGGCGGGGCCCGGGCAAAAAAGGCGCGATCACGGTGAGGCGAGGTGAGGAAAAGGTGAGATGAGGGCGAGATGGTGAGAGTCTGAGCCAGCAGGACGGCGACGAGGCGGGGGTTTATGGACCGCCTCCCGCCGCGCAGATGCCCAGCAGCGATTCGCGCGGCCGCGAGCTGAGCTGGACAGCGAATGAGTCGGACGCTGCAGGATGCAGGCGACTTTTGGGCACTGGACGTTGGAGGTGGCGCGGGAGCTGGTGCGGCTTGCAGGCGATTAGTCTCGCAGAATCGACACGACTGGCGGAGGGGGGCCAAAGGGGCAGAGGGCTTGTATATTACCCACTACTCGAGCGTCCAAGACAGAGCGACGTGTGCTTATGGTGATGTGATGCGGACGGGGTGATGGCGGGAAGGGGAGGACACGGGTTGGTTCAGGTGGACGAGCGGTAGCAATACCACTGAAGCAGCAGCGGCAGCAGTAGCAGCAAGCAGGGCAAAGTCAGGTAAAGGCTACCTGATGGGTAACAGCCCGGCGACTCAGGAATTGCTCCCTTTACGTCCTTGGCCCGTTCCGCTTCCGCTCTGCCGTTGTCTCTTTGCGCGTACTCGTACTCTGGCTGTGACTGTACGTCTGACAACCCAAGGTACGGATAAGGTAGGGGAAGCTGTAAGGCAATGCAATGCGCAGGTGAGTGAGTGTGTGTATGTAGTGGCGAGGCGCGTAAAAAAAAAAGAGACCACTCAACCCCGCCAAAGAAAAATTCAAGGGGAATAAAAAAAACCGGTCGAAAAAAAAGGTAGTCGGGAGAGGGAAATAGAGGCGCAACGGTAAACGCGGGGTCTCGTCCAGGAGATAGTATAGGTAGATGCGGCCAACAACTGGCTCTGGCAGGGAAGAAAAGACGCCGGCCAGACGAGCGAGGAATTGCCAGTCTGCTCAGCGGCTGCGGCCCAAAACGCGGCCTGAGCTCCGCGCAAAGCAGTCGAGTGCGATTTATGTCGCGAGAGGCGCCACCAGGGTGCCAAGGCCTGCCCGAGTTTGCTGGGCACTTGTAAAGCTGGAACAGGGCCGAGGTTAGATGAAAAAGAGCTTCGGTCTGGGACACGATACCACAGGTATAGGTACCCACGGTGGACAAGGGTGGCATCCAGCCGTGGTGTGTATGAGTACTCGTAGTTGTACATAGAACAAACGCTCTCACGCCCAAGGATGCAGCCCGCGGTGGCAGGGGGTGACAACGTCGAGGACGCTGTGGTTGTACTTGGACTCGCAGCACAGGCTCGACTCCAAGGAGCACGATGAGCACACGCACAGAGGCTAATAGCAACGGCGACAAATGGCCTCCCGGAAGCATTTAACCAGACCCCTGCAGGACGCCCAGGGAGGGCCGTCACAGAGCCCCAGCGCCATGCCGACCACAGCGCTGAAGTGAACAAAGCGGGTTTGCTCGGGATCTAGCTCGAGGATCCCAGGTGGCGGGCA
The DNA here is from genome assembly GCA_020002365.1 of Trichoderma gracile. Taxonomy (NCBI): domain Eukaryota; kingdom Fungi; phylum Ascomycota; class Sordariomycetes; order Hypocreales; family Hypocreaceae; genus Trichoderma; species Trichoderma gracile. The sequence goes on from JAINEY010000008.1 coordinate 634,975, forward strand.
CGGAGGACCAAGCCTGTTTGAGGGCAAGGTCAAGGCTCAGGCCATCCAGGCCGCAGCCCACCACACCATCAGGCGAGCCAAGTTGAACGTCGTCAGAAGGCGGGAGGCATCATGGCACAGGGCGGGAAGGGCCTGTAGGGATGCATGTATGTACAAACATGGCGTGGACTGCATGTACAGTACTGTGCCGCAGTTGTAAGTAATGTCCCAGCACAGGCAAAGCAGACAAGAGGCCATCCAGGGCGGAGCCGGCCAGGGCACAGACGCGGAGCCTTCGACAGGCGGCATCGCGAATACGCTCGCTTATTACGGAGTCTCTGATGCGCAGGGCCACATTGAACCTACCCAGGTAGGGCTAAGGTCCAGAGGCCAGCAGAGGCTAGAGGGCAAGAGAGCGATGAGGCTTTTAGCACGCCACGAACGAGTGTCACGAAAGAGGAAGCTGGTAACAGATGGAGGTAAAGGGATGGATGGCCATGAGGGCTTTTGACAGGGCGTCGTGACAGGTGGACAGGCTGGCAGGCAGACAGAGAGAAGACACTGGTATCATGTATTGTGCTATCGTGTGTGAATCAGATGAAACCGTCGACAGGCACAGATACAGGTGGGTGGACAGCTGGACTGCAGCAGCGGGAAGGGAAAAGGAACAAAAGGAGAACAAGAGAGCATGGAGACAGGGACAAGGGAGATACGGGAGGTGTGCAATGCAAGTACGAGTACCTCTATCACAGACCGGAGAGAGAAGAGACAACAAGAACAAGGGGTCCTGACCGCGGCGCTATTGGAGCACTTTCACAAAGTACATACGAATTGCCTGCTTTGTACGCCACAAGCACGGAGCAAAAGCAGCGAAATGAAAGGGATTGCAAAAAGAAAAGAAACAAGTGTCACAGCGCAGGGAACAGCAAACATGCAAAGAGAGTCGGGCGGAAAAGGGCCCTGCAGATCAGGAGCCCAGCGGCTGGAGCTGCATCTGATCACACCGAAGACGAGGAAAAAATTTGTCGATGGATCGGATGGCAGCAGCGCTTGGACGCAAGCGAGAATCTGGGGGAAGGAGGGGAGGGCTAGCGAGGGCTAACGGGCAGCCGGTACCTACCAGGTACAAGGGGCCACGAGTAGTGGGTAAAAGAGCCCTGAGAAGCAGGCCATTGGGTGCAGACGGATGGATCCTTGGGGGTCCTTGGAGGGACTTGGGGGCACGCGGGAGGGGGCCATGGCGGAGTGCCGGCCACTGAGAGCCACCGACGCACAGGCCAGCGCAACTGTTCCGTGCATGTACCGGCCGCGTATTGCCTGTAGCCGTGGGATGCCGCTGCCATGAGGTAACTGACAGGCGGCAGGTACTATTAGCCATGGCTGGATTCGAGGCAATTGCTCTTTTGGCGTCTCTGGACCAGCTCCTTCCCGTTGCTGTAATTTCCCCCAAATCTGCCACACTGAAACAGACTTCGCTCAGAGGGAACAAAATAACCGGCTTCTTTTCCCTCACATCACCAGGCCCTTGACTCGATCGCGATGAGAGCGGAAGGGCAGAGCGGAAAGTTTGCTTTCTTCCAAGGTGCTCCAGGTCTCCAGCAGGGGCTCCTCCAACCCACCGCGGAACCGCTTCCTTCGCCGATAGTCCCTGCGGAGACTAACGCTTTCGCACCGGCCTTGTTAGCGATTCTGCAGTATGGAGCACGGAGGATGGGATGCCGACATCACATTAACGACTGCTGTGTACAGGTAGATGCAAGAGTATCTGCAAGGACTATACCGCCCAGCCTCTCTCTGGCGGCTTCGCCTTTCACGTTGCTACTTGGCCTCCTGGTATTACGAACTCTCAGACCGACATCCCACAAGAAGAAACGAAGACGCTGCGCATCGGTCCACCTCGGACAATATGCCAGCTTGGGTTCCTAAACTATGGGGGACAAGAAGCCTGCTGACCAAAGTGGTACAGTCAGGAAAAGAAAATGCTGTGGAATGGAGAAATAGGGGAGAAGAAAAAAAAGAAAAGAGCTCAATCGCACCAGGACTGGGGCGGCTGAAAGAGGTCAAGCACATCGCACAGCGTGCTACTGCGCGTGAAGCGCCTGCTCTCTGCTTGGATGCTCATGCATTGTCTCACAACCAATGCCCGGCTGATCTGGTTATTGTCCTTATCAACGCCCATTCCGTGACTAAATGCCGCTGGCATTGGTCCAAACAGGATGCTCGGCTGAAACCCTATACAGACACACTTGCACGGCTATGAAACCGCCTACCGGCCGACAATTCCGTACTTCATTACTTGTCCCGTGGCCATTCCGCCAGCGTCGAGCCAAGTCAGCAAAAGCCGTGGTTACAAGGACAGGATTCGCCAAACCACAACGTGAAAGCACGGAGTTACTAGGGCCAGAAGTCTCACCTGAGGTGGCCATACTTGGCACCCTGGCAATCTTGTCCCTCCCATGTGCCAGGAGTACTCCTGCCTCTTGCTCAACCTCCATCCGTACGCAGCATCAGCATGTCGGTTCCAATTCAGCTCAATATCGGCTCCCTCAGCTCTCCACCTTGGAATATGCAGCCTTGGAGCATTCAGGCTGCGCATCAGCTTCGGTCGGGCTCGTCTTCTCCACAGGGTGAGCCTCAGCGAGTAACGTTGCCGAAACGTCTGAGCCGTGTCTCCATATCAACTGTTCACCTATGATATACCTGACAGTCGTCGCCATATTGGGCCTCAATTCTCGAGCAGCAACTCGAGGGCTGTTATTCTCTGGTTGACTTGAATGGCAAACGACCCTTTCGCGAGCTACTGGCGCCACTGCATGGATGCCGTCTCAGCTTCAAGCCCTCCAACTGCAAGGTGCGTCGTTCAAACCACCGTGCATATCGGACGATGCTGCGGCTACCCCAGTGTCTTGGGTACTGATGACGCCAAGGCATCGTCAACGCGCCTCTCTTCTGCCGTCGATGGTACGTCCGAGACTTGACCGGCGGCACGGCTCGCCCCTAAAGGCGCTGTCAGTGCAAACACTCGCGCCACTGTCCTTCCCCCTTGGCCTTGGTCCAATCCGTCTCGGCGGCAACCCACCCCCCAATGGCTTCGCATCGAGCCAATCCCTGGCCAAATCGAGCGCCCTGCGAAACTCCCACCGCACCTTCAAGTGCTGCCATTGAATCTCAACAACGCCCTCCGGGTGTATGTGTTGTTGGCGCGATAGAAGCAGTCAGAAGGGCGTATCAAGATGTCTGCCATCAACGCCGCAGATGCTCTTCTTTATAGCATGGGAAGCGCATCTCATCACCAAACGCTGAGTCTCGTCACTCTGGTGCTCAACCGTGCTCGCTTGACGCACAAGGCATCAAACACAGCCGGGGTTGCAGCTCAATGGCAACAGCAAGTACTGTACATACATGTATTGACTCGGTTTGCCGCAGAGTCTGTTGGTTTCGCCTAGCGTCTCCCTGTTAATCCCTCCTATGACCCTGGTTGCAGCCGCCTTGCATGGAAAAAGAAAGGGCCATTCATTGTTTGCTAGGAAAATGGTGCGAGCTGCAGTATTACCACCACCAGCCTCCTTGGAAGCCAACCTCCACCGAGGAGACAACGGCCATGATAACAGCATGCCACCACATGCCGCTGTCGCAAGCGCCCATCCCTGTCGCAGTCCACTTCCCAAAACGCTTCTCTGCATGAAAGGGGCGGCAATTCCTCTTTTCATCATATGCCTCTGCCATCCAACCGCTTCTGCATGCACGTGGCAACCCGAGCCACTCTTGCATCTGCCACAACATGAATGTACCACTGGGACAATGGAGAGAGGGGAAAGCAGAGAACCTGGCTCGTCACGCGGTGGTTATGGAGAAGCACCGAGGTATGTACGTGCCAGCAGTAGTCAGAAAAATTGTGGTCTCCCGTCATGCAGCCCATATATTACCAGACAGCAACGAGAGGAGATCTGCTGTTTTGACGAAGGCCAATAATCACGCACTGTCGTCTGGAGACGTATGTGCAGTACAGACGGAGTAACGACTCGAGTTTAAGCCCAACTGGATCGGCGTGCTCCGTCCATGCGGTGAGGATCCATGCTGGGTATCACCTTTGCTTTCTAGTATGTCACAGTAAGAAGCGCTGCTTGCTGCTGTGCAACTGTATGTGACAGATGCATTCCGACCTACTCTAGGGGCTGGTCGTTGAAGTCCCATCAACCCATCCTATACCGGCATCCAGAAGAAAAAGAAGAAAAGAAAGGGAAATCGTATACTGCTACTATGCAAAGATTTGGCAGGTCTTGTAAATACCTGAGTGAGATATATACTGGTGTAGATGCTCGTCTTCGTCTCGCCTTCCATCTACCTCTCCCCGCCTTGTTGATGCCGAGTCCAGGCGTCGCTCTGGAACGCCCCCTTGTCATCCCTGCGCAAACCAAGTTCGTCCCTCTTGTCGTCAATGAGGCGCCCCCATTCGAGCAGCAGCCGGAAGAGATAAATCTCCATGTCCTTGTCCCGGAGCGCCTGGGCGGCCCATTTCTGCCCCTGCTGGACGATCCACTCGGCGTCGGCCGTCCTGCCCTGCATCGCCGTGTCCCTGCCGTTGACCTTGGGCCGGTCGACCGTCCCCGAGAAGTAGGCAAACGTCGTGTGCAGCGCCTGGAGGCGCGGGTCGACGGGGACAAAGTGCAGCCACGGCATGAGCCGCTCGGTGTACCACGTGCGGAAGATGGTCGACACGAGCGGCACGCTGTTGGAGCGCAGGGTGCGGAGCAGCTGCTGCTGCGGCGGGCCGTCGTCGTCGTCCATGAGGAGCACGTAGCGGTACTCGAGCGGCTCGACGGCCTCGTCGCGGAGCCCGTACGCCTTCTGGACGAGGCTGCAGCCGTCGCCGGCGGCGCACGGCGTCGAGTTGGTCACGCCCACGCTAAAGGGCACCACGGCGTTGGCCTCGACGGCCGAGACCACCTCGTAGCCAAACGTGTCGCGGTCGCCGGGCGTGGGGAGCACCATGACGACGTCGTCGCGCGCGTACGGCGCGCTGGCGAGGTGCAGCAGGCGATACTTGTGACTCCCGCGCAGGGCCTGACTATTGGGCGCGTGTTCCCCCACGACCCCTCTCCAGACCAGACTATCGTATCTTCGTGTAAACTGCCACTTGATGTCGGGCTGCTCCAGCCTCGTCCTGGGCAGCGGTATCACAATGTCGCCGAACTCGTCCGTCTTGGACGCCCCGAACAGGGGGGCCAGGTGCCGGAGCGGCGCCCGCGGCGGGTCCGTGAGCGAGAAGCCGTGCAGCAGCCGCAGGTCTGGCTGGGCGCAGGTGTCGAGCGACTGCTGCCATTTTGCGAGGAGTTGGCCGTACGTGTGATCCTTGGCGCACGACCAACAGAATTCCATAAAGTTCCAGTGAGGCCTCGTCCGACTCCGCGACAGGGGGGAGCAGGCGTCGACCATCATCCGACGCAAATCACTAGCCGATATTCCTGGCGTTGAGACACCAGGAGGAGAAATAGGGGCAGCGGCAGCAGCGGGAGCAGACAATGGGGTGCTGGGCTCGGCGATCGTTTCCTTCTCGTGCTCCGCAGGCGCAGTGGTGCTGCCGTTCCCGTTGTTGTTATTGCCGCTGCCTGCCTCGTCTGTCGAGCGCCGAGTCAATAGGTCAGCCACGGAGCTGAGCTGGGCAGCCCTGCTCTTGGTGTTCGCCTCCTCCCATGACGGTAACACGCGGGGCGCCGGGAAGAGGTTGATGGGGAGGACCATGTCAGGGAGGTGCTGCGAGAACTTGGCAATCATGTTAACCAGCTCGTCCAGGTCCTTGTTGTCGTCCGCGCGTCCCGTGTCCTTGCGGGAGACCTTGCCATCCTTGACAGCGATGGTGGCCACGTCCGGCATCGCCGCCATCTCATCCGCCCTCTTGCGCAGCACAGAGGGAGCGACGTTCCAATAGGGGCCCAGGTCTCGGTCAATTTGCTGGAATTCGTCAATCATTACCGAGTCATCCGCGGCGTACTTGTACCATGCGTCGAAGTTGGGGGGCGGCAGCCTCCCGTTGTGTCGCTCCTGGTAGACGGTGACAGCCGTCGAGAGCGTCGCACTGACGCTGACTAGTGCCTTCCAGCGGTCGTGCTCGACGTGGGCCGTGTAGACGAGATTATTGGCAGGGTGTATGCCGTTGCGGAAGATTTCGGGCTTCTTTACGAAAATAAAGATGGTTGTAGCCAAGAGGAGGGATAAGAGGAGGAACACAAACAGGATCCGACGGATGAAGAGGACGGAGCGGAGGTCGTGAACGTAGAGAAAGACGATGGCGCCGGCAACGATCATCCACAGCGGCCCCAGCGCAGCAAGTCGTGACAAGTGTAGCCAGTCACCATATTGGAAGATTTTGTCGCAAGCGCTCCAAATGCCTACCAAAAACGTCAGGGTGCTGATGGGGGTGATGGTCGACGTCTCGCATATCCAAAACATTGATGAAATGAGTAGAGACGCGAAGGCAAAGCTGTCCACGAGGGCGTCAAACCCGTAAAGGGAGCCGACGGAGACTCTCACTCCACGGCTACCCCTGAAGATGGTGTTGACAACCCATACAAGTCCCACCGAGGCGGACGACAGCAGCAGCACCGTGCTAAGGACGCGCAGTCGCAGCTTGATGGTCCTCGCCCAGGCAAGCAGCCGCCACAGCAAGATGATGATGGCAGCGTCAAGCACAATTCCAAACAGCTGCAGAGAGACAGTCTTGAAGCGGCTGTCAATGAGGTGGAAGCAGAAGTAAGTCGACCTCCGAATGTTGGAGAGGGAGAGGTACGTCCCCAGGGAGAAGACAAAGGCGCTGACGACGGTGTTGAACATGACGACGCGGGGGCCGCTGAACCAGTCGTAGATGTCGTCGAAGATGCTGCGCCAGGGGTCATCGTCGTCTTCGGAGACGGGGAAGCCCCATCTGCGGCGCGTTTGGAATATTTCGTATGCAATGAGAAATATGCACAAAAAGGCCTGTCAATGGATAAGGTAGCGTCTGTTAGCATTGGATCTCTTCATCCCATGTCTCTCTCATCATCGATCTCGACTTTCTACTCGATCCCCATCCCCATCCTCATCCTCATCCTCGTCCTCTCTTGCTTCAGTGACGTCACCTTACCTCGAGCCCAGGGGTAGCACACTGTTGCTGCTTATTCACCAGATGAAACACTTCCAGTCGAAGCACAATGATAAACACCAGGGCCGGAATCGACCATCTCCGGGGCCGCTTGGGAAGGTGAGCGCTGGATCCCTTGAGCAGCGCGTCATCCGAGGCAACGCCCAGTATTGACTCCTCGGCGGAAACGAAGCGGCCATCCGCCCCGGGTATGAACTTTGCTGCAGCACTGATGCCATAGCAGATGAGGCCCGACAAGAGCAACACCAATAAGGATGATAGCCGGGGGCGTTCTTGGGGGTGGCGGCGGCAGAGGCTGATGTTAGCTGATGTGGTGGTGAGTGTTGGACGCGGGAATGCACATGCCGGTTAATGAGTGGCGCTCCAACGAGTGAGAGATGTAGACAAACGACAAAACGCTGCTACAGGACTCGTCAGCAACCCTCAAACCCCAGTTTCACAGCAATCAGGTCGAGAAGAGAGGAAGAGAGGGTCTATACCATACCAAAGAGCAGACACATGCACAGCCCGGGCCATGGCTGAAGATTGCACGGCGAGAGACCCTTTAGGCGCCTGTTGCGCGGTCTGTGCAAAAGCACCTCTTAGCCTCGAGCAGTGCAGCAGAAGGAAGCTCTCATTCTGCTCCAGCCAATTGAAGTCGGAACTGGGAGACTGAACTGAGTATCAATGACGATGCCAGCTGGTACCTCTGTCTCTTGCGTTGTCGTGTGCTTCTTCTCTCTATCGGCGGTTCCATTTCCTCATCGCCTCAAATCTCACCTTTTTGGGGCCTTGTTTCAGGGGGCCATGCTGGCGTGGCGCTTACATAAGGTAGGATGGGACCATTTCCGCACGTCTCCGCCAAAAGATGATCCTATCAATAATACGAGGCCGTACCTACTAGTCAGCAACTTGACAGCATGTGAACGGCACAACTCCAAGCAATGCTCCGTCCTCGCACTCTTCCAGCACCACCACCAGCCTCGCCTTCCCCGCAATGGCAGGCCTCAGCGATGCGCCCTTCATCGAGGCCCTCGCCGTGCCCGCCGTCTGCGCCCTGATCGTCTTCCTCAGCTACTTCAGCCAGTACATCTTCCACGCCGACCCGGACCTCCTCCCCGGCCCGCCCTCCCGCAACGAGACGCTCGTCTTCAACACCCTCCTCCTCTGCCTCTGGATCAGCTACTTCCGCGCCGTGACCGTCGACCCGGGCCGCTACGTCTTCGACGACCAAGTCCTCGACGCCTCCGACAGCAGCCGCTGGTGCAAAAAGTGCCAGGCGCCGAAACCTCCTCGCGCGCACCACTGCCGGCACTGCGGGCGCTGCATCCCCAAGATGGACCACCACTGCCCCTGGACGCGCAACTGCGTCTCCATGACCACGTTCCCGCACTTTTTGCGCTTCCTCGTCTTCGCCAACCTCTCCCTCTGGGCGCTCGGCTGCCTCCTGTGGCAGCGCGTCCTCGCCCTCTGGCACACGCGCCACATGCCCTCCCACCTGGGGCCCTCGCTCTTCAGCCTCGTCGGCTTGTCCGCCACGGCGCTCACCTGGTCCGTCACCAGCCTCCTCCTCGGCCTGATGCTCTTCAGCACCCTCAAGGGCTGGGCTCTTAACCGCACGTCCATCGAGGAGCTCGAGCTCGACCGCCACGAGGCGAATTTCCGCGGCGGCGGCGCCCGCGATTGGTGGGACCTCACGGGGCCGGACGGTGAGAGGCTGCAGCTCGAGCACGTCGAGTTCCCCTACGACGTGGGCTTCTTCGCAAACATGGCGCAGGCCATGGGCACGGCCAACGTGCTCCTGTGGCTCTTCCCGCTGGCGGGCAATCCGCGCGTGAGCAAGACCCGGACCGGGCCCGGGTGGACGTGGGAGGAGAACGGCTTCAACCGCAGGGAGGGCATGTGGCCGCCCCTCAACCCGGAGAAGCTACGCCTCTCGAAGCGGGAAATGGGCGTCTCGCGGCGCAACTACGAGATGGAGCTTGAGGACTACGGGCTGAGCGCGGAGGAGCAGGTCGAGGCGTTCAGGAGGCGCCAGGAACAAGACTTTCGGCGGAGGAGGAGGAACTTGATGGCGGAGCTGGAAGAGGTGGATGCCTATGACCAGGCGGATCGCGGCAGTGATGAGGAGGGCTCGCTGTTTGGGTGGACCCATGCGGATGGCGATAGTCTGGCGGATTACGGCGTGGATGAGGATGCGGAGAAGGACGAGGAGGACGTTCCCCTTGCGGAACTGCTGCGGCGGAGGAACTGGACGAACATCTATGTCGATGAATGATCAACTAGCTCCGGAATTGCCATGGTGAGGCAATGGCGTATGAGCAAGCATATGGGTAAACGGCGTACTTGGTATAAAGTAGGTAGATGGCATTGTAGGTACTATACCTAGGTATATAACGAAACTTTATTTTTCTAAAACAGCAATTTTCAAACATGTATAGATATATCAGAAGCATTTCCCAGACCCCCATGGCTCATTCACAAGGTCCGGTGCCCTTCTCCCTCCCCCCCTTTTCTCATACCTAGTGAAAACCACCCACACGCTTTCCGAGATCTATAGGTACTTCAAGAAAAAGATAAAGGACCGTAGCGGAAAAGAAATAAACGCACACTATGGTTGCCCATGGTTATCGTACACGTTCTGTGTACTATACAGCAAATTCTGCCACAAGACTTTTTGAGAACAAGATGAGGTGGTCCTTTCCAGTCATTGAGGCACAAGGCTGGAGTGAGGAAGCAAAAGAGGATGAGGCAAGATGAGAAGCAAAGAGAAAGACTGTATAATGCGTCATAAAGCGGCATCGATATTTGTGGGGTATTTACCAGTCGTCAGTCTCGTCGTCCCTCTTTTGGTTCATGGCGTTCTTGCGCGCCAGCAGAGCATCTGCCAAGCTGCCTCCCAGACTGGGCGTCGGCGTGCTACTACGGCTATCGCCGCCCGTGCCGTTGAGGCTCATGCCAGAGTCCCTCTGCGCCAGGTCGACGGGCTTGCGTGCACCGGGGACGGGCCGCTTCGTCGGCGGCACAGGTTTCGCCTTGGCCGAGGGCGGTGCTGGGGGTGCTCGAGGAGCGGGCGCCGCCTGCTCTTCAACATAGGCTGCCGGCACCCAAGCCTGTCCTTGAGAATTCTTGGCTAGCCACCAGCCTGTGATATTGTTAGTTGAGGGCATGACCAGTCTGGGAGTGAATGATACGCACCATTGTTCTCCTTCTGGATAATCTCGAGCATGTCTCCCGCCTTAATGGTCAGTTCGTTCTCCTTCTGGCCGGCGAAATCATATAACACCTTGGCCATGATCTTGGGCTTAGCAGCAGGAGGGGCAGGAGGGGCGGGTGGAGGGGGCGGCGCTCGAGCGCTGCCCGACTGGTTTCTGGCGTGGCTGTTGTTGACCGGCTTGTTGGCATTTCCGACGACGGGGATCTGATGCGTCGACGAGCTCAGTGTGCTTGTGCTTGCCGACGGGCCCGTGTTAGATGATGATGCCGATACTATGCTACCAAGAGCGGCGGGCGGTGGAGGAACGCTCCTGGCACCAGTACCCGTTGGTCTCGGCTGAGTGTTGCGGGTAGCGGTGATCCTAGACGGCCTGCCTCCTGGACCACCGGGCTTGATGAGCTTGCCTCTGGTGATGGGGCGCGGCGGCACGGGCTTGGCCTTGGGCATCGGCTTCGACACCGAATTCGGAGGCTCTCCTGGCTGCGTGTGGATCGCACCGCTCTTGTAGTAGTCAGCCCGCTGCTGCGAGTCCTTGAGAACCTTGACCTGCTGCATCTTGCCCGGCTTCTTTGCGTATTCAATCGTCTCGCCGATCTTGAGGTTGAAGCCTCCCGGCATGGCACGCTGCATCTGGGTGAACATTTCCGTCTTGAACACGCAGTTCATCAGCGGGTCTGCTTCCTGGGGCGATCCGATACCCAATGAGAACCAGTCATCCTGCGCTGTGGAAGTGCCGATAAACTTGATGGAACCCAGAGGAATTGCCTTTTCCACCTGGATCTGTGGCTGGCCGTTGATGAGAAGCTGGGCGATGATGTAGAATTTGGAATTGGTCACGACAATGATGCGAGGGCTCGGCTTGCTGGATCGACCAAACTTGGCTTCGAGAATCTCGCCACGACACGAGAAGATGGCACGCTCGTTGGAACCCAGATTGGCTGCCTGCCGCAGAGGAGCCCCCGGTCCGTTCGTGGCGTTGATGCCGAGATAGTCTCCCAAGAACCTTCGCGAGCCAAGAAGACTCATACGCCGCCTCTCTTTTCGTCCCTGGAGAACCTTGTGCCCCTGGTCACGGAGCTGCAAGTACTCTGCACCGGTACGCTTCTTTCGCCAGAAGCGCTGAATTCTCGTGGCCGACTCGGCTCGGTAGGCAAGGTAGGCTCGCCACATGCGCTGAATGCGAGTGGCCATGTTGTGCCAGTATCGATCTCTCATGTGCTCCAGGGCAAAGAGCGTCTCCGGGGACTTGATGAAGGCCTTTGTCACACCCATCTGCCACTCTTCTTTGGGAATGCTCGTGTCCTTGAGAATCTGCTTGACGGCATCCTCGTACGACCCTTGCCAGGTGTATTCACCGGCGTAGGAAGTGGCGGGCGACAGCAAGAAGAAGCGGTCGACAAACTTATCAAAGGCTTGTCGGTAAGCAAATCCAGCTCTTCGAATGCGAACGTTCTCCTGCAGACCGAGGTACTTGATCTGATGCAGGACATTGGGTGAGTTGTACTCGGTGGGCGACTTGTTCTCGTTGGGCTTGATCGTTCGAATGTACGACGGCTGGCACTTCATGAGCGTATCAACCAAGAGGTTTGCAGATGTGCGAATACGGTCTCCAGCAGATGGCGGCTGCTTGCGGTTGTCCTGGTCGACCTCGTTGGGGAACAGCGTGTGGATGAATGCGTTGCCGCTGCTCTGGAACAGGTTCAACAATCCCTTCAGCAGCTGATCCTTGTTCTTATCCGTGATACCGTCGACGGTGTAGGTGACATCACCCGCGTAGTGCTTGATGATGAAGCTGCCTTGTCGGGGAATCAGATGGGCGTGTGACATGCCGTTGATGCTCTGCATAAAGGTTCGGTCACAGGCGGCGGGATCTGCGTGGGCCGTCTTGGTCGCATCCTTCATGGCGGAGAAGATGCCGGGCGGGCGGATCTGCTCAATCAGGTCGCACACGACCTTGTTGTCAAAGTACTTGATGGGCGTCCACTGGATCTTTTCTCGCGCGTATTCCTCCTGCTCGGCCTTGAGGGTGAGCTGGATGAAGATCTGCTGCAGCTTCTCGTTGACGTAGTTGATGCACAGCTGTTCGAAGCTGTTGTTCTCGAAGATTTCGAATCCGTAGATATCCAGAATGCCGATGGTGTTGGACGTGGCCTGCCGTGACTTGAGAGAGATGTTGATGCGCTCGACGATCCAGTCGAACAAGTTGCTGTAAATGGCCTTGGCCAGCGCGTCCCGGGTTGCCATTGCCTGGGCGGGATTGGCCGGGGACTCAATGACCTCTCCGTTTCGAGGCGTAAGGATACGGATGGTGATGCCCTTGATCACCTCTTCGGGGGTGCACTGCAGCAAATACGCCACAAAGTCCACCACAGACTTGTCGACGACCTCGGCGTATCCGCTCTGGTCCTCCTGGAATCGAATGTTGCCGATCCACAGAATGGCGGCCAGCATGCGGAAGATCTCGTCTTGCTCCCCCTGGCTCAGCCCGATGATCTTCATGGCATTGAGCGTATCCTGGAACTCGGCGACATCGTCAATGCCGTCGACGTCGAAACACTTGGATCGGCTGGTGTAGAGGTAGGTCTCGGGCTTCTGGATGCCAAACATCTCGCGGTACTGGCTCGGGGCCGCTTTTGTAAACTGGTAGAAGATGTGGAAGTTGCGCTCGTTTGTGATCTGGCCGACGACTCGCGTCTTCTCGAGGAGGTAGTTTGTGATGTCGGCTCCGACGGGCTCGCCAGTGGCGTTGAAGTAGAGCTGGAGGTATTTCCCGAACCGCGACGAGTTGTTGTTGCGCAGCGTCTTGGCGTTTCCGAACGACTCGAGCAGCGGGTTGGTTGCCAGCACCATCTCCTTGATCTTCTTGATGTCGCCCGACTGCTCACCAGACACACTCGCTATGTACTGCATGATGCGCTTGGCGGCCTCGGTCTTGCCGGCTCCCGACTCGCCCGAGATGATGACGCACTGGTTGTCGTTGTACGCCTTCATGTTGTAGTATGCGCTCTCGGCGATGGCAAAGACGTGCGGCGGCATTTCCAGACGGTTCTTGCCCTTGTAGCTGTCGAGGACCTGGTCGGTGTAGATGCCCAGGTCCCGGAAGGGATTGACCGAGACCAGCACATGGCCGATGTATGTGTAGATTTCAGCGCCCTCGAAGCGCTTCTTGAGGTTTTCGTTGATGGCCTCGTTGGAGACCTTGCTGAGCAGGGTCAAGTCTGACACACCGATCTCCTTTTTCTTAGTCACCTCGTACGTCGCCTTCTTGGGCTTTTCGCTGCTGCCGCCGCCCGCCGCCTGGGCGCCCCGGGCGGCTTTGTCCTGGGACGCCTTGAAATACCCTAGAGGATTGGACACGGGCGCCTGTCAGTATGATGCCGCAGCGGTTGGTGGTGGAGGGGCTGCGATGGGGGGTGGAGCGGGAGTTTGAGTGCGTACCATGGTGGATGATGGAGAGACGGCACAGCAAAGGGGGGGGTCTTGAACGAGAGGGGGAGAAGGAAGAAAGAAGAGGAAAAAGAAGAAAGAAAAGGAAAGAGAGAAGAAGGGTAGAGAGGCGGATTATTCGAGCATCAGACGCCTTGTGTTCTGTGCCGGGAGTTGACGAGATGAGAATCGTCGGGTGTTGAGCGAGGGGAGCGAATGCGTTGGTCGACCCAGAAGTGCGACGACGATGAATGTGGCTTGTCGAGATTCGCGGCCGAATGATGCGGTGCCTGACGAGTGACGTTTGGCGCCGCTGGCCGACCTTTTTCCGTGGCTGGTGGGTTCTAGCGCGCTGATGAGTTTTTGATTCCTGATGGCACAGCCACACAACTGCTGACAAGTGCTGTACAAAGTCCCTCAGGGATGAAATGGGCGGGCAATTCCAGTTGTTTGCTTGCTGTCCTGGCAAAAACCCACGACGCTGCAAATCTCGGTACCCGTGTGTGTAATTTATGTGCAGCAAGAAGAAAACGGCCCCGGTTCTCTGGTGATTGCTGCTTATTCTTGCTTTCTTATTGATACGACGAGCCCATGCAGCGTCGCTCCGGCGCCTCCGTAGCCTCGCATCATCGCGCATATTACCTCTGGGAATACGCACTTTCTTCAGGCTACCATTTAACAGAGACAAAGGATGCTCACTCCCTCCTCGCACAAGAGAAACGGATGCCTGCGGGTACCGAGATGATTCATTGCTCCGGTTCTCTTCCCGGTCTCTGCCCTTCCGAGCTCCGGACCCGTGGATCGTCAGTATGGCACTACCGACCGGGCCTCTTGAGCCGTCGCAGGCCAAGGAGAGAGTGCAGAGAGAAGCAAAAACTATGGATATTCAGGCTTCACCAGATGCCTTCGTCAACGCTCCGCTGGCGGTGGAGTCGCTCCCTATCCAGCGCGTCCACTGCTCTGCTGCCAAGTGCACCGCGCCATTTGATTTGCTCTCGCCACCGGATCTTGCATGTGTCCTGACGATCGCCTCCTGGCCGGTGACGATACGCGGGACCGAGGTGAACAGAGGGGGTTTGTGTCCTTGGGCCTGAACTCCGTGCCAGCGCAATTGTCGACTCAATTGCGAACCTGAGTCCACATACGGCCTTTGACCGAGCATTGTGCTTGCTAGTAGGTGTTGTGATGTTTGAGATACACGTGCATTGAGGTTCTTTTGTCAGGTAATCCAGATGAGTGCACATCTAGATGCGATACTCGGTCAAACATGCTTAACAGCCTCCCCCGTCCCAAATCGTCCACATCCACAGCCCAAGCCATGTCCTGTTCCGCCCTCCCTCCACGCAAGCCACTCGCGTGGCCACTCGCAATTGGCGCCAGCCTCTCTGAGACACCCGCTGCTGTCCTTCGCCTAAGGTAGCAGAACGGCGTCTCGTAACTGAAACGAAACATCGGCGCAACAGAGTCGGGACCCCTTAATTGGGGACGGGACGCATAAACTCATGCCGCCTCATGTACTGACATCTCATGTCCTCTTCAATGCCTCCTTTCTAAAGGCAATACTTCGCAAACAGACTCGCTCGTAGAACTGCAGTATAGTATCCTGATCAATGGCATTACCTGGGTATCCCCAGACAATTTCCCAGTGTCTGAAGTCGTGTCCCGCCACCACCATCCCCTTGCCCCCCCCAGCCCATGACCTTCAAACCACGTCCGTCTGGCATCTCAGCGTGACCCCATCACCAGCACCTCCGTTAATTCAACCACATCCCTGCCCTCCCCCTTCATCCTCAGCGCAACAGCACCAGCACCAGCCGCCATTTGGCAGTCTAGAAACCACCTGAGGAAAAGAAAAGCACAAGTTGCGGGGTAGAGAAAATAGCGCTCCCGCAATGCCCAATTATCCACACATGGCCAGGTCACCGTACAGTAATACCGTCCCAATCTAGTGCCGAAAACGTACGAGTCGTTGCGGTGTGGGCTCGCTATGCCTTCATCTGAAAGAGGAGGGATTCGGTGTTTAAAAAGCCAGCGTTACATCCCCCTCCCTTTTTCCATTCCCGCTTTCCGAGTCATTACAGCAACCAACGTGCTTCTATTCTTCATCCTCATATAACAAGTTCTTCTTCTCCGTCTTCCATCTGACAACTTTTCTTTTACCACTCCATTTTCTTAGCCTCAACTGCCCAAAAAAGACCCCACCCCCACACGATAGACTCGAGGGAGACCTTCTAGCAAAGCACCTGACGTCATCTACCAGAGCTTCGTTGGGCTCTTCAAAGGCTCGGATCCAATTCCAGTCTCGCCACACATTCTCGCAACCTGCACCTCTTCATTGTCTGAAAAACAACAAGAGAAGCATCGATCCATCAGAAGAAAAACATCCTCGACGACACAATTCAAAATGGCCGACACCACGGAAACCCAAGTCCCCCCCGTCGACGAGACGACCATTGCCTCCGTCAAGGCCAACTCTGCCCGCAAGAACTCGCTGTCCAACTACCTCAAGCACCGCCCCGAACGCTCCGAGCTGGTAGAGAGTACGTTCTCACGATGTCCGACTTGTTTCTCTCCATCGCTCCGTTCATGTGCTGCGGAAATGCTTTAATTGCAGGCCCTGTGGGCGGAGCGTGGATTACATACTTTTGCGTTCTTGGTAGGATTCACAGTGCTGACCGATATTTTGCAGAGAACATCCTCCCTGATTCCACAGCCGCACCCGGCCTCCTCGCCCAGCAGAAAGAGGTAAGCATCTCAGCCAACCAAATCCTGAATATATATCGCAAGAGACGCTCATTCGCAACCTTATTTCCTTATTTTTCTTCATCCGCAAATGTCCAGGAGGAGCCAGAAAGAAAGCAGTAAAGAAGGGTGCTAACGGTTTTTGAATCTCAAAAGCTCCAAAAGCACATGCTCGAAGACAAGCTCAACGACAAAATCTCCCACCGCCCCTCCCCGGACGCCCTCCTCAAGGAAGGCGTCCTGCATGAAGACCCGCGCTCGCCCGAGGAAAAGTACGAGGAGGCCATTGAGGAGGAGTACGCCAAGCGGGAGGGCGGCGCTTGAGTCAAGACGAAGCCCTACGTTAGAACACAAATGCAGTGGGATGCACACTGTCAAGGAAATGCGGCTTCAATTCTTTCTTGAACAGCTGGACAGTATGATGTTGTTGAAGGTGAAAGAGATGGGGAATATGATGATTTGTTTGCGAGCCTGGAATTATTTATTGAGGAGTCCTTGCGAGGACCTTGTGAAAAACAGAAAAGGGTTGCCTCCCGAGGTTCGGATCTCGATTCCTGTCCCAACCTCAGGCTCACTGCTGAACCCCAATAAAAAAAAGAAGAGATATTTGAATGAAAACTAAGTCTGAATAAACGAGAAATATCCGAGTTCGCTGTCTTTCAATTGTAACAGAAACATATTCCACCACGCATTCGTAGGTAACTTGTGCAGTAATAAAAAGCAACGCAACGGCTCAGGGTAAGGAAGTAAAGTGGGAAGTCCCGTCGTCAATGCTGCCAAAAATAGAATGCCCCCAAGTCTATGTATGTTGCAACCAAAGGCTGCCTCCTGGCCGATCTCGTTCCTGCGTTAGTTTAGCTGATACGCTGTGAGACATCCATCGCGCTCTTATTATCCAAGACATACAAATGCACGTAATCCTTACAACATGAGTAATTGTATCAAAAGAAGGGAAACAGGTAAATAAGGCTGACGACATTTGACTTTAGAATGATTGAGAATAGGAAAGATAAGATTCTTGCACTGAAAGGATGGATGGATGGAGGGACGGATGGATGTTTCGTTTCACGCACAGCACAGCGCACGCAAGATATAAATAGAGCAAGACGAACACCAAGATGGGAAGCTCAATGATTAAAGATAAACTTGCATTCGAATTCAATAACGCCACCTGCAATCCTTCGCTTACTTAGTCTCTATGCCTCCCGTAGGTAGGTAGTTGTGTTTCCCAGATGATAAGTCATAGTAATCCCATGCCCAGCCATGTCTTTCCAACATCCATGCCCGTGCCCAATGTCGCCGTTTCCCCCAGTATCGTACAGCCAAGATATGAAAAGAAGAAAATAATCGCGATCAAAAAAAAAAAAAAAACGCCAACGCCCATGCAGTTTGGTTTGTGTGACTAGCCATGACAGGCCAAGCCATGTGTTGGTGTAACCATGCATGGCAGTCATCTTCACCAGGCCTCCCGATTGCGGGATGGGCCCCAGTACCTTTTATGTGATTGTGAAATCGTGTAGATGTATGTAGTAAGACAATAAACCCCCGGAGCGTGAGAGGCTCTGAAGGAGAGAAGAAGAAGAAGTAGAAGTAGAAGAGGCAGCCAAGGCTGTAACTAAGAAGGTTGCGACGATGGCAGAGGCATCACTGGTATATGCCGCCATAGCGAGGAGAAGGGGAGTCCTTCTCAAAGCCCTTCATGTTGTGGTTGATGACGACAGTCTTGCCGGACCGAGTTACTTGGGCAACATGTCCTGCTACAGGCCTCGTTAGCATGGTGCCTCTGGAAAGACATGTTGGGTCCATGAGCATACCAGCATCGTACTCGCGGCGGTTTGAAACAGAGTGGGAGTCGGATGATCCATAGGAGGCAGAGGAGCTGGGGCGGCTGGGGGAGCTGGCAGAGCTGCCCTGGTGGACGTAGACGCTGCTTCGAGAAGACATTGTCACGGTTGTTGGTCTGTCTTTAAAAATGTATGTCTGTGTCTGTCTGTCTGTTGGTGGTTTGTTGGCTTGTTGGTTGGCTGACTCTGTTGGCAGAGGAGAGTTGTCTGTATAAGAGTGATAGCCAGGCAAGGATATATAAGAGTGGTAGAGGAGCACAGTTGTAGTTGATTGTCAACAACAGTTAATAATGCTTTGTTTCAAGTAGTCTTGATGAGAATGGTGAGGATGATGGGAAATGCTTCCTGAGGATAGCAGGGCATGGGCAGCAATTTGTAGTTTTCCAGACACAGCACTGCCGTCATGGAAAGAGAAGCACGTTCACATTTTGAGACAGCACACCAGCAGGCAGAGGAACGGACGGCCAGAATAGGACAAGTCGATAGGGAGGCAGCAGCAGCAGAGCAGCAGCAACCGCAGTGGGTGCTAAGGTCTGACACAAAGAGACAACTCGTGAGTCAGGCCCCGACTTTGACGGAAACGCGCCTTGGAAGCGATCTGCCGGAGGGCCCCCAAGCCTCCAGACACCCAGGACAAGGGAGCGAGGACAGGGCAGGGGCCGCCAATCGCCCGTGATTGGACCACGCGGCTGGCGGGCTCTCTCTCTCTCGCTCTCCTTCGGACGAAGCAAGCCTTGCAAGCATCGTCAGAACCCAAAAAAAGGGCTCTGAGCGAGGGTCTCTCGTCGTTGTTTGGCACTAGGAAAGATAGAGAGAGACGGACAAGGTGGCGAAAAAGGGCCTGAGCGGCCTCATGATTGCGAGCAGGGGGTGTGGCTAGGCAGGGCCCTTGGAGCATGAGCCGGGGGGGTGTTCGCTGTTGAGCTTTTGGTGCAATCCGAGGAGAGCATGGCCACAGCCGTGAAGCAGCGACGGCCGGGGGACGGCAGCGGCAGTGGGGAGGGGAGACGAAAGATTGCACGGCTGCGCGCGTCTGCCTTCGAGTCACAGCTGGGCGACGGTGAGCGTTTCCGGAAAGGTAAACGATGAGAAGTGTTTTGGTGGGAGATTCGATGGCCCAGATGGATGCAAGAGGGAAGACAAGGGAAAGGGAGGGAGTGCCAGGCACAAAGCACCCACCCAGCACAGCCGCTCCACCTACTACTGCCAGACACCCGCGGGTAACCTGCGAGGCACGTCAGTCGATACGGCTGCACGTAACAGCGGCACAGGGGGCCGCGACAGAGGCTGCGTTAGCGAACGGGTACCGGTGCTGGTGCTGGCCGGGTAGCGCGTCTGTATTCTGTACCTATTGCTTGCGTGCCCTCTTGTGCTCGCAGAGTCGTGGAATTGCAAGGTAGCCAAGTGACCCCACGAGCCACTCCCCCAGCGCCTCATCGAGTCCTGTATGTAGGCCGTGCCGGGCCATGCCAGGCAGACAGGCGCAGAAGCAGGCATCAACCATGTGTCCCGTCGCTTCAGCGCCGTGATGAGTCGTCAGACGTTGGAATACACACAAGGTGAGCAGAGTGAGTTGAAGGAACATGTTACGGTAGTCTTCCCTTTCCTTCTATGCCCATCTTTTCCCCCTCTTCTCACGCTGTTCATTGGATGGCTGGCTCTATTACTGCTGACGGGATGTACTCTAACAGCCGCATCTGCGAGGGTTATGCGTACTCACCTATGCGAGCGTGCATTCGCGGGTGGCACAGGCGAGAAATTATCTGCATGCGAGTACCATGTCACGCGTATCTGCGAGCTGTCAAACGAGTCGGCGTGAAGAAAATCACTGTGCGACATGAGGGCTCTCTGTGAGCGCTTCGCCCTGCAACTTCAGGTTACTGGTAGGGCAACAAGCCACGATAGGAGTAGGCTGTGTTTCTGCTTTTTCCATTTCCTTTGGTGACGACATGACAAGTCCATCAGCAGCACTCTCGCAATGGGAAACATCACATGGTAAAGCGACGAGTAATTTGGCCGACGCTACAACTACGAGTGAAGTTCGAAGCCAACCGGCGCCTTTGATGAAGCTGTCTCACGGAAGTGGTTGCCGGCAGCGCCTCTCCCGGCTTCTCTCGCGATACGTGGAGAGCGCATCGAAAGCGGGCGTCTTCTTTCCTGTCCATGCTCTTTTCGACCATCTCTCCACGTACAAGCATCCCCTTTTCATTGCCTCTTCCTTCTCCGTTTCTGCCCAACTGCACCCCCCTTCCGGTAGCATCGCCCACACAAAGGAACCCTTCATACAGGGCGTGTGGGATAGTAGTAGAACATCTTCCACCAGCAGAGAAACGGGGCTGCTACTAGCGAGGCGCTCCGGGGAAGGCGGCCCCATCATGATGCAAGGAACGCCCATTGGAGGCCGAAGCCTTGCTCGACAATCTGCGATTGGACTCCATGCCGGGGTCCTGATTTTCTTTGGGCTTTTGGGAGAGAAGATGGAAAAAGTCATGTGGCCTTTGCTGTGCAATTACAGCACTAGCCTTCCCCATCTCCCTACTTTAGCACGAAGTCGTAATATTAAGAAGAGGTTTAATTAGGTAGTAGCCTCGCATGTGCGTGGTCCCTTGATGGCGTTCTGGTACCTTGATTGGCTTGGGGTTATCCAGGGCTCAACTACGTCATAGGGGATTCGATCGGGGATTGGATTGAGTTTAGAGTCGCAGCTGTCAGAACAGCTGAGTTGAGTCGGAGCGCGCCCTGAAAAGAAATTGGCATTGGATCTCGAATTAGCCCTGTTGACGTCGATGCTGCGTGCTGCAAACAGCGCCTCGTCAATGCCTCGGGATCCTTCGTTTTTGTCGTGTTCCTCGGTTGTCTTGCGAAGTCGCCATCACACACACAGCATCATCGTTCCCCTTGTCTATTAGCTCGGCCTTCAGAATCGCAGTCATGGCATCATCGCATTCCGTTTGGGATCTCTCTGTTGCCTCGTCCGCACTCACATGACCCCAAGGAAAAGGGGTCCAGCAGGGCCATGACGTACGAAGTACCCGACGCTATCATCAAAGTTGCTCTGGCGGGAGTTTGCTGCCGCATCCCCGTACACGCATGCAGTAGATACGGTGTTCACCAAACCCACCAATTGTCACTGCGTTGCATCTCTGATATGGATATGTTGATGTTTAGGCTGCACTTGGATCACGCGAGAAGAAGTCCGCTTGCTGAATTGCCCCCTTGGTGACGCCATTCCAGAAGCCGCCTGCGAATCCTCATTGCCACGCTTCCACACATGCTTGAGGCTGAAGGCTGCATGTACATACATACATACATACATACAGTGTCCGTGTTTGCATGTCATCATAATCGAGCCATTTCGTTCAAGGCACCTGAAGCGCTAACACACGGACTGTTCAGGGGATTGGCAATTGGGGGACAGCACTGAACAAGCAATTAGGTTGGCAATTGGCGGGGGGAAGCGAGCCCAAAATCAGTGCTGAGCCTCTCATTGGCCAATCACTCGCCCATCTCTACCCAGATGTAGATTCGCGCCTCGAATCGGGAAGCTCAAGGCAAGTTGTGGGGATTTGTGACTTGAATAGCTGGCCACTTCAGCAGAGGCATCGTCTTGCTACCATTTCCCTCTCTTCCTCCTTCTTCCCATCCATCCATCATCCATCCACCTGAGCACCACTTCTTCTTCTCTCTTCCACTACGTAACTCGCGGAATTATCTCGCTCTTACTACTCACCATCCCTCAGAAAAGCGAACATCGCCACTCTCCCCCCCAAATCCCAAAAAATGAAGGCAGCCCTGCTCCTCTCCTGCGCCATCGGCCTCGTCGCCGCCGCCGCGGACCTCAAGATCGAGGTCACCCACCCCGTCGAGTGCGACCGCAAGACGCAAAAGGGCGACAAGCTGTCCATGCACTACCGCGGCACGCTGGCCAAGACGGGCGAGAAGTTTGATGCCAGTGCGTTTCTATTCCCTCCCCCACTTCTTCCCTCCTCCCATCCCTCGTTCAGGACCGATGACGATTTTTCTTTTCTTGAATCCATTGACTGACGATTGGTTCTCTCCTACTTCTAGGCTACGACCGTAACCAGCCATTCAACTTCAAGTTGGGCGCTGGCCAGGTGATTAAGGGGTTTGTCTTCACTTGCACCCCCCTCACTAACCCACCCCCTCGTTCTTCCACGACGACGACGACGCTGGACGACTTTGAGGCTAACGGCTTGTAGATGGGATCAGGGTCTCCTTGACATGTGCATAGGCGAGAAGAGGTACGACAACAAAACCCAACTGCGTCGCTCACTGCCCCCTTGGGCTTCCACGCGGACACACTGCTGACAATTACATCACCCATTCAGGACTCTCACGATCCCTCCCGAGCTGGGCTACGGCCAGCGCAACATGGGCCCCATTCCCGCCGGCTCAACGCTGAGTACGTCCCCCTCTGCCCCCTCCCATATCTTGACTCTCGAGGGCACGCCCGACACCGAAATCAGGCCGCAAGCTAACACCTGGCTGCCACAACTAGTCTTCGAGACTGAGCTCCTCGCCATCGAAGGCGTCAAGGCCCCCGAGAAGAAGCCCGTCCCCGAGACGCCCATTGTCGAGAAGCCCGCCGACGAGGACGACGAGAGCGTCGTTGAAAAGGCCGCCGAGGCAGCCGCCAGCGTGGCCTCCGAGGCCGTCGACGCCGCCAAGACGGTCTTTGCCGACACTGACGAGGGTCACGGGGAGCTGTAAATTTGTCAAGAGAAACAGAATATGATATGATGATTATGTAAAACTATACCTTTCTTTTGCTCGCATAGCTATAGCGGATCTACGACAAGAGTACTGTATCTGAAAATGCAACGTTTCCGTCAAAATGCTCCATTCTCGGAGTTGAGCTGCTTCTAGACGTGATCGCCCGTCCAGGCATCTGTATGTACGGTAGGGAATCTCAATCGTCCGAAGACTTGTCTTTCGGAGTAACCGTCCACCGTCCGTACGTCATACCAATGACGGGTTTATTCCTGCAGCAACTCTCACCTGCAGATAGATGCAGACATCAGTCCATTATGGCAGATCAGTGGAGTCGAAAAGCCCAGCAAAAGTATGTAACCGGCGTGGGGGGCCATCGTGACATCAAAAAAAGCTTCGCTTACACCTTAAAAACGCTCCCAACACGAGGAAAACGACAAACTGCACAGCCCTTCCAGAAGAATTCCAAATCTATTTCCCCAAAAAGTCCCATGCGGAAACCAATGCTAGATGTCGTCATTCCGTAACCAATCCGTTCCAACTCTTACCAAAACGAGAGCTTCTTCTGCTTTGGATCCGTAGAGGGCGGCCGGCCCCGCTTCTTTTCCGTCGACAGCCTCGGACGCTTGTTCACCTCTGGCGGCGGCACAGGCCTCGTGTCTTTCGGATCGTCAGCCTGGACGGCATCTCGAATCGTCTGTCGAGATAGGCACAGGTCAATGTGCTCGTTGAACTGCCGCTCGTTTGCTGCCTGCGGGCGGAGGCATATCGGGCAATCCCACCAGTCCTCTTCTTGTGGCGGAGCCTCGCCCTCGGGACGCGGGTTGGGCACAATTTCTTTTCCGTGGCTTCGGTGGGTTGTTGTCCCGTTTTGCTCCTCCTCCTCCTCTTCGTGCGCGCGGGAGACGTCGCCCAGGTGTTGGTCTATTTCGGCCATCAGGTCCTCGTCATCTCCTCCCAAAATCTCCCATTCCTCTTCTCTTTCCAATGGCGCACTCGCCTTCCTCTTGACCACTCCGTTATCACTTGATTCACGCGAGTCCTGTCGCCGAGGTCTGAAACCAAAGAATGCCATGGTATCGGGCTTCTTGGTGCTGACCAGGTTCGTGCACCGGAGCCCCATGAGCCGCAGCTTCATGCCGGGCATCTCATGCTCCAGCTTGGCCAGCATCGGCAGCGAATAGTTGTACAGGTCCTCGGCGAGGTAGATTGACTTTGGCAGAATGACTTGCCGGGTAAAGACCTCGAACGTGTGGAGTTTGATCTTGATGCAGAGCGTCCGGCCTTTGCACTCGCTGCGTCTCATATCCTGTTCCAGAGCCTCAGCCGTCGAGCGAAGTTTGTTCCTCAGCTGCACAGGGTCCGACATGTCATGGAACGTGCTCTCCGTTCCAACGCTTTTGCGCTCGTATTCTTCTGCGGGCTGAATCTTGGTGCGACCAAGGCCGAGATAGCAGCGGAAGAGAAACTCGGATGTCTTGTCCCCAAACAGCCGGTTCAGATACTGCCGCTGCTCATAGATGTCGCCGCACGTCTTGACTCCAATCTCCAAGAGTTGGCGCTCGAGCACTCGGCCGATTCCGTTGACTTTTCGTGTCGGCAGGTCCCGCATGAACGCCATGATGGCGCTTCTCTCCCTGGGAAGGACATACTGTCCATTCGGCTTGTTGATGTTTGAGCAAATCTTGGCGAGCCTGGCGTTGGCAGCAATGCCCGCCGAGACGGTAATATTTGTCTTTTCATGGACCTCTTTTCTCATTTGCTCCACCACTGCTGCCGGGTCCATGTCGTGCTGCTCGCAGTATTCCGTAATGTTGAGATATGCCTCGTCAATGCTAGCGCTTTCGAACCGCGGGTCGTAATTTACAAGCACCGCCCTCACTTCTTCGGCCTTTGCGCCGTACTTGTGGAAATTGGGCTTGATGAGGACGAGCTGTGGGCAGAGCTTCTTGGCTACGAAACCAGCCATGCCCGAGCGACAGCCAAACTGGCGCGCAGCGTAGTTGCACGTGGTGAGCACGCCGCCGCCGACCGCAAAAGGGACATCCTTGAGATCGGGCCGGTCGAGTTGCTCCACCGCCGCGAAAAAGGCATCGCAGTCGAGATGCACAATGTGCTGGGTGAGGTCTCTGGAGAGCTCGAGCTCCGCGAGAAGGCGATCGGCGTTTCGGAGGTCCCGTGTAAGGTCTTGCTGTTCCAGCTTCTTCTTGCGGGCAAGGATCTGTTCGATTTTCTGCGTGAGGATCTTGTCTCGTTCTTCTTCGCGGTTGAAGAACTTGGATCCCTTGGATGCATTGTAGATAATCTCCGAGACCTGAGCATGTGTGTTAACAGATGCAGCTCCGATGCGAGACAGGATTCTGATCAGAGAGAGACCTTGCTTTGATCAACCTTGTCTTGGCCAGCCTTGGTCAGCGAAGGTCCAAGCAGGTGGTATTTGAGGGTCTTAGAAGCATCATCTTGTTTCTCCTCGTGCGTTTCCGCCCGGACTTCTCCTCGAATTTCTCCCTCTTGATCTTCCTCGGTATGCGCCGGTGCCTCCGCAGATGTCATGTCGATGAGGCCATCAAGCCGCGAATCGAGTGTCATGTAGCGAACAGCATCGAAGGCTTATATGTTTCATGCTGACCGTATCCAAAAGAGCATCTCAGGGCGCAGTCATGTGTCATTTCGCGCATGAGCGGAGTTCCGACATGAGATGAAGCGCGTTGCCCGACCGTGAAGGAGACGATACGACAATCACACGGTATCACGTGATGGTAATGGAAAAAAAGTTCTGGTTCAGTGCGTTCTAGGCAGTGGTGCTCTAGTGCTAGCATCTCGCTCCAGTGATTCAGCGGGGTTTTGCTCTCCACTGGAGCTCTGTGACCAAACTCCCTGCTGCGCATCGCCATTGGCCGGCGACTGTGCTCACACCCCTCACCAGCAGCCCGTGTAAGCGCCGAGACGCCATGACGAACGGTTTCATAGGTCGGCATGTGGAAGCGATTCCATGATCGGGGTCTGGACAATCAAAAGCCGTCGAGTGGCGTTGCAGAGCGCAAGAATATAAAGACCAAATCTTTGCATACACAACCGGATCCTTTCAGACCCTGTCCGTACTATCAGTTTGAAGCTGCCCAGAGCTCTGCGACTCGCTCCGATCCGACCAGCGACGGGATCAAAGATGGCGGCACGGCCGGGCGAGGAGAATGTAGCTACGCTGTGAGTCGATGACGGTCGCAATCGATGTGCTCGCTGCTCGGGACTGTTGCTGATGCTAAGGAACTGCAGCTTTGCAGACATTCACTACTTTTACTCGCCGCCAAATGTGAAGCCTCGCCATCACCGGTTCGACAAGGGATCCTACGTCTATCTGTTTGAGAACGCTGGCGAGCGAAGGTGTCGTATCGAGATTGCAAACAATCCAGGCACCGAAGATCAGGATGCATTCTACGGATGTAAGGACGGTTCGCATCGCATGCTCATCGTCGGTCTCTAACGGTGCTGTTTTTCTTTTCGCATATAGTCCTCGACCAAGCGCACGTCCGATACTCGTACAAGCAGCACTGCGCCGTCTCGCTGACCGTCGCCGACTCGGTGGACCAGAGCGAGTGGCATCTCCCGACCTACGACCCGCGCAACGAGAACAAGTACCACTACAAGCTGCACTCGCTCGACATCTACTTCTGGACGCAGCAGGATGCGCTGCAGTTCGTCAACGGCGTGCGCCGCGTGCTGCCGCCGGCCCAGGTCGAGGTCCTCGACGAGCCCGGGCCGCCGCCTCAGCCCGCGGGCATGAGCGCCGTCATCCAGAAGCTCGAGAGCGCGGCCATTTCGGATCCGCAGTACAGCAACGGCGCCGCGTCGTCGCAGTCGGCGTCGCAGAGCTCGGTCGGCGGCCATGGCGATGCCTCGGCCGTTGCGTCAGAGACGACACCGAGCATGACCATGCCTCCTCCTCCGCCTCCGCCTCAAGCTCAGCCGGCGAGCTTCGCGCCCATGGCATACAATCCGGCTGCACCCGCTGCGCCCGAGGCCATCCGCCATCGCGAGAAGACGCCTCCTCCGGATGAGGATCCTCTCAACCCTCTGGCGGTCGCAGTGGCATATGACTATCGCGGGCAGCCTTTTACTCCTGGCATTCCCCCTCCGTCTCAGTTCCCGCCGTCGGGAGTCACCAGCCCAGGGTTCGCGCCTCCCCAGTTCGCGGCACCGCCAGTCCATCCTGGAATTCACCGAGCCACGACCATGCCGGCGCAAGGCCTGCCTTCGCCCGGACTTCCTGGCACCTATGGGGCGGGCTTCCCAGCATCGCCAGGCCTCCCTCCGCCACCAGCGTCTCAGCCGCCAATGGCAACCCAAGGCCTTGCCAGTCCTCCCCCGGGCGGGTACTCCAACTACTCGTACTCGCAGCAGCCCGGCTACGTACCATCAGGTTCGGTGGATTATTCGATTCACCAGCAGGTATACAGGCCAACAGAGGCCGAAGCAGGCCACAAGTACCAGCCGAAGCAAGAGGGCAAAGGGAAATTCGAGGAGAACGCCGGCCGGATTGAGAGAGGCGTGACGGGCATGCTGAAGAAGTTTGAGAAGAAGTTTAGTTAGGCGGCGGCGGCGGAGACGGAGACGGGTCGGTGTGAGGGCGGACGTGTTATGGAGAGACGATGTGATTGATCATGGATGTGATTTGAAGGATGCAGCAGGGGATATTCCAAATGGCAGGAGTACCGGGTTTGTACCAAGGATTTGTTTTGTCACATGATGATTTCAGTTGTGAATACGCAGTTGAGTGTAGACTCTTCTTTTTCTCTATTTTTCTTCTGTCCGAATGCTGGCCGTTGTAGTCGGTTGCCAAGGTGTCAGCATTGCTTCTATTTTTGATCTCAGCTGTTCCAGAGCTCCGGTGATTGTTGCAGGTCGGTGAAGAAGAATTTGCCACCTAAAAGGTTGGCGATAACTTTCGTTGATAGAATCGAAGCCTCCGGTAAGGTTTGTCAACGGCTGACCTCATCTGCGCAAATCACTCCCTCCCTCAGCTACGGAATGCGCACGATAAGATGCGACTGCGACTGTGTGCATTGTTTCTCCACCCCGATCTGAGACCCCTCGTGGACCCCCTTCTTCCGACATCACATCTTACCAGACATGAGTTACATAGACGTAGCAGTACTATCTGGGCTTGAAGATGAGAAGCAGCAGCAGCAGCAGCAGCAGCAGCAGCAGCAGCACGCACGCAACCACACAGCGCGGATGACAGGCTGCGCTAATACTAGCCACCAAGGCACTCGAGGTTGGATCCATCCATGTATGGAATGGATCGAGTTTGCAGGAGCCATTAATAGCACAGCGGCGGCCCGTCCAGCGGGTAACTGGCAGCCAAGCCCAGCCCAACCTATGGTCATCGCAAAGGGTTCAACCTGCGAGCTGAAGTAATGGGGCAAGGAATTGTCAGCCCAGTTGACAATCACTTCGTCAACTGCATCATTTCGTGCAACCCGATCCGACAGCGTGGCTGGACAAGCCCGTCTTCCTGCTCTGCTCCCCAGCTGGGCTGTGTCCGGCGGTGGCTGGGCTTAGCCTCGTGGCTCCTCGTAAAAAGCCAACCTTGGAAAGCAAAAAGCGGTTGAGCGTCATGTATGGGGCTGACACGCAACGCTTTTAGCGTCTTCCCGAGGCGCCGCTCTGGGGCCTTTTCGGGGCTGGACGATGCGAGTTAGCATGGACGGCTTCTGCCCGCTGGAATCAGGCCAACAGCGCCAACACGGCAGACCTGTTCCTTCTCGTCTTGCATCTTCCTCCAAGCTTCTTCTCTGTCTCTGCCTCTCGAATCCCTTCGCCTCCCCATCCATCTTCACCACTCGCCCCCGTGCTCCGTCACTTTGTTTTTGCATTTATCGTGCGATTGATTGCTCCCGTCAGTTCCCCCGCACTCGTACCACCGCAAAAAGCAACAGAGTCGAGCGCTGCCGGCCCACCCTCGCTAAACGAGCAGTAATCACGGGCTGAGCTGCTTGGATCCTCGGTCACTGGAGGAGAGTAACGCTGACTGGGGCGGACGAGACGGCCCAATGCGGACGGCAGACTCGTGAAAAAAAGGGCTTTTCTCTGATTGACGAGCAATCTCACTCTGCCACGGACTCCAAAGCCAGCCGTCGATTTGTCCCATCTTCCTTTTGCTACCTACCCGCCAAACCATCGGACTCCGGTCCCTCCTACATGTCTCTCGCGGCCGGCGAGGATGTACCTACACAGTCGGACGGCGCAACGTGCCGCTGCCAGCGCTCGGCTGGCGCAATCAGCTCGCCACGTTCACAAGCTGCAGCGGCGAGGCCTCAACGGTAGCATCATAGGCGCTGTATGTTCTACGGTTGGGTTCATGTGAATCTGTCGCATGGCTTGCTGACTCGTGGTGCTTGTTCTAGATCCTGTTAGGCGTCGTTATCTTCATCATTGCTCTTGTTCTCATCATCGGATATATCAAGCGAAGGAAAAACAACAAAAAGGCCAAGTACGAGCGAGCTCACGGAGACGACACCACCGAGGTAGCTTCCGCCTCGCGTACAATTCGTCAAGTCGAGGCCTCGACCAACTCAAGAACTGGTCGATCTACCCAGCCTCCCGCCGCGTCGTCAAATCGCAACAATGCCGCCGCCGGCACCGTGGATCGCAACACCTCGGTCCGCTCCGTCATGACCCTGCCGGCCTACCGCCAGATGGCTTCGCACAACGAGCAGGTTCTAGGGCGAGAGGGCGAGAGAGACGGCATCGATGTGATTGTCGACCTGCCCACAGAGGAAGAGTTGGAAGCGCTGCGTGACGAAGAGATGGAGAGCATGTATCAGATCCGGCTTGCGCGGCGGCAGATGATTGAGGAGCAGCAGCAGAGGAGGGCGGCACGCGAGGAGGCTCGACGGCGAGGCGACACGGCAGCACTGGCCGAGCTCCGCGCCCGCGCTCGCGCGGCGAGCAACAACAACAGCACCATTGAGGAGCTCCGCCGGGAAATGGAGCGGGCAAAGGAAAACAGGAACCTCTCCGTGTCGAGCGTGTCTTATGCGGACGTTGGACTGGCCCGCCACGACGGCACGCGCATCCGCGCCAACAGCACCGACAGCGAGCGCATGGGCCTGCTTTCGGACTCTGCGAGCATCGGAATGACAGAGGTGCGCTCCCACTCTCAGGCGCACACCCGCGGAATGAGCGGCAGCTCCGTCATCAGCATGGACAGCGGCTTCGCCTCGCCCGCGCTGACCCGACGGTCGGGAGATTCGCACACCAACACTCCCGGTCAGGCCCCCAGCGAAGCCAGGGCGGGATCGAGCCCCGAGCTCGTGGAGGCAGATTTGGGCGAGGAAGCGATGCCGCCGCCGGGCTACGAGGACGTTTCCCTGGCTGACGACGACGACGACTTCCGGGACCGGTCGATGTCGCAGATCCACGAGCCGCCGCCCGAGTACCCGGGATCTCATCGATCGAATTCGCAGCGGGGTCAAACGTCGCCGTCCCTTGTGTCGGCCTCGAGCGAAGGGGATCCGGGAGAAGGTGCGCTGCGGCCGGCTGGCGGCGGCGGCGTCGGCGGCGGCGTCGGCGGCATCCCTCGGCTGCCGAGTCTGAGGATCAGCGAGCTCCCTGCGATTGTGGTGGAGCCGTCAAGCGCGCAGCCGCCGGATCACGAGCACGAGGCTGAGGCTGAACGGAGACTGTAAATATCGACTATGAAAGAAATGGGAGCCTCAGCCTTGGTTCTTCTTTTTCTTGCATCTCCCTACCTCTTCTCTCCCTCTCAATCTTTGTCGATGGAAATGAGCTATGATTTTATGGATGATTTTGACTTTGCTTTATAATGCTTGGACACTTTTTCTTCGAACACTACTTTTGCAAAACGAATGCGAAGCCGGGCGTCTTTCTGTTCACTTCTGGAGACGGATGTTGTTCTCTCTGCTTCTTTGGGTGGTGTTTTGGCGAGTATACGAGGGGTGGTGTTGATTTTCGTTTTGTGGTTTCTATCAGCATAGAACAATACGGATATTTGATTCAAGGCTGTGAAGCATCATATGTAGTACGAAAGATAAAGATGGTAGGCAGTTGCATTGTTTATAAGCTATTCCACTTGGTTACTTGCAGTTCCTTGAGTCGCAGTGTACAGTCTTGATTTTCCACCTATAAGGAGTTGTGATTTGGGTTTCATTATGCAGAGTGATCCTACGAGTGAGTTGCGTGTTGGCTACTACCTACATACGGTACCTTACCCTATTGTGCCGTGACTTCATGGAGAGATGCGAAATAGGAGTGGTTGTGATTCTCAACAAGACGATAGCATTGAAGCCGTCATCTGTGAAGTGACAGACAAGTCGAACCGAGATGTGCTTGGCATTGCGACTTGACCGCCGTTGTTCTCAGTCGATATCGTTCTGTTGATTCTTATCCGATTCGGTAAAATGCGTCTTCGATCTATCTCTGTCTCTCCTCATTGGGCGATTCACACATCGTTTGCGCATCTCAACAAGGCTGGCTGGTTCTTTGTCCCTCGATCAATTAATGTGCGGGACACGTCTGTTTGGTCTTCGCCTGCTGCGGCTTGTCAACGTATTTGTGCCCGTATTCCTTCTTTCGCTGTCGCAGAAGAAAAGAGGAGGGGCGAAGTCGGGCACTCGGAGGACGGGTCGAGACTCGTTCCATGTCGGAGCATCGAAATACTTTTCCCCGGACAGCTTTTCCTCTCCTTGTGCCAATTAATGAGGGTCTCCCTCTGTCAATGAGCTCCTCTCAGCTGGCATCACCAGACCTGGAATGACATGAACGGCGAAGACAGCTCCTACTTAAACTCTCCTCATTTTCATTTTCCCTTGAGCGCTCCGTCGGAATGGGAACAGCTTGGAATCTTTTTAGCTCTTGGGTCGGGCGTTTCTGACAGCTTGTCTGCTGCGGCGCTCCCAGTCGCACTTTGTCACTGGCGTGATGCAGGTCAGCAAAACGCATCAAAAGTGGCGCTTTGCTCGATAGCCGGGCGACGCAGCCGAGCCCGGTTCGAGCGGGAGAGGAAACGGGAACTGCAACGCTGAATGAATTGTCAACAGGAAGGCAGCTGTACACTTGTTCAGTCAGTAATAATCTACCGCTCTTGAGCAGAGGGAGGTGCTGATGATGTTTGTCGATGCAATTCTAACGACGGCGTGATTGATGTACAGAGCCTCGTCAAGTCCAGAGAGATGGTACGGACTTCAATGCCGCGGGTTGCTGCTCGAGAGATATCGACGAAGGCTTGGGATGCTCAGCCGTCAAACCAGGTCCCTGAGCTTATCGCGCCTCGTCGATGGCTCGATGCTGCAGGGGGAAGCTGTTCTTTTTCGCTCTGTCATGTCGGCGATGCCCCACCACCTTGACATCTTTGGGGTTGCGATCGCGATTTCGCCTCTGACGATGCCGATACCGATGCCGATGCCAATGCCAATGATACAGGGACACTCTATGAGCCTTCTATTATTGATACAGGTGCATCATTTCTTTTTCTTTCTCAAGTCGCCGTTTCAATGAGCAACAAGAAACAGCAATGCGGCAATCGTAGAAGAGAAAGGCATCATTGAACTGACTTATCTAAGCTTTAGCTAAGCTCTGGCCGGACCACCGTCTGCCCCACCAGCCAAGGGCTCCACATGCGGGGTGCGGCAGCAGTTTGTCAGGCTCAAGTAATGCTGATACGCGGAGAGGCACCAGGTGAATGATGGCGGCAGAGCTGTTGCTGACACGATGATGACTTGCGCTTTGTCCGACATTGGAACCTGGCTTTTCCTGCCGTCTCGCCGGGACGAGTTCATGACTGGATCGTGGGATGACCGTGATGGTCCCCCCTTGATTACCAATTGAGGCCGGCCAGGCACATTCCTCAAGACGAGACGGAGGAGATCCACGGCTGCCGGCCGGTCCTCGACGTATCTGAAGCTACCGTAATGCTACTTTGACGAGAAAGACTAGCAGCTTCTGCAAAGACGTGCGCCATCACCAATACGAAAGAAAAAAAGAGGGGGGGCCACCCCCCGGCATAGTACCCCGAGATGCCATGATCTCATCGCCTGATTCCCAGCCATCGCCAACGTACAGCACATGTCACCCGCGCGCGGCACTTCCCCCCAATTCTAATCCCACGGGAGAATGCAGCCGAAAGTTTACAATTCGACACTAACACCGATGCGATCCTCCTTCTGTTTCCCTCTTGGGGGAGGGTGATCCAGTTGAGCCGCTCCTCAGCTATAAGAGCTTGAGGGTCCTCCCACTTCCTCACTCTTCGATTCTCAGACGAAGCCACAACACATTCCAGAGCTATACGGTCTTAGTTTTTCCTTGTCCAATTCTGTTTTTGAGATACCCCTAAAGAATCAATCACAATGGCTCCCAAGATTGCCATCGTCTACGTAAGCTGACCTCCTACCTTACACTATTGCGTCTCCCCTTCTCCAAGCATGGCTGACCACTCAATGCCCTCCAGTACTCCATGTACGGCCACATCCGGCAGCTCGCCGAGGCCGAGAAGAAGGGCGCCGAGGCCGCCGGCGCCCAGGTCGACATCTACCAGATCCCCGAGACCCTCCCCGACGAGGTCCTGGCCAAGATGCACGCTCCCGCCAAGCCCACCGACATCCCCTTCCTCGAGGACCCCGCCACCCTGACCCAGTACGACGGCTTCCTCTTTGGCATTCCCACCCGTTATGGAAACTTTCCCGCCCAGTGGAAGGTATGTTTGGCTATATAATCCCCTTACATATTCGATACATATATATATGAAGAGCAAAAGAAAGAGAAACTGACAATGCTTCCTTCCGGGCCAGACCTTCTGGGACAAGACCGGCGCCATCTGGGCCTCGGGCGGCTACTGGGGCAAAAAGGCCGGCCTCTTCATCTCCACCGGCACCCCCGGCGGCGGCCAGGAGTCCACCGCCATCGCCGCCATGTCCACCCTCGCCCACCACGGCATCATCTACGTGCCCCTCGGCTACGCAAAGACCTTCCCCGACATCACCAACCTCGACGAGGTCCACGGCGGCTCCCCCTGGGGCGCCGGCACCTACGCCGGCCCCACCGGCGCCCGCCAGCCCACCGCCCTCGAGCTCAAGATCGCCACCACCCAGGGCGAGGCCTTTGCCCAGGCCCTCTCCGGCTGACTACATGGCAGCAACAGCAGCAACAACAACACCACCACCACGTCTGGCAGCAACGCCGGCAAGGCTGCCCCGACCAATGGATCTGCGCCGCCTGCTGCAGCACCCAAGGAGCCTGTTCGGGAGCAGGAGGATGGCAAGGACCACTTCTGCGGTCTTCCTGTCAAGTGCTCCCTCATGTGAAGGAGAGATGTCAGAGAAAAATAATAATTGTCAAAGTCTATATATTCCCCGCAGTTCTTTGCTTTAATGTCGAACAAATACCAAATATTTAGATGCAATAGAATTGAAGTTCCTTTCTATTTACAATGTCAATTCTTGTATCATTTTGTGATGGCCATCCTCACATGTTTCCCTTCTTGCGTAGTGCACAAATCTCCGCCATACAATCGATAGAGAGCACCTCATGGCTCATCTTCTTTTCGCTCCGTCCAATCATCAAATCATCAATCAGCTGAAACACATAAGCCATCGTAGTCTCCTTCGACGACCGCCTGCCAGCAGGGTCCCCGCCAAACGTCTCCCAGTAACTCGTCTGCAGATCCTCAATCACATACAAGCCGCACGGCTTGACAGCTTTCCAGAGGTACTCGAGCGATGTGATTTGCTGGGTCATCGTGTGCCCTCCGTCGTCGATTATGACATCGAACAAGCCGCCTGCCGTGGCTTCGGCGGTGAACTTGGTGAGGAAGACGGGGTCTGCTTGATCGCCGATGAAAACGCGTGCGTTGGCGGTTTTGTCCTGGTACTTTTGGGCGCATTGCGCATCGTACTCGATGAAGTAGAGGTCGACGAACGGCAGATATTCGAGCCAAGTGTAGTACGACGCCCCGGGGCCGTAATCCTGTGAACTGTGTTACGATGACTATACGATCTGGCTTGTTCAATGTACTGGGGGTAGTTGCTTGCTTACCATGTTGCAGCCAAGTCCAATCTCCAGGACCTTGATCTCTTCGTCTCGAATACCCGAGAGGTACTTGTCATACATGAACTGGTATTTGTGGGTGGTGACCTTGTCCGTCCCGTATTTCTGGGCAGTTTGCTCAAAGTTGAGGCGGCTGCTAGTAGATTTGATGCCGGAGCTGCTTCCGGAATGCTGTCAGCTGCACGTACAACCACTAGAGAATTCACAGTCACATTGCAAGGACACAAACAGGTGAGGACCGAGTTTCCCTTGGATCGCTTCTGCCGTTGCGCTGCCCCATTGGTGGCAAGCAGCGTACACGAACAGGCCGGCAGCTATTGCGAAGACCAGATACAGGTTCCGAGTGCCGGACATTGCGATGCCGTTTGCGAGGATCTTCAGAAGCTGTGCATGAGGGTCAAGAATTGGACTTTGGCGAGATCAGCCATGATGAAAGAGAATCGTCGGAGCTGCTGAGAGATCTATGGAGGTTGACCTCTACCTAGGTAACGGGAGTGTTGCCTCGTAATGGTTGAGAAGGTGGTTTCGACATAGCTTCTTTCCCATCCTGTCCACCGTTCCCTACACATCATGGACGACAAAGTGGAAAGAGCGAAGTGAGGCAAAGGAACCCAAGTTAGTCTACCTTAGGTACTCCCAGAGTTCACCGACAGGTAGGATCACTCCTGCCGTGCCTCCCTGCAACTTCAAGTCGGCAAGTGCAGCCCACGGCCATCCCATGCCGATCTCATTCCTCCAGCCTCCCGAATCACCTCATTATAAGACCATATCGTATCGTGCCTGCAATGCTCAAGTCCCCGGAGATTACGTATTCGTATCATTCCTCATATTCACGGCGCCTGCCGCTCTGTCTAATGCTTGGCTCGGGTATCCTTAATAGCACCTGCTAGGTATGTCGTTCATAAACTCTGACTGTCGCACAGTAATAACCAATTATCTTCCTGCATCACTCTCGCCACCCCGCACAACCTCCTCATGCCCTTCACCTCTTGTTGCCCCTTTTCTTGAACAAGTCTGTCTCGGAGCCAAAAAAGGGATTCGGCTGAAATGGCGTGAGGACCTGCGGATCGGATTGCAACTCGCCGTCGTACATCCGCGGGCGGCCGTCTCCAACCGGCGGTGCTACCTTGATCTCTCCGCGATAGATCTCAATCACGGACACGACGGGCAGGGCGAGCAGCAGCATCGACAGCAGCTGGCCGAAGCTCCAGTCCTTCTCCCCTTGGTCGCTCAGCTCTACCGACGGATGCCCAAACGCCTGGGACAGCAGGATGATGCGGACCGCGGCCCCAATGGCAACGGCCGCCATGAGGACCCATCCCACGATTTGCACCGTCTTGTAGAACCTCTGGTTCCGGCTGTGCAGGTACCATGTGGCGAGGACGAAGATGATTCCATTTCCCGCCATGGCCGCAATGGTGCCAACATACGACAAGCCTGCGTTGGACGGAGCCTTTTCTCCGTCAATGTGCCAGACACATGCAACGGGCAGAGTCGACTTGTCCAGTCCCTTAGACACGGTCTGGAGGACAAAGACCCCGGAGACTGTCGACAACGCCAGATTGACGAACATGAGCACTTGTCTCATCCATCTCAGCACCCAGTCCCGGCGATAGTCTCGGACCAGGGCTAGAAGCGTTGCATTGTGCGTTGCCATGGATAGGAGGGACAGCATCCAGATTAGGAAGAAGTGATACGGGACCAGGGAGTTCATCTTGGCTAAACCAACGCCTGCGAAGCCTTTCCTTTAGCGTCGTGCTACCAAGAGATATCCGGGGGTCGTGCGTGCAGCTTACTTTGGATGCCGATCCCTTGCATGATCTGTGAGTCGCTGTATCCATTGAGCAACTTTCGCCGGGTTATTGACTCCCTGCCTCGGAAGTCTGCAAGAATCACACTCGCAGATAGTATGATGGCCAGTCCGGCCGTGATCATGAAAGAAAGGAGAATCTGTTGAACAACAGTGGTCAATACTCTAAGGTCTGGAGCAATAAGGGAGCCTGGTCTTGCTCCCCGCCGGTCCCCTCTTGCGAGAGCCTTGTCAACGTACTCCTTGCCCTGCGACACCCGAATCGCTAGGGGTCGACTCGGGTGCGGACGTGCAGTTCAGTGTCCCCATGGTGGAAGATGATGGTGATTATGCTGCGTCGAAGAGAGCGAGTCCATGAAATGGGGCAAATTGCGAACAAGCATCAAATCTCAAGAGAACCCGCCAGCGCCTCTTCTACTTTTAAAAGCAAATTTACCTATGACGCCTTGGCAACGGTGGGGAGCTATTTTTACCAAGTTCTGTCTACATGACATCTACGGACAACACCGATGATGCATTTGAGCGGCTCGCCTTGAAACGCGGACGACCTGTTTGGGTTGCGAGAGCCGCTCACGTTTGACTGGCCCTGGTTGCTTGCCTCTGCCACAAGTGGCTCGTGGCTCGGCCTTCTGGGCGACAAGGCTGCAACCAAGTCAGTCAGCCAGCCATACATACGAGTACATACGACACAATGCGGAGGGCAGGATTCACGACGACCAGGATCTGCTCGCGTTCTACCAATCCCATTGGGAGAAGGGCTTGGACCATGATCATCTCTAGCCACCTCGACCCGGGAGGTGTGCACTGTCCCACCACCCTTGCCTCCACCATAGAACCCCGGCAGTTGGGCAGGCCAGACTCCACCGAACGCTGGAAAAGAGGCACGTCTTGCAACCCTGCAGCTCAGACATCTTGTTTGTCCACCTCGCTCGGCATCCGTCATCATATTCGCGTTTACCTGTACTCAGGTTGAAGCCCACTCGAGGGCTCCCTACCGACATGCATGTATTCACATCACCTATATGTGTGCAGTTGCATGCAGGGTACCTTGGACTCCCACCAACACCGACGCCGGGGTGTCGTATTACATATCATCAACGGCAATCACAGGAGGGGAACCCTCATCATTTCTCTGCCGTGTCAGCCTACCAGCACGCAGCCTGCTTGCCTAGCTCCTCCAGTCTGAAATGAATTGTGACGGTTGGGAGCCGGGAATGGAAAGAGAGGGCGGCATGCTCTGCTGAGTACGAAGCAGTACTACCTTCATATGCATGTCTTTCATTGCTGTCGCACCACATTGACCCTTGATCAAATTGGATATTGAGAACCCTACAGCGATGCATACAAGTGCCGTCGTGTCCTCGGCAAGCATGCAGTTGTGGACTCTTGGATGTTTTGTTTTCAAGGGGAAAAGAAAGGGAAGAAAGAAGTTCGTGAACTGCGGCTGGGTTTTGCTTTTCCTTGTCGTTCCCACCCGGTTGACTCTCTGAACTTCTAACCCCCAGCTGTCGGGACAGACTTGCGGCCGACCTTTGACAAACTCCACTCATGCCTCTACGGAGACAATTAACCAATCGAAACCGCCTGCTGAGAAGCTGTAATCACAGGGATTATGACTTGGCTCTAAAAAAGAAAAAAGTGGAACGAAATCTCAGGAAAACAGTTGAAGCTTTTTATGATAGAAGCATGGGGTGCTGCGGAGGACTTCGTACGGCCTACCGTGAGCCACCACTTCAACCTCACGACCAGAGCGAGACAATACCGCTAGGCTTATATCGTCCTGAGACACCTGAGACATCACATCGCAACGCTCCGTTACCGGTTGACTGGATCAATCATATCGAGCCCTCAGAGCCCAGGACACAGCTGTGCCATATGGACGAATGCCGTACAACGCTGCCTATTCCCGATTCGACTCTCGCCTCTCAGCCGAGACCATTGGGGGAGATCTCTAGCGCTAGTCGCCCGTAATAACGATCGCCGTGCGAGATGCCCTGTCTGTCAGGTTCTTCTCGTTCAAGGGATGAGGTCTCGTCCCCTATCTTCATCGAGGCAAGCTTAGCGCCGAAGCTCGCACGCGTGATCCACGTGCGGCACAAACGTGAGCCGCCCAGTCTCGAGGCCCGGCTCTTTGGATCGGTCAGAAATGCTTGTCGCCAGCGGACATGTCGGGCGATAGCCACTGTCGAGAGGCGGACGGCCGACGCCGTCAGGGCAACGGTGCCCCCCTGGTCACCGCGCTGGCCGCCATGGGACAGGGGGGAGCAGTGCTGGCATCGCCGCTGCAAGCACGAGAAACTGGAGCCGCCCCCCTTTGAGACCTGGAGAACTGCCGGTGGATCGTGGATGCACTTATGCGTGCAAAACCGCTACCGCCGCGAAACAGTGGCGGAAACCAACGACGGACATCTGGCGACCTGGCCCGTGTACGTTTACACTTTGCTCCTGTGCCTCAGGTACAAGCACGCACGAGGCGGCTTCGAGAGTCAGTGCGTCTTAATCTATGATTCTTCCCAGACAGTATACAGCTCGTGCGTAGCAGCATTGAAGCATTGCTGCTTCTGACGCTCAAGTTGTATAGGTGCCGGCATCATGAGGATACGAGGATCACACACGAGCAGATGCCTAGTAGTACCCAGCAGCATATGCCCTGGCTCATAGCATGTTCTCCATGCGGCTCACCCGGCAGGACGGTTCGCCGTTGGGTCCTCTGAGACTCCAATCTTGCACACATGACCCAAAGTGCTTGACAGTCAATGGCCGGGGAACTGGTCCGGCGAGCGGTGCACCGGAATCAAGTTGCATTTCATGGTCCACGCCCTCCCCAAATGGTAACGACCTGCTTTCACAAGTGTTG
This sequence comes from Trichoderma gracile, assembly GCA_020002365.1. Classification (NCBI taxonomy): domain Eukaryota; kingdom Fungi; phylum Ascomycota; class Sordariomycetes; order Hypocreales; family Hypocreaceae; genus Trichoderma; species Trichoderma gracile. The sequence continues at coordinate 674,758 of JAINEY010000008.1, forward strand.
GGCTGGTGGATAGCCAAGAGATGAGATGGAAATGTCTGGGATTTGGGGCATACCACTGCGGGAACAGCAGTGCTAGTAGTGAGTAGTATCATCTCCATGCCTGAACCCCCCACACACATGAGGTGATGCTATATCGCCCCCCCCTTGCCTTCATCTGCTAACTTTGTCAGTGCCGCGAGCTACCGTAAGGTATCCATGCAGATGTGGCCCAGCTACGGGATCTGTCAGTTGGCGATTGTCTGATTATCCTGCCCTCAACGGGCTAGCCAACCACGCTGCCGGTCCCTTGTTCGAGGGGATTCGTCGGGGAGGGGCTTCTGAGTTCTGCCTGCCCTGCTGGCTGAGAATCTCGCTCGGCCGTAGACCGTGACCAGGAGAGAGAGAGAACCACTACGGGGTGTTTTGGTGTTGTGTTCCCTTTGGTGGAGCGCTTTCCATGTGCGCTGCCTTTGTTTCCACTGCCATGCTTTCCTCGAAATGGCCCACCGCCCATGTCCGAGGCGAGTTTGTCTCAGCTGTACGGAGCAGATGAAACCCAGCCAACGACGGGCTTGTGAGGAGATGGCACTGCGATCCCAACGTGCGAGCATTGCTTGAGATACCGCTTGGGTGCATCTGAGCCCGCCCCCGTCCTTACTCGTACATCCACTCCCCCTTCTCCCTGTTCATGCCACCTTTACGGCGACGCTTCTTCCCCCCTCCCCCGTGGTCGAGTGGCTCGTTATTAGATTTGATCCAGGATAATCTGCCAGAAGTAGCACTTGGTCGTCCCGGGGTTACAGGCTTATATTTCTCTGCATGCCTTGTCTTGCATGATAATATCGAGATCAATCTCGTCGACCAATCTCTCTAGCCCGCCATGATCGTCCTCCCGAGGCCTACTATGGCTCCGAATCTGGGAAGCCCCAGTGCTCACAACACAGCCATTGACTCTTCCACTTCTCGATTCGTCCACCACTATCACCCTTACAACAACTCCCACCGACCACATCAACATCAACCTCTCCATCCACATCAACGTCAACCTCACAGTCACCACCGCCATCACAGTCTCTCCCAGATGAACCATCAACATCAGCACCGGCACGGCCACCTGTCTCCACAGGACCACCAGCCCCAGAGGCAAAATCAGGTGCTCCAGCAACAGCCACAACACCACCACCATCACCAGCATCAGCAGCAGTATCGTTCCCCGCAGCTGCCTCACCCCTCTCATCGCCGCCATCACTCGCGAACCATGCCGTGCCTGATCGAACGCCTACCGCAAGAGCTCCAGAGGCTCGTCTTCTCTCATCTCGACTACCAAACACTCATCCACCTGTCCACCATGAACCGATACTTCCATCAGACCATCGACCCCCGGGGGATGGCGGATCCCGCAGACAAGGCCCAGTTCGTCATGAGGGCTGCCAAAGACTTTCCGCAGCACCGCCCCAGCGAAAAGGGGCACGACTACAAGCCGGGCAACTTTGAGTGCTACGTCTGCTTCCGCGTGCGATCGCCCGAGCACTTTGACATGCTGCAGCCCCTGTCGGTGTACGTCGACGTCCATGGGCTCATTGTCCGTGATCGAGAGCCGGACCCGCGGTCGGATCGACTCGTCATGCTTCGGAGGTTCTGCATCTCGTGCGGCGTGGACACTGGGATTCACGCCCCGTTCGACTGCCTTACTACAAGGACGGGACGAGACCTTTGGGTGTGCAGATGCCGGAAGGTGTGGTCCAAGCCGGGCTGCCTGCGGTGTCCCGACTGTCAGGGAGACTGTCCTCTTCGGCCGAGGAGGAAGCTTGGTGTTGATCGTGCGTGATTGCACTCTGTTGGTTGTGTTTAGATGATCTGAAATGACTTTGCTTGGGTATATGATCAACGTATTGTCAAGATCTGCCGCTGTTGTGGTGGGCATATATAACAAACCTCGGGGTGCTGGAGGTAATGGCAGACAGGTGGATGGGTCTCCTAGATGAGAATGTTTACGGCCTTGTGGAATGGGACTCTTAGGGTAGCGTCGTTACACAGACGGGAATGGGCACAGGGAGAAACCATGCATTGCTGGCGTCGAACGGAGCTATTGGGCATCAGTTTGCGGTTGTTTACAAGGCGTCACGGTACATACACGGAGAGTTACTCTTAACCCCAGTTGCTTAATACATTATGCGGTCCTATACCGGGTTGTGTGTCACAACATGCCCTTTGACAATGGTGAATGATTGCTGTGGTGATGCTGGCTTTGGGGACAAACGGCGGTGTGATGGCGGCTTGTTGCCGTGGGAGGGAGCTGGTTTTCTGTCAGGGTGGTAAGATCTTTTGGATTGCCAAGACACTGATTTTGTGGTTAACTTCCTTGGTGTTGATGGCAGAACTCCGTGGTATCAGGATACTGGTTAGGTTTTCTGGAGTCTCGTGACATGAATCAAAGCAAACGGGCTCTTTGCACATATTTAAACAGCAACATTCTTCATTTTCTCACTTCTTGGCTCTGCCCAGCCACCAATTCACTCTACCCTCTCTCTTTCAATGTGGCTTCGCTCTTTACATTCCTTGCTTACAGGTCCTCAACATCGATATTCTCGTGCTCGCTTTCCTCGCTCACAACGAACTCACTTCAACCAGCTAAGAGGCGCGAAGCTGGAGATTCCCAGATTCACATTTGCCTTGCTCCTTGAATCTCATTAGACTCTCGAGATGGCTTACTCCGTGACAGTTGCCGCGTTGTTGCACCCCTGGTCGGGGAGGCTAGAGCTTGTCTGCAATCTACCGTTCTACAGAGAAAATGCGACCGACCTCGATGCCATTCCACCCACATTCGACACATATCCAGACGCGGTATGGAAAGATAAGAGGAGGCAGAAGAGGCTATCGATTGAACTCCCTTGGCATCTCAGGGATGAGGCGGCAGAGGAGACCACGGAGGAAGAGGACACCATCAGGTTGATTCCTACTGTTTCTCTCTCTCTCTCTGGGAAATGTGGCTGATGAGATTTGAGTAGCACGACGGAGACGCAGAGTGATGCGCTGAGCTCGGATGAAACGACGTGTGAAGACTTCGACAACATGAGCGAGACGCTCGAGACCACCGCGACCGACATCGAGACGCTGCAAAAAGAGACACTTGACATACTTGTCGACTTGACTATATCCGAGACTGCGAAAGCAAAGGAAGAGCCCGAAGTAGAAGGAGAGCCAGAAACACGATTCATTCTTCCCCTCACCCGCAAGCTGTCTACCAGCCCTGAATACCGAAATGAGTACTTTCAGGTTGCAAAGTCCCGCGTTGCGGGCTGGGGAGCGTTTGCCACACGAGACCTCAAACGAGGAGAGGTCATCTTGAGAGAGATTCCGCTCTTTGTGGCAGAGAGCCATAATATTTTACGAGAGTTTCACAAGCTCAGCGTGCAGGACAGAGAAGTCGCGCTGAGTCTGCACGCGCACGAGCTCATCAAGGGGGACACTCCCAAGATCACGGCAGTCTGGCACACCAACTGGTAAGTCTCTCTCACTTGCCCTCGCTTTCCCACCAAATCTCCTGTTCCACCAAAGAAAAAAACGGCCACAGGCTAACGTAAACATGAGGTTTGACAAAAACGCAGCTTCGCCGTCGGACACCATGTAGCCGGGCTTTTCCCCATCGCGGCTCGCTTCAACCACGCTTGCTTCCCGGTGAACAATGTGGAGTACCGGTTTGATGAGAAGGAGACGCACGCGCTGGAGATGGTGGTGAGGAGGGACGTTGCTGCTGGACGCGAACTCGAGATTTCTTATGGGAAAAATCTGAGTCCAGAGCTGTTGTATTCGTGCTATGGGTTTCGGTGTGGGTGTGGCGGGTGTGAGGGGCTGAGTGAGAGGGATATTGAGCTTTTTGAGGATATGCAGTGGTATAGTTAGGGGAGTTGGGCATGAGAATGAGAAAGTTGGAAGAGATTGGGGAATGATATTTGAGTTTATAAGTGGTGGATTGCGGTGTGAAGCAATTCTTTTGGAGCGTTGAGGAGGATGTTTATCGCTTATGGTGTGGTTACCCTATGAACTGACAGGGAAGACGTTATCACCAGTTCTTGCCTGGAGGGTTCTTCTCAACTCATCTAGGCTTATTGGGATTTACGAGTACTGTGCCCGCGTGCTCGTATTGCAGCAGCAAGCATCCTATATTGCTTTCGAGCTTTCTCATTAAATTCCCGAGAAAGTTGTAAGTTTGAGCTCGCAGGATCGTCGACTCCAGAACTTGTAGCGTCACTTTCGAAACCCTTATTGGGCATTTATATGGAGAGAAAGATAGCGAGACACTCTACTCCTGGAAGTAGACCCCTTGATTTATGATGCTTTCCAGTGAGGATCTACGCAAATAAGAGCACATACTCTTTGGAAAGGTAGTGTACCTACCTAAAGTAGGCGCATTGCCAGTGGCTTCTGTCTCTATTCAACGGAATCTGCCGTTACGAAACCACACTCGAGGCTGCTCAGTAAGCAACATACAGCCTACATGTACCGACCGACCCAAGTAACAGGGCGCTTGTTGTGTTTCAATTGCGCTTTGTTGTTCTCATATAGCCTCGGCGTTTACAGCCCCTGGCCGAGGAGACGGCAGTGCTGCGAGTTGAGCAAGGTGACGATGCATGTCGCACAACCAACAGCAGGTCACATCGTCTAGGATTAGCGAAGATAGCAATACGCAGCGTGGTTATGCGCGTATCCTGTCTGCAGGCCTCGACGGTACAGACTTGGGATGGCGTGTAAACGCTGCCTCTTGACGATTGGGCAGAAGCGACAGGGCTTTTTGGCATATAGAGCGTTGGGACGCTTGTCCTGTATGTTTATATCTAGGGCTTCTCAGTCTGAAAGGTAACAGCTCGTTTTGCTCGCTGTTTACCCTTCACCTCGGTTGTTTCTCCTTTCAATAGGTACTTGTTTTCAGGAGACCCCACAAGATGGGCGTCAAGATGGGTGAAATATTTCCTCAATCGCATGCCCTCAATCTTTCTATGGTCATGACGAGGTGAGCATTTGAAGCAATCGCTCCCAGTCTTGTGTGTCTTCTCTGTGCTCAACGCGTTCCAACAGTGCGCAGACAAAGGGCGAGCTGTGCGATCTCGAACTCATTTGCTATGGCGAGGCAATCATGGTCCATAAGCTCGTTGCCTGTCTGCAATCTCCAGTGATGAAAGCTGCGTGTACCGGCTCGTTCAAGGTATCCCGACCCCCATCCCCTCTCCTCTTAACCTGATTCTTTCACAAGAGCCGAAAAGAAAACACAAGAGTGCTGCTTCTAAAGATACCGGCTATTCGGACATTCATAGGAGGCCTCAGGGAGATATGAGATGAAGGACTGCGCGTTTGCCAGCGTCCGGCGCATGGTCCAGTTCTTCTACAACGGAGACTACAACGCCAAGTCGTCCAAGGACGAGGCGACTGAGGAAATGTTTGTCCACGTCGCCATGTTCAGGCTGGCGGACAAGTATCTCATCGACGGACTGCGCACCCTCTCGCAGATCAAGTTCAGGGCGGGCCCCCAAGAAGCTGGACAAGCCCAGCATGATGCCGCAGTACGTCCAGCTCGTGTACGACCTCGACTACGAAGTGTGCACCGAGAGGCTCCGCGACGTTCGTGGTCGAGGGCCGTCCGGCTGCGGGTCACTGCGCTGCCGTTTGACCGGCTCGTCAAGGAGATCCTGGATGGCCTGATGAGCGAGTTTCCCGAGTTTGCGAGGGACCTTGCCATGTCGTACATTGAACAGCCGCAGTACACGACGGGGCTCTTTGCCGGAGGCGGCATCAACAAGAATCTCGATGCCACGACGACGGCTCACAAGTTCCCGTGGGTGTCCTCGGCGCCGTCGTCTACGATCTTTGGTGAAGCAGTCGATAAGAAGGACGGTGACGCGAAGAAGGGTGGTTGAGACTGCGTCCGCGAGAGACGCATGTAGGTCTGCTTCTTAGAGATTGTGCGATGCAATGCATCAGGGCGGAAGATGCTTGTATCTCGCGCGGGTTGTGCATTAGACATAGATGGTGATGCGTGGACGTGAATCTCTTTTTCTTTACGCTTACACCGGCAATGCCATGCTCTCATAATTAGTTATAGTGCCTATTGCAGCCAAATAGCATCAGCGACAGCAAAATATGAAGAGACCTTTCAGGGTCCAACCTCAATAGGGCAGACTCATACTCAAAGTCAAGTTTAGCAGCAACTCAGCCTCAGCAATAAGATGCCTGTAGTGTTGCAAATGCGCTTCTATTCGTCCTGTAACGTCGGCGTTTCATGTGCTTGGGTGACAAGGTAGCATTTTCTGCAGGCAACTCAAAAGAATGATGCATGCCACACAGCCAACAGCACACTGATTGGCAGAGATGGCATCGAATTTTCTGTAGGCCTCCCGCTGCATACCCTAGCCAACAACTATCATGGGATGCTCTTCGCGGCTGGTCAAAAGATGCCAGGCAGCCTTGTGAGGCGCCCAACGGTTGCGGCCATATAAGAATCCGCCACTCCTTGGAATTATGAAACCCAATGCCAGGTTCATCTTCGCCCTAAGTGAATAGAAAGAAAGTTGTAAAGCGTTCCTGACATTTCCTTCAACTTCGTCGATCAGTCTGGCACCATGGCTCAAGCCGATTCAGCACCGCATTCCATTGAGCTGTGCAGCCGACTGGCAAGGTGCGTACATGGCTATTGAAACGAGATCATACAGCGCACAACTCTGGTGTCTCTTCTAACGTTACCTCCTGGCCGTCCAGTGCGCAAAAGTACGGAGAGCTATGTGATCTCGTCCTCGCATGCGAGGGCCAAACGATACCGGTGCATAAGGCCATTGTGTGCTTGCAGTCTCCAGTCATCAAGGCAGCCTGTACCGGGCCGTTCATGGTGAGTTTCCATCTGCTATAAGAAGGCGAAGATGGCCTTGTCTCAGTAGTTTCATCAGGAGGCTTCTGGAACATATGAGATCAAAGACTGCAGCCTCGGAACCGTCCAACGACTGGTCGAGTTCCTGTACACCGGAGACTATCAGAATAAAGCATCAGGCCAAGAGGAGGAGATCCATGAATTGGTCGTCCATGTGACAATGTTCAGTCTCGCAGACGTGTACCTCATCGACGGGCTTCTCAACCTAGCGAAAGCCAAGTTCAGGGCAGCTGTCAAGGGAGAAAGTGCAACCCGCGTGCTCCTCGACCACGTCAATCGGGTATACGACCTGCAGTGCGACTCAAGCAAGATGCTCCGCGAGATCCTGGTTGAGATTCTTCGAGAGAGGGTCGACAACTCGATGCCGGTCGTCGCCCAGCAAGAGCTGGAGAGCCTGCTGCATCAACTGCCGGAGTTTGCGAGCGAGTTTGCCAGCTCCTACGTTCAGCGGCCAGTCAAACAGCCCTCGTCGGCGCCATGTCCGAATTGTGCTTGTTATTTGTGTCGGCCAGCCCCCGTTATTCGCAAATTGTCCCGGAAATTGCATGCTTAGCTTCTCGACTCTCACCATGATGATGCCGACTTCGCATACCCAAGCGTAGAATTGGCTGCCAAAGGCCAAACGGCCGTTACCGAGCTCGTCGGAGCGCTTTCGAGAGACAAAGACCTCCTCTTGCCCGTTCTGATATTGACCAAAGATGGGCAAAGATGTGCCGGGCGTCGTTGACATGGGACTTGATGCGAGAGATGCAGACGTTGCCGCCTGAGTTCGACGGCATGATGTTGTATCGGCGGAGCTGGATGGAGGCCAATGGGCCATCAGTAAGCATGAACGACTGCTGAACTAACAATCTCGGAATTCTTGAAGATATTTCGTTACTTCTTGTCATCTCTTCTTACTTCTGCTTCGGTTTCTCTGTGTTTCATACATAGGTAGTTGTATCAAGCAGCCTTCATACCATGAGATGGTCAGCGCATCAAACAACGCCTGCTTGACTTACCAACGTTACAAGGAGAGTGACATTCCTTTTTTGTCCTTTGTACTCGTGAGCAACATGAAGTGTAAGCAGAGAATGAGGTTTGGAAGATTCTATGTAGAAGCATCGAAGAATCGAAGACTTAGGCAGTGATTCACACATTGCACTTCTTCATCTGGCTGGCTAGGTTGTTGTACCAACTTAATTCTGACTTCAATAGTAGCGTCAAGGTCAACAATGAAAGGACAATACGGGTTGCCATAAACTGGGACCGTGCACAGCAATCCTTCCTCTTGATGAGCGAGTGAATATGAAGGTAATCTGATAAGGCACCCAACGTCGTGAATTTCAGTATCTGCAGCTGACAGAAACGCAAGTGAACTTCGTTCTCTCTTTCCTTCTTTCCTCCCACATGTTTTGAAGTCCGCCAAGAAAAGGCGATTCATGACGTATGGTCTCTGTTGCTTCTCTTCACAGCTTCACCAAGCCACGTCTGCCTCGCCAATATACATCGTTCCGGCATCGTCACAATGGCACATGTTCCAACAACTAGCCAACGGTGCTGTGAGCTGGGCTCCACGATGCTGATGTCAGTGATGGCCCTTGAAACAATGAATTCAAAGCTAACTTCTCCCCTATCACTTTCGGCAGGGCGCAACGCGGTGGAGAGCTCTGTGATTTCGAGCTTGTCTGCAACGGCCACTCGATACGACTGCACAAGGTCGTTATCTGTTTGCAATCTCCCGTGATCAAGGCAGCGTGCACTGGTTCATTCGAGGTATGCAATCTTTACAGGATATGGAGAAGATTGGATAGGCATCTCTAACGACTTCTGCCCGCGACTTAGGAGGCTTCTGGAAGATACGAGATGCAAGACTGTAATTTCGACGATGTTCAGCGACTGGTCAACTTTCTCTACGCCGGAGACTACGATTGGGGTGAGACTGAGCAGACCCATGAACTGGCCGTTCACATTTCTATGTTTGCTCTGGCTGACAAGTACCTCATCGACGGGCTTCTCAAACGAGCAACGTCGTATTTCCAAAGGGCTGTCAGACTAGAAGAGGATACACGAATTGTCTCGCAATATACGAAAATTGTTTACGGCCTGCAGTTTGATTCCAGCAAAGGCCTTCGCGATGTCTTGTCGGAGTACTTCAGACAGGAAGTAAAATATTCAGCCGCCAAGTCGGATGTGCAACAGTCTCTGGAACACCTGATGGATGAGGTTCCGGAATTCGCAAAAGATATCGCCATGTCTTACATTCGCCAGCCATGTACGGAATGCGTTGACAGGGCAAATACAACTACACTGCCACGGAAGAAGAAGGGCCGGCGTTTTTTAGGGGGCACCTAACGCGTGGTTGACTTTCAACGGGGGAGACGATGCGGTTCCATAAGTCGGATGGTGGAGTTGACTTGTAGAGAAAAGGTTGCCTAGGTACTTACGACTCCACGAGATGCGCAACCTGATGGACTTGTCAAGAACACAAATATGCTCTTCGGTTTATTTCAGTAGGAAAATGGGTGAAGATCTGACAGGGCTGTGGACAGGGGTATGGGCGATGGTTTGCTCCGAGCATGCGTGACATCGCGGCTTGCTTAGTGGCATGAGGTCTCGATTAGAATGGTGGAAAGGTCGATGGGATTCGGCGGGGTGAACCTGAGAGGGCGCTGAGATATCAACAACTAGTAGATCTTTTACCAGTCTCATAACTCGTGCTATTTTCTTGTTTCCTCCTCTCATAACCGATTGCTTTTGTGTCAATTCTCAACTACTGCTTGATATTAAGGTACAACTCGCTTCGTCATGACTCGCCTTCTCCCCTCCACGAAGCCCCTCACATGGCTGTTGCTGCTGCACACGAGCGTCCACGCCCATCAATTCGCACCTCAAGGCGGCAACCAGATTCCCTTTTGGACTCACTCCGAAGGCGCTGTCGGTGAAATTGACCTTTCAACTTATGATGCTGGCGGCATTGGCACGTATGCGAGCGTGCCGTATGAGAACTGCTTCGTTGAAAACAATTCGTCAGAGGGCTTCGATATTGCCATTCTCGGGGCTCCCTTTGACACTGTCAGTATCATTGTTGAGTTGATTAGAAAAGGAATCTGATAATATGAGAGATAGGCTGTGACGGCACGGCCTGGGGCGCGCTTTGGGCCAAAGGCTATTCGAGCTGCGAGTATACGAAAGGCATATGGCTACAGCATATACACCGGTGAGATTGTCAACGCCAGCATAACTTGCACAGCACTCTCTCACGATATCAAATTAATCATTAAACGAAACAAGGCCGAGACCCGGTCCGCGACTGGGCGAGAGTCGTTGACTGCTCCGACGCCCCCTTGACGTTCCTCGACAACCGCGTAGCTCTCAAGACGCTGGATCAAGCTCACCGAGCAGTCTCCGGGAGAGCAACAGCACATCCGGACAAGTCAACAATTCCGCGGATCGTGACGCTGGGCGGCGATCACACGACGACGCTGTCTGCGCTGCGGTCATCGTGTAAGCGATGGGGGCCCGTGTCGGTCGTCCACTTTGATAGCCATATCGGTAAGATTGTTGAAGCCTCGGCGACTTATTGAAGTTAAGAGTATAACAAAGTTGACAATTTTGTAATAGATACTTGGGATCCAGAAGTTTTGGGTATGAAAACCCTCCATGTCTATGGTATATGACGCTGACGCTGAACAAGGCGGTGGTATTTCCGATTATGCGTAAGTTGAACACTGACTATTTATTCTCGATGTTGTTGAGTTATATCGAGCTGAACAATCCAACAAGGGGGCTCAACCACGGAACTTTTTTGCACATCGCACACGAAGAGGTACATCTTCCAGCTACTGATACGAACGTCTGATGGTGCGAAGCTCAACTCTCCAGAATCTCATCCTCAACTCGTCCATCCACGCCGGTATCCGTGCCCCCGTGATGCGCCAAAAGGAAGATATGCGAAACGACAGGCGCTGCGGCTTCGACACAATCACCGCCCGCGAGATTGATACAAAGGGCGCCCAATCCATCATTGACAGGATTCGAGAGCGAGTTGGGAATAGTAGCACTTATATCAGCGTTGACATTGATGTTCTTGATCCTGCGTTTGCTCCGGGTACGTCCCCCTTTCCTCGCGACTTTATGTCGAAACCTAGTATGACTTGTAGAGAAAGCTTACTGACAATGTGTGGTGTGGTGTGAAAACATACAGCAACCGGCACTCCAGAGCCCGGCGGTTGGAGCACCCGTGAACTGACCACCATCCTGGCTGGCCTGGAGGGCCTCAACATTATCGGAGGCGATGTGGTTGAGGTCTCGCCCGCCTACGACGACAACGGCGAGATTACGGCTCTTGCGGCCGTGGAGGTTGTCCATGCTATTCTTGAGCTCATGATTGCGAAACCAGTCGAGGCGCCACGGCATGAGTGAGGGAGTTTACAGGTTGTTGGGCGAAGACATGTATGCGATCTCCTCGTTTTGTAACAAACTGGTCCTGTATGTAGTATCGTATGTTTCTTGTGTCAAATCTGGGCTTGTTTTAAGGCTGAGGAGCACGGTTTTCCGGCAACATACGCGTCAAAGCCCAGGCCATGAGTTCATCGTGATACTTTCAGCCCCTTCAGGCTTGTCTGTTCTGAGCCAACGCCAACTCCTCCTCCCAAACGCAGCCCCAAACTCAAAGCCGCCATCGTGACAAAAGGAGAAATTTGTCCACCTTCTCGAGCGAAGCGATACCTGTCTAAATTTCTATCACGAACCTTAAGTAAACGCCCCAAGCAAAGTGTTGAGACGATGGAATTCCCATCAAGGCATCAGCCTGCCTATAAAGTCTCCCTTTCCCCCGTCCGCACGTCCAGCACGTTCAGCTAAGAACAAAGACTTCTCAAACTGACTCCCTTTGCCAGCCGGAATATATTCAACTCGCAAAATTATCACCCTCTTTATATTCCACACACCCTGGCAATTCATCCCAGAAGCCATGTCTCCCAGAGAACATGTGCGCCTCCCCCTCCTGGGCAACGACGGGGCCCTCTTTGTTGTCCTCGCCCGAGAAGCCGGCCCAGAAGCAGCGGCACCCGGCGTCGTTGTCGTCCATAACGCAGATGACGACGACGACGACAATGACGACGACGACCATCGAGTGCAGGTTCTCGAAGCCGAGGACGCTGCGCACTTTGACGAGCTCGGCGGAGCGTCTCCCGTGCCTGAGGGGGACGACGAGGTTGACAGCCTCTTCGGAGACAACGAGGCTGGCAGCCGCGAGTCTGTTATCCGCCGGGCTATTGCGCAGCTGCACCTTGATGAGACGGAAGAGGTATTGCAGCTGCCGGGGCTGTCGGACGGGTCATCTTCTTTGGGGGACGAGGACGAGGATGAGGATGAGGATGAGGATGGTGAGTTGGAATAACCCTTTTCTTCTTCACATTGACTGTATATGTCTTTGTGTATCTCTACATAAATTGCGCGTATATCGGTTACTGATTACTTTCTTTGTTCTGAAGATGAATCCGAGGATGAAGATGATGAGTCAGGGGTAGACGAGGATGAAGATGATGAGTCAGGGGTAGACGAGGACTCCGACGAGGAGGAAGAGGAGATACAAGACTACCTCCTCATCTACACCACAACCGAGGCCATGGCCGAAGACATGGAGCTTCCCGGCTGGATGGAGGCAGTCATGGAGTACATATGGGAGGGGGACGATTTCCCTCCGCTTCAAAGGCAGCAGAATATGTGATTTACGGAGACTTTTGTGCGGGAAGTTGTGTTATTTCTTTGTTGGCTTTGGGCTGTTTCTTGGGAATTACTTCTACTTTTCTTATCTGGGACGTTATTATCCTGCTTTCTGGACTGGGATCGGACATTTCTGCGCATATTTATATGGATTGATTGGGATTGTTCTTCGAGGATTATGAGCGAATGATACCCCCTTTTCGATTTTGTTGCCTTGCCTTGATATGTATCCGTCTATGGAGGTAATGTGATGGCTGTAAAATGTCCACAGTTATGTTTCGGACATGGTAAGGTTATTGAACGTAACCGTGAGTTCATATTGGTGACTTAAATGGTTTGGATGCCCAGCAGGCAATGACAGAGTATGGAAGATGCAGATGTCCGCCAAAGAGACGGCTTGTCGCTTACGAGTCCGATGCTAGCATGGACTTTATGGATCGCAACAAGAGGGAGATTGACGACTCTATGAGGTGCTTTGAAGCAAAAAAACCCCGGTGGCAAAGTCATCAACAGCCCGTTCACTCACTCACGCCGACAAAGCAACGAGCCCAATAAATCGACGCTTGTTCTCGCCTCGCTAGTCCTGGGTGAGCTCGGATTGTAGACGACGACAAACATTTTTCTCCATCTAAGGACAACGACAAATTACCTGATCCTATGACTTGATCTGTACTTAGCCGAAGAGCATCACTGCTATGCGGTAGAACGGATACCAGTTGACGACCTACCCCTTCTACAATAACCCTCCGTGGTCGGCATCCATGCTTTCTGAGCTATGACAGCAGAATTCCCTGAGATGCTTGATATGCTCGCCTGTAGGTTCAATTGGCTTTGCTATCCTGTACTAGAAAACATCACATGGACCGCCGCGACATGTACTCTTGAGCAGAATAAGACTCCTTTCATTTGGTAGCGCAAAGTAAACCTCCCTATAAATCAAGCCCGCTTCATACCAGCAAGTCTCATTATTTACACAAAACTCCGATTTTCTAGGATACCCAGCCCCCCAAACGCCATGAAAAAAAAAAAAAGCTCGCTCAACCCCAGCCTTTAATCCCAATACCTAATGTCGCCATCGAGACCGGCCGTAACGACCTTGCTCGTCTCCTGCGGATGCCACTGCACACACGTCACGGCCTGGTTGCCCGCCTTGAGCTTGTGGTACATCTTGCACGTCTTCCAGTCCCAGAAGCACACGTAGCCCGCCTGGTCTCCGGAGGCGAGGAACTGGCCGTCGGGGCTGCAGTCCAGGTCAATCGCCAGGCCGGCGTTGTTGTGCCCGCGGTAGCTCTTCTTCCTGTTCTGCCGGAACTTGTCGTTGGCCCCGTAGACGAGGATCTGATTGTCCGAGCTCTGGTAGGCGACGTACTTGCCGGACGGGTGCAGCGCGGCCCTCGTCATCGGATACATGTCCGGCTCGGCAATGTACTTGATGGGCACGGGGATGTTGTAGTCCCATGCGCGCAGCGACTTGTCGTCGGACGTCGTCATGAAACGGCGGTTGTTGTCGACAAAGGTAATGGTGTTGATGGCTGCCAGGTGGTGGTCGTACTCCTGCACCACCTGGTTTGGCGTGCGGATATCAAACTGGACAATCTTCTTGTCCGACATGCCGGCCAGGAACTCGTTGCAGTGCTCCGGATCGGGGTTGAACTTGATAACGTGAGGCGTTTTGCCGGTGGTAAACCTGCTGATGCAGATGCCCTTCTCCGTGTCCCAGAGCTTGATCATGCGGTCATATGAAGCAGACAAGAACTGCGTTCCCGAGGTGTTGAAGCAAATGTCGGATAGCGACTTGGAGTGGCCTGAATACGTCCGCAGCAGCTCCCTGTTGTGGTATACATCGCGGATCCTGACCGTTGTGTCCGCACCGGCTGACAGGAGCAAGTGCCCTGACTTGGGGAAGAAGCGCAGCGCCGTGACGGCTCCTGAATGGTCCTTCCAGCCGTGTATCTGCTTCTTCGGGATGAAGTTGGTAACGCTGCCCACCTCCTTCCGCAGGTCGACATCGAGATCCTGTGGGACATGCATGTATGTGCGGCCTTGGTAGTCGTACTCCTCCGAGCCGTGGAACGTCGTCGTCTCCTCTCCCAGGTCCTCGACTTCCTTGCGGCGAGCCAGCGCACCCTTTGGCGCTTGCACCACCGTCCCGCTCTCGACAACCTCGTCTTCATCCTCATCCACGTACTCGTACTCGTAGCCATCCTCGTCCTCGCCCACCGCCTCCACCTCTTCGTATCGATCCTTCTTGAATCTCGCCCACGGCCCGACATACTCGCCGTCGCCCTGCGCGATGCTCGCATCTCCCTTGCCTTCCCGCTCGACCTTGGTCTTGGGCCCGGCCTTTGCCTCCACCGCCCTGTGTTTCCGCCGGAACGAGTGTTCGCTCAGAAACATCTCCTCCGCATGGCCCGTCAAGACATTCTTCCGCTTGAGAGGGTTCTCCTTCTGCTTGTACGGATAGGCTGGGCCGGCCTGGGGCCGCGAAAGGTCTTCGGCTGTGTACTTGACGACTTCGTGGTCCGGCTGCGCCTGCTGGCGCACCACGAGCGCGTCCTGCGGCGCCATGTTGGGCGGATACTCGCCAAAGTCGGCCATGGTTGCGGCGGTTGGAGTTTGTTTGGTCGGATGCAGACGAGGTCGAGAGAGAAGAGCCTTGAAGTCGTGGCGCGTCTTGGTTCAAGGTGGTGTCACGTGACACACTATGACGACAGTGTAGCTTGTCTTTGTGAGTTCTTGCGCTGAGAGCCAGGGATCGATTGTCTCAATATGCTGGGGTAGCTCAAGAGGTTCAATCTCTGAAAAATTGTCGATAGCAATTTCTCTCGCTGGATGAATATCAGAATAACCTCCAGAGCTTGCGTAACAGACGTTGCTGAACATCAATGCAAAGGCATCGCCGATTCTCGCAGACCTTGTCATCACGCACCAGGTCAGACAGAAACAAAAGCCAAAGGACGGAATCAATTAGAGGAGCACAGCGAACATGTAGAGCGTCAAGATAATCTGAAGATAATCATTCTTACAATTAATTGTATTAGTCATTCAGCAAATTCATCTCCTCCTCACATTCAAGCGTCATCATTACTCCAACCCTGTCCGACCCAGCAGCATCCATCCTCGTATACAAGGAAGAGAACGAAGCTGCCGTGGCCCTCGTTTCGAATTCTATCTCTTCTGGATGAAATCAGGAAGAGGTCGCTTTCGGTATGAAGCTCAAAGCGGCAGCACGTCACCATATGCCGTGCTTGAAACTGCATGCGAAGCCGTTCACCTTCCGTCCATCCGCGCCATCAAGTCATGTTGCTCCATCGTAGCGTAATTCTAGTCATAATCGGTCCATGTCCAGTGTCCCATGCTCGTTCTGCCCTACCGGCACCCCGTCGTCAGAGTTGTCGTCGTCTTTGGTCGCATCGGCCCTGCCGTGGTGTGATGGGTCAGGTAGTTTCGCCGGTGATTTCGACGTGGTTTACGAAGACTCGTCACGGATGAGGGCGACGATCATGCTGTAGAGGTAGAAGAAGAACATGATCAAGTGGAAGGCCAGCTTGATGAAGGACTCCTGTTGCAAATGGTCAGCGACACGCTTGGGACAGTCGCGGATCCTGCGCAAAAACGACGAACCTTCTTGTGAACGTTGAGCTTTCGGAAGATCTCGGTGGCGTCGAGAAGATGGGTGTTGTCCACGATCCTGGCGATTGTATGTTAGAAATCAGGTGTTCTGGTTGCGGCAATAGTCCAGCACTCGAGGGCGGCTCACTTCTTGATGTTGTATCCGAGAAGAGGAAGGTTGAGAATAAGCGCAACCCAGTACCCGTTGATGAGGAACAAGAAGGTCAGGAAGCCGTGGACGGCCGCTTCGGGAATGATGTAGGCGTTGAGGCGGTTGCAGAGATCGATGGGGTTGATGTAGTCGCTATTAAGAGAACACTCAAGTCAGCCATATGTGCCCGAGCGAGGGCACTGCGGAAGAATGCGTTGAGCGCGCATGTGGCCGCTGCCCAGGGCCGCTTTCGGGGAGGGCGCCGTACCATTCCAGGTCGCTGTACATGATGGTGAAGAAGACCTGCAGGAACAGGTTGACGGCGTTGATCAACACCGCCAACAGGAAGAGCCACGCTTCTCCAGACATCATGACGTGTGTGTTCGAGACGACGAGCTAGGCGGACAGCAAGCGGGAGGAGAAGGAGGAGGTGATGCGACAGACGCAGCAGCAGCAGCAGCAGCAGCACAAGCCGGAGCAGCAGTCGAGAGGAGAGGGAGAGAGATAAGAGAGATGCTTCCTGTCGGTTCCTTGAGGTAGGTGGTAGAGGTGATGGGCGGATTGGGCGTTGCTCGAGCTTCCGTCACGAGCTTCGACTTGCGGCGCGGCGTGGGAGGGGAACTGGCTGATATTAGTGGGGGTTGTTTTGGAGAGAGAGAAAAAAGCTTGCGCTCGGAGCCGCGGGCTTGGTGGCTGGCGGGCCTTATACATGTACTCACCAGGCGTTAGTAGATCGGTGAGGGCGCAAAAATCGAGAGAAGAAGAAGCGAGGTGGCCTCAAAACAGATGCTGGTGCGGCGAGTCGGTGTTGATTAGGATGGCGAAGCTGAAGAGCTGAGTTTGTGGGCGGAGCTTGACGAGAAGGCAATTGGTAGAGGAGAGAGAAAACCTGGAAAGCTGGTTGAGCTGCCCTGGTTCCAGCTGGTTCTGAGTTGTTAGCAGTGGCGATGACTCTGGGGGACTGGAGAGAGATTTTGGGGAGCTGTGGCCAACCACTGCCGTCCGAATCTGCGGTCAGTGGGGAAGATGAGCGCTGTTTGGCGAGCGCCAGCGGGTTTGGGTTGGGGGTGTACTGAGTCGAGGGAATGGCGGCGTAACTGTACCTCGATTAATGCAGAGGAGCTGAAGTCTCGATAATCTCTCAAATAAGAAACTGGATAGATATCAACATAGGTGTTTGTTGGTATGATGCTATATCATAGATATGAGGCTGTTCTCTTGTCAAAAAGACACATATCTCGTTCATCTGCTGCTGTTAGCCGCAGCTGCATATCCCACTGCAGCACAACAGGCACAGCAGCAGACTTTCATGTGAATATTCACCGACGCAAGGGCACACAGCAACCCCGCAGGTACAGGTACTCGCTGTCTCTTATCTCGAGGTAGCCCAAGCTCCTCAACGGCCTGCTGTAAGACATCATCCAGCCATGAGATGGACGAGCTCTGCTGCTACAAAGACGGGACCTGAGCTTCAATTCCCATCTCAGCCTTGACAATTCCAACCATATACAACACTTTCGCATAAGGTACTTGTCACTGGCATGCCTATATGCAGCTTGCAGCAAGTACGTAGGCAGTAAGCCACAGCGGTTCGCAGCAACAACAGCGGCTCTATTCGCTCGCTCCCCCTCCAACGCCAACACCCAATGCATCGCCCAACGCTACAGAACCGTGGTATCAAATCACTCGGTCAGAGCCACCCATCCATCCGTCCGTCCCTATCTGTTGAACAGATCCTCAAGCCGCCGCCCCGTCCACCTTCTTCTCCGGCATGGGAACCGGTCCTCCGGGCGAATCGGGTAGCCGTGCCGTCAGAATCTCGCAGCCGTCCTCAGTAACGAGAAGAGTGTGCTCTGCAAATCACATGTCAGTGTCTAGACTCCTGAGAAACCAGGAGATGCGCGGCGGCTTCAACATACCAAACTGGGCCGTTCGCTTTCCGTCAATCGTTGTGCTCGTCCAGTTGTCGGGCCAGGTAATGTCCCTGTACTTGCCCAGCGCAACCATGGGCTCAATGGTAAAGGTCATTCCGGGCTTGCACTCGCCAACGGCCTTGTTCTTGGCGTAGTGCGGCACGTTGGGCGGGCAGTGGAAGAGCTTTCCGACGCCGTGGCCGCAGTACGTCCGGATGACGCTGCAGTCCTTCTGCTTGGCCACCTTTTCAATGATGTTGCCAAACTCGCGGATCAGGACGCCGGGCTTGACGGCCTTGATGGCCTCGTCGAGGGACTCGCGCGCCGCCTCCACCACCCTCACGCTGTCGGGGTCAGCCTTGGCCCGGTCGCCAATGTAGTACGTCTCGTTGAGATCGGCGTGGTAGCCGCCGTGGTATAGGCTGATGTCGATGTTGAGGATGTCGCCGTCGAGCAGCACCCGCTGGTCAGGGATGCCGTGGCAGATGACCTCGTTGACGGATGTGCAGCATGACTTCGGGAAGTGGTTGTAGTTGAGAGGTGAGGGATACGACTGGTTTGCCAGAGTCAGCATTATAGCTCCGCCATGCCATGCGTCATTCCACAGAAGTTTCACAACTCACCTCGCGCTCTATGCAAGCCTTGTGGACGAGCTCGTCAATGTAGTCGGTGGTGACGCCGGGCTTGGCCGCGGCCGCGGCAAGGTCGAGCACCTCGCGCGCCAGCCTGCAGACCTTGCGCATGGCGGCAATGCCCTTGGCATCGTGGATGTCGATCTTGTTGCGGTTGATGAGGGACCGGCTGTACTTGGGGTCGCCGTCCTGCCACCAGGTGGGATGGGGGATGGACTTGGGCACGGTACGGTGCTCGGACAGCGGATAGACGGGGCGCAGCGGGCCGGCGAAGGGGAAGCTCGGGAAGGGGTTGTAGTATCCGGTGACTGCGTCTGGTGAGATTGCTTTCGGGGCAACGAAGTGGTGGAGGAAGTTACTTTGCGTCTTGTGCATGCTCTTGTGCTCGCTCTGTGCCGGGGGTCAGTCCATGTCTATCTACCTGGTAGTGGCTGCGTCTTTCGTTGTCCATTTCCTCGCTTCCCTGTCTCCATTCGAGACATTGTTGCAGGTCCAACAAGATATAGACAATGTCATACGTACCCAGTTTCTCTTGAAGCACTCCTGGGAGCAGAAGAAGCTGTCCTTGATGCCTAGCTTCAAGCATGTCGGGCACTGCAGGGCGCCGGCGTCATTGCTGCAGTCGGAGCCCAGGCACTTCTTTTTCGCAGGGGGTTCTGAAGCCATCTTGAGCGACTGAGAGTACGAATGTTCGATGCTGCACGGATTAAAGACGGACAAGAAGCACAGGCGCAACTCGAGAGACGATGCCGTGGAGAGATGCAAGATGCTATCGCAGAGGTGGATTGGATATTATCAAGCCATAAAAAAATGTACGTGCGATAAAGGGACCGATACGGGAATGGGGGCTGCAAAATCCGATAATGGCGTACATGTACCCGGTACCTCTGCAGCCCCAACGTCTACAGGTACAGTGACTGGAAATTCCACCTGCAGTTGGCTGGGACTTCTGTAACGCAGAGCCGGGCGTGGCGGAGGAAAACTGTGGCGGAGGAACCGTTTTTGGTTGGCTGCAGAAATTCCTCTTCTGCTGCCACAGGTTCCGGGAACATGGAATCAATCGCCTTCTTTCTTCTCGATCGAATACTAAGGTAAGGTATCCTCGCCGTACCTTCATTTGTCACGAGGAAGCCACTAAAATCAAACGGCAGCCCTGAGATGACATGGAGTGCTAAAGAAATTGGACGCAACCGCTAAAAGAGGTCTCACCAATAGTACACAGAGCACAACAAAGTGTGGCTTTTGCTGGACTGGCATGATGTGATTAAAGAGGACTCGAAACGGCACGGCTTGAGGTATTACTCGTACGGGCTCTCTTTTTTAGCATGAAATTTGCTGCTACCTAGAACCGCGCGGGTTTATGTCTGGTGTTATGCCAACATGTTTTCGCCCCCTTTGGCCCGAAATGCTAGATAGTCTCTTTATGTATAGCTCCCAGAGCTCCCGATCCTGTTCCTTACTTACCACTCTCATGATCATAAATCGCTGGAGCTGTTCAGCTCTTTGAACCAAAAACCCCCCCATGGCAGACACTAAGATTGTCGTTGTCGGCGCTGGGCCCGTCGGGTCACTGGCAGCGCTCTATGCGGCCAAGAGAGGATACCAGGTTGAGGTCTATGAGTTGCGGCCGGGTGAGTGAAGCTATATTTTTCTCAGACTTTTTTTCGCCGTTTCCCCGTTGGATGAGGTCGTGGGGTGAGCCCGACACCTCCGAGCTTCGGTCTGACGATGTTGTCGTTACTCATACCGTGGTACTTTTTTCTTTGCTCTGCTCTATGCTGTTGGACAAAAATTCTATTATGATTTTCCTAGTTTACCCATGACACTGTGTTGTTGTTTGCTGCGATACTCAAAACTCAGAAGCTTCCTTGTCATTGTCAACATGGTTGTTAAAGTCGCTCCGCTAACCGGCCTGCCGCAGACCTTCGTGATCCGAGCATCGTGCCGCTCAACTTTACAAAGTCGATCAACCTGGCGCTGTCTGAACGGGGAATCAATGCCATGAAACAGTCTGGCGAGCCGTTGCTCGTCGACCATGTCATGTCTGCGACGATCCCCATGCGAGGGCGCATGATTCACGGACAGTCGCCGGATGGCAGCTTGTATGAGCACTCTCAGAACTACGATGTTAACGGGAGGGTAAGTAATGCCCTATCTGGTTCCTTTCCTGATATTCGTCAAGATGGACATGGCTTTGCTATTGAGATACAGTGGCTAAATAAAATGTATAGGCCATCAATGCAATTGACCGAGGCACCCTCAACGCGCGCCTCCTCGACATACTCGACGCCCTGCCCAATGTCAAGCTCTTCTTCAACCACAAGCTCACGGGCGCCGACTTCAAGGCCAACAAGGCCTGGCTCGAGGCTCGCGACAAGGACGTGGCCGCCAACGGCCGCCCCCGCGAAATCGAAATCACCTTTGACCTCATGATTGGCGCCGATGGCGCGCACTCGGCCGTCCGCTACCACCTGATGAAGTACACGAGGATGGACTACCAGCAGGAGTACATCGACACGCTGTGGTGCGAGTTCCATCTGCCGCCTCGGATCGTGGGCGAGGACGAAAAGGACCCCAGTGCCAGGTTCCGCATATCGCCGAACCACCTGCACATCTGGCCCGGCAAGGACTTTATGTTTATTGCCATCCCGAGCATGGTGAGTAGCTCCTGGTCTGGTTCCAATCATCACAGGTCACTAAATGAGTGTTGTGTGTCCAGGACGGCTCATTCACATGCACCCTCTTCATCCCCAGCGCCGACATCGCCGAGCTGGAGCGCCATCCCTCCACCGTCCCGGCCTTCTTCGACAAGCACTTCCCCGGGGTGACCGCCCTGATCCCGGGGCCGGACCTCATCAAGTCCTTCACGACGAACCCGCACCTGCCGCTCATCAGCCTCAAGTGCAAGCCGTACCACCACGGCTCCTCGGGCGTCATCATCGGCGACGCGGCCCACGCCATGGTGCCCTTTTACGGGCAGGGCATGAACGCCGGCATGGAGGACGTCCGCATCCTCTTTTCCATCCTCGACAAGCACGCCCAGCTCGAAGACACCAACAACAAACCCCATGACGATGATGATGGCGAGCTGGTCGATTCCGCCGCCACGGCCGCCTTCCAGCGCGGGCTCGCCCTGGCCGAGTACTCGGCCGTCCGCGCCGAGGACGCCTACGCCATCAACAACCTGGCGCTGCAAAACTACGTCGAGATGCGCTCGTCGGTGCTGTCGCGGCGGTACCGGCTGCGCAAGTTCCTCGAGGAATTCATGAGCGTGCACTTCCCGTCGTTTGGCTGGCAGACAAAGTACGCGCGGGTGAGCTTCGGCAACGAAGGGTACGCCGACGTCGTGCGGAAGAGCGATCGCCAGGGCCAGATGCTCGTGCGGAGCTTCGTCGCGCTCATGTCGAGTCCTGTTGTCTTGACGGCGCTCGTGCTGGCGTATAAGCGTAGGGGGTCCGTCTTTTCGCTTGTGGGAAGGCTTTTCGGTTGGAAATGATACCGATTGTGGTTTTCCCTAACTCGGCAGGAGGTTCTCCGTTGATTCTATTTCTGGGAGATGTGTGTCTGGAACACGGCACTGTGTCTCATCAACAGGTCATTGAAGGTGGAATCCTGTCTTGGATCGTGTATTACATGCATTTTCGGGTGGAGCGGTTGACGTTGACAAAAAGTTGTAGACTGGTAATATGGGCGGCATCATATCGTATAAGCGGATAATTATGTAAATCAGCTTCTTTGAAAGGAACATTTTAAGTCAAATTATCAGAAGAAGAATAACAAACTCCCTGTGCCAAACAATGCCATCTTGCTAGTTCAAGAGTGACTCGCTGTCTTGCAGACACTCTGCACCGATAGTAGAGCCACAATTAGTGTGCAGACCGGCTTAGTCATCCTCCTCCAAATTTTGACAACCGCTCTTCCAGATCCAGCACCACCATATCGGACAATCGCGACAATCTCGACCAAGCAGCATTTCTCCAAAACCACACATTCTTGCGCATTCGACGGGGCCAGCAAACAAGCGCAGCACCTCGTCCAACATCGAATTGGGCGACGTAACCAGCTTCCACGCGGGCGATTGGCCGCAGCCGATGTGCTGTAAGTCCTTCTCGAACAACATCCACCATCATCCTAACTAACGATCATCCTCAGAAGAGCACATTTAAACCTCTCGACACCACAAACCGACCAAACAAGGAAAAAAAGAGAAATTACACAGTCCTCCACATCCCAAACCGCAACAATGCCCTCCATCCTCAACATAGCACACATGTGCTCCCACCTGCAAAACGCTTCCAAAGCCCGCCTGGGCCTGACCTCCATCCCCTCGACAAAGTACAACCTGCACCTCGCCCTCGCCCTCCACCGCTCCGGCTTCTTCTCCTCCGTCTACCGCTCCCCGGGCACGCAGCCGCCCACGCCCGAGCAAATGGTCGCCAGCGTCCCCGAGCCCGTCACCTCGGCCACCGTCGCCCAGATGCGCATATGGCTCGGCCTGAAATACTGGGACGGCCGGCCCGTGCTGTCCAAGGCGCAGGTCATTAGCAAGCCCTCGAGACAGCTTACTGTGGATGTCGAGGAGCTGGGGCGCTTGACGAGGGGGTTTCCGACGAAGTTGAAGGGCGGCGTTGTGCAGGGTTTGGGGGTGGGTGAGTGTATGTTTGTGAGTACGTCGAGGGGGGTTCTCGAGGCGAGGGAGGCG
Source organism: Trichoderma gracile (assembly GCA_020002365.1). NCBI lineage: Eukaryota > Fungi > Ascomycota > Sordariomycetes > Hypocreales > Hypocreaceae > Trichoderma > Trichoderma gracile. The sequence goes on from JAINEY010000008.1 coordinate 698,372, forward strand.
TTGGCGAGGAAGGTTGGGGGTGTGCTCATGTGCCGGGTGTCATGATTGTTGGGCTCAATCGGCAATATATCAGAGTCAGGAAAAGGAAAAGGAATGTTCGAGAGGATAGACTAGGGGAAAGGGGAAGGGAAGGGCGTTGGAGACGACTTCAACTTGGTGATTATATTGTATATATACCATGCATCTCACAAAGGAGAAAGTGTGTGTTGGGAGGAGTCAAGAAAAGCAGAAAAAGTACATCCCACTGTAAGAATAGGTAGATTCAATTACAAGCAATAAGCATAAACAAAAACAACAACAAAGTCCGAGAAATCCTTCAGCTCGTTGACGACGGTCGGCAAAAAGTGCAGTTATATATGCCCAAGCAATCCCCCAAAGCTCCCCTAGCAAAACAAAAGAATAGATTGAAAAAGAGACAAAGCAAAAGAACAAGGGGAATATCACCAGTGGTCGCTATAAACAAAGGTATCTAAAGGTATCTTGATAAACTACATCTCTCCTTTTTCGACAGATGGCCTCAGGAGGGGGGCCTGCCCAGTATTACATAGACAATCGGGTCTTGGTTCGATATGAAAACATAGGTAAGGCGAATAAGAAGAGGGCAAGGGAAAAAAACAGGTAAGTCTCCGCCTAGTCAAACTGACAACGCCATCCATGACCTAACAAAACACCAAATTGCTATTATTATTTTTTGCCATTTGATTAAAGTCGTTGATTATGAAGATGCCTCTGCCTTCTCAGTCGTCTCGGCGACAATGGGCTCAGCAACCTCCTCCACCTTGGCCTCCTCGGTGGCTTCAGCGGCCGGCTCAACAGGGGTAGCCTCAGCCTCAGCCACGGGAGCAACAGCCTCCGCAGCGGCCTCGGGGGCGGAAACCTCCTCAGCCTTGGTCTCGGCCACCTCGGCCTCGGGCTCAGGGGCGGGCTGGGTGAGCTCGGCCTCCTCAGCAATGGCAACCACCTCCTCGACAGTCTCGGCGTTGGCAGCTTCAACAGCCGCCTCTTCCACAGGGAGAGGCTCGGGCTCGGCGGGCTGCACAGGCGCAGTCTCCTCCTGAGGCGCGCTCTTCACAGGCTCCTCGGCAACTTCCTCCTTGGGTCTGATCACCAGCTTCTCCTCGGACTGCGCAGGCGAGGGTGACTTCTTGGCGGCAGCTTCGGTCTGCCTCTTCCTAGGTGAGGACTTCTTGGTGGGACTGCCCTCGTAGTGACTGTGGTCGGATCCGCCGGATGCCGCGGTGCCGGCAGTAGAGGGCCGGGAGCACGTCTTCTTGGGAGGCGTGGTCGGCTCCTGCGTCTTGCTGGACGAGGCTTGCGTAGGCCGCATCATGCGGGCCAGGAAGCCTTCGTCCACCTCCTTGGCCTTCTTGGGCGCTTCACGGGCAGGCTTGGCGGGCGGCGGCCCAATGCTAGGTCGAGATCGCGTGGCCTGCTTGGCTGGGCGAGAGGTAGAAGTGGACGAGTGCGCGCTCTGCCGGCTGGTGGACTGTCGTGAAGTAGTAGTCGGCTTCGACTGTGTCGGTCCGGTGGTGCCCGCACCGGTCTTGGAGCCGGAGGCGGCGGTGGGCGCCGTGAGAGAAGCGGGCAGGCTGACCGGCTTTGTGGGCGACTTGGTTCTCGGCTTCACGATTGTATCGGCAGACTTGCTGGGCAGCGTCTTCTTGGCAGCAGTCGTAGTAGCTGCTCCACTGCGAGTCCTTGCGGCCGAGGTCGGTCTCACGGTGGAAGACGACCTCACGGCGGAAGATGACCTGTTGGCAACAGCCGCAGCGGAAGATGCTCTCTTGACGGCAGAAGCTTCGGCCGTCCTCTGCAGAGGCCTGACGCTCGCTCTCCTGGAGGAGTCGGTAGAGGCCTTAGTAGCAGTGGCCGCGGTCTTGGGAGCAGTCTTGGGTTCGGCTTTGGCAGCCGCCTTGGGAGCGGCAGCTGTCTTTGGAGCTGCGGTCTTGGTGGTGGTCGTAGTCTTGGTAGCTGCCGGTTTCACCGTTGCCTTGGTAGCGGCCGGCTTCGTCGTCGTCGTCTTGGCTGTCTTCTGCGCAGCATTTTCGGTGCTGCTGGCAGGGGCAGTCTCCTTCGGCGCAGGCTTCTCGAGTTCGGGTTTCGCTGTAGGTGCAGAGGCGGCCACAGGCTGCTTCGGTTCAGACTTTGGTTCAACCTTAGGTTCGGGCTTAGGTTCAGGCTTGGGTTCAGGCTCGGCCTTGGTGACGGTCGGGTCGGCCGGCGACAGCATGCCCGTAGGCGTCTCTTCGTCGACGACCTTGTCCGGGTTGTGGCTGGGCTTGTCGGTCACGGCTCCCTGCTGCTCCTGCTGGAACTCGAGGGAGGCCCGGGCGGATCGCGCCGAGATACCGGACATGGCGGAGTTGAGGCTGGCGAGAAAGGCGGGCGACAGGGGCGACTTTTCGCTCTTGGGCGTCTTGGGCAGATCGCGGTCGATGTCGAGGCTGGGGCGGGCGGACGAGTCTCGCGATGCGGAGCTGCCTTCCCTCACCAGGCCGATGACGCCGTTGCGCTCGACGGCAACGAAGCTGCTTCGCACCTTATTGATGAGCGGCCTCGGGGAGCCGCTGCGAGCTAGTGGCGGAAAGAAGAGGCGAGTTAGCGTTTCTGGAAACCCTCGACAGCTCCGACCCAGCTCATTCAGCTCTTGTCTCTGCGTGGCTGAACTGCCTGCCTTGCCTGCCAACTGGCATTGGCGGCAGTGAATATGGAGAAAGGGGGGGAGAGAAGGGCCGTCCAAGAAGAAAAAGCAAGCAAGCAAGCAAGCGGACGGACGGTGGACTAACAGCTACAGGAGCAGCTGAGCAGCGTCTGGGCTGGACAAAAACAGGCAGCTTGCGACTTCTTGAAGGGCACATAGTGGGAGGCTGGAACAGGAGCAGCAGAGACAAGGCAGACGGCGGAAATCATCAGCACACACTGAGGGCATTTTGGCTTTTACCTCCTGGGGTTGGAGACGGGCTTGAGACACCAAGGGATCTACCTCTATCTTCGTCCGCTGGGCTCGCGTCCCCTTTGTTCTCGAACATGGCTCGCAGGTTCTTGACCGCGCTCATGGTGACAGACGGGTCCGCGTCCGCGGAGGCTCTGGGGGAACGAATGTGCGCGCGCAATCGATGCTGCAGGTGTGCGGGAAGACCATCCGCGAGGGGGATTTCAGGAGAGAGAGGAGGGGATGAGGACGGGATAAGTTAAGGTAAGGTAATATACGACTGCTGCCAGCCAGCGTAGCAGCAGCTCTCGCAAGATTGGGGAGGTTGACGAACAAAATAGCAAGGCGGTGGACGGGGAGGGACGCAGCGAAAAGGGACGGGAGGGTCCCAGGCCGGTACTTCGGGGCTACATGCTGCGAAGGTACCAGCGCCCGGGGCTCCATCCAGTCGCGACACGGGTCTAATGGCATCAGGGGGTTGCGTCTCTGGCCAGGGATGGCGCACTGCGGTGCGGGAAAAGCGATGAAGTGGCCTCTTCGTTAGCTGCTGTCTGCGGTGCGCAACGGCTTGATTGCGTTGAATCACACTTGCGACGCCTATATAACTGTCGCAGTGCCTGTCGCTGCTGCTCATTGTCCGTGTTCCAGCTTGTCGCACTTGAAGGCATCGCGAGGCGGCGGTACCTGGGGGTCCAGGTAGACCCGGTGCTGCTCCCAGGTACCTCGGCAAAGAGCTGGCCAGCCCCCAACACGAACAGGACACGCATTTAGGTGCATGCATGCAGGATAATGTCGACTCTGCAGCCAAATCTTCACCAGTCGCTGATTCTGCATGTTCTTGCATGTTCCAATCACGATTCGCTGTCCGTCAACCCACAACACCAAGACGCGTCTCTGCGCCTTAGGGAGCGTGAGCGCGCCACGCTGCGAATAGAAATATGCGCCACCCATCATTGTAGGGCGCGTTGTGTGTAAATGAGGCTCGGATGGGCCGATCCGCCAACGCCGCGAGGAGCAGCTCCAGCTTGTCAAGCTTACGATATCAATGCCTATGTAATACTGGAAGAGTCTTGCCAGAGGTTCCCCAGACCATGATTTTAGCACCAGAAACCGTTGGGAAGTTGTTCCAAGATTCCATTGACCTTCCGCAAGGAGCAGCTGTGCTGTGCTGTGCTGTGCTGCCATCTACAGGCGCTGCCGTAGTGCTGGTACTTGCGCCCATCAACCCCGGCACAACTACCTACTAAGACTTGAAGCAACTCTTGCTTGTCCTGCCCAGATGATGCGCTGCTGACTGTCTCGAGAGTGCCTCTTTCGTCCAAAGGATTGTGGCCATGTCATCATAATAATATTCAGCTTCACAGGAGGTCAGGAACCAAATGTCACACAAATCAGGTCGTGTAATACCGAAATCGTGGCCATCTCATCATCTGCAGCGCTGATTGGTCAGCCAGCGAAATGGCTGCCAGACTCTCAGTCTTGTAATTTCCTCAACTGGTAGCCTCTATGCCAGACGAAATCGAAACAAGAGCCAATATCAAACGTCTGCCTCCATTCATTTCGGCTTCCCAGGCGTCCCGACAAGATGTGACGAGAGTGTCCTCGGCATAAGACACGAGTCACACATTGCCAACAAGGTCACAACGGGTTTCAACGAGACTAAACCTCTCTGGTGCCCCTCAGCTCGTTTCTTTGTTCCCAGGGAGGGAGAAATCTCGTCACTTTGGCGAGATCCTTCTCCGAACACTAATACGAGTTGACGGGCACCCCTTGCATTGAGACGGGGGAGAGTGGCCACGAGATGTCATAGAGGAGGGTTTAACACAATGAGTGGGTAGTCATCAGACTGTAAGGCTCTCTCTTTCTGACATGCCCGCATCACTCGCATAACCAGTAAATAGCCAAGGGGTCCAAGCTGAAGCACGTCCCCCATACTGATCCCCTCCTACCTCTCAGACCGGGGAACTTGTTGCCCCTATGTACTCGCTACAACTTTCTCTCTTCCCGGTGCAATAATAATGCCAGTCCTATCTCTAAGGCAACGCGTAGTCATCAGCAGACCTTGTAAGACGGGCCATCTGTATGGGTAGATAGAGTCAAGTGGTAATGTCTACAGCTCGTCAAATGCAGTCAACACCATGGAAACACAGCGAACCCCTCCCGCATTCGGGGCATCCGGGGCATGAATCGCTGAAAGTGAGACCCCCATCAAGGATCAAGCGGAAGTGCCCGTTCCTTTATTTCCTTTTTTTGTTTCTTCTCATGTCTTACTTCTTGTTCTTTTTCCCACTATAATGAGACAAGGACCCCTAGACCCGATCCTGAACCCCGTCCAAAGAGACAAGCGAGAGGACTAGTAGTAAAGCAGCTCGGAGGGGAGGGGGGCAGACAAGCGAATGAGGGAGACGGGAACTAAAAGTGCTCCAAGCTGCGTGTTCGTATTGCTGGACAACTCCGGGGCAATTTTATGTCGTATACCTTCCATATTGTAGGTTTTCCATCTCGTTCTCTCTCAGCCTTGTCAATGTGAGATGAGATGGATCTGGTTTTGTTTCGGTGCCGAAACATACAAGGACGCCTGGCTTGCACGAAACAACGTGGTTCACTCATTGCTTGCATGGCTCTGCGACGGCCAAGCCGGATCTATTGAGGTATAACCATGTTTCAATTTTACTCACTACCTACTCGTACATGCAAGTCTATCCATCTGGTTCTAATTCCATCTGTCCCTTTAAACAGCAACAATTTTTGCTTTTTGTATATCCCTTACACTTTTTCTTTTTACAACCCCCATATGTACCTTGTTGAGCACGTGGATGACTTGTTCTAGCTGTTCTAGAAATCAAATTCGAACCTGTCGCATCGCATGGTTTACAGACACCCATATAAAGGGCGTTTCACAAGGCTATTGGTACAAGGCAGCCTGGTCCATCAAGACAAGTCATGACGGCATCGCTTGTCCGGGAGACTGCGTCTTCATTAAAAGGCTTGAGGAGCTTATTTGGTTCGCTTGGCCTCGAGCTCGGCCTGGTACTTGGCAACCAGTTCCTTTCTATAAAGGGAGTCAGTACAATGTGGCCAATATGTACAATTCAACAGGACAACTTACTGCAAGTGAGGAGGAGCGGGCGCATAGTGGCTAAACTCCATGCTGAACTCGCCCTTGCCCTGCGTCGCGGCGCGCAGCTGCGAGCTGAAGCCAAACATGGCGTTGAGGCTGCAGTCGCAGATGAGGGTAAAGTCCTCGCTGCCAATCTCCGTGTCGTGGATGGTGGCGTTGCGCTTGTTCATGAGCATGAGGATGTTGCCCTGGAACTCGTTGGGCGCGGTAATGGTCGTCTTCATGAGCGGCTCGAGCACCTGGCCGCCGGCCTCGGGGAAGGCCTTGCGGAAGGCCATCTGCGTCGCCAGGTTGAAGGCGTAGTCGGACGAGTCGGTGACGTGCGTCTGGCCGTCGTTGATGATCATCTTGGAGCCGATGACGCGGTGGCCCAGCAGCGGGCCCTTTTCGCACGCAAGCTCGAAGCCCTTGGCGCAGGCGGACAGGAACTTGTCGGGGATGTGCCCGCCCACGACCTGGCTCTCGTAGTGGTTCTCCTCGGGCTTGTCGTTGGGCTCGATGTAGCCGGCCACGCGGGCAAAGTCGCCGGGGCCGCCGCTCTGGCGCTTGAGGAGGTAGTCGAAGTCGGCCCGGCGGGAGATGGTCTCGCGGTAGGCGACGCGGGGCTGGCCGGTGACGCACTCCGTCTTGTACTCTCGCTTCAGGCGCTCGACGTAGACTTCGAGGTGCAGCTCGCCCATGCCGGAAATGATGGTCTCTTCGCTCTCGGCGTCGACGTGGACGCGGAAGGTCGGGTCCTCGCGCTGGAATCGGTTCATCGCCTTACTGAAGTTGTCGGCGTCGCCGGTGCGCTTCGGCTTGATGGACAGCGACATGACGGCGTCGGGGACGAACATGGAAGACATGGTGTAGGGGAGACCGCCATCGGTGAACGTATCGCCAGAAGCACAGTCAACGCCGAACACGGCGCAGATCTCACCGGCACCGACCTCGTTGACATCCTCCATCTCGTTCGAGTGCATGCGGACAATGCGGGGGATGCGGACCTTCTTGTCGGTGCGCGAGTTGTACAGGTAGGTGCCCTTGCTGAGGGTTCCCTGGTAGACACGGATGTAGGTGAGTTGACCATAGTTGTTCTCCTCGAGCTTGAAAGCAAGTCCGACAAAGGGCAGCGAGTTGTAGGGAACCAGCGCAACCGTCTCTTCGCCCTTGGACTTGTCAAGAGCCGTGTTTTGAATCTGACCGGGGTTGGGCAGGTAGTCGCAGACGGCATCGAGCATGGGCTGGATACCCTTATCGGCCAGGGCAGAGCCCATCATTACAGGAGTGAACTTGCGGGCAATGGTCGCGCGACGGATGGCAGCCTTGATCTGTTCGTTGGTGGGCGTCTGCTCTTCGAGGTACAGCTCGGCAATCTCGTCGTCGACGTCGGCCAGCTTCTCGATCAGGAACTGGCGCTTCTCGGCGGCAAGCTCCTGCAGATTGGCCGGGACCTGGTCGGCAACGCGAACCCTGGTGCCACGGGGGCCCTCAAAGTACATGGCCTTCATCTCGATGATGTCAACGACGCCCTCGAACTCGTCCTCGGTGCCGATGGGGATCTGGATGGCGGCCGCGGGGATCTTGAGCTTGGTGTTGATCTGCTCGACGGCCTTCCAGGGGTTGGCGCCCATGCGGTCCATCTTGTTGACGAAGGAGATTCGGGGAACATCGTAGCGTTTCATCTGGCGATCGACGGTAATCGTTTGCGACTGGACACCGCTGACGGCGCAGAGAATCATGACGGCGCCGTCGAGCACGCGCAGAGCACGCTCGACCTCGATGGTGAAGTCAATGTGGCCGGGGGTGTCGATCAGGTTGATGTGGTACTCTTCTTCCTTGCCGTCTACCGTCTTCTTCCAGTCGCAGAATGTAGCCGCCGACTGAATGGTGATGCCTTTTTCCCGTTCCAGTTCCATGGAGTCCATCTTGGCGCCGACGGCATCTTTGCCGCGGACCTCGTGGATTGCCTTGATTCGACCAGTGTAGAAGAGAACCCGTTCCGTTACCGTAGTTTTGCCACTATCAATGTGTGCCTATTTTGCATTATCTCGTCAGTTTCCTTGTCTTTTTTCATCCAGCTATTGAGAGCATGCAAGGCTGTGTCGTCTCGTACCGCGATACCAATGTTTCGAACTCGTGAGAGGCGCTGAACTTCTTCGGGAGACAGGTTGGCGGCCACCGAGTCGGCAGTGAGGCTTGCAGCGTCATTTTGCGCCTTTTTCAAACTGTCAATGCTCTCATCATCAGTAACCATTTCTCTTCAACTCGGAGTAAAAGCATAAGGCCATGATGGGCAGTCCTCACGCTTCCTGCGCAGCATTGAACCGCAGCGCCGATGCGCTGAAAGGCCGCAGCTGGCTCTGCGCAGCCAAGGGAACAACAGCAGCCTGGAAGTTGCGCGCTCCGGAAGACGCCGCCTTCTGGACGTCGGCAAACAGATGGCAGTTAAGCCATCTGAACGTCCCAAATGCCCTCATCGTGCGAGCTTGTCCACGGGCAAAGTGGGTGGGTTTGACGCTCCAGGATCGATCATCCCGCCTTGGAACGGCTCGAACTTTTTTTTTTTTTTTTTTCTTTTAGTCTATCGGAGTCCCTCCAATTAGTTCGCCGTCTCACGTGCGGCGGTAGATCGGACCACCACCAAATACATGTACAGTGTGATGGAGATATCGCAACCAGATTCACTAAAAAAATCATTCACTCCCGCAGATTTCGATGAACTTCTTAAAATACTGGATGATGATGTCTTGTTACATTTATAATCCATGTTGCAGTTCTATGTGCATCTGTACAAAGTGCCCGAGGTATTTGAACGCTCTCTGAAGCGAAAGTCCTGGAATCCCACCCAAACTCCAGCGAATGCCTGCTAGTATGAATAGACAGATAGAAGAGAGAAAGAAAAACCAACATCCCCATAGAACCAATGCGCCCAATATCAATCAAGGTTCATGACTTCGCCAAAGAGTACTTATAAGGCTGATTTAAAGACACAATATGAACAGTTACAGCCACCCAATGCCAAACACGGCGCTTCCGAGCAGAGTGTAGCAGATGGTCATGCCAACCACAGCCATTCCCGGGCCCGAAAAGACACTCGTCAACGAGCCAGCGTTCTCGTCGTCGCCATCGTGGAAGCCACTAGCAGCAGATAGGCCAGAGTGCGTCGACGAGGAATGGCCCGTCCTGCTCTGGTTCGGGGCCGCCGTCGCAGACGGGATCGGGGCGCCGCTGCTCGCAAAGGCGACGACGTTGGTCTTGGTGGAGTTGAAGTTGGTCGGGGCAATGGCAATCTGGTTATTGACCAGGTCGTAGACGACAAATGCAGAGCGGAGGAACGTGTCGCCAAGCAGAAAAGGAGCGCCAGTCGTGTTCTGAATGCCAAATTCGCAGATTGACTGGCCCTTGTTGGGGCCGGACGAGAACCGAGGCGCGGGTCCGCCGCTGAAGAGGTCGAGCACCAGCTCGGACAACGTAACGTTTATCGTAGGGCCATCAGTTCCAGCAAAGGTGAAAGAGAACCAGCCGTTGGTGTTGCCCACGGAGCAGGGGACAACCGCCAGGCCGAGCTCGTTGTTGAACTCGGCTCCCACCTCGTTCCATGCCTGCTCGGCCATGTCCTGCGGCAGATAGGTCAGGGTGGTTCCAGAGTCCAGGACAGCGATCAGCGTATCCTCGCTCGTGGAGAGAGTGTCGGTTCCGCTCGGGCTTGTGGCCTGCACCGAGTACAGGTTGACGGCAAACTCGGTAAATGTCTTGCCGCCGTTGGGTGAGATGATGTCGACGCTGGTCAAGTCGCCGTGGTACTTTTCCGTGTCGATGCCGCCAAACAGGATGGAGCCCGTGCTGGCATCCAGGTCGTTGAGCCACAGGCTAAAGGCGACGCTGTTGATGAGCTTCTCCTGCTGCAGGACGATGGGGAGGTTCGGGTACGTGGATCGAGTCGTGCTGACGGAGGCCTCGTCGTTCATGTAGCCCACTCCTATCAGGCCGTTGGGGATCGATGAGCTCAGGCCGAGACCCATGGTGAGATTCTTGACGGTCACGCCGTTGATCTCGAAGTTGTCTTGGAAGTAATCGCCTTTGGAAGAGGAGCCGTCGACGTAGGTGATGTCGAAGAGGCCTCGCCCGACCTCGTCAAAGGTATCGGAGTCATCAGGGTTGACTAGAAGAGCGGGATGATTAGTTGAGCTGCAAACATTTCAAGAACCAATAGAAGGTCTTGTCTTACAGCTTCCGAACTGGCATCCGGGATTCTGTTGTGAGACCTGGGTGCAGATGGCAGACGTTGATGACGGGACCCAGACATCGCTACTGCCCGTGTCGAGCTGCAGCGTCACGTTCTGGCCAGGGCTTCCGATCTGGACGTTGACAAAGTATCCGCCCTGGATCCTTTGGTTGGACAGAGTGCCGGTGAGGGTTCCGTCTCGGCGACTGAGCCTTGGCGCGTGGCGCTTCTCGATGTCGAACTGGACGACTTGCGCCTGGGCTGCAGAGGCCAGGGCGACGCCTGCAACGGCCAGCGGCGAGGCTCTCATGGCGCGAGGCTGCTGTTCTTATATGTAGGTAGGGAGGTAGGTGGGTAGGTATAGGTATATAGGCGTAGAAAGATCTACAGGTTCGTGTATTTTACAGTGTCGATAGCGGTTTGTATGTAGGACTTCTCGGTCAGGGGATGGGATGGGATCGCCGCGCGTCTCGGTGGAGTAGTATTGAGTTCAAATAGATGAGTGAAGATGTATAGAACAACGGGTAAGAGGGAACGTCAACAAGAAATTTTGTACAAAGGACAGGGCGTCATGAACAGGTACCCCAAGGAAAGAAGCTCAAGAGAAAAATTTCAACAGCAAAGACCAACAGCAGAACAGAGCAGAGCAGAATTTGCCCGGGCTCAGCACGGCCCCGGGGGACGCTGTTATAAAAGGATCGCCAACCCAACGCTGGTGGACGGATGCGGATGCGGATGCGGCTATGCCAAATGAGACGCCCATCCACGACAGCACCCCCGGCCACTGAAACAAAGGAGCTGGGAGCCCAAAACCCGGGCTGCAGGCGTCGTCATTCGCGAGCGCTAGCAGTGGAGATTCTGGGCTGGGATCAAATGCCGAGTCTCCGATATAGCGGAGCGATGCAAGTAGCGCCCGGGTGCTGACGACGACAGACAGCCATCGTAATACATGAGGCAAGGCGTTGGTGTGTCCTGAATCTTTGACAGATGGTTTTGTCATGGTGCTGCCTTGATGCATCTCTCTGTCCGCCGGTGAATCCGTCTATCCGGCTCCGTCTAAAGCCACCTCACGCTGTCCAGCATGGCAAGTCTGCCGGAGAGGTAGAAGCCCAGCCCTTTCCGTGTAAGTGCACAGGTGAGATTCAGTCACAGAAGGCTGAAGGACATTCGGCGCTTGTCGGCCGAAATTGCCATGTACGGAGTTACCTAAACCATGCCCTGTTACAAAAATAAAACATGTTCCAACAGCATTCCATGCATGCGCGTGGCTGAGGCCCTGATTCCAGCACTGCCGCATGGGGGGGCTGACCAGCAAAGTGACAAATCAGCGCCTCTTCCGTCTTCCTCTTCTATTACCTCATTGGCTCGCTCCCAACCCAAACCTCTGCCGGACATACTCACCGAGCTTCTGCAGCGCCTCTTGAAGCACGGCGGATGATCCCACGAAGCCGACTCTGACATATCCCGCAAAGTCGACGCCCCGTCCGAAGCAGTGAGACCCCGGCACGACCAAGACTTTGGTCTTGTCCAGCACGTCGCGGCAAAAGGCCACATCATCCACCGGCTGGCCGTCGGTGTCGTGGAAGCGGATAAACGCCGTTGTGCCCGCGCTTGGCGCCACCCACGAGCAGACCGAGGAATGGGCGTCGACAAAGGCCGCGAGCATGGCGGCGTTGCGCCTGGCCAGCGAGACGTTGCGCCGCAGCAGAGGTCCGCGGACGGCCGGCGAGAGGGCGTAGCTCGCCACCTGGTCGTCCAGCTGGGAGACGCTTATTGCCGTGTAGTGGCGCGCCTCGGCCAGTCGCTCGACGATTGCCTTGTCCCCTGACGCAATCCAGCCGACGCGGATGCCGGCGAGCGAGTACGCTTTGGATAGAGATCCGGTCACGATGGCCTTGTCGTAGCCCAGATCTGCCACCGATGGCGGCATGTTTGCGTTGTTTTCTATGCCGTCGTGGAATAGCGGGCGATAGACTTCGTCAGACAGGATCATGATGCCCCTGGCCTTGGCAATGTCCACAATCTTGTAGACGACATCTCTCGGTATGGGCACCCCAGTCGGGTTGTTGGGGTTGTTGATGACAATCATCTTTCATTTGCGGGGTTAGCGTCTGATATTACACTCCCGGCCTGTCTTGATATGGTGGTTTACGGACCTTGGTGTTTGCCTTGACCAGCGTCTCCAGCTCATGCACATCAGGCACGAAGCCATTCTCGGGTTTCAGCTTCCAGAGAGAAACCTCTGCTCCGAGACTCTCGGGCACGGAGAAGAGCTGCTGATACGTGGGATACACGCACACGACGTGGTCTCCCGGCCCGACCAAGCCATAGAAGACCAGAAAGTTGGCTGCTATGGCGCCCTGAGTGATGAGGATGCTCTCGGTCGATATGTGACCTCCTTCGTAGAGAGACGCAATGCGTTCCCTCAGTGTAGACGAGCCGCGGATGGCGCCGTATGTGAGCACGGTGCTGCTCTGAAGCGGGTTGGTTGTCTTGTCCTCGGATAGCTGGACCAGCTGGTCGATTGAAACTGATTCAGCGCATGTTTCGGCAATGTTTAGGACCCCAGCAGTTGTTTCGTAGAGATCCATCCATCTCTCGACAGCAAACGTCTCGAATTGCACCATCTTGTCCTGAGGCGTTAGACGATGCTGTCAAATTGCCGAAGGCAATGTATGTTTCTTTACTGCCTGTCTGATTCATGCGTCTATAGGATCATCCACAAAAGTCTCGATAAGAAGACAGAGATTGGCCTCCTTTATAGACACAACCTGCTCCATGCGAGGCAACTTGGATGAGTTCCCCCGCGTGTGGGGTCGAGACTAGGGCGACGTTGGAGAAGTCAGGGCGCGCCTGGTCTGGCCGATCATGGACATCGATTGGCTCAGTGTGCATATCCGAGATCTAGGTACTGGAAACTATCTCCTGGAAGGGAAGCCTTCAACAGATTGACTTTCAACATGCATGTACAAATACATGATGGAGGGCTAGGGGTTGCTGCTGGTCTAATTGACGTTGGCTCACAAACACGACGTCCATACCAGACTAACGGTTGGGTGGTGCGATTGGATACTTCGACACCATTCGAGATAAAGTATATTATTGATAAGATAATATATTAAGTATGACATGTTATGTAGCGAGGGAAAGCAATTGCTGACAGTCGAAATGGTCGTGCTCTACAGCCAATTCTGGATGAGCGATATCAGCATTCGTGAGGGAGCTCCAGGTTAAGTGTCGCGAGGAATGGTGCCTTGATGCAAGAGCAACTCCTAGAGTCAAGCAAAGTCTGTGTGTGAGAGAGCTTCCAAGTTACATATTTATTAGAATCTCCACATGTAGGACTAACGACAAATAGCGATGGCGGTAGAAGATAAAGCTCTCTCCTCTATCGTCATCAGCAGTAACAGCAGCGGGAATGAAAGAGCTTGTAAAAAGCACTACAATTAGTGTATCAATCAGTTGGGAGTTTCTTCAACAACCTCGCGGCGACAACCCGTTGTCAGTCCAGTCATCGAGCTGCCTATCTCATTTCTCGTTCAGCAATGTCATATTTCCTTCAACAGGAAAACAAATCCACCAGCCTTGGGTCACATTATCTCACGTCTCCAGGTTCGAAATGGAGAAAAACGGAGCTTTTCCCACTTGCACGCTTCCCCTCACTGAGGACATGCTAGCCGCTTAGTAGCGGAGAACGACAGCCGGCTAGAGATCCTCGTCTACCTTATCATAAGGTACCGTATGGCCTGAGAATCATCTTATTGCAAACGTGCGGGTAAAAAGCACCTGCACGATCCCATCTCTACGGTTGTCTCTGCGGTACAAGCAAGGTACGGCCGACAGCCATTAATTGTACAAACCGTCGCATGTCGATCGTCACTACGTGTCGGGTAACGCGCTCTAGTTCAGCAAGTCCAGAGCTGAGATGCGGCGGTACCAATCGGACAGCAGGTACCTGTGCAGGTGGGGTTGACTGGTGCAAGTTGCAACTTGTTGGGCGCCAGTTGCCTGTTCGACCACCACTCGATGACGACCATGTTCCAGGTTAGCCCCAGGAACAGTGCCGCGGTACCCCAGCAGAGCAGAGCAGCCTTGGACAGCACCTTGCCTTAAGCTTTGCGCCTTGAGGGTGTCACTTCAACTTCCATCTTCTTTCATCCTCCCTCGTCCCCCAACTGCCGCATCCTCAGACCTGGGACTCCGCCTCTCGCGACGCTCATCGCCATGGCGCCTCTCAGCTGCCGCGGCCTGCTTGTCGGCATTGTCGCGGTGATGCCGTCACTGGCCGCCGCCTATGCCAACGCCAGCTCCAGCTACAACGTCGATGCACTGCGGGCTCAGTTCGCGCTCATGGACGACCGCCCCAAGGACTGCCCGCCATGGTAAGAGGCGATGCATCGCATCACGGCCGTTCAATGATGTCGCTGCTGACGGAATCTTTCATGAAATAGCTTCAACTGCCTTCTGCCTGCCCATACCTGCGCCCAGTACGCCGGCTGCAACGAGTACAACGGGAAATGCGACTGTCCCGATGGGTTCGGCGGTGACGACTGTCTCGAGCCATGTACGTCTACATCGCCAACTTCATATGCTACCGCGCCAGCGCTGAGCATTGCCCTGACATCGCGCGCGCGCACACAAGTCTTGCTAACAGCGACTTTCTCATGTAGTGTGCGGCTCTCTTGCCCGTGGCAAGGACCGGCCGATGCGCTCAAACTCGACCTGCGAATGCGACGAGGGCTGGACTGGCATCAACTGCAATGTCTGCACAACGAACCAGGCCTGCAATGCTCTGATGGAGACGGGAAGCGGCGGTGTCTGCTACCAGAACGGCGAGCTTGTCAAATACAACAACCAGGTCTGCAAGGTCACCAACAAGAAAATCACCGATCTGCTTGGGAGGCAAAAGCCGCAAGTCACCTTCACCTGTAAGGAGGAGGATGCGACCTGCGATTTTCAATGTCAGTTTTACCCACCCCACCTCCTCCTCTTTTACATACTGACTGCCCTCTTTAGTCTGGGTTGACGAGATCGAGTCCTTCTACTGCCACCTGTCCGATTGCACGTCTGGTGCCCAGTATTCCAACGACAAGAACACGACTGCGTACAAATGCGACCACATCAGCTGCAGCTGCATCCCTGGCCGCATGATGTGCGGCAAAGATGGCTCGCTCGACCTCACCGACTTCCTGGACCAAGCGATCAAAGGCCCCGGCCGGTTCGAATGCTCTCAAAAGGGCGGCGGTGCTCATGACTGTGCTTTCAAGGAGCCTGAAATGGACAACCTTATCGTCAGCTTGATCGGAGACTCCAGCATCCTTCTGGACTGCCAAGCGGGTGAATGCTTGTACGAGACTGAGGTGCCAGGCTACCACCGCCCCGTCAAGCAGATCAACACGCCTCTCATTGCCGGCGTGATTGGCGGATGTGCGCTATTCTTGGCTGCAGTCATCATCGGAACGTGGTATCTATCCCGCCGAAGGTTGCATTATGGGGCGATTCGCCTGGAGGATTCTGACGACGAGAGCACCAAGCTCATGGTGGATCACAAGCCGGCTGCCCTCTACTTTCAGAATGTTACGTATACTCTCAACGGCAAGCAAATTCTGTCTGGCATCCAAGGCATCTGCCAACCGGGAGAAGTCACCGCCATCATGGGCCCCTCGGGCGCTGGAAAGACGACGTTCTTGGATATCCTTGCTCGAAAAAACAAGCGCGGCCTTGTTAGCGGAGATTTCTACGTCAATGGCGAAAAGGTCAACGACGCCGAATACAAGAACGTGGTTGGATTTGTTGACCAAGAAGACACCATGCTGCCTACGCTCACCGTTCACGAGACGATTCTCAACAGCGCTCTTCTGAGGCTCCCGCGCGACATGGGCCGTGCCGCCAAGGAACAGAGAGTTACCGAGGTCGAGAAAGAGCTGGGCATCTACCACATTCGGGACTCCCTTATCGGCTCCGAGGAAGGAAACGGCCGTGGAATCTCTGGCGGTGAGAAACGACGAGTCGGAATTGCTTGCGAGCTTGTCACCAGCCCCTCCATCCTCTTCCTTGACGAACCGACCAGTGGACTGGACGCCTACAACGCGTACAACGTGGTTGAATGCCTTGTCACAATGGCCAAGAACTACAAGCGAACCGTCATCTTCACCATCCACCAACCTCGCTCCAACATTGTCGCTCTCTTCGACAGGCTCATCCTGTTGGCCCAGGGCAAACTGGTATATTCCGGACTCTTTGCCCAATGCCAGCCATATTTCGATGACATTGGTTACGAGTGTCCCCCGGGTTTCAACATTGCCGACTATCTCGTGGATCTCACTATGCATGCGAGCAGCACTCAGAGTCTAGATGACGGCGGCATTGTCCCCGACGCTGGAAGCATCGGCCCGAGCAGTACGCGGGCTGTCAAGTCTATTGCGAGCGCTTCTCTTGCAAGCGCGGGTGAGGCGAGCGCCGAACCATCCCTGCGACCCAAGAACCGCCGACGTGACTCGGTCAGACTTCGACAAGAACGGGAGCTCTTCACGCGCAGAAAACAGGCTGACACTACTGCCTCTTCCGATGCTGGTGGTGACAATCAAGACGGCTATCGGCTGCAGAACAACCCCACCAGCTCTCTGCCTAGCCAGCAGCTGGACGATCCTCACGACTTACCTCCTCCGGCCATGACTGGAACTGACCTTGACATCATCACACGCTCCTTCAGCAAGTCGTATATCGCGGCCTCCATTCGGGAAGACATCCAGCAGGCAATAAGGGAAGCCGATGCTGCAAATGGATCTAACTCCAACGGATATTCTCCCAACGGGCCGAACATCTATATCAGCGCCGTCGGAAAGGGATATGCTCGGGTTGGTTATCTGCGCCAATTCATCATCATCTCCGGACGAACCTGGAAGAATCTGTACCGAAACCCCATGCTCATGCTCACTCACTACGCGATTGCCATTATCCTGGCTGTGTTCTCCGGGTACTTGTTCTATGGCCTTACCGATGATATCCCTGGATTCCAGAACCGGCTTGGATTGTTCTTCTTCCTCCTGGCTCTCTTCGGATTCAGCACTCTCACCAGTCTCAACGTGTTCGCCAGCGAGCGCCTTCTCTTTACGCGTGAAAGAGCCAACGGCTACTATTCTCCCGCCACCTACTTCGCCGCCAAGGTGCTGTTTGACATTATCCCCCTGAGAATCATTCCCCCGATCCTCATGGGGTCCATCATCTACCCGATGACAGGCTTGGTGCCGGATGCAGCACACTTCTTCAAATTCATGCTCGTCCTGGTCCTGTTCAACTTGGCGGCGGCAGCCATCTGCTTGTTTATCGGCATCGTTTGCAAAGACGGCGGAGTGGCCAACTTGATTGGCAGCTTAGTGATGCTGTTCAGTCTTCTTTTCGCCGGTTTCCTCCTCAACCACGACGCTACGCCGAAGGGGGCCTTGTGGCTCCAGACACTGTCCATCTTCCACTACGGCTTCGAGTCGCTCATCGTCAACGAGGTTTTAGAACTCACTCTGGTAGACAAGAAGTACGGACTCGACATCACCGTACCCGGAGCGGCGATTCTCAGCTCTTTTGGATTCCAGAATGCCGCCCTCTGGTCAGACATTAGAAATCTGGGCATCTTCGCCGCCGCCTTCATCGTTCTCGCCTATGCCGCGATGCACATTTTGCTTGTCGAGAAGCGATAGATTAGCAAGCTAGACTCTATCCGCACATCAAGAAACATTCTTCTGTGCAGGGCACGGCATGTACATACCGACCCTTACTTGTATTTGGCGAACTTCCCCGGGCATTTACATACACAATCGGCGTTGACGGAGCACGATCTGACCCTTTGAAGTGTATTTTCTGATTTGTTGGCTACTGATTCTTTGAGCACTAGTTGTAGTCGTTGGTTGAGGTGGGCCTAATGAACAACATGGTTGCCTCCCACTTGATAAGTCGAGAAGGATTCTCTGGCTTGAAATCGTGAAGCGTGACTCTGAATATTCCAACAAGCGGTACTGATATAATACATGTAGTTACAGGTGCATGATCTACGTCATTTTGCAAGCCTAAACCCTTACTCCATTTTGCCTCCCGTAAACTCCTCCGCGATCCTCTTTTGCCGCTTAACAGAGTGATCATACTCTGACTCGTAGTAGTCCATGAGCTTGGTCGACTTCCCGGTGGTGGTCTCGAGCATATTCGCAATAGAGGGAGGCCTGCCGTAAACGCCCCAGGCGTTCTCCGTCGTGCCGTACAGCTGGAAGGACTGGCTCTGTTTCCTAAAGTAGTCCTCGCTGAAGATCTCGTCAATCTCGGCCTTGAGCTCGCTCTCGTGGACGATGAAGTTGGAGGCGTTGATGTACAGCTCCATGAGGGCATCCCGCCGCGCCTCGTACTTGGCCGTCTCCTTGGCCTGGACCTTGGCTCGGCTGCGCTGCGCGCGCACAAAGCGGTCCGGGTCGGGGTATACTTTTGTGTCGAGGATGGCGTCGAGGACGGTGCTCCGGGTGAGGCGGTCGTCTTCCCGCTCCGGGGCGGCAGCGGCCTCGTTGTTCTCTCTGAATTTGCGGCTGACGCGGGCGTTCCTGGCGGCATCGCTCCTCTCGCGGCGCCTGTAGAGGGCTTTGAGACCCTGCTCCAGGTTGGCCCTTCGGGTCTCTGCCATCTGGCGCTTCCATCGCTGGGACTCGTTGGACGGCTCGCGCTCGTGGGGTGACCGGGGGGCCGTCTGCTGGATGTACTCGGGCCTGACCTTGCGGTCGCCCTCGGACCGGGGGAAGACCTGTCGCGGGACGGGCAGCGAGCCTCTTACCCGCGGCGGCTTGGCTTCGTCGGTCTGGGACTGGGGAGGCGAGGGAAGGCGGATGTAGGAAGGGGACTGAGGCGGGACGGCGTTGGAGAGGATGGCGGGGGTTGTTGAGAAGGATCGCGACGCGGAGGCCAATTGGCGGGCTGCTGGCCGGAGGCAGCCGCTTGCCGGATGGAACGACATTGTGGCTGGAGGGTGAAGTCTAGGGACCGGCAGCTTTGGTTCTGTTGCTGCTCGTCCGCTTGAAGCTTCACGACTTTCTCTCTGGTTTGTGATGTCGGCTTACAGAAAACGAAAATTGCCAAACCCGCAAAGAGGTGCCCCGGATTAACGAGCTCCGGCCTTCCGTTAGACCCCTTGTCTTTGCTTATGTAAATTTAGATGAGACCAGCCTTCGCCTGCAGAAATTGTGTGGGTTAGTGGGGTCTCTCTCTCTCTCCCCAAGCAAAAAAAAAAAAAAAAGTTTCGTGATAAGAAGCAGCAGCCCCCAACTTTTTCTTCCTCTGCTTTTTCTTTCGCTTCTTCCCAAGATCTTTGTGTGCTTGCCCACCAGCAGGCTCCAAAACTTCACCATGGGTACTGGGAAGAAGGAAGCGGCCCGGCGCACGCGCCAGGGCAAGACTGGCGATGGCATGGGCAATGTTCGTGTCAAGGGCGAGAACTTTTATCGGTATGTGCCGCAGCCTCGTGGGCTCTCTGGACGAAGAGTTTTTTCTTGTTTCTGCTTGAAGGCATGCTGACGAAGATGCCTCCAGCGATGCGAAAAAGGTCAAGCTCGTCAACATGTACAAGGACGGCAGGGCCCAGAGAGACGCGGACGGGAAAATCACAAAGGCTGCCAGCTACCAGTCCCGAGACATCCCCAATGCCCGGATCGAGCCGAACCGCAAGTGGTTCACCAACACTCGTGTCGTCTCTCAGGACACCCTGACGGCCTTCCGTGAGGCCATGGCCGAAAAGGCCAAGGATCCTTACCAGGTCCTCCTCAAGTCCAACAAGCTCCCCATGAGCCTCATCCACGACGGCGGCAAGGACACCACCAATGGCATCAAGCAGCACAAGGCCAAGATGACTATTGAGACGTCGCCGTTTGCCGGTGTCTTTGGACCCAAGGCTCAGCGCAAGCGTGTCAAGCTCGGCGTCAGCACCGTGGCTGACCTCGCTGACGACACTGAGAAGAGCATGGATACCTATGAGGAGCGCTTGGAGCAGAACAAATTGCTCAGTGGAAACTCTGGCAATGACGGCGAGGCCGAGTCGCTTACCATGGCCATCGAGCCTGTCTTCGACAAGGGCCAGAGCAAGCGTATCTGGAACGAGCTGTACAAGGTCATCGACTCCTCGGATGTGATCATTCACGTGCTTGATGCCCGAGACCCCGTCGGAACTCGCTGCAGGAGTGTTGAGAAGTATCTCAAGGAGGAGGCACCTCACAAGCACTTGATCTTCGTGCTCAACAAGTGTGATCTGGTACCAACCAGCGTTGCTGTAAGTCATTTGAATTCTTTCAATTTTTCCCATCAATCATCTTGCCTCCCCGACCTTGGCCTTGGGCCCCCAATGAATCCTGTCAGGACACCTTACATACTCTCCGTGGAGGACCGTCTGTTACAACATTGGGAGATCAATTGCTATCTCGACTGTCTGCAGCTTCGGCTGCAGGCTGATGGGTGCCGTTTTGGTTACCCATCCAGAGACGGCTGTGCGTCTGATGAGTTGAAGCCTTCCCTCGCCCTCGCTGGCATTCAAAGGAGCTTCTTAGTGATGACACACACATTTCTTCGTGACTGCTCGCTTTTCTTTTTATTTCATTCTTCATCTTGAAAACACCTGAACATTCTTTTCTAACATGTTCAAAGGCCGCCTGGGTACGACACCTGTCAAAAGAATACCCCACACTTGCGTTCCATGCAAGCATCAACAACTCTTTCGGCAAAGGATCTCTGATTCAGCTGCTGCGTCAGTTCTCCGCTCTCCACACGGATAGAAAGCAGATTTCCGTCGGCTTGATTGGCGGTCCCAACACGGGAAAGTCTTCCATCATCAACACTCTGTCGAAGAAGAAGGTGTGCACCGTGGCGCCCATTCCTGGTGAGACCAAGGTGTGGCAGTACGTCAGTCTCATGAAGCGTATCTACCTCATCGACTGCCCTGGTATCGTGCCTCCCTCAAGCACTGACACGCCAACCGATCTCGTCCTGCGAGGTGTTGTGCGAGTCGAGAAGGTGGAGCACCCTGAGCAGTACATTGACGCCCTCTTGAGCCGAGTCAAGCAGCACCATATGGAAAAGACATATGACGTCAAGGGATGGAAGAACGCAACTGAACTTCTGGAGCTCCTTGCTCGCAAGGCCGGCCGCCTTCTTCGCGGAGGAGAGCCTGACCTTGACGGCGTGGCAAAGATGATGCTGAATGATTTCATGCGAGGCAGAATTCCCTGGTACACCCCTGCGCCCAAGTCGACTGAGGAGGGCGAAGAGGGAAGTGGCAACGTCAATGGCCGCGGAGGCAGGCTTGGTGAGATGCCTCGAAAGCGTCCTGCTTCCGAGACATTGGATAATGCCGCAGAAGCCGAAGCCGAAGTTCCTGCCGGCAAGGCGGACGATGAGGAGTCATCGGATCACGACGATTTCGAGGGATTCGCTAGCGGCACTGAAGAAGCTCTGTCAAGGAAGGCTTCCTTTGGTGCTACCAGTGGAGCGCAGAGCGATGACGAGAGCAACTCGGACGACGTCTTGAGCGTCGGCGATGCGAGCGGTGACGAGGCCGATGCCGCCGTTGGCCAAATCTCATCCAATGCCGGCCGGCCTAACAAGAGACAGCGACGCTGAAGGGGATGATGAGGCATTGAATTTGTCTACATCAGGCTGGGCGCCGCCCGTATTTCTCTGTCCGTGTACCGTGCCCATCCAGCATAGGGGCCTCGTGGAAGGAGAAACGTGTGCTTGGCGTCACGGCAACATCAACTGAGACATGCTGTTTGCTAGAGGCAATGCATCTCAGAGACATCCTGCCTAGTGCAGCACCCAACGACCCGTGATGTCCGGGCTACCGATATACAACATTGGCATCGGTATAGGCCAGTAAGAGCCCTTGGTCACCCTCGCTCACGATGACAAATCGGAGAGGTCGCCCTTGAGTGGCTCTGCTATGTGCCTTGTGGAGTCTGGAGCAGAATTACACGACTGTATGGTACTACATATTGTGCGTACAGTTACTGGAGAGCAGGGAAGCGGGCGACGTGTTTTCCCCCAACACCGCAGCACCTCATCTGGAGGTGCTCGTCGCCGCTCTTGTGAGGCTGATCGATCGCATGTATTGTGCGCCTCGGTCCGGTCCAATAAAACCAACTCACAAGCATACCCTCTCTTCGAACGCGGCAAGTTGCCGTGAAGGCATCATCGAGGTGAAGTGACCTCGCAGGAATATGCCGGTTGACCACGATCTGGTCTATTTGGTGAAACTAGAAGATAGAACTACCCAAGATAATGGCCGATCTTGGTCAAGTCGAAATAATACAATTACATCATGATGTACTACTTTCTATTCCATGGCAATACTGTGACTGTAGTCTGAAGCCTGTGTCTTTTGCCTCAACCTGTGAAAGATTTGAGTCCCACCCAGCTGCAAAGTCTGCATGCTAGGGTCTGGTGTTTGTTCCACCTGCAGTGCAAAGTGATACGGCTCGCACGACATGAGGACTGCTCAATCGAGCCACTTGATGGAGTAGCACTTCGTATTAACTGGCTGGATGAACCTTGATAGAAGCTACAGTAGCTCATCAATGATTCTAGATTGAACGAAATGCTGTCCGACTTTCCCGTCTGGGGTCGTCGGCGCATCAATACGAGCTTTTGCCCTCCGGTTGGTGAGATCTGCGTGTCTTGAGTAGTGGCATCATGAAATCTGCATGTCTTGGGCAGTGAAATCATAGAATCTGCATGTCTTGAGTTGTGTGAGTGTAGTACTTGTCTTGAATCAAGTGTTAGTTCAGCTGGCTGGGATGATGGTGGATGATATGGGTGAGTGGAAGGTTACATGTGGTGGTGAGTCTGATGGTCGTGTTATAGCTGGGATGGTGCTTGTTTGGGGGCTGGAAGTTTCGAGGTCATTTACCTTGTGTTTGCTCTTCAGATTGATGATACACACCTATATAGAGGGATTTGAGGTTTAGTGGCCTGGGACATCCTTGACAGACATGGAGGGTTGATGCAGCTATGGAGTGGAGATGGGCACCTAAGGGTAGCAGAGCAGAGAGTAAGCGAATTCGTACGATTTGCATGGCGAAACATCATGTTATTATCTGTTGTGAGTCGAGATATTAAGACGAGCAAGGACACTCATCGCCTAAACCGCTTTTTCCTCGTCTCATTTGTGTATTGTCAATGCCTACCAGGCTGTGATGTGATGCCTTGTCCACGAACGAGTGAGACATTGTTGCCACCTCCAAGACCTCAGGCCATATGGTGTTTCTCTGGGTTTTCGGGATGAGCCTAGTTTGACATGCAAGCTATCGGTGAGACTGCATGGAGGTTGATGCCTGCTTCCTCCCCGGTCCTCTTTTGATGATGACGATGTGGTGCGTTGGCGTCTGCTCGTATTCTGCAAGAGCGGCGAGCGCAATTGGTGAGTTGGCGGTGATCATGATAATCTTCAATATTCGATGGGGAGATTCTTCGCGGAAGATGTATGTGTTCGGAGTGGATGAAGTAAGTGGCATCGTTGTGAGGTTTCAGGAGGCTTGGATGGGAACAGCGGCTTCACATGGGAGGCTTTATTGAGTATATAATGGTGGCTTCTATCCGTAGTCCTTGGGGCTATCATCTCTTCTGAGAGCATCTTGTTCGAAAAAGCAGCCTAAGACGTTGAGCAAGCATATCCGTTTGTGAAGAGCATCATTTGTTTCGAAGCCTACCGAAGTACCATCAGCCCCCAACAAGCACGAGCAGTTCAGCTTCACTCGCCATGCTACCCTCTCTCCTTGCCCTCGGCCTTGCCGTGGCCATAACTGAGGCTGCCGTCACGCGGACCTCAGGATGCCAGTTACACCTCTCGGCCTCGGGAGCCATCTCTGGTCCTGTCGGCGAGATTTCTTCCGGCCAGGTGCGAGCTGGCGGCGGAGTGTCCTCGACCACCTTCACTCTGAAGGGTGCCCAGCTCTGGGACAACAAGGGCCGTGGCTGCTGGTGGACTCGTGAGTTACCCTGTATTTTCCCTCATTCAGTCCTCTTTGGCATGGTGTGTGTCTCTCTTGTCAGAGACATGCATGTGCTAAGCACGTGTGACTGGAGAAGCACTTGCGTCAATGTTTTGGAATCGTGGACGGAGCGCTGACGAATGGATGTGAGACAAGCGCCGGCACATGTGCTGCAGTGCGACAAGAACCAGAAGCCAGACGACGGATTCGAGGTTGGCTGCGACGGCAGCGTCTCGTACAATGGGCAGACCCAATTCTGGGAGTGCCAGACTGGCGAAGAGGGCCAGTATAACGTTTATCTGGAGGAAGGGCACGGCGTCAACTGCAGCAAGATTACGCTCAAGGCGGACAGCTGCCGCTCGGAATGCCCTCTGCCTAGTCCTACGCCTACTCCGGCGCCTGGGCCTCCTGCTAGATCTTGTCCGGCGAATCTTGAGGGGGCTTATGAGTTTCCGCATCTTATTATTCCTGTTGACAAGGTCAATCCTGATAAGGCCCCTGGGACGTCGTACTTTGGGGAGGTGTCGAGCACTGTTTCGTCTATTTTCAATTTTGACATTCCTGCGGGAGACAAGGGCAAGAAGTGCAGCCTTGTGTTTCTCTTCCCCGAGCAAAAGGACCTGCAAACATCGTCCTTTACCTTCTCTGGCACGGGCGCTTTGGAGTTTGCCTGGCTGGACGAGCCGGCAAGCCAGGGCACGACGTGGAACAACAAGCCGGGCGTCAAGAAGGATTTCGGGACGATTACGGTGGCGCCTGGGAATAACTATGTGATTTCGACGTTTGAGTGTCCGGCTGGGGAGGCGGTTGCGTTTGGAGTTTCGGCGGCGGAGGGGGGTGGGAGTGAGATTAGGTGGTTTGAGGACTTTAATCCGGCGCCTATTGGGTTGTATATCACCAAGTGCTAGAGGCTCTACATAGTATAGCCATCTTATAAAGAGACGTGGGATGTGATGGGAAGGGGATATGATGTTGGATGATATGGTGGTTGGATAACGATATTTGTATCGATATTTGTTGATAATGTGCCACTTGCCGCACAACGAACAAGAATTGGTTCCTTGCTTCTTGTTTTCCCTTAAACATGACCAGATTATTGATGAAACTACAGTAGAGACAGATGGTATTAGGAGGCCGGGGTGTGGGTGGAGATCAAGGCAGAGTGAATCGAGAGGTAAACTGAATCGTGAAGTGAAGCCGTTCGAGGAGGCAAGGCTCTTTGACTAGAAGTTCTGACGCGCCTTCATGCCTCAGCGCCTGCAAGAGATACATCGATATTATACTCTTCGTGAAGCTGCAGTTATCAAGACTTTGGATATGTAAGCGATAACTTGATTTTGATCAATCTGAGCAAGTATCAACGAAGAGAAAGTCATGTGGGAGGAGTTGTCCTCGAACTCACTTTTGCTTCAACCTCGACACTTTTCGGCAGCTGGCGTATGCACCCAAGTGGAGATGCCCTCGCCCACTCACACTCCTTGGCCATATCAGAGCCTTTGTGAAGAGCACATCAGAATGTATATAAAGCCCTGCTCTCCCACAATCTGGTTCTTTTGTGCTTTTTCTTTTCTTCTCCGTCTTTGTCCTTCTGCGCCGTCATCTTGTTGTCGACATATTTCAGTGTTCCAATCCAGTAACAGTATCTCAATTCTTTCGACGACGGCCTCTTTCAACTTCAATACGTACAGTTTTCGGAAGTCAAGTTCACGTGGCAGCTTCTCTTCTGTCCGATCTTTGATATCGTTGTCGCTCAGCTTCCGGACCGTGTAGTCTTTTCGGCATCTCATCGTCGCTCTGCTTATCTGAAGATCATCTAAGCTTGCCCTTGACGACCAGTCGACCATGTATTCGATGCCTCCGCCACCTGTGCCTTTGACGCCCTTGATGCGTGCACCGAACTCGATGCCGTCTACGCCTCCGATGAACACAACGAACTCGATGCATTCGACGCCCTCTAAAGGGCATATGCAATTCATGGTATTCTCAAACCCCCAAGCCCTCAAATCCCCAGGCCCCTGAGTTCCCCAGTACGCTGCCTGCTAACTCCGTGCCAGAACCAGATGAGCCCGTCTCTTCATCCGACCGTATTCCAGCAGCAGTATGGAATGGGTCCCAATGCCCCTTAGAGTATGCTCGTAAGTTCTCACAGTAATTAGGCTCAATCGAACTGACAATGTCACTGTAGATGGAGCTTCGACCCTACCTCATACTGCATCCGATGCCCACTTGGCCCTTGATTCCGTCATGGACATGCAGCTGAATGAAGCCTCTGCTGGACTTGCTGGACCTATCGTCACCGCTGGCACCGCCTTGGGACCTCCCCTCGACTCAGTTGGCGGTATGCCATTTGCCAATCCTTCAACGCCGACAATGCTGCGAATGCCGATGCAAGTGTCGACGCCGATGCCCTCGATACCATCGACGCCCTTAATGCACCAAATGCATTGCATGCAACCAATGGCAAAGGATATGCCGATGAATGTGGGAACCCATATGGACTCGAACACGGCCACAAACGTGAACCAGAACCCAAACATGACTCTGAGCATGCCTCCTCCTCCTCATCCTCGAACTCACCGCTCTGTCGCCGATGGTCATCGAGATATTACCATCAACCAGCCTATCGCGAAGCAGCCCCGGAAACATGCTCCTGGTTCCGGCATCATCGCCCAACCTCGCGAGCAATTCAATAAGACCGCGACCACGGCCTTGGCTCCGCAGCACAACGCACGAGTCGCCAAGAGGCAGCCTAGCATGCATTCCGCCAAGGAAGAGGCTCTCCTTCGAGCCATGGTGCCCGCAGCCTGGGGTCCAACTTCTGTTGAGGTACAAGCTCCCGTTCAGCACCAGCCCACAGCTGCCCCTGAGGCTCTCTTCATCGATGAGGCGATCGTCGTCGACGAGGCTCCGCCTCCCGCCCCGGCTCCCACCTCAGAAGCTGCCCCGGCTGGGCCAAACCTCGAGGACACACCCGCCGCAAGAGCCGTTCCCCCTGAGATTGAACAGGAGCGGCTGGACAAGCTCCTCGTCTGCAGGCACTGGTCGTGGAACCACAAGATTTCTCTCTGCCAACAAGTGGAAATAATGGCTGGGAATCGCGGCAAAGACCGTACTACATGGTGCCAGCGCCTGCTCAAAAGATACGAGAGCGGGGGATTGTGGAACGTGTACGAGATTGACGGTTTTCTGTACGAAGTCGATTTCAAGAAGGGGGAGGCAAAGGGGATCCCGAGGCGGGAGTATATTAAGATGGTGGACGCGGTGAGGATGAAGTGCTGCGCTCCAATGGTGGAGGAGATGGAGGAGGGTGTAGACCAGAAGGATGAGAAGGATGAGGTGAAGGAGCTTGAGGAAGAAAGCGAGGAGGATGAGGGAGAAGCAAAAGAAGAGGATGCTGACAAAGGAGACGAGGAGGGCAAGGGCCAGGGTGCGGATGAAGAGGCGAGTGAGAGTCACGAGGAAAGAGACGGAGGAGGAGACGAAGATGGTGATGGTGAGGAAGACAGAGTCGGAGAGGAACAAGAAGAAGAGGGTGTAGAGGAGATGGAGCTGGTGCAGGAGCTGGAGGCGCAGGAGGTGTCCAAGGCTGAGAGCACTCGCTCGTTCTTGGACCTCTTGGACGACAACGGCGACGTGCTGCCGCTGGAGGCCTGGGGCCAGGAGCTCCGTGACAGATTGTCGGTCTGATCTGGAGGAGATATGTGGAGGGAGAGGAAAGGAATACTTTGCTTTTCCCTTCTTCTTGCTTCACCCCATAGGTAGTTTCGTGTTACTACATGTTGCGTGGATTCCTTCGGCCGACGTGGGACAAAGATGGAATATACAAAGTTGATAGTCTCTAGACCTTCGATGCCACTGCATGCCCTATAGGGTCATGATTGCCAAGGTATATTATGGTCTTGTCTCTCTTGCGAAGTGGTGAAGCATTCAACTTCGCCGTCTCCTGGTTCTCTCTGTCTTGGATAGCGACAATCGGCTTCTCTCCGCCGATAAGAGCAAGGATTCATCCACCCTTTGCTTCCATCGGTACCCACCATATAAAGTTATCATCTCTTGATCACCAGCTTCTGTATCAGTAGCAGGGATGAACCTAAGGCAATCAGTTCTCATCCTTCATCCACAAGGTGAGGTTACAGGAGGTGGATCGACCGAGGAAGCGCCCTGGGGGAATAACGTCACAGCGCGTCTCGGGCCTGTCAGTGGACGGCTTTAGCGGTGACTTGGTGGGGTGAACCCCTGTGGGCGGGAATGTCCCTCTCCAGTCTACTGCAGACTTACATAATTGCCATCAATGGTTCGCCATCCCGCACTTTGAATTTTTCCATCTCGTCATTGTTCTCTCAAGAGTATCTGCTGCTGATACAGCTCGTCTGTTGCTTTACCCATTTACAAACAGATACGACTCTCCTCCTTCAGGATCCCTGTTTGCAGTAGCATCTCAATCAGACAAACAATTGACACACAGGATGGGCGCTTCTTCGTCCAAGGCAGCTCGCGGAGCAGCTCGCAAATATCCCACCAGAACCCCCGGAGCTGTTCCTCAAGCTACCACGAGGGCCAGACCTCAACAACCCGCGGCTCGTAGCGACGGTTCCAAAGATGAAGGTCAGTTCTTGGTCAATGCTTTCTCTTCACAGCATTCATGGGCATGTCTGACCAATTCACTCCAGCCGTCCGCGCAGATGCAACGGATCCCGACTTCACCCCCAGCGACTTCTCTCGCCGCCTTCACGAGATGGGCATCGTACAGCCAAATCCTACGCTCTCACACTCCTCCACAGCGTCTCCCAACCTG
This sequence comes from Trichoderma gracile, assembly GCA_020002365.1. Taxonomy (NCBI): domain Eukaryota; kingdom Fungi; phylum Ascomycota; class Sordariomycetes; order Hypocreales; family Hypocreaceae; genus Trichoderma; species Trichoderma gracile. Next base: position 727,427 of record JAINEY010000008.1, read on the forward strand.
TCGCCCGAGTCATTGGACGTTCCTCTAGGGCCGCTGTTTGCGCCTGCCAAGCGAAATACCACGCTGTCTGTGCTCGAAGCACGGCGCCGCCTAGAACAAGTTGCCGCGGAGGATCTTGAGAACATGGGACGAGACGCAGGAAGACGCCGCCTGGCTGATATGAGGACCATTCTGGATGCTGTTCAGCTGCTGAATAATGGCGTTCCTCCAGCGGATGTCGAGAAGAGACTACGGCTCGCCCCTGGGTTGTTGAGCAAGCTTGGACCTTCTGGTGTCTTGACGCACATTCCCGCTCAATAATCGCACGCTACATCGACATTGTGGTCTGACTTATTGCACTTTTCTCCTATTCATAACACCAACTCGAGAAACATAGAAAAACGCTCAAATTCACCGAATAACCCCCTGTTCTCCCAACATGTTCATCAACCATGGCAAAACCGGTCCGTTTCTCATACTGCAATTCTGTTCCGACAATGTGGTAGCGATGGGAACGGGGAAATCACCAGGCAGCATGTCCGCCGTCAATGCGGAGGTCGCTACCCGTCATGAAGCTGCTGGCGTCGCTGAGAAGGAAGAGGGCGGCACCGCGATACTCCTTGGGCTCGCTGAATCGCTGAAGCATGTTCTCCGAGGGCCACTGCGCCTTTCGCTCTGGATACTGTTCAAACAGGTTGAGGAGCATCTGGGTCGTGCAATATCCAGGCGAGAGCGTGTTGACACGAATACCGTGCACTCCCCACTCAGCGGCCAAGCTTCGAGCCATCTGCATCACACCAGCCTTGGAGGTGTTGTATAATCTGTTTACGAGGAGAGTCAGACTATCTGAACTACCAACACCTGAATCATGAGGAAGGGGAGAATCATGAGGAAGGGGAGAATCATGAGGAAGGGGAGAATCATGAGGAAGGGGAGAATCATGAGGAAGGGGAGAATCATGAGGAAGGGGAGAATCATGAGGAAGGGGAGACTTACGATGCAAACATGCCACGGTTGGCGATGGTGCCGCTCATGCTGGCAATCAGGCAAATGCTTCCAGGCGTCCCGAACCGAACCATTATGCGAGCGGCACCTTGAGCTGTCAGGAACGCGCCCTTGACGTTGATGCGAAGCATCCGGTCGACCTGCTCGGGGGAATACTCGAGGGCCGGGCTCTCGTAGTTGATTCCGGCAGCGACAAGGCAGCCATCCAAGCGACCTTCCTTCTCTGCAACCTTCTCAAAGACTTCCGTCACCTGCGGCTCCTCGGTGACATCGACTCTGTGATACGTCAAATGGGAGTTGAGCTCCTTCTTTGCACGTGCAGCAACCACAGCGAACTCGGACGTGGGATCCGAAGACGGATCAGGGAGTATGTCGATGCAGTGTACTGGAGACGGCATATCCTTCAGCAAAATGCACCGCAAATGGAGATGGGATGCAACTTACCAACGGCGCCTGCTTCAATCAGTGCCTCAGCCTGGACCAGGCCCAATCCTCTTCCACCACCGCTGACGACGACGACCTTGTCCTTCATACTGAACTCGGGGAGCAGGTGAGACTGGGCGACGGGTCTTGCGGCGCCATTCGGGGGCTGCACAGGGGGGGCCTGGATAGAGGGCGCCATGCTTAATGAGCAGTGGTAGCTAACGGGGTGCTGTTACGGTCAGAGATCCTGATGGCGATACGATTGATGGCAAACAGCCCGAGAGCAGAGCGAAGCAAGACGTACTGAATGCTTGACAGCGGCAATGGAGAGTTAGAGCTTGAGGGCTTGGTGGCACGGAGCGATGTATGCTCAATGAAGAATGCTGAGTAGATACTCTGAAGCTTGAGGAGCTATCTGACGCAATGTGCTTGGAATGGAATGAAAGACGAGCTACTCGAGGATGCGGATGCGATTTGGGGTTTATATTCTACGAGGACAGCCATAGCTCAGCACAGCTGTAGTAGCTGCGGGGAAGGCTTGGTGGCGTGAGGGCATGGAGGCACCACTACAGCAAACTCGCGATACACACAAGCAGCATCGCGATGGCGGGAACATTGAGTGTGGCAAGCCGCAGGTCATCACGAGGGCGTCGAAGCAGTTTGGGGACGAGCGGGGAAGGGAGTGAACGATTGGCTTTGGGGGAGGTGTGGTAGCAGGGCAGGAGAATCGATGAAAGGATTGAACCAAAGACGGCCGCCGAGACGTGCAGCACAATACGACGTGAAGCGAAATCAGAGCTTAGCTCTACAGGAGCTCGGGAACTTGGACCGGGGAGCTCCTCCGGCCCCGGAAAGGTGGTGTGGCCGAGAAGAGGGGTGAACATGGCAAGCGGCGTGGACGGAATCCAGTCCTGAACGTCTCCATCTGTTCCCAGGCTGGAAATGCGAGCTGAACAGACTGGAATTCATCCGGGTAATACGCAGTGCGAATCGATGGGTTCTTTTTTTGGAGAAGCAATTTGCAGCTTGGGAGTGCCACGCTGAACTTCGGATTACCAGCGACGGTTAGCCGGCTTTTGGAATGGCCCCTGGCGTTTTGTTTCCGAAGGGCATTTTGTGGAGGAGGCCAGCCACTAGCCGCCGGCAGACGCCTCCTCATGCGATCCCCCCACAGAGAGAAAAGGTGATTTTGTTGCCGGGGCTTTGCTGTGCTGAACGATGGATGTGGACGGAGTGGGCAAGGAGAGCCTCAATAACCATCTGGAGATGATGGGCAACGGAGTTGGAATGGTTGTCAAACATGATGCCATGACTTTGGAATAGGGTGGGAGCCTGGGATATCGAATTGCTATTGCGGGCAACGATCGCCTCGAGATGACATACAGACTTGGGGTATCGATTGCTACTCTGAATATCCGGGTTCTTCATTGGTTAGACGCGCATTTGCATCTGTGCTTATTCGGAGTACAGTAGTCTGTGAAGGAAATGGTCACTTGTGCATTCACGTGGACTGTGCCAACATGCAATCGGGTAGCAGCGCAGGATCTTACGCTTCGTGACCGGAAGCCCTCAATTCACTCTTCCATAATACGACGGTATTGAGCATGGGGCATTGAGTTATCAAACTCAACATGAAGTGCGATCCCACGGCGCAAGCGTTTCACCACACGTTGTTGAACTACAAGACTGTGCTCTGCTAGGAAACGAGAGTCATACGGCTCTTACGAAAAGCAGCCTTGGTGCTTGAGAATCAATCAAAGGGAAGAAGCCGAGGTGTGTGTGTCAGAAGCTTGTATGGATCGATGGAGCTGGCGCTGAGCTGGGTTACCCGAATAGGCAACACGGACCAGCTCGAGACTGTTCCAGAATGCTGCAAGTATAGGCAATATACTATATGATATCTATAGATATCTCTATGACTGTACCCAACTCCCATCTATATCACATTGGCCTGGATGGTACAGCCTCGACGTCTATCGTGGGTGAGACGATAGCATCCTTCTTGTCCTCCACTCCAAAGTCGTTGTTCAGTTCCTTTCGCAGTTCAATCTCCCTGGCTATGAAACTCACGAGGAACCCCAACGCAGCAAATGCAATCCCGACAAGCCAAACAGTGCGCATCGCTCCCGTAAAGACCTGGACCACCTCTGCGCGAAGTGCCGCGTCTTGGATACTATGCAGGAAGGCCCCCGTGGCATGCTGATACGCACCGTCTCCGGCCAAGTCGCCAGCAATCTCCGCGTCGGTAACGATAGTGCTCGCGAGACGGCGACACTCGTTGTTGAAGACGGCGCTCGGGATGGTGACGCCCCAGATGCAGCCAAAGTAGCGAGCAAAGCTCCAGACGCCCGTGGCCGTGGCGACGTAGCTCTCGTCCAGGGGCGCCTGGACGGCGGGCAGGAGCACGCCGCTGAGCATGCCGCTGCCGAGGGCGTTGAGGAGCTGGATGCAGACCCAGGCGGCGTCGCTGGAGCGGGCGTCGAGGATGCTGAAGAGGCCGAAGGAGATGGTGGTGATGGCGAAGCCGGCGAGGTGGAGGGGTTTGTAGCGGCCGGACTTGGAGAGCAGGACGCCTCCTAGGACGGCGAAGACGAGGCCGCCGGCGACGTTGGGGAGCGTGTATACTCCTGAGCGGAGAGGTGAGAGGCCTTTGACGGCTTGGAAGTAGATGGGGAGGAAGTAGTAGACCCAGTAGGCGACGATGGCGTGGATGAAGGTCAGGATGAGGGCGGCGGCCGAGGTGCGGTTGGAGACGATCTGTCGCGGGAAGGAGGGCTCTGGACAGAGGCGCGGCGTCCATTCGAAGGCGGCGAAGAGGAGGATGCCGATGAGGCCTAGGACGAGGGGCACGACGATGTGGTAGGTGCTCCAGCTGTAGATGGTGCCGCCCCAGGTGAGTGCTATCAGGGCGGAGACGATGGCGGCGACGAAGATTGCGTTGCCGGAGATGTCGATGCGTTTGAAACGAGCGGACCAGCTTAGGTTGCGGTCATACTTGACGCGGAGGAAGATGAATAGGATCCCAAAAGAGGCTGCAACATGGTCAGTTGGGGAGTAGGGGGGGACTAGGGAAGTGCCAAAGAGGAAGTCTTACCAACGCCAATGGGCACATTTATGTAGAAACACCACCGCCAGGACGCATGATCCGTGATGAGGCCACCTAGAAACGGGCCCAGTGTAGCCCCCACGATGGCGCCAATGCCCACAATGGCCATGTACTGCCCACGCTCCCTCAGCGGAACAATGTCCGTCACGATGGTCTCCATGAGGAGGTTGATGCCTCCGCCGCCGAGCCCCTGAACGGTGCGGGCGGCGATGAGCATGCCCATCGAGGAGGCTGCGCCGCTGAGCCCGCCGCCGAGGGTGAACAGGGCGACAGCGCCGAGGAGGAGGTGCCGGCGGCCAAAGATGTTGCTCGCTTGGCCGGCGAGCGGGAGGATGGCGACTTGCGCGAGGAGGTAGGCGTTGGGGACCCAGATGTAGGCGTCGCCGCCGCCGAGGGCGTTGGTTATGCTGGGGAGGGCGGACGTGATGATTGTGCCTTCGATGGCGGACATGAGGCCTGTGATGGCGAGGGCTGTGATGATGGCCCAGAAGCGCCATGTTTGGGGGTTTGCTGGTTGGGGTTTGAGTGTGTTGTTTTGTGGTGGTATGTCCGTGGGGATCTGGTTGGGCTCTTCATGTATAGGAAACTCTGAGGGCCTGTCTGGGGCTTGCAGATTGCGCAGCTCGTGGATGTCGTCCATGATGAGCTTGCTCTGTTGGTGGTCTGTTGGTAAATATCTTCAGACTTGGGAAAATATTGTGAGTTGTAGCCAGAGTGAAAGTTGCCTGCTGGAATATAGACCTGATATAGGTATACTGATAGATACAGTACAGCCAAGACACTGATAGATGTACTTGATCCCGCCTACTGCGTTCGTAGGTGAACAGATTACATGATAGAACGGACCCTCGTCGCCGCGTCTCTAACGAGATGATTCAATGTTTGAGCCATACCATAGTTCTACAAGAATCGCACCCGAAAGCGTTGATACTCCTGGAACTGCCGTGGCATCCTTGCAATGAGTGGACCCGGAGTTGGTGGTGACTCGGTTCGGTGTGTGAGTCAACCGGTGTAACCAAAATGCCCTCTTGAATCCTACCAAATTCCTGCAAGGCGCATGTTTAGGAGTCACTTCATTTCATGATATCAACGGTAGAACGAGGCTGTAGAGATGCTGCTCTTGTCATACACATACGTGCCCATGTAATAACACAATGAAGAGCCTGATTTAACAACGCTATATGTATACATGTAGTCTCTGCTCTTCCTCACTCCTCAGGGTTCTCATGCCTCGCAGCTTGTGTGTAATTTCACACCATCGACTCTGAACCTTCTACGAGCCGTGATCAGAATGGAGACACTACCATCGACGGTTGAACAAGTCCTCGCCACCGGCATCATGGACCCAGAGTTCGAGGCCGCCTGGAAAGCCATCGGCTCGCCCCCGGGAAGCATCCCGAGCGACATCCCCACGTTCCAGAAGACCGTTGAGGCAACCCTTCCCATGGCTCAGAAGATGCTCGCAGCGAGCCGGCCGCAGAACATTGTGGAGAGAGAATACGAAATCCCAGTCGACGACACGTTTTCATCCCGCACAATCGTCTGCCACTCTGCCACTCCCAGCACCACCCCGTCTCCCATCGTGATTCTTATCCACGGCGGCGGGCACTGCGTTGGATATCCAGAGATGGAGCTTACGACCGCGCGAGAGCTGGTGCTAGCACACAACGCGACTTGTATCTTGCCGTCTTACCGTCTTGCGCCGGAGTTCCCTTTTCCTACCGATGTCCACGACATATTCACAGTGGTGCAGTATATCGCACGCAAAGCGACAGAGAAAGACGAAAAAGGCATTCTGCCTGTCAATGCCGACCCAAACAAGGGATTCGTTGTCGGAGGTCTGTCAGCAGGGGCAGCCATCAGTAACAACGTGGCACATCTCGCCCGGGATCTGCCTCTAGAGCCTCCCCTGACCGGGCTGTTCCTGGCATGCGGGGTCTTCTTTGAGCCTGGTGGTGTTCCCGATCGTTACAAAGACTTCAATCTCTCTCTGAACCAGAACAAGTCTGCTCCAGTCTTCGACACGCCCTCTCTGATAGAATATTCAAACGCGTATGAAGGGGACAAGCCATCGACACTGAGCAGTCTAGTTTCCGTCAGCCAACAGCCTCGCTCCGACGCTTCTGCAGCTGAAGGTAGATACCTGCCGCCTGTCTATTTCCAGGTCGCTGGACTGGATCCTGCGCGGGACGACAATCTCGTCTACGAGCGCATGCTGCGGGAGGAGCGCGGTGTGCCTACGAGGATGGATGTGTATCGCGGGTTGCCTCATGGATTCTGGACACAGTATCCGGGCCTTGCAGCTTCTCGAAAACGGATGCAAGATACTGTCGACGGCGTCGGATGGTTATTGGAGAGCAGATGACTGGGTAGCACAGACGGTGGTTGGGTTGCCTTGCCTATGATTACGCTCTACAAGTGAAAGAGGCCATGGTCAGGGGGATATCGCCATGAGAGAGGAAAGGATACGGGGCCAGGTCTGAAAACGTTTCACTTCCTATGTAAGAGTGATCCAAATCGACTGGTGATACTCCAGAAGTCTAGTTTTAGAGCATGGCTATAGTCAATCACAGGTATTCGTTTCTATGTCTTCTTGAGTCAAATTCATCCTCATGTTGAAATAACAAGGCAGGATCATAATTTTCATAGGCTATCTATCAGCTTGGTTAGGAAACTCGGCAGTTTTGCTTGACTGGTTCCAGCACAGTGAGATGTTTCCTCCGACCACAACTCCCTAATACTACCATGGCTATAATGCAGATAGGGACCTGGGTCAAGCCAACGTGAAGCATTGCTATCTTCTACATGTGCCCTCCAACGAATATCCATTGGTGACCCTTCTGTCCCAAAGTCGTGCCAAGCCCGGACTGTCGCCTCTCGCTCATCGACGGAAATTTTGATGGCGATATCTGTAGGGCAGTGCAGACAGGAATCGAATATCCACCGGCCAGGTGATGCGTAAGCTAATGCTATACCATCCTCGAGCAGAGTAACCTCTTTGAGCAGGATGGCGAGCTGCTGCTGCGTATTGTTATTAGTAGGCATGAGTGCTAGCCGATTAATATGCCATTCCTTGCAACTGCGAGACCTCGCTGGTCCGCTACGCATGCACATGTGCGGGCAGACTGGGACATGTGAATATAAGTGGTCTGGGAAGAGTGGCAAAGCGGTACTCGTATGATTGCTGATCTTCCACTCTTCGCGGAGGATAAACCGTTTGTTGATGATTCTGGGCTCTGCGGCATAGGATTCTGCAAGGGGCGGTATGAGCGATGTTCCCGTCCGCGTATAAGGATCCATCAGTGCCGCAAGATATTGCTGATGGACGTTGCCCAGGCGAGACAGCTTGAGGGCAAACTGTACGTGGTAGTGCTGCGTGGAATACCCTTCGACTTCGATTCCCCGAGAATACTCAAGACTGCAAGGGACATCCCTACACCTTAGCCTCCAGAAGGCCGCTGGCACATCCGAGGTGTCGATAGGATGTAGTCTACAGCAGTTGAGACAGGCCCAGCGATTTGGTAGGGTGTAAGCCAGGCCTGCCCAGAATCCAATCTGATCTTCAAGGGAGAGCCGTGAGATTTCAGTATCCCAGTCATGAGATACAAGTTGCCGAAGCGCTTTACATGTGTGTGAGAGGAGAAATTTGTCATGTAAAGCTAGGTTATCGGTAATGAGAAGGAGAATGTCTGGCGGAAGCTGGAGAATAGCGGCGTTGGGATTCTTCTGCATGTAACGGCGGCGGCCTTTGCCTCGCAGTCGAGGTAGAGCCAGGAAGCAACGCATATTATTGAAATGCGTACCTAATGTCTAGGAAATGGTAGATGAAGTTTGCGGCTCCCTGAAGAAGGAATTTACCCCTTCTATACCTTGATATGCTCCATGAAGGCTACGTAATCGTGCGCCAATGGCGTTTGCTAGTACATAATTTAAAGAGTAGGTAGTGTTTTGCTTTACTCTCATCACATCACTCACCAGATGACTAGAAACGCCGTGGTGTGGCGTGAAATCAGAGATATCCAACGGATCTGAGGCAGTGCGCTTTAATCCAAGTGGCTATTATGCAATAGGAGTTGTCTAGCTACCTAACTATAAATCAAAAACCTAATTGAGCACAGACTGGAATCTATATCGCATATTTCACCTTCCTACTGACTCCCTCTATCAGGCCGCGTATCCCAATCTCCAACCTTTAATCACACCTATGAAGCCGCGGAATCTGCGATGCTCGAGGTTGTTGCGCACCGTATGGTAGTGCCAACATCCTTGTCCTTCGGAGCTTACCGAACGGCTCCTCCGCCGCATTGATAAATCTCAGGCAGCGCCGCCCATGAAAGGTATGATTTGCTGCGGGCATGTAATGTTGGATGATGGAAGCATGCCTCCAAGGTATGCCTGAACATGTGCAAAGTAACAGTTCGATCCTCCCTGGTTGATGACTGTATGCTGCAATTTTAGAGAAATAGTCCCGAGTTAGCCCAAGAATCTTATTTGAGATGGTTTTGAGAGTGAGATCCGAGAACAACTCACACCAACGGCTTCTTGCAATAGAAGTATCGAGCCGGGAAATCGTGAAGATGTTGTGCGCGCTCTGCGAAGAGGCAAGGCTGATCAGTAACAAACCAGATGGTGAGGGAGCTTGGCAGAATCATACGATTTCAAAGGCGTTATAGGGTCAATGGTATTGCTCGTTATCAGGATCGGGAAAGATGTAGGTCTATCTAGTCCGATTATCTGGTCTGTATAGAAGAAAGACTGATTAGATTTTGCGTTCATTATAAGTGTTATTTCGAAACTTGCCCTTTGAGAAAGGACGGAGAATAGAAGAACAAATAGAGGCATAGAGAAAGACGCTCACCTTGAATCACCATGCTGTCGGACAACTGTGGGCGGAATGATCTACACAAGATAGAGTCCACGAAGATGGGATAGATATCGCCGATGTACTTGCTCTTGGAGACCGTGTACTCGACATAGCTCTTGAACTCTTCAATGGAAGTAAGCTTGTTTCTCCGATATGAATCGGCGCATTGGATAACGTGCCCGGAATCGAAAGTGACGTCTAGCCCGTCAAACATGCCCACAAGAGCAGACGCGTTCCCACGTTCGAGCTGATGTAGGATGTCGGCCATGAGTGGGAAAGACGCTGCTGGGAGGTAAAGAGAATTGACGAAAAGGGCCTTTAGGTCTGAATAGGTGACCAACGCCGGCAGGTCTTGGCTTTGGAAGTTGCTGATAGGGACCGGATGGTTTTGAAGTTGGAGGATTAAGTTGTCCATTCTGGCCGTAATGTTTGCTGGCGTAGGTCCCCAGAAGGAGCATCTTTCAGGACCTGCAGCATGGCAGAAGCTCGAGAACGTCCCCATGGCCTCGTCCATCTGATCGACGTTGACACTCCAGGCATTGTCATAGTATTGCTCTGCGTCCACAACACCGTCGAGGACCATCCTCCCCACTCGATCAGGAAACATTGAAGCGAAAGTGGCACCGACAACAGTGCCGTAGCTGATGCCATACAGCCACAGTTTGGCGTCTGATGGTGCCTGACCGGCCAACTCGGCCTCAGCTTCGACAAATGTGAGCAAGTCACGGGCGACTGCTGGTGTAATTACATAGAATCCATGAGGCGACTCTTTCTCGACAGCATTGTTGCACCACTCCCCGTAGATGGAGCTCGAGTAATACTGTTCCTCGAATGATGCTGATGAAGTGTTGGTAACTCCCGTACGATGTATTCGACTGAATGCGGCTCTTGCTTCTGTGTTGCCCGAGAAGCAGTCGAGGCTCGGGCCGCTGTTGTTCACACCGCGAGGGTCATATGAGACGATGTTGTACTGATCTCCAAAGGCTAGGCTTGCAAGGGCCCGGTTTGAGAGGAGGAGGTCGACACCAGAACCACCCGGACCGCCTAACGAATAGTCAGTCCAGTCACATGGATTTCAGTCAACTTTGTGTGAGAAATTTGATCGAGGCCTTACCGGGATTGACTATGATGCTTGGAGACTCAGCGGTGGCATTCTTTCCAGCCAGTTTGATAAAGGCAATTGATGTCGTGCCAATACTTCTGTTTGAGTAATCCAAAGGAACCTGCAGTCTAGAGCATGTGAAGCCATCAAAACATGGTGTCCATGTTAGGTTGGCCGACGGTTCAATCTAGATGGACAGTCAAAAAGGAGTAAACTTGAAAAGAAGTCGTTCGGCAAAGTGCTAAACTCACATTGTCAAATCCATAGACCATGCGCCTCTCCTTCCAACTATGGGCTTCGCATCCCAAGCTGGTAAAAAGAATGAGGGCCTTCAAAGATGCTTTCATTGTATTGCTTGTAAGGAGTTGGTGAAGAGAATGTCGTAGTTGCAGCTGGCACAATCGGGATATCAGACAACTACTTATACCAGTTGAATCCCCCACCGAGCCTGGTTCTGGCGCCCCGCCTGTACGAAGTGTCCAATCCATATCCATTCTGACATGAACAGGCATTACTATCATCACCCCTATCCTCATCTCAGCTACATGCGTAGAAGAACGTGGTAGGGTGGCGGTGCTCGTTGGCACCTGGCACTTGGTTGACAGAGCTCTTCCTTCTCAGCCTCGTGCTTACGATGCAGAGCCTACGGAGAGATAGATGCCCATGGAATGACAGGACGCGACGGATGTTGAAGCCCGAGTGCCGCACCCTTCTTCCACAATCAACGTCCGAGTTTCAATTCTTTTGGCATGAGAGCCATAGAATCTCTGTTGATAGAAGCAGCTGCAATTCGAATCCGCAGAACTGGAGGAAGGCCTGAGACATCCTTGTACTTGGGACGTTGAAAAGCAGTGAGCCCTGGCAGTCAATGTAAACACTCCACTATCCGACCCCTGACGAGCTCCTTCGTTCGCCCCGCCTGTACGAACTGGCCAATTAACAATCCTCCATGATACGCACTAGTCTCTGTTACGATTCATCCCTTCAGCTCTTCGGCCTTGTTCCATTGCCGTATACGAGATCCTAAGGACAAGTAGCCACTAGCATACAGGTATCGATCGGGTCTGAGCAGAGATCGCGGCCCGTTGAAACCACTGTATAGACGTCCTGGTCAGTACATGTGCAGTGATAAGTACTTTGGCCTCCAGCCTCGTATTGTATTGCCCGTCCTTTCCCACTAAAGCAGATCGCAGGAGATGCGGGAGATGGCTTCCCGCTACTGTACAAACATACGATCGGACGAACAGACGACCCTCTGCTGGAAACGGCGACTACCGCAATTATTGGTCAACCAACATTACCGTAATGAACGGGATGGCGAAAGAGAACACCAAGGCGGTCAATCAAGCCTGGAGAAAGAAGCCTCGGAAGTTTGCTCCGAAGTCGAGACTGGGCTGTAAGACATGCAAGTGAGTCTAGCCTCTGTGTTTTGCTAAGTTGCGATCAACAATGTATAAAGATTTCACAAGCTAACACTCCTGATGCCACCTTCTAGGATCAGACGAATCAAATGCGATCTTTCTCGGCCTTCATGCATAAAATGCCAGTCCACAGGCCGCATCTGTGACGGCTACGGTGAAGCGCCGCTCGAGACTGGATCGAATCATCCTCACAACAACATGACCAACGGAGCAGAAAGGGGCACCACGATCCGTGCGGATCATCCAGATGATAGCCACGCGAAACATTATGGCCCCCTACTGAAGAGTCTCCGGCCCCTTATGGTCCTACCAGTGACCGGGCCAGGCCAGACAGAGGCAATGGGGATTTTTGAGTATATCTCGATAAAGCATCTCAACGAATACCGCCCTAGCGAATCATGGCGGAAAAGCCTCATGTTCTTCTCCCAAACGGTACCATCAGTGCGATATGCTGCCATCGCATTGGCCTTGGCCAACCGGAACTACCTGAATCGTGACTCTGGCGACCGTTTGCGCCAACCGCCACTCTCGAACGACTGGCTGTCAGATACAGCTCCCTTGCTTTACTATAACCGAGCCATCCAACTTCTCCTGAAGCAGGAGAGTGGAGACGGCGACGAGACAAAAGCCATCACGCTCCTGGTCTGTTATCTCTTCATCTGCTTTGATCATCTGGCGGGCAACTACGCACAGGCAATGAAGCACCTACGGGGAGGCGTTGAGCTCTTACGAAACACCCAAAGGGCTATACAAGACAGCAACAACAATATATACGACGATACCAAGGCCTCAGAAGCTCACGCACTCATCTCCCAGATCACGAGACAGATCCGTCGTCTTGACATGCAGGCCGTGACGTTTCTGATTGACTGGACTCCCGCCAATATCGACGACACAGTCATATCTCGGCTTGCACATTCCAATAGTGCATTTCAGTCTCTTGACCAAGCTGCTGATCACCTACAGAGCCTCATCGCTCGAGTCATGCGTCTACGCAATAACCCGGAACAGCAAATGCTACCTCCGTCAATCAAGAATGCAGTTCTTGCGCAGTTGGAAACATGGTCGACTCTCTTCGAAAACATGTTGCAACAACATGGCAGCTCCTGTGATTCAGAGGAGACTTACCCGCTCAACACTCTGCTCCGCCTACAGTATACCATCGTATGGACGTATCTCAGTAGTTCAGGGCCTGGGAGGGAATTGGAATACGACAACTTCCTGACCCAGTTTCAGCAATGCGTGGCGTTGGCAGGCGACTTCGCGGCAGTGCATGAGCGATATTCGGGGTCGTTGCAGCCGACATTCACGCCGGAGATTGGCATGATCCCAGTGCTTTACATCATCGGGGCCAAATGCCGGCATCCAGTTGTGCGGCGTAAGGCCTTGGGTATTATGAGGCGGCAACCGATCCGGGAGGCGGTTTGGGATAGCGTTGTTGTTGCCAGGGTAGTAGAAAGGATAATGGAAATTGAGGAGGGTGGTTGTGAGAAGCGGGAAATGATACAGAGTATGGATCAGATTCCTGTGTGGCAGAGGGTTGAGACGCTGTCTTGGGCACATCTGGTCGATGGACAGTCTGCGGGCCGAGTGGATATTAGCTATACGTTCTGCGGGCGAGAGGGACTGCATGTTGAGTCTTTCATGATGTAATGAGCTTCCATGGGCTTGTCAGTGCCCCATTGCCAGTGTATCATTGGAGTGGTTTGTAGCGTAGTTCTCTGTTCAGGCATCTTTAGACAGGTCGACAAAGAAGCTTTTCTTCGTCTTCTCTCTCTTTTCTTGCTGAGATGATGAACGATGTGTTTACAAGATCTGCACGCCACGGAGACGGCACCAGGGCGTTCGTGACAGTTTCGACGATGTTGATGCATATTTTCCAATGGCAAACTATCAGACGGGCCGCCCATATGTAGTTGCCCCTGAGCGGTGTCCTGTTTAGAAGTGTCTAGAAGTGTTTCCATTGCAGCTGTTATCAATTAGTTCTGAAAGCTGGAGAAAGGTTTTGACTGCAATTTGATATACACACAGTTAGAACGTGTGATGAGGAACAAAGCCCAGTTTGTTGGATCTACACTCATGTTACGCTGCTCCTGTTTCATGTGGTTACAGCACACCAGCCTCATCAACATCGATCGATCCGATTGATGAAGCTCATAGTGATTGATAGAGCTCGCAATGGAGGGCGAAGCTCGTAGATCTCGTGAACCTAGCTGCTCCCCATGTTGTAGCTCCGGCGAACCCAAGATACCTGTCGCAGGAACATAGTTGATACCAAGTCAGGAGAGAAGCCAAAGGAAAGCCTACTGGGTATCGAGCCACGGAATCTTGAAGATGGTTGCAATGGACGTTTTCTTCCTATGCATCGTTGTATAGAGCCTGACCAATCAGGCTAAATCATTGTATACAATAAGCCTAGGAAAATCCTAAAATCTCTGTCCTCGTCCCCTTTTCTTTTTCCCTAATTATCCGTTGTTTCGAACGATGATACAGTATGAGTTTTGCCGAAATTCTGCTAAAAGTACTATCGATGGGGCACAAGGGGCTGAGTCTCTGTATAACGGCTCGAAACAGCAGCTACTAGAAGGAAACCAGGCCCGCGTTTCATTTGGATTCATTTTCCCATATTCCCCTTGCAGAAGGATACGACGGTAGCATTGGGTCTGTAGATGACGGCAAAAAGCATGGCTCTGACCAGATACTCCAAGCCAACCTATCGGATCCTGGAGGCTATATCCAACGTCTCATAGCCTAACTGTACAACGGAAGTCGGCATCTCTTTGACTTAGACCAAGAGAAATGGTTACAGTCTCAAGGTAGACGTATGCTGTGGTGAAATCCAACTTATAAAGTCGAAGACAGTAACTCCGTCTTGTCGCCATCAGATCGTTCGCCAAGTACTTCCCCCTATCTTAGTCCTTCCAGTTGTCCAACATGGCGCCCTCAGTCACACTGCCGTTGACCACGGCCATCCTGGCCCTTGCCCGGCTCGTCGCCGCCCAGCAGCCAGGTACCAGCACCCCCGAGGTCCATCCCAAGTTGACAACCTACAAGTGCACAAAGTCCGGGGGATGCGTGGCCCAGGACACCTCGGTGGTCCTTGACTGGAACTACCGCTGGATGCACGACGCAAACTACAACTCGTGCACCGTCAACGGCGGAGTCAACACCACCCTCTGCCCGGACGAGGCGACCTGTGGCAAGAACTGCTTCATCGAGGGCGTCGACTACGCCGCCTCGGGCGTCACGACCTCGGGCAGCACCCTCACCATGAACCAGTACATGCCCAGCAGCTCGGGCGGATACAGCAGCGTCTCTCCTCGGCTGTATCTCCTGGACTCTGACGGCGAGTATGTGATGCTGAAGCTCAACGGCCAGGAGCTGAGCTTCGACGTCGACCTCTCTGCTCTGCCGTGTGGAGAGAACGGCTCGCTCTACCTGTCCCAGATGGACGAGAACGGGGGCGCCAACGAGTATAACACGGCTGGCGCCAACTACGGGAGCGGTTACTGCGATGCGCAGTGCCCCGTCCAGACATGGAGGAACGGCACCCTCAACACTAGCCATCAGGGCTTCTGCTGCAACGAGATGGATATCCTGGAGGGCAACTCGAGGGCCAATGCCTTGACTCCCCACTCCTGCACGGCCACGGCCTGCGACTCTGCCGGTTGCGGCTTCAACCCTTATGGCAGCGGCTACAAGAAGTGAGTTTGATGCCACTACCCCTTCTGACACTCTCAGGGGCTATCTCTTTTGTCCACCGTGCCGCGGCACAGACAACTCCCAGCTCGAAGCATGACTGACACGTTTGATTCCAGCTACTACGGCCCCGGAGACACCGTTGACACCTCCAAGACCTTCACCATCATCACCCAGTTCAACACGGACAACGGCTCGCCCTCGGGCAACCTCGTCAGCATCACCCGCAAGTACCGGCAAAACGGCGTCGACATCCCCAGCGCCCAGCCCGGCGGCGACACCATCTCGTCCTGCCCGTCCGCCTCGGCCTACGGCGGCCTCGCCACCATGGGCAAGGCCCTGAGCAGCGGCATGGTGCTCATCTTCAGCATCTGGAACGACAACAGCCAGTACATGAACTGGCTCGACAGCGGCAACGCCGGCCCCTGCAGCAGCACCGAGGGCAACCCGTCCAACATCCTGGCTAACAACCCCGACACGCACGTCGTCTTCTCCAACATCCGCTGGGGAGATATCGGGTCTACGACGAACTCGACTGGTGGTGGTACGCCGCCTCCGCCTGTTTCTAGCACGACCTTGTCGACTACGAGGAGGAGCTCGACGACTTCGAGTAGCCCGAGCTGCACGCAGACTCACTGGGGGCAGTGTGGTGGTCTTGGATACAGCGGGTGCAAGACGTGCACGTCGGGCACTACGTGCCAGTATAGCAACGACTGTTCGTATCCCCTTCGTTGACGACAGCGTTCTGAGATGCTAACCACTTAATACAGACTACTCGCAATGCCTTTAGAGCGTTGACTCTCCTCTAGTTTGTTCGGACGTGGGCACTACACAATGCGGGCAGAAAGAAATCTCGTAGACATTGGGCTCAATATCAAGACATGCTATTATATATCTATCTACATTAGCAAATGACAAACACATGAAAAAGAAGTTATCAAGCACCGTACCGAGGAAGCTTACCATGCATCAGATGGATGTGTCCAAACGATCCGTAACGCAGTACTTTATGTCGACTAATAACATGCCCGCGGGACTGATACCACCAGGGATAATGGCCTTCTTCATCATATCAAAAGCAGTGGATGTTAATGAATTTCAAATATCCTTCATTTTTTTCGCTAGTACCTACTAATACAAGTAAGCAAAACAGCCAGCTACACTCGCGATCACCGCTGAAGAAATCATAAGACAAAACTGGAATCATGTCAAGTACCACCGCATCGTACACGTACATCCTCTATCAAGACGTCTGGACGTCGGCATCATCAGCCTCCAATCCATTGCGATACAATGACGGAGGTCGTATAGACCATGGCAACGGCTCCCACCACCATTGTCACAGCGTCTAAAGTCTTCTCCCACCTGCTCTCAGCAACTCCCCTGAAATGCAGGAATGCCGGATACATGTAGACCAAAGGAATGCAGGCAAAAGACCCCGTCAGCGCCACAAACTTGTCCAGATCACTTGCTCCCACCACCGCCACGCCGATACATACGGCAATGGTCAAGGCCCGGAGGCCGTTCTTCTTCCACTTGATTGCCGCGCTCTTCTTGCCAGTGGCGCGTTCTCCGAATATCGACGTCTCCAGGATACGGATCGCGGGGAACAGTTGCACAGGCTCACCGGCCAGCACGGCCAGCGAGTAGAGAAACTGGACTGCATTGACAAAAGGCGAGTCCTGTGGGAAATTGGAAATGATTTGAATCTTGGTGTGCTCTCCAAACGTCGCATAGCAGAGTGCGCCGACTGATGTGAAGATGGCCGTGATGAGGAGCATGACAAAGTAGAGAAGGCCCTTGAAGTGATGGGGCTTCTTCATACTCGACTGGATTGGCAGGATCAAGCCAATGCCCTCAAACGTAAAAATGGCCGAGCCCAGAGTCAGGGGGAAGTCGGAGGGGTTGAAGAGCTTGACACTCGGCTCCATGCCGTGCCTGGCCAGACTGCGAATGTCGAAATACCAGATATACACAAGCCCAATAAGGATGAAGGCGTCCGCAACCAGAGCGACCGGGCCCAGCTTGGAGATGTTGCGGATCCAGGCCAGTGGAATGAGAGGGAGGAACTGAAGCGCAATGAGACCCGACACCCCGAAATGGCCGAGGCCATTAGTGACGGCGTCGAGGAAGGAGAAGAGGTTTTCAGCAGTGAATATGATGCCTGAGCAGACGAATCCGAGCTGAGAAATGGCAATCGACGCAAGAATCAAGCTTCGGAAACGGGGCCCTACGACAGCTTCGCCAATGTCTCCATAACCACCGCCGTACTTGTGGCGGCAGTCAAGAAGTAGACGGAAACAGAAGCAATTGACCAGCGACACCGAGATGAGCGCCAGTGACGAAAAGAGGATACCTCCGTTGCGAAAGGCCTTGGGCAAAAACAGGATGCCTGTGCCGATGAAAGCCTTGAGCAGCGTGAAGAATGTCTTGACTGTACTCGCGTCACCCGGGCGGGCGAGTCGTCGGGAGCTTCTGCGGCGAGCGGCACTCGGTCGCGCAAGCAGCGGACGCCGCTCGTCAGCGGGTTCTTCCGCCTCGTCAGTGACGGCAGATTCGTCATCGTCGTCGGTATCGTCGAGCGCTTCGCCGGCAAAGCTGCCGTAGAGGTCGAGAAAGTCAACAAAGGTGTTGGCCACATACATTCCGCTCTGTCGCCTCTGTCGAGCTCGGCGAAGCAGGTGTTGCCGCCTGAAGCCGCCGGGCTCGAGCTGCTCCGAGTGCGTCAACTCGCCTGTCGGGCTCAGGTCGGGCGAGCGACGGTGGGAGAATGTATTGGATCGGCGGAGGGAGCTGGCTTTGGCCTTGATCTTGAACATGTCGCGATGGATGTCGCCGCCCTGGAGCTTGAGCGAGGACTCGAGCGTCTCGAGGGTCGGCGTTGCATCGCTGCTCTCGTTGTTCCCATTGCCGTTGCCGTTGCCATTGCCATTGCTGTTGGAGCCTCCCAGCTCTGTCGCAGAGGCTGCTGCAGGAGAATCAAAGGCACCGCGCTGGCTCGCTGAGGCCGAACCGACAATGGGCTCGACGGGCACTTCGACGGGTCCGTTGGCCAGGCTGACCTCTGGATCGGCCGAGTAGCCCTCGGGAAGATGGCGGTCGAGGATGGCAGCCTGTCGATGCACGCTGTCGGCGCTGTTTGGGCTGCCAACCGTGCCGACCAAATCCGGTTCCGACATGGCGTTTGATGGCGACCTTTTGCGTTGTTTCACCGCTCCGCCTTGGGGAAGCACAGCGCCGCAACGAGGCCAATTGCGATGGATCGGAGGCAGATGTAGGAATGATTCAGACGGTGTGATAGCGGTTGACTGTAGGGACTGTTAGCTGGCGAGCTGCTGAGCCATCCTAGAGCGGATCGTGGACGGATTCAAGGCCCATTGATGGGGAGAAAAGCTGGCGATGCACAGAAGCAAGCAATGGAAGGAGGTGGAAGTGAGACGAGCTTCACTCGATGTTGGACGGGCGATCGGCATGCGGATCTCCGGATCGAGGCGCAACCCGGGCATCGGTGTACCGCCAGGTATCTGCTACTGGCCCGCCGCAGCACCGGTACGCCGTCGGTACCTCGCCCAGTATCGATAAGCTACAGTGGGACAATAGCGGCTGCAGGCGGCTGGACTGCTGGAGCTGGGTGGCAAATCGGGCGTTTGCAGCGCCGTGATTGGCCGACCAGAATGCGGAGAAGTGCCTCTCGGGTAACTGGTCCCGTACAGTGTCGCGTACTCGCTACCTGTAATACCCTGCAAGAGACCCGGACGAGAACCGATGACTTCATGGTTCCTGGGAGCTGAGAAGCGATCTCGATTCGTTTGCTGCTTGTTTTGACAATGAATTTGATTTTTGATAAAGGACAAAACGAACCGTGAGAACGAGTTGGAGACTCTCACCTACTGATTAAAGACGTGAAGCGTAGTGTTACGTAGTTTCTTCATGTCCTTCGCTTTGGCTACTCAGACAATAAAGGGACAGAATAGGTAGAATCTGGATATTTGTGACACCGAGATAGTCAACCGAGCCATGTAGAGCTAATCTTCCTCACATGGCCTACTATTCAGCTGTATCTTGTCACAACCTCCTTTACTGCATGTAACCATATGAAGTGAAATATGTAGAGTTACCCATATCCGTTATTGTTGTCCGAGAAGGGCGTCAAAGGATCATGGAGTTCCACAATGGTCTTCGAAGAAGCGGTAGAGAATTCTGGGAAATCACGTGTTAATGCACAACGAAAGTACAGATAGTAGGTCTGAGTAACTGGCATGTTTCTCATTGCATGGTAACATGCGGCACGAGTTTTGGCGTTTCTCCTGTCTAGATTGATTGGAACTCTACTTGATTACCTCGGTTGCTTCTAACTGGATCCATATCATGACTACTGGCTACGCTCGGGGCGTAGTTATGGAATGAGATATGATGGTCCCCGTCATTGATATCTGCATGGTCAGGCCTCTGTGGCCTAGTAGGGTGAAGACCAAGATTTTCTGGTCCGGTAAGGAAGCAGCCGGATAAAGTGAGCAGATAATCAGGCGATAAAACCTCTACCCAGCTCCATCGCGACTTAGCAGGGTTCCTGATGTACTTGCATCTGTTGGACTCCCAGGTTCCAAAATGTCGTTGACCACTGTCTACCTACTGAGTGGCTATGTATGGACTTTGGCTGATTGGCGGCAAGGCACTGGGAAATGTCTTATAGGCATGTGTGACTCAAGCGCTTGAACGACTTCTTAACACAGACCATGTGAATAGATGAGATCCATCGAACCACTCCATCGAATAGTCATGGAATGCCCGTGTGTCCATCGTACAAGCGTACATGTAATCGTAGCCGATTGACTGCGAAGAGGCGCGAACATGGCTCGTCGAGAAGGTTTCTATCAGCTTCCGTCGCTTATGAGCCCTGCTCTAGGGATCGCTAAACGAGTTGACGCATAGACACATGCTCCTGGAAGCAAGCTAGTACGATGCTTTGCGGCATGCCAACTACATATGTACATGTCCTCCGTATGCCAAGGTGCCTGTAGATGGATCTGACAGGGTTTCGAGTATCATGCAAGGATTTTCTCCACAAGCCATCGTCCGTCCGGGAATAAGGAATGCTGTAGCAGATGAACCTGCAGCAACGGAACAGCTGCTTGTTTCTTTGTCACTTCGAAGCCTCAAGTCTCCATAGATGATCCGAAGTGTGCATAGAAGTTTGCCAGTTATTCTGCAAGTGATGGAACGTTGTAACAAGAGGAAAGCGCTCAAGACAAGATACATGCAGCCAGGAAACTCACCAGGAACTTGAATCCCACAGGCCCTTAGCATCAACGGCGGGCCGATTCGGGTCCACGTGGAGGATCGGGATTGCGGGGTGAGTCTGTCCTGGCTTCTCGTGCTTTGCTGAAGCCATTCCGACTTTCCCAATGAAGAAGATGCTAAGAGTCTGAACTTCGTAGCTCCGATCACGATGCACGTCGGAAGAGTTATTGACACTCATATTTGTTCATATGCTTGGCAAAAGTAGGATGGTGTTTAGTGGATGCTTCGGGGAAGTAAAAGCCGAGTAGTTGACGTATATGTTGCGGCCGAACTTATATATACACCTCTATGTCTGCGACAAAAAGACGATGTAACACAGACTACATCCCTTGGTGAACTCTCCCAGTTTGCTTCCCAGTATTGCTGTCCGCCATCGCTCGCAACAATGAGGGCTTTGGTCTCCCTCATCGTCGTGGGAGCCCTTTCGTCTCCAGCTCTCTCAGCCGCTCTCTCTCCCCTCCAACTCCGAGCCGTCGCCGGCCAGGGCTGGTCCTTGCAATCATCAACGTGCCCTTCCGGAACCCAATCTTGCGGAAACGGGTCTTGCTGCCCTTCCACCTCATATTGTCAAGCGACCGGAAATGGAGAAGTGACTGCCTGCTGTCCAACGAGTGAGTGCCTCCAGGGTCCAATGACAATGGTCGATTGCTAACAATGGCTTCTTCGATAGCAAGCAATTGTAGAGGCAGCGTTGAGGGTGCACCCACCTGCGCAAGTCCGGCATGGTCGTTGTGGAGAGGCAGTTACGGGAACGGGTTTTGCTGCGAGGTTGGCCTGACTGGAGCATTCGTCAATGGCGGATCTGTAGCTGGCATTTGTGTGTCTTCTGTGCCTTCAGGTTACTCTACTGCTTCGCTGGTAAGTGTTCAGACCTTGTCGCAACGTAAAACCTCTTCCCTAACTGTGTAATACAGGTGACTAAAGGAACGGGTAGCCCGGCTACATCGGTCCCTGCGTCAAGCACGACTTCGACGGCTCGGACAACGATCAGGTCAACTTCTACAAAGCCAACCATGTCCAGCGGGCCCACGTCGACTACAGTGCCAAGAGCAGTGTACGTGCAATTACTGCGTCTTACAGTTGGAAGCCGTTGATACTGATACCAAGCGTCTGTCTCTAGGTTCGCGCATTACATGGTTGGCAGTATGACTCCAGATGAAGCAGTCAAAGATGTCAAGGATGCAAAAGCAGTCGGCTTCGATGCTTTTGCCCTCAATACGCACGACATCACGTCCTCATGGGCACTGAATGCATTGCAATACCTCTTTGACGCAGCGGATCAGAACGGCTTCAAGCTGTTCATATCGTTTGACATGAGTTGGCGTACCATTACGGCGTCGCAAATCCCCTCCTTCCTGCTCAACTACATTTCTCGACCGTCATACTACAATATCGGCGGTCGGCCGTTCGTTAGCACCTACGACGGTGGTTTCATTGCAAACTCTGACTGGGTCTCGGGTTTCCAACAACCTCTGGTTTCTCAAGGCGTCAACCCATACTTTGTTCCGAGCTTTGGCGATTGGAGTGGCTGGCCGAATAACTTCTTCTCGAGTTATACTTCTGCTGACGGCGTCTTCAGCTGGGATTCGGCGTGGCCTGATCCAGGTACTACCATCTCCAACGTGTCAGACGTGGTGGACCAGAATCTGGCTCAGCAGGCACGAGCAGCCAACAAGATATTCATGATGCGTGAGTCACCCATCAAGTTTCTCACTCAATTGTTACTGGGAATTCCAGCCAGCTAATGAGTACAACAGCCCTGTCTAGCTTTCAGTTCAAGTATCTCGGCCCAGGCCAAGACTGGTATCGCATTGGCGAAGTCAACTTACCGCAGCGCTTTGAGCAAATCCTAGCACTGAAGCCCGACCTTGTGGAATTGATCACCTGGAACGATGCCGGTGAGGGCCATTATGTGGGCAACTTCTTCGCGGAACAGATTGCGGGCTCACCAATCGGCGATTACGCCAACGGGTTCGACCACACTGGATGGCAGCAGCTGGTGACGCCCTTCATCAAGGCATACAAAAGCGGCACGGCCACCGGCGGCAGCCAGATTCTGCCTCCTGGATCAGTTCCCGTTGGGTCGTTGTGGTATCGTACGTTGCTGAAGAGCGCTAGCTGTTCGTCGTCGATACAGAATTACCAACAGGGCCAAGATACGGTCAACTATGCTGTCCTGCTCCCGTCGAATGGGTACACGATCAAGGTTTATAGTAACAACAAGCTCATTGGCAGCTTTGCTGGCTCTACTGGGCTCAACTATGGTGCTGTTCCTGGACTGAGTGTTGGCGGTGGGCAGTATATCCAAGTCGTCAACAGCGCTGGCTCTGTGGTTGCCTCGGCTACGGGAACCAAGCAAGTAGCAGCGCAGAGTTCCAACTCTGTTTGCAACTGGAACTATGAGGTGGTCGGCCTTTCGTGATACTTCTCTCGCGAGGAGCGCGACTTAACGGCCAAATCGAAAACTAATATGATGTTTGAGAGTATCCCTCATCATTGAGACACTTTGGACAGTTGTATAGAGTACATTCCATGTTGATGTGCCTGTTGGAGTCAAGTGAAGGAGAATTGTATGCAGGCACTTGGTTTCGGCGTTTGTTGCAACGCTTGATATGTCTGTTCGCCTTCTTGAGGTGCGTAGTTCATAGATGAGTTATCCGAAGCTTGTAGCGTCATTAACAACCTCAGCCATTGAGTGTACGGTGACAGTATGTACTTAAAGAAATTATATGCCTTTTGCGGTTCCGCAGGTATCATACCGATTTCAGCCGATCAGCCGTGCTATGATAGATGTTACTCCTACAATATCAGAACATTTCGCATGCCTATTTTGCGCGCCCGTTCTTCAGTCACCACGTAGCGACTACAGAAGGAGCCAGCCGCCTTCTATAAGCTGCAATGTAGTTGCAAAAATCCTCACAGTAGTTGTCGCTGATCCTCTCGACTGACAGGTCATGTTGAAAGTCGACCAGTATTTCTCTCAGTTCATGATATAGCTCAAAGAGCTCACGATGGTGGAGAGCTATAAGCGTCAGAAGTAATCTGTAATGGAAGGTTCGAACTCGCTCACTATATGTGGGATCTGTAGCCTGCCTTTGGAGAAGGGAATGGATCGGCTGTTGGAGGGATATCAAAGCTTCCCGACAATGGTCTCTTTGCGATCTCAAGGACTTGCCGACCGGAGAGAGAAGTGAACCTCGCAGCTGCCTGACGTGTTTGTCGACCATGCTTCCTATGGCTTGGAGGAGGTCATCGACTCCGTTGGACACAGGGGAGCTTGTGGTCCGCAAAGAATTCTTTGAAAAATGAGAGTCATGCGATACATTGCGTAGGGGGGAGGCAGGTGAATGTCCTCGGCTGAAGCGATTTTGTCTAGGACTATGGGAGGGGATAGGAACATCAAGCAGTGGTGATGTCAATGATATAGTTGTTGCGGGTGACGGCGATGAAGAGGCGAGTGATTCTTCACTGCTGCTCTTCCAAAGTGTCTCTGTAGCGGAGGGAGCCTGATGAGGAAGAGCTTCATCGATGGAGGCTGTGCGTATAGATATGCGAGGACCTGGATGGAGTACAGCAGGTTCCGGGGATGGAATCAGTGGAGAGGCTCCTTGGCCTCCAACAGCCGTGGACACGGGTGCTTGACTCCCAGAAGCGAAATGTGATAGAGTGCTGGTGGAATGTGACGGCTTTGGAATCTCCGGCACGAAAAATACGCGAGTGCGGCGAGGCTCAAACTTGACAACTGGCGCTGCCGAGGTCAAAGCCGCCGAGACGAGAGCTGTTGTTGTCGAAATCGATGGAGAAACGTTGCGACGGCATTTGCGAGCCAGTCTGTGGTAAGATGTCCTAGGAACACCCAGGACCTCATGCGAGTCTGAGAATGAAGACACTGCACTCATCATGGCTCTATAACGTGTTAGAAGCAGCAAAGGGCGTGCGTCGAAAGCTCGTGGGAGCTGTTTCTCAGCAAAAAGCGGGGTTCGAGGGGAGATGTTCCTCATATACATGCATGGAGGCTGATGGGTTGATATTCTTGCGCATGTGTGAAGTACATGTATGCAGCTCGACGTGGACGCTGTTGATTTGCTTCTTCCGGACGCATAGGGATTCGAGAGGAAGAGCCACCCCTCCCCGGGAGTGGGGGACTGGCCACAGAGCCTCGCGTGTCATTATCTTAAAAGAAGAGGCATATTCTCAGCCGGAAGAGGTCGACGGTCGACGGTCGACGGTCGCTGAAGACTTCTCAAGCCTATAACGACAGTGGCAGATCATGGAGGCCGAAAGAGGCGATTCGAAAATCGTCAAATACGTGTTCAGATCTCTCACTGAGGAAGAGGACTTTCACTTCCTCCGCCTGGAGTTTCTCCACCGTCTCAACATCGTCCAACTACAGCTCGATTTGGTTCAACTAAAAAGACGCTTCCAACAGACGAATGTATCGAGTCCAGAATCTTTGAAGGAACTCCGCGTTGGTTTGAAGCACTATGGTAAGAGCATTCGCCCCTCACATATAAGTGCTACGGACCAGTCCGCTGACATTTGGGGGCCAAAGCAACCGCCATTCGCGACTACCAGTTTCTCAGAAATATGAAGAGTGTGGAAAAAGCGAGCATCACACATCGAAAGCTTCTGCTACAGAAATACTTCGACGCCGAGCTGGACCTTGACGATCCCTTCGAGGCGCACTACGCGTACTGCCATGATGTAAACGCAAACATCGACCCCATTCGCGAGTCTTTGCTCAAATACATCCCCGATAACCTGGCTTTCTCACGGCCAAAGGGCCTCGAAAAGTATGTAGGCGATTTGCCGGAGGGAAAGCCTCCACGTTCAGTCTCGCCCTTTGTCGACCGACTCGCCCGCTTCATCATCTCGTTTATCGGCCCCGTCTTTCTTGTCGCACCCATGATCATCATGACGCTCAACCCGTCGCAAACAAAAAGTTTGGTGACGGTGTCTGTGGCCGTCATCATCTTCTCATTGCTCCTGTCGTTTGGCGTTCGCGTTTCCAACGTCGATACGCTGGTCTCTACGGCCACATACGCTGCGGTGCTTGTGGTGTTTGTTGGCACTTCCACTGGCGGCGGGACTTCGTAGGAATCAGAGCAATTGCACTTTATTCATTCTCCTTCTTCCCATAGGGTTTCAATTGGCTATTTCTGGTGCTCATCAGACTCTTTGGTGGACTAAAGCGCAAAACCATGCACACGGAGAGGGCGGGAGTTGGGTCTAAATGCGGCTGACCGCAAACGGGTCAGGAAGCAGGCTCTATCAGATGATCCTCTTCATCAGGTATCACCGAACTGCAGACCTGTCCCATGGCCAGCTGAAATGCATGTCGAGCCGTGTGGGTTCGGCCTCCATGGCGTCAGGCTGCATCCTGGCTGCCCAATCCCGTCACATTCCTTCCAATCAACTCTTGTTTTGACAACGTTCTTCGAACTCGAAATGTCTCTATCTGGTGGGCCTTCTGTAATAGTTGAGCGAATGGAGTTGCATCACGGGCATGAGAGTCTGTTGGCTACACCGGCTGGGGAGGTGATGGTAGAGGTCAATACGGGAACTCCATGTGACCAACAGAGGCAGTAAGCTTTCGTATAAGATCACGGTTGCCGCTCACAAACGCGTGAATGAGGCTATCACAGTCCACGCATTGCCGGAAATGGCCACGGACGCCAGAGTGAGGCTACACAACCATGCAAGACGGCACCCGATACGCTGGAGCCTTGCTATGTATGGTAGTACAGTCACTATGCAGAGCCTCAGATGATACCACAGTTCGGGTGGACGCATCTCTGTATCACAACCATCAGAATCGATACTTGAGTTGTGGCGTGCAATCATATGATGACAGTGAAAAGGCATTGATGTTGAGCCATTCCTGTAAGGAAAAAAGAAAGGAGACAATTTGCAAGTATATATAGTCCAGCAACTGCGTCTCTAAAGAGTGGCCTCAAGGGAAAAGATTCACTGCAACTTCACATCTCTTTGACTTACTAGGCATCAAATACTTCACTCAACAAAATGGCACCTATTCCTGGCGTGAGCGGTGAGCAAAGCGAATTTGGCACTGCGAGCTATGAGCAATGGAGGCAACAATACGCCACGTCCAGCCATGAAACCGACCACGACATGCATCCTGGCCATATCGTTCGTGCCTTGAACACCAACGACATCAAAGCCGTGATCGCGTATGCCACGGAAAACGGCAAGGCTATAGCCATACGTAGTGGCGGCCATCAGTATAGTGGTGCTTCGTCCACAGGCCACTCCAACATTCAGCTGGACCTTCAAAACACGTTCAAGGTCTCGGGAGAAGATCTGTCCCTCATACAACAAGGCGACGAAACCTATGTTCGAACCAGTGTCAGCTGGAGCCTACTCGAGTTCAATTCTTTCTTGGGCGCGAACCATCTGTTCGTTCCGCATGGGCAGTGCCAGTCTGTGTGCATTGGTGGTCATGCTCAAACCGGAGGCTATGGCCAACTCGGCCGCAGCTTTGGATTGATGGGAGACCACATCGTCCAGCTTGAATTCATTGATCACCACGGCGCCGAGAGAAAGATTGCCCCGACAAGCCATCCCGATGAGTTTTATGCTTGGACTGGTGGTAGCCCTGGAAATCTGGGAGTCCTGACTCACATCACTCTCAAAGTCTACCGAGACGCAGATTATCAAGGATCTAGAGGCCTCAAGGGCCTTCACATCTACACGCCTGAAGCTCTCCAAAAGCTCTTACAGGTCTTGACCGAGATGAACGATGACGAAAACTTCCCTCGCAACTATGATCTGTGCATCACAGTGATCAGCGAGGACTATCCTCTTGATGGCATCTTTGACCTGGACCGGATTACCAAGCAAAGAACTGGGCTTTGCAGGCTGGATGGAGCTTCCCTCTTGCCTCTGATTGTCATATACGCACAATGGGTACCATTCAGCACCACTGACACACCAGACGAGACGTGGTTCGACAAGCTCAAGCTTGGAGCCGTCATCAACGACGATAGAGTCAGACCCATGTCGGAACTTACAGCGGAATGGATCTTCCGCAAGGACCGTGAATACAATCTTCCCTACGTAAAACGCACATATCTGACCACAGCCACGGACCTGAGCACGAACGGCTGGGTGAAATGGACAGCTGGACGCATAGACGAGGTGGTCAAATCTACCGGTAACTACATTGCCGCTCAAGTACAACCTTATGGTGGGAAGAACTCTCGCTTCAGGGCCAACGATGACGGAAGAAGCGCTTACAGTGTAAGTACTTGCCGCATAAGGGGATGATGCAGCCAGCTAATATTTCAATCAGTGGCGAGACTCCACGGTGGTCTTGATCCTCGACAATTTCTACGTTCCTGGAAACGGCAACAAGGAAGAGGCAGAGGCGTGGGCAGCTGTCAACGAAGAGCAGGGCATTGGCAAGGATAAGTACTTTAGCACGCAAGATCGGCGTGTTCTCTGGGGATCATGGGGCAACTATAATCTCCACAGCGTTTGGCCATGCTATTATGAGAATGAGGCAAAGTACAAGAAGCTCCAGAGAGCCAGAAAGGCGGCTGACCCATATGGGGTCTTTACCCCCAACTCTTTCTCTGTCTTGCGCGCTGACTAGATTTTTGGGCAAATGCGCGTCTCTCGTGAATATGAAAGTGGCTTGTGTTCAGATAGTATAAAGTTATAGTCTGACAGTATGATCTTGAATCTGGGTTTTAAGAGGAGTTGCGTGAACTGGACAGAAGTAACATCCCAAGGCGAGTGCTTGGTAATCGTTGACTCGTCCATAAATTTTCTACTGCAAAGCCCTGAGTGGTGCTCCTCTTCAGTAATTTTAGCAGGGAACTATATCTTGAACAATTGTGAAATAGACCAAAGGAGCTGACTGAACAGGGAGCATTCATCAATACATAGCCTCGTCTCCCTTTCAATCAAGTTAGACGGTCGAGTATCACAGGGCACGAATTATGGATCAGAGGCCACCCAAATGTGCTTGATCGGCCTAGGTGTCACAATAGGAACCATTTAGTTGTCATTCTAGTTTATTGCGAGATAGTGTTTTGAAATTTACCAATACTCTTGAAGGAATAGACTTGAAGAAATACACTTGTCTGATCCTCAACGCATACGATCTGAACCCAAAATTAAGATTACACTGAAGCAAGCCAGATTGGCCTCCCGAAGAAACAACGCTGTCCTCAACCTAGATCTGATATCACAGTCTGGTCTTTCAAAAATGAAACGCTAGACACTGCAGCCCCAACAAAATAATAATACAGACTATTTTCCAAAGCAAGGGTAGTCATACAATTCCGTTTCGAGATTGATAGAGATGGTCTGTCGGCTTGCAGACCATTCCTACTCCTTTTCATCGCCAGAACATCATCAAGTCGTCCATATTCGGCCCAAGGATATCTTCTCTTGTGAGATAGAAGAGGGGATTCTTGCCAGGGGGGGTGCGAGCGATGTCATACTTGTAGCAGAGCCGCTTTGCCTGGCGCGTGGATATTTCGTCCAGCAAGTTGCGGACGGCATATGCATTGCTGAACCCCGGTTGGCCTCGCTGTCGTCCGAGCCGGATGATGGCTCCTTGCATGAATGGTCCATCCAGCTCGCCCTCTGCCGCCATCTTTCCTTCGAACCTCTCGTCGATGAGGTCGAGGAGCATCCCCAGCATCTGGAATTCGGTGAATTCCTGCAGGCGGACGACGTGAGCAATCCGAGATTTCAATCCCGGATTTTGTTCGAGGAGGGGCCTCATCTTCTCTTCACAGCCCGAAAAGATGATGAGCAAATCTCCAAGAAGCATATCCATTGCCTCTTGAAGGATGTGGAGGATAAATTGGCCATCCCTTCCAGCGTGCGGCCCCACGAGCTGGTCCGCGTCGTCAATGAATAAGACGCCCCCTTTATGGAGGCATCCCCGCTTGAGGGTGAAATTGGCGGGATCATGCGTGTCGAAGCCTGGCTCGCGACGCATGTTGTTGATGGCCAGAAGCCGGGGCCGCTGGGCTGTCTGGCTGACGGGAGGCGGGCGGAACAACTTCTCGACCTTTTTGTGCCCCATGCGCAGGAGCTGCGATCCTGTCACCTCTTTGTAGGTATCGGAACCGACCATGTTGGAGAGTCGCATGTACTGGCCAAAGAGCTGCCCAGTGGTGGTTTTTCCTATTCCGACAAGGTCAGTACGGTGTTATATCATGTGAACCAACCAGCAGCTAGAGACTTACCTGTTCCCGTATTGCCCAGGATAACCGTGTGTTCGCGCTGTTCTTCGACAGACGCTCCTTGGTCGCAAAGAAGACGATCTCTCCTCTCGATATCGTCCACGAGATCCTTCATTGCCTCCACGCCCACCAGAGAGCGTATCTCCCAGTGGACCATGTCCTGGGGAGTTTCGAAACCAGGGATTTCAGCAGACATCTTGGCGCTGAATTGAGTGTATTGTTGGTTCGATAGGTTGTTAGGGCTGTTTGCTGAGCTGGATGAGTCTGAAGAATGAAGATGTATCTGCAATGTGATCATCTGGTATCGGGTTTCTGGGGGAAAAGATCTCTCTTTATAGGTTTCTGAGAGGCATTCAAAGGAAGCAATACCAGAGGCGGTTCGTCAGCATAGCCATAAGGTTCAAGGCGGCCGTAGAGTCTGAGGCGTACCAAGCGTCGAAGGCTGTTGCTGTGAAAGGTCTATGTCACTTAGCCATCCTGAACTGGGTATGGTAACCACGAGAGCCACAGCAGCCTAGCAGTTCAGTCGCTTCGAGCTAGATTAGAACTCAGGACAATGAGTGAGCTTGAATGTCTTAGTCTCAGCATAGAAATATCTCTACAAACGGAGTTGAACGCTGATCTGGAGACTTCTGGGTTGGTCAAGCCTTTCTGCATCTGGAGAGGGGCGTCGAGGCTACTGGGCGGCCTGGACCGCTGTTCGACGCGAGACGCATGACATGTATGAAAGAGAGCTGATACCCGTAATACATTCCCTGTGTCTATTGCATGATATGGTAACTGACGTAGACGCGTCCCTATCACAAGCTGGCTTTATGGCGTAGTACCCCTTGAACACTTCTCCTAATGCTCAAAGGTCACAGGTTTGTCATCAGCTATGTTATCTGCGATACTCATAAGGGAGCAGCAACAAACCATCCAATAATTGCTGTAGAGCTCACCTGGTGCTCGAGGGTTATATTCAGTCTCGTGATGAGCCCGATTTCCGTGGTAATATCCTGCTGCATCTACGTATCCACGAGCGTACAGCGTCTGCCTCTGGTGTTCTTTCCGAAAGGGGGCTAAGTTATGTCTAAGTAATAAGCTTTTCTGGAGCCTTGGGCTTGACGGGCCTCAAACCTTGAACCAGCCACAGTACGGAGATGACTTCCGAACCCTTGGGATTGTTGTGCAACCCAGATGATTGATGAAGATTTGATTTCACCTAGACAATTCGTTGAAGGAAAGCTGACTCTGACATTGAACCGCCTTTATCTCAACCCTATCATGGAAGGAGCACATACATCCAATAACGCATTCACAAGACAGGCTCGATGTCGTTTTTATGTGCGTACAGGGGGCATTCTTTTCGCAACGAAGAGGGAATGACCTAGAGCCTACGCACATGCAGATTTGTGAAGGCTCAAGAAAGAACAACTGAGCAAACTCAGTGCTGTATTCAAGAAAATAAACACGAATCGAACAGTCCTCAAGCCATAATCGATAGAAAACTTAACAAAGGTCATTCATAGCATCGAGGCTTCATGGTACATGTGGCGGTATATCCTATATTCGCTCTCTTCTATCGCAAATCTGGGCTCAATATTCTGGGTAGTCATCGTAGCAATCCCCACAGTTACATGCATCATAGTCCGAATGCGGTGCGTATTGATACTGAGGGTAGATCGGTTGACTGTGGTTTCGAACCAGTCGATTTGGGACAGTGTTTCCATGGCTCCATTCCACATGACCATAGCCTTGAGCTTGATGAACATTGTCACTCATGTGCTGTTGGCCAATCGTCATGTTCGTAGGCATCCCTGTGTGGCTTTGATGCATCGAGGCTTGGTTTGCGTTCATGTACCCATTCGCGTATGAATGTTGGCAGCCATTCGCTGCATCGTCTAAGCTGTGTCCCCGCGTATTGACTCGAGCATGGTGTCCTTGTCTGTGCAAGTTCCCATAGCTATTCACCGGAACAGACTGGCCTCGGAACACAGCAGGTCGTGATGTCTGCACTGGGTAATAGTTGTTCTGCGCTGCTCCATAGCCATCATCGTACCCGCCGCTCTCATACTTGCTGTATGGAGGTGGTTGAGGAGGCGACGGAGTGAATGTCTGAGGAAGTGGTTGAGGAAGCGGTTGAGGAAGTGGTTGCGGAAGCGATTGAATAGGCGCTTGAGAAATGGCAGGATGGTTGAGGCGTGTAGCGCTGGGGTACGTCTGACTCCTCGCCAAAGGCGCGTTTCTCGATGCCTCTTCCATTTCCTGCAGGGGCCAAGTCTGAGTTGAAGCATTCCTGTATCGGTTCGCTGGTATAGCGGGAATGCAGCTGCTTCTCCTCGACGCAAGCCCATGAGGATCCTCTGCATAACCGTCATTTTCGGTGCTCAGTGGATTGCCTCCCCGCGGTGACATTGGAGGTGTTTGTGGGTTGTTGCTTGGATTCACAGCCCCTGGAGTTCTCTTCTCTTTCTGAGCCATCTGTAGTGAAGTCAAGCCCATGAGTAACTTTGTCATTGCGGCCTCGACCTGTCCCTCTTGGACCATCTTTGCCAGCGACGATGAGGTTTCCCGGAGCCAAGATTCCAGATCTGGTTTCGGAAGTGAGGTGCTCCCAGTGCCAGATTCTCTCTGTTTTGCTGAAGGAGCCTCTGTGGACTTGGCACCAGATTCTGTCTGACTCGACTGAACCGTTGGTGATGCCGACTTTTGCGATACTTCATCTTTATTGGCGGATTCGACGCCATCAGGAGATTCCGTCGAAGCTATAAGACGGTCAATAAACAATAAGTAAGATCCTGCACATACACGGAAACGTACCAGATGCAGGAAAGATGCCTTTCTTCGGCCAAATGCCCGTCACAAGATTCTTTGCCCCTTTTAAAACATCAGGAGTAATTGAGACTGCTTTCAGAAATCAGTATTGGCACACATCTAAGGGGGGAAAGTCAGTCAAATGGACAGCTCACCTTGAACTCGTTGAAGCTTATCCACCTCGCTGGCCGGCACGACCGTCAAATACGCCCTTGCGCACGCTGCCGCAACTGCGGCGGCATAGTCCTGCCACTTTTTGTTTTTGTGAGAGTCGGCGTAATCGCAGATGCCTCGGATGACGATACAGGGAAAATCGTTCATCAACCCTGCAGCTTCCATTTCGACGCACAAGAGGTTCTCGTCAAACCTCTTGTAGAGAATGTCTCGAAATCTGGCATCCTTGATGACTTGGTTGCCGGAGGCAATGAGGCCGCAGTGAATCACCAAGTCCTCTTCTCTTGGCTCTCTCTGTACCACCATACTCGGGTCGCAGTTGCTGCAATCGTCTCCCTGTATATGACTGTATTCCGACTGATACAAAACGTCCTTGTGCGAATCTGACTTCAGGAAGCTCTTTCGGACGTTGGGCATCCATCTCATATCATTCAGATACCCAAGCATCTTTGTCCGTGAGGCCATCTGATCAGCTTCAAATTTTCCCAAGGCTGTGAGCAAAGACGTGGGTGGAGGAGCCAACGATCCAGTCCTTCTGAAAGTGCCGCCGTCTTCTGCTTTGCCCATATCCCACTGGACAACGCCTGGCTCTGAGCCGCTGGGACAGCTGATGACCACATCTCCGAGACGGGTTTTCTGGGGAATGCCTCCGCCAATGCCCACCATCAAACCGAACTTGATGTTCGGAAACGTGGATATCATTCGGGTGGCGACAGTTGCTGAGCTGGTGGTGCCGGATCTGCCCTTGGGCAGGCCAGCAATGACGACCTTGTGTTTGCCGATGCTTCCGAGGGTGTACGCATTGTTATCGCCTGATGGGTTTGGGAGGTCATCGTGCCTCTCTTCGAGCATGAACATTGCGGCTGCCTGCTCATTTGGAAGTGCGCAGACCCAGCCGATGGTGTAGTCTTCGTAGCAATACTTTGTAGAGGCCATTGTATCTGATCTTGGGTGCCTAGGAGGAGGATTTGTGCCTTCAAGAATTCAGGAATGATCAAACAGGATA
Source organism: Trichoderma gracile (assembly GCA_020002365.1). NCBI lineage: Eukaryota > Fungi > Ascomycota > Sordariomycetes > Hypocreales > Hypocreaceae > Trichoderma > Trichoderma gracile. Next base: position 761,527 of record JAINEY010000008.1, read on the forward strand.
TGGCTTCCCTACCAGGTTCGAGGATGGAAGATTTGGCCTCATCAAATAATCCATGAGCTGAAGGGCTAGTCTGCTATTGTATGATATGGTAGGCCAACTTGATGCCCGACTGCCCAACCTTCGAGTAAAATCCAGTAAGCCGCCTTATAGAGGGGCTTGACATGAATACGTGGACCAAGGGGAAAATTAATTTTCAGCCAGCCAGCCGGAAGAGGTTCTGTGAGAATGTCACAGACGGACACATGGCAGGTCCCGATATGCAGGATACTACGGCACTGTGCATAAGCCTATACAGGCGCGCCCAATCTTCTCCCACGGAATGGCCCAATGCATCGGATCGGGGATGTGCTGTACGATTCGCTGTCAGCTGCCAGGTTTATCCCAGCGTGAGCCGCGCTTAGCACCGAGTACGTCTTCATAGCCTCCAATTACTTTACCCATGAATGAAGCATCGTGGTACTGGGAAGTTGGTAGCATCAAACATTCTTCGAGCCACTTTGAATTGGATGAATTGTTTTAGAACGAATGGGAGTTGGACTAGCAATGTCCTCCGTAGACTTGACCGGATCATATATATCGACTGACTCCCGCTTCCGGATTTCCTAAACATTATCCGCCATCGTTGGATTTGAAGCACGATGCCTCGCCTCTTTACTTGTTTCGCTAGGCACTATATCGGACACACGGCCTTGTTTTTCACGTCTAGTAATCCAAAGAACAATGCTGCTATGCCGTCTGAAAGTTATACCTTAGCAATATATGTGTAAGTTAGGCGGTATAAGATCCATCATATAATCCAGGCAAAGTGGCGCAATCTATCCCACGCGGATGTCTTGCATCACGATATCCGTCCTCCATCCACCGATGGCGCGTCGGAGTAAGACGAGAGTCATTGGTGTAACAGTGCTCTTATTCCCTTATTCAGTCAAACCTTCAATTCATAATGCATTTGAGATCCTGCCCCAACAATCAGGTCAACCGGATATAGGTCTCCGACTCCCCGCATCTTGATCCCGCGGCTTCACAAGCCTCCCTCCGTCAGTCCAGCCAGCCCCCAAGCAGCAATCATCATGCCCGAGACACATCGAAAGACAGCCTTGCCGGGCATCTCCTCCTTCCAGCATACGTAACCGTCCACGAGGCCCAGATACGCGCCCATAACTGCCATGACAGTGTCCACTGCGGCGAACTTTTCTTGCCGGTAAAAGACGAACATGAGCATGCCGAGAGCAGTGGTTCGTGCCGAGCAGAGCACCATGACGGGGTGCGCAGCGGGCGATGCAGCGATTCTCTCGGGCAGGCCAAACTCGAGCATCGCGTTCTTCGGTGACCAGAAGGGCCAGAGACCGCCAAAGGTCGTGGCTGATGCGACCAACAGCGGTATGACATGCCGTGGTGTAAAATGCTCAAACATGGTGTGCAATAGTTAGGTTGTTGTCGATCAGTGCTGAGTTGAATGCTTGAAGTAGCTAAAGATGTAAGATGAGCAAGATGAGGGAAAGGTGATGGATGAAGCAGAGAAGGGAGAAGGATTCTGCGGCTGCAAGGGAGGACCGGTATTGATACTTACCTGAAAGACTATGTAACTGCAGCTTTCAGACAGAGCGGCAATTCTGGCCATGATGTACATGCGGTTTACAGGCGGTTGGAGTACCATGTATGGACCTTATGCTGTTGGCTCCGTCATTGTAGGATCAGTACAGCCGTGTAGACGACATGGCACTGCGTCTCGAGTCATATGTGCTAAGAGCCAACACCCCCCTTCAGTTACTCCGCCCTCCGCTCTTCAGCCTCAGGAAATAAGGAGACAACTATCCTCTTCGTGATCAAACGAAGATCTGCTTCCTTCCACAACATATCTATAATGGATCGCTGGGGGAGGCGGACTTCGGCTGAACCTGGTATGAACAGCCGACGTTGAATGGAAATTTAGAGATCTGGAGGACGCGCCGCGCATTCTCGTATGTGGGATATCTTGATACCCTGTAATCTAAGGACCGATGTCAGGCAACGCGCGCCTGGGTGAGGAGGACGGCTTGGTCCTAATAGGCTCTTATTTCTCAAGAAAGTGAGTCAAAGAGATGAATGAATCAACCAGAAACTTGCAAGCATTTCTGGTATCCCTTGATGAGTTCATTTTGGAGGAGGTCTTCCTTTATGCCTGAGGGCATCGCTAGCGGACGGCGTCGTACGGTATGTGTCAAGGGTTCAAGTTGATACTGAACTTGAGTACTTCACGTAGACTAAAAAAACCATTATTTTTCCTTTATCTTAATACTCTCAAAGAGGACCATCTATCAATTTACCAACACGCTTCACTACATGTGCTCAGGCTCCAGTGGATGCGCTCTTATCTTGAGACGTCGGTATCTTCACGAATTCCGGGGTTTAACAGTCAAGGGATGAATCCCGGCATGTGATGTGGGTGTGGGGAGCCGAGATGGCGTCAGCTTCACGGCTTCAACCCCCAACACTTTCCCGTCTCCTGACTGCGAGCGCGTGTCCTTGCACCGGCACGTTTGTGTGACTCTATTCTGGCAGTTCCATTCTCACACCAGAATCAGCTGCCACGATGCTCAAGTCCATCTGCACCAGCTCGTTGCTCTTGTTGAGCGCGAGCCTCTTCTCCAGCACAGCCGCGTCTCAAGACTCCCAAGTGCATCTCACCGCTCCATCAAAGCACCACCACCAAGTCGACCCGGCCATCCTCGCTGCTCTGGAGAAGCACTCGGATCCCGTTGATGCTTTTGTCTCGCTGCATCCCGAGGCTGCTGAGACGCTCGCTCAACCGCGTCTTCTGCACGTATTTGGAGAGCCGAGCGCCCAATGGATGACGGAGGGCGACAAACTGCGCCTCAAGCGCCAGGGCAAGAAGTTCGTCGACATTACCGACCATGAAGACTTTTACAAGGAGCAGGTGCATGCGCTTGCTGGCGAAGCCCGTGAGTTTGAAAGCCGACACGTGGTTGTGTGAAGTATTGCTAAGTCGTTATCTAGACCTGCCCAAGCTGTCTCACCAGCGCCTTGTCAAGTCATTGTTGCCGCGCGTGTCGACAGAGAAGATGCACGATGTTCTTGAGCACATGACGGGCTATTATACCCGCTACTTTGGCAGCGTCACTGGAGAGGAGAGCTCGCAGTGGCTGTACAACCACATTGCCGAGGTATGGTTTACTCGTCAACCTTCTTCTCTCATATTTGTCCCTTATGCTAATCAGTCGATGGCCTCAGATCATCAAGAATGCGCCGTTCCACACTCACATCTCCCTTGAGTTCTTCACTCACTCGTTCCCTCAGTCATCCATCATCGCTCGCTTTGAGCCGAAAGTGAGAAACTTCTCGCTGCCGCTGACCATCCTCGGCGCTCACCAAGACTCCATGAACTATCTGTTCCCACTTCTCCCTGCCCCGGGCGCCGACGATGACTGCTCCGGCACGGTCAGCATTCTCGAAGCCTTCCGGGTCTTGGCAGAGAGCGGATTCATCCCGAGCAATGGACCTGTCGAGTTCCACTGGTACGCTGCTGAGGAGGGCGGATTGTTGGGCAGTCAGGCGGTTGCGCGATACAAGAAGGAGTCTGGGGCTCGTATTGGCGCCATGATGGAGTTTGTAAGACTTCCAGAGGTCATACAGATTGATGGGTTGTCTGATTGGCTATTGACACGTTGTTTAGGACATGACTGCCTTCGTCGCAAAGAATGCCACCGAGTCCATTGGCTTCATTGAGACTGAAGCAGACGCGCCGCTGACGAGCTGGGCTGCCGACTTGGCTAAAGAGTACATTTCCATCCCGGCCAACATCTACAGACTGCCTAGGTGAGACTGAAGCTCCCTTCTCCTCAAATCTTCTGTACTGACGAAAACTAGTGGCGCCGGTTCGGACTATATGTCGTACACCCAGCTCGGGTATCCTGCTGCTTTTGCATCTGAAGGCAATCCCACAGCGGGTGAAGCCGAATCCGGAAATGGCGAGTTTGACCCTTATATCCATACGGAAAAGGACACAATGCACATTGATGACGAGACTGGCATCTTCTCCCTTGAGGTAAGGCTCTCTGTATGTGATTCCCTCGTGGAATAGTGTTGCTAACCAACTGTAGCACATGGCCCGATTCTCCGAGCTTGCTATTGCCTATGTCATTGAGCAGGCTGGTTGGGATAACAAGTGGAGGTAAGGCAGAAGATGCGGAATGCGAGAATATAGGCGACCTGATTAGCCGATTTACCTTGATATGGAATACATTTATCGAGTGCATTCTGCCCGAAAGATTCGCGTTATTTGAACTGTCTCTTGTTCGAGTGCCGTATAAGCAAGGTTGGGGCGGGGTGTGACTATTCTTCAGCTCTTAAGATGCCTGCCCCTGTTGTGCATCGTTGATACCAGAGGCACATGGATCATCAAATGGCAGCACCTTAACTTTTGGATGGGGAACACAAGCAAACCAAGAACTATTGACTCAAGACGATTAGCGATAATGCAGGTCCCCGACTGAGCAGAGCAGAAAGCCGACTCGAGAACTGCACTAGGTAGACACGTTGTCGGCTTTTACAGCATGGTCCAGATGAAGATAGTATATCTTCTTTCGTATCACAAGTTGACCAAAAAGGTAGTCTTGAGAACGACCAATCCATGCGCGTGATCGGTCCCATGCCACAGCTCCTATGATTGGAGAATCCTCAGCCACGCCCGACTTACAAGGCGTGATTAGCGCGCATGGAACGTTCAAGGTCCTGTGAAACCTCGAGACCTTCCTAATCCGTGGCTTGGACGGCAGGCCAATCCGCCCTCTTCGGTGTTACTCGTATGCCCTCAGGAACTCGTTCGTTAACACGTGAAGTTCCGTGGCGTCGCAATGACCGGAAATTACCTCAAAAACTGAATAAATGCCATGGACCCCTTTGTAGAAAATCGTGGGCGAGCCTCATCGTTGCCATCAAGCTCAGCAGCATCACCGCAGCCACCATGATGAAGGCCATGAAACTCGGTTTCCTCGCTTTATCCATCGCCTGTGTATCGGCTGCAGCGCCGTACACAGGCGGTGATACATCCGGCTGCGGAAAGTCTCACTGGTTCAACGGCATCACACAAAACCGATCCATCCAGTCAAGCGGCATGGAACGCAGCTACGCAATCCACGTCCCGTCAAATTACTCCGAGAACCAGCAATACCCGACCATCCTTGGCTTCCACGGCTCCGACAGCATTGGCTTCTTCTTCGAGGTCGACACTGGCTTTGACAGCGAGCAGTTCACCGGCGACAAGATCATGGTGTATCCAAACGGACTGGGCGGCGCCTGGGCGGGAGCAAACTACTCCGAGGCCACAGTCGAGCAGGACTTGCAGTTCGTCTGGGACATGCTGGTCGATCTGAGGCAGAACTTCTGCATCGACAGTGCCCGGATTTATGCGACCGGCATGTCGATTGGCGGAGGTTTCGTTGATACCATTGCTTGTAATGCGACTGTCGGCGGCGAATTTGCGGCTTTTGCGCCTGCCTCTGGCTCGTTCTATACCGACAACGACTCAAACTATGAGGCATGTCAGCCTGCTCGTGTGCCTGTGCCGATTCTTGAGTTTCACGGCGGTGCGGACACTGATGTACCGTATGACGGCGGTGAGGGCGAAGGTGGCATTGAGCCATCCATTCCCAACTGGTGAGTTCACCATCATGAAGCATTGCTTTTGTATGGGATCGTTGCTGATGGATGAGAAACTTTAGGCTCAGCCGATGGGCGCAGCGTAACCAGTGTGAAGAGCCATATCATCAGGAAGATTTGTTCGACAACGATGTTCATCATCTGAGCTGGACATGCGGCGGCCAGGAAGGTGTTATTCAGCACTACAAGACCGACGACCAGAGTATGAGCCGCCTTGTCCTACTACAATTCTTGCGTAGGGTTCGTTGGACTGACAAACTGGTATCTAGAACATGACTGGGCTTCGCCAGATATCAACTTTTCGCAAATCGCTGCTGGAGACTTGCCAACTCACATCTCGGCAACTACTCTTGTAATAGACTTCTTCACGAGGTTTACTCGGCCAGCAGTGTAGAGATCCTAAGGACTTGTCGCTTTTTTCGCGTTTTCATTTGGGAGGAGAACGAGCAGTAGTGGTCTGTTAAAGAAGTAGTCGTCTAGGGCACGCTATAGAAGACTCTCAACCAGTTTCCTAACCTCGCCCTCCGTCAGCCCCTTGACCCCCAAGAGCTCGTTATCCAGGTGGTCTGAGAAGTCAATGCCGTATCCCTCGCCAAGAAAGGAGCTGAATACAAAAGCTTGCAGGACCACCCAATCAGTATTTCCCTTGGCTACTTGATCCAACGCAGCAAAACGCATTTCCTCCGTAGACATGTGCGTGATCTCCCATTCTCGTCTATCCTTTTCTTTAGCGTATTGAATGAGTTGGTTCTGGGTGACGACGGCATCGTGAATATACACGGGACGATTAGCCGTCTCGGGGAGGTGCTCGATAACTCCGACGACCGCTCTTCCAATGGTAGCGAGGTTGGTCGCCGAGAAAGGGACGTCGCCACCATTGTAGATGATGGCTGTACGCTCAGGAACGTTGATAATGAAGCCATGTAGACCCCAATCCAAGAAAGCACCAGTGCAAACCGCCGTGTAAGTAAAGCCAGGGTGCTTAGCGGCCGCGGCCTTGAGATACTCGTAAGTCTTGACTTTGCCTTCAAAGACCGGCAATTGGTTGCGCTTCTCGTTGAGGACATCGCTGCCGAATTCTGATGGGATGAATCTTGCTACGCCGGCTGCAATGGCGGCATCGATGAGAGGATTCTGGTCGCCGACGAATGTTGATGTCAGAGTCGAGATGACGACGGTGTGACCCCTGAGAGCATTCTCGAGAGACTGGACCGAGGAGTAGTCGACTGGGGCTATGGCAAGATTGGTGCTTTTGGGAAGTTTCGAGGTGTTGTTGCTGCCTTCTCGTGTGAGAGCCGTTACATGGTAGCCTGCGTCTAGGAGAGCTTTTACGATGGGGATGCCCAGATCTCCAGTAGCTCCCGCCACGGCAACTCCCAAGGACATTTTGCGTATATGCAGGCTCGCCGCTTTGTACACGGATTGAGGAAAGTGATCTAGATGCGAAGATCGAAGGATGGATGTTGGAGGATGATTGTTGGACGTGAGAAGATCAGACAGCTTGCGATATTCCACTCTTTATATCATTTGTGGAGATGGGAATGCTTTGTATTATGCCATAACTGCGTTGTAAGCCTACCTGGGCATCGCCCGGCTTGGAACTCCTTGCAAGAGGACCTTCTACACGAATCGATGTGACTCTATTCGGAGGCCGATTCCCTGATTGCTAATACAAGCCGAGGGAAGGGACAAGGCGAGACTTTGGCAATGGTTAATGTTGAAAACTCCACCGCGGTGGTGCCATCGCCGTTGAACCTCGCAGGAACGGTTCCGTTACCTAAGGTACAACGGCTTGACTAATTGAGGATTGTATTTCCGCAACTAATCGCTATCCCCTGGATTCCGAGGTCCTGCTGTTCGATTCAAGAATCCTAATGAAGGACGTTCTCATGAGATGCCTGCTATGGACCTGACTAATTGCAGCGCATTCCCGTGTGTAAGTGCCGTTTATGGTCGTTGATAGTCGAACTTGTTGAGTCCATTGGTGCAGATGCCATGTCACGTCGAACGGCGGCGTCTTACTGCGTGGGGAGGTTGCGACTCGGATCCGAAGCGCTCACAGCCCCTCCAGCGCTCTTCGCCCGGATCCGATCATTCAGGCCATGTAGCACTTGACTCCTGATTACAGCATCTTGATCGCAGCCAGTCAACTTGTGATCTTTGCTCCTTTGTTGTTCAGCAATCACCGATAACTTCAAATCACAGCTGGAATCTTATCTAGCAATCATACCGCGATGGTTCCCATAAATAGCCATGTCTGCCGCGTGCTCCAAGAGCGGTATGCGGCTGCAGAGCTGTAGATGTTGATGCTCAGAAATTTTCACAATGACTGCAGCAATCCCCAGCGTACAGACTGCGGCTCTCATCAAAGATCCCGGACCAAATGCACGAATCGAAATCCGCCATGACTATCCTGTTCCTCAGCCAGGGAGAAATGAAGTCCTGCTGAAGATGGAATGTTCAGGCATATGGTAAGCTGGCCCGGCCTTTACTTGAAACGATTTCATCGTGCCGATGGCTGACTCCTGTTGCTCCTACTGGTGAACTCCAGCTATTCTGATGTTTACGTCTACACGGGCAACAACCCGCATTACAATGAAGTTCCCTGCCACGAAGGTGTTGGTAGAGTAATACAGCTTGGTCCGGATGTTGCAGATGCTACTCTGCTTGGTCAGAGGGTCGGGCTTGGATGGATTTACAGCGTCTGCGGTCACTGCTACAACTGCACTGCTGGCCGCGATAATTGGTGTGTGAACCAAGCCAACACCGGTACCGACAAGCCAGGAACCATGCAGCAATACGTCGTCGCCAATGCGAATTACTTGATGCCGATTCCAGATGACTTGTCCTCGTCTCATGCTGCGCCATTCCTCTGTGGCGGCATCACCATGGCTGGGGCTTTGTCACTGTGTGATGATGCCCTCGCTGATGGCGATACTCTGGTCATCTCTGGCTCGGGAGGAGGCCTGGGGCACTTGGGGCTACAGCTTGCTTCTAAGCTGAAGACCAAGAAGGGTTTGAAGGTAATCGCCATCGACACAGGATCAACAAAGAAAAGCTTCAGCCTCAGCCTGGGAGCGAATGCATTCATCGACTTCAAGACAGAGGACGTTATCCAGAAAGTCATGAGGTTGACCAATGGAAAAGGCGCCGACGCTGCTATCGTTGTGCCAGCGGCAACAGAGGCCTTTGACCAGGCACTGAAATATCTCAAGTTCACAGGAACAATGATTTGCGCTGGTATCACGCGAATGGACTATCGCCTTCCGATTTCCCCGACCGAGCTTGAGTACAGAGGTGAGCCAAAACTGGATGAAACAAGAGGATGTCGGCTGTGACTGAATGCTGATGGAATCGATTAGGACTGGTTCTCAAAGGTTGTCATGTGGGCACAGGCAAGCAGCTGAAAGAGTTGCTCATCTCCGCAGCGAAGAAGGAAGTGATTCCCAAGGTCGAAGTCTTTGAGTTTGAGAAAACGGGGGAGCTGTTTGAGCGGATCAAGCACGGAGACGTAGTCGGCCGCTTTGTGGTCCAAATGCCACAATGAAGCTCTTGGGCTGAGTGCTTCAGTTTGCTCTCTTACTGCCAGATAGTTGAATTCTTCATTAAGTGTCAGCGGCCTGTGCTTGCAGATATTGTGTACGCCTATGACATGGACATTGTTTGAGGCTTCAGTAGGGGAATCCTTCAGTGTATTCCATCACCGACTTTGAGCTTCAATATGCAAACGATCCGATTCGCAGTTGATCTCCATCGTGGCGGCTATCGAGAGGCGTCTGCCATACTAAACGGCCGAGCGAGTTCCGCGTCTAGTAGCGCGTATCGATAGAGATGCAGCTGTCATTGAACGCCACCAACAGTATCGACAAGCATTCCATGTGAACAAGACAGTATAGCCGCAATAGACAGGAGAGCTGTCTGTTGCGTCATGTAAGAATCATGAGCTAGCGCCATCAGAGACGTCCGTCTACGTCACCTCAAAGCAGTTATGACTGGAGATGCTGTTCTTCGGATGCATCAGATGTGTCTTTCTTTACATACGAACTACAATAACACTTATAAGGTCGCGCATCTACCAGCTTCCGATTATCACTGTCCCAAACCAAACAATTCTATAATCGTAAAGCAAAGAACACATCACAGCAAATCATGTCTTCCACATCCGCACCGAAGTCGAGCCTTGCCTCCGACACGACACCCAACCAGGGTGGCAATGACACCAAGCCCAAGATGTTCGACAAGGAGGGCGCCATTGGCCATCAATTCACAGGTATGACAGCCAACGCATGGTGTTCGCCCATCCAGCGTATGCTTTGAAAATACTAACTGCTTGCAGAGAAGGGCATGATGGGCGGCACAGCGCAGAAGATGGGTGGTCCGTTTGACAAGGAGGGAATGATTGGCAAGCAGTTTACATCGGAGGGTGCTATTGGTGGTACTGCTCAAAACATGATGGGCGGCCAGAAGCCTGCGTAAATCATTCTAAGGTGTTTTCCTAGCAAACTCTCGCTATTTTATCTCGAATAAAATTGATGTGAAAGAAATGATATTTCGCGTGACAGTCATTTTTGTCAAGCTCTGCTACTATCAGCTCATGGCTTCGACTGCCACAGAGAGACGAATCATGAGCCATGAAACGTAGCTCTTTTACACCATCTCAATGACACATATTTTCCCATTTCAACGCTGAGCAGGGTGTGATGATGCATGTATCGTTGCTTGGTGAAGCTGCATAATACGACTACTAGGGGGGCCTCTATCTCGGCCATCCCCTACATCGAAGAGGCCCCCCTAGTACGATACGACTCCAATCATTCCCACCACCTCAATGGCTCTGTTTGAGAACGCTTATCCGCCAAGGTGGACAATAGACTTCTATGATCAGATAACGTTTGCTGTTGCATGTGTGGACAATGTAAGAACCGACGATTGTAGCAAAAACAGTTTCTCCGTCACCTTGACTTCGACGCATGTCCGGCGGCGCCGTTCGATCCTCATGATGCTGAGACTATATTCGAGGCCACGGAGCTGATCGCATGTGAGAATCCTGGCCCGCGAGGCCACCAGCTCCGATGATTCCATGACAGATGTTTTGATGAGACGTGGCGCGTGTCTTGACATCACGAAGACCGGCCATCTCAGAGCAACACAATGGCTTGAGATGTACGCGAAGGAGTCTGGCTTGCGGTCTTGGATATAGTGTTTGGGATTCATATATAGCTGCCTTCCAACCATCTGCGACAATTTAATTGCTCCAGAATCACACTGCAGCCATACCGTCCCAACGAATACTTTACAATGGCAGACCAAGACGAGTACAACGATATTCCTCAGGAAGTCCCACCTGAGGATGACTACCTTCAAGACCCAGAGAATGTCGCTCGTGGACACAAGGCTACCTTAGCCAATCCGAGTACGTATGCACGGTTTGACTTATCGAGCTATCATACCAACAAACATATCTAGACGTGTCAGACGAAGCGAAGCAACACTCGCGCTCCGTTCTTGACAACCAGCTCCAAGAGGATGAAGCTACAGAGACTGCGAGGCCCAAGGGATCAGAGTCCCAGCAAAAGGACCCCAGTAACGTGTAAGAAAACATTAATCGATGAACTCTACATGGTATAACATTAACTCTTGTTGTAGTGCTCGTGGTTTGAAAGCTACCCTCACGAATGAGAGCGTGTCGGAGCAAGCAAAGGAGAACGCGAAACAGAAGCTTCAAGAGCTCCAGTAAATCGAGATGCTGAACTGTCAAAATAAACTAGCTTGAGACGATAAACAAACTACAATCTCGATAGTTATGATAATATTATTAACAACTGCATATTCATTACCGCTGCTCAATAGTGAGGCTCAATAACCGTATTCGATCCAAGAAACGATCCAACACCTAAATAAGTGAGTAACACTTAAATCTAGGTTCCGTAGGGATCAACATACATCCTACCTGAAAAGGCCAATTGCATGTGAGTTGGACCGCGAAGATCGAGAATGTGGTGGTCCAAGCCATGCTCCACCATACCTTGGCTGAGCTGTTGGACACTTAGACTACCACCGACGTTCGTTGCCGATGGATGCGAAGCTTTCCGATACCGAGTAATCACTATTTTTCACCTCGGATCGACCAACTCAGTGGAATGAACCCTATAGACCCGACCGCTGGCGCATGGACGACGGTGATGCCATCAACGTCATACATATATGAAGTTTATCACGGTTGACATTGATCTGACTTTACGATGAATACCTCGATCTGTCGCAATTTTCTGTAGTAGAGCTCATCATAGATATCCTACCACAATCGACAGCCACAACGACCATGAAGCGAGACACGCCAAATCTTTCACGTCAGTGGATGTGACGAGGCGCTCACTGTTGAATCATCACGAAGTGATGTCATGACTGTTCAGCTTACATGCTTTCGATAGCATATATACCACGACGGTAACACTCGGTATCTCATCAATCAACTTTAGAGCTTGCATACTCAAGTCCTTTCGAACAAAGAATATTATCTACAGAAAAAATTGTCGACAATTTTGAAACATCAATACCTGCAACATGTCGAAATTCGCTGCGAACCAGATCGATGATCAAGACATCAACGACACCCTCGGCGCAGACGTTCCCGAGGGACAAGTCCAGGATGATTCCTATACAACAGGTACTCAGAACGAGTCGGTTCCTGTTCAGGGCGACAATGCTCCGGTCGAAGATCCGATCCAGGCATCATCTGCCGATAGCGACGAGCAGCTGGGTGAGTACTTCCCTGTTAACAGATACGTTGCGCGCCTTGAGCAATCATTAATTTCAAGTAGCACAAGATGATGCGGAAGCTATCGACAAGTCCAACATCATTGGCGAAAGGACCCGTGGTTCAAAGCCGAGGGGATCGTATCAAGAGCCCAGCGATGAGCAGATTGGATTGACCGAGTAAGAATTCAAGTAATGTAATAGTTATAAAACGGTATCAATATTATCAACAATACAATTTGTTTTGCATAATTAAACGTCCAAACCGTTTGTAAAACATTTATTTGTCATGCGTACATTGTCCGCAAAGAACATCTTAGGGGCTATATACCATAAGATTTCTACATATATACTGATATTCCATATATGTAGAACTATTATGGTAGATGGCCCCTAAGAAAAATTCAAATTTATGAGGGTAAGGGTATGATTGGTTTGTATAATTAGCGAATATTAACATAACAATACTTCTTCTTCGTTATATCTTTGAGCTGTTATCCCTTGGGCTGTTAATCCCATCACCATACCATCTATTCTCTCTCCCTCTTAAGCCCACACCTCCCTCTGTTCTCCTCGTCGTAGGACAATACTTTCGCAAGAGTAGCTAAGTGAGGTACAATTTGCTATTACAACGTACACAGGACTACACGGCAGCAGATGTGGTTCCTTCAGATGCAGTGCTTGGACGTGACTTGTGAACGCCTGGGGTATGCACACGCGTGTCTCGATGGGCCCGGAACAACAGCCCTTCAACAAAGATGTTTGCCAGCAAGAAGAAGCTATAGATGTTAGTGAATCAGGTCTCAATTGTTCGCAAAAGGTATGTAAATGACGTATAAGGCAAGGAAGTTAAACGCTACAACAGTCTTCTTCAGCCCGCATTTGCCAAAGGTGGGAGCATGCGTCGTGCATCGGCCGCCAGCCCAATCTTGTGCGGAGAAGATGAAGGAAGTGAGCCAAAGGTAGGATAGGATATGATTCGCAAGCCAAAGCTGGCCACCATAGGCATTGACGAGCGGCAATACCATGCCAAAGGTCCAGACGCCCAGCGTGATTGTAGCCTAAGACATGTGAGAACGCATCTCGAGCTTGAAGAATGGGGGGAGCTTACGATAATTTCTTGGTAGATTATATGAGTGTTGTTGCTGAGGTTATACTTGACAAGGAAAAAGGACAGAATGCCCGTGACTATGAGTGAAGATACCCATACTGCGAAATGATTGCCAAAGGCAAGGAGTCTTAGGGAGCGTTGCAGCATTGTGTAATATCGTCCAAGTAAACACTTGTGTTAGTGAGATTTCAGCGACAGTATGTGACTGTGAGGAATAGTGGGTTGTGAGTTGATTGCAGTGTTCTCTTGCTCTGTTCATTCTCATTAACTGCTATTATATATACCTACGTGCTGACCTATAGTTGCACGATAGCATGAGTGTGAACTATCGTCATCATTTTGCCTTCGCCCGCAAACGATGTATGACGCTGAGACAGGAGCTCTGCCGTGCCATGATGCTAGTGCATCACACCTTCAAGCACCAGACAATTTTGTCTGTCTGGCTACGTCTGATTTCTTACTCGTTCACAACATGATGCATGACGCCGTGATTTAGAATTGGAGTAGTGCTAATAACGTATCGCGCACGTAATAGCCAGCGACAACTGGCCTCGTTTGCAACCATACCTAATAGCAGCGTCATGACAACATGTGCATCCTACCGATGCAGAGAAAAAGGTAGTGTTTGCATCAGCCTCGCACAGGGTGCGCTTGTAGAAATCGTTGCGCTGCTGCCATCTCCTCAGTTGACGGCAGATTGGCAATCATCAGATATAAGACGTCCTTCGACAATGGTCAGCAAACTGTCTCATCACAGATCGACCTCATAAAAGAATAAGTCAGACGAACCTCATGCATAAATTTCTTTATACCGCGTATCAGAGCTCTTGGGCCAACCGTGCCCAAGAGAGTAGGTCCACGCTGCTCTCTTTTCGCCTCCCTTCGGTCCGACCGATGCTCACGTCTCGCGGCCCTCTCATCACGTTTGGCCTGGCTTCTTTGACTCAACCTACCGGTGACAGCACCTCCAGTCAGTAAGGCAAGGAGACTTCCACTGCTCGCTGGATGGTTGGGATCTGCGTAGCGCGAATGAAACTCGGGCTTCTCATTCAACTGAGCCAGACGACTCTCCGGGTGCTCATTGGCCCACTGAGCTTGAGACCGCTTATCCATGTATTCCATCGCAAAGTTCATGCTACGCTTCATACCATTTGGCTTCTTCCCAGCGTCCTCAACCGCCTGCCTGCCCGCATGAGTACCAGCGAGCTTGTCGAGAGTCGGAAACACCAGCGGCGCCGACTCCGGCCACTCAAAGCTCGTCGTTCCATGCGAGGCTTGCATCTTATTGTTGAATCCGCTTGCTGCCCCGGAACCTGGACCTGAAGCGTTTTGCGTTGCTTGCTCCAGTGCCTCATCAAAAGTGGCTTGTGTGACGACCTCACCGGCTCTGCTCGGCTTCCAAGTCAGGATCACGGCAATGAGCCCCAGCGGGCGAAAGAATTCGGCGTTCATCTTGTTCAAAAAGGTGTTTGTCTTTGAACGACTGTGAGCCTGGAGACTGACTTGGGTGCCGACCTGTGCCGCGATGGACACGGCAATGGTGATGGGCTCAGGGACGTTCTGCACAGCCACGGCTGCAAGGTTGATGGCGTTGATCCACGGCGATGGAGCTGTTGCCATGTTCAACTGTGTGATAAAGTCGTTGAACGTCGCCTCGTCAATGCCTACATCTTGAAGCAGCGGTGCGTAGGCGTGGATGAAGCCGCGGGCCCGTTCTCCTGGGCGGCGTTGCGGGAGGATTACAGGCATTGGCAATCCTTGGCGCTGAAGCTGCTGGTCTGATGGAAAAGCATGACTCTGTACAAACCCCTCGGCCATTGCCTGGACGTCTAGATCTTGCTCCATGACGGTAGCGTAATCGGGCGGTGGCTCAAGCTGTGACTGCGCGGCGTCAAGCTGCCACGCTGCCTCTTCCAGGTCTCGGGACGTCTCTTGGTCGACGCGCACGGGCTCATTGATGTCGTCGCTGTCCGAAGATCCATCGCCTCCATGTGCTGGTGAGATGTGCCGCCTTCCATCTCTATATGCTTCCGACGAGTTTGCCGGTCGGGCTTCCTCAGCAGCAGCGGCAGCTTGTGCTTTCTTGTTCTCCTGGTGATTGTAGTAACTCTCAGAAGCAAGACCAATACCAGCAGCAACTCCTCTCACGATGCCGCCGACAATGCCTTTGCGTCTTCGACCGCCGGTGCTGCTTTGAGAGTGAGAACGAGAGTGAGAGCTCAATTGAGATGAGGAAGCGTTTCTGTCGTCTTCATAGTGGCTCCCATAGGCTCCGCTTGCTGAGCTTCCCGGTTGCAGATACCTGATTGCTCATTAGAGTCTGCTTTTCAACGGCAGATTTTGTTTCAGAGAATATGGCTAACATACCGGTTGTGACCTTCATGGCCGGACATGGCTGACCTGGTCTATAGTCTCGGAAAGCGGACAGAATATGTGTTAACTGTGTCATGAAGACTCGAGACCACGAAGAACAATCCGAGGATCTTATGGCTTCAATGGGGCCTTTTGCGCATGGGTAAACGAAGGGTTGCGTCTCCATTGCTGACTCTTGACAGCAAGTCGTGATCCTTCAGACGGGTCGAGCGGCATATACGGCGGGGTAGCTTCGACCGAACCGAAGCCATTTTGCTGGCGATGGGCGCCGGTGACGTGATGGTATCTTGTAAATACCAATAGGCTCGTTCAGTTCCCTTGCGCTAGAGATAGGATTCTCCAGGGACCAGAGTCCCTGAATCTCAGGGATAGATGCGGAATGCGTAAGATTACATATATAAGAGCTCTAAGTCTGGTTCGGAGGGTTGTGAATTAATCAAGTCTTCGGGATATTCCCGATGTGCCTGAGTCGTGACCTGCATTGACCTGCATGGCATGTATCTTGTTGAACGCATAACGATAGGAGCTCACTCGGCTTTGTGTGCCATTCCAGTCTAGTATCATCACAAGTTTCCTAGACGTTCTGAGAGACATCCTCCGATCTCAGCCATACTGCAGGTCTGGCGAACAGTGTCTTGGTGAGACAGCTATGGCCTGCCTCATCGACATCTGGCATGTTCATGGACGACAATGAACCCAGTTCATGCGTCTCAGACATGGCATCCCCATTGTGTACCTGGTGATCGCGCCGCGCATTCGAGTTCATACCGAGGTACTCACCATCGCTGTCCAACTTCTCATGCATGAGCTTCTTCACTCTCTGTACCGACTGTAAGCTCTGGGGCAGCTCATCAAGCGCATCAAACACGATTTGGCGAAACCCATCAAACGAGTCTTGTGCAATCTCGTCTCTCTCTAGGTAGACGAGCAAAACGTCGGCAGAGAGCTGTAATGACGCGAGAATATGGTGGGGGTACGGATCCAAGCTGATCAACGAGGACAGTCTGCGGCTACGCTGCGTTCCGTCCTGATCGAGAGCTACCTGACACCTGAGTCCGAAGCTCAGCGTGCTAAAGATTGCATGAACAGACTCGCGCCGAAGAGTATCAAAGTTGGGGACGAGATCCTGTCGGTCGATTGAGACGGCAATACTACACAGAAGTAGCAGTCCCATGTGGTAGTGCAACTGAAGGAGGTCTCGCAAGTGTTAGTTTTCAAGTGCTTGGGGAGGAGGACAGAGGGTGATAGCTACTAGCTTACAAAAACATAATCGAGCATCTTTGCTCAGAAATAAGACATGATGCTCGCAGGTGACCAGGAGTGGCTTAAAGGTTGTATCGAAGCGCTCTAGAGCCTGGCCGATAAGCACTTGTAGTCTCGTAATGACGGACTCGTCGTAGCCATGATTGATCGCTTCTCGCAGGGCACCAATTATCTTCCAAGTGTATCCTTTCCAGGTCGATGCTCGATGAACAACGTAGAGTGTGGATTGACTGGTAGGAACAAATCCATTTTGGCGCCATGACTCCGTGCTCTCGTGGAATAGCTGAACCCGAGCTTTCATTAGGCGGAATATTGGCTCCTCTTCGAAGCCAAACACTCCACTGCAGAGAATAGAGGGACATCCTCTGGTCATGGCCGAAGAAGTGTCAAACACGACGCCGGCCCAGTACATCATATTCTCGGCATGGATGAAGTCTTCGTTGACGGGGATGTGAGCGCTGGAACCCTGGCCATCGCTTCGACCAACCGAGAGACCAGTCCCAGAGAACCTAAGATCGCGTCGTTTCACTCTCAGTCGGTGGATGTGACGGAGTGCCATATCGACGCTGACCTCGCCAGCGCTGTGGGCGTTCTCTACATCCAACGAGACCGCCTCGCAGATTGGAGTAAGCCCAAACAGATACAGAGCCAGAACTGTCCGGTAGCTCAACTTATCGAAGATGGACAGCACTCTGGACTTGGCGTTGTGCCATAGCCGATCACCTAGCAAGGAGAGTTGCTTACTGTCGATTGCGCTGTCCGTCACCAGCGGTAGCCAGCGTAGCGAGAATGCGTGAACGGAAGCGATGAGCGCCAGACGAACATCTCGATCACATCGTGGGCAGACATGGCGAGTTGAGGCATGACTGGTGTCACCTTCACACGTTGCCCAGTCCAGAGAGACAACCAGCTGGAGCATCGTCAAGCTGGACATCTATATGCCCATTAGCATCTGCAATCAACCAATACACGTCAGTAACACGGAGTCAACTCACATGATGGGGAACCACATATGGACTACAATCAGGCCCAGTCCAGAGTGTGAGAACGGGTTCAAATATGAGAGTAAAGACCTTCCAAAGCTGGTTGTGAAGAGCCACGGCCTCTGTCTGTCGTGATAGTTCGGCGTTCGGCGTCAGACTAGCAATGTCAGCGACGAAAGCTGATAAATGGGCTGATTAGTTGACGCCGTAAACATACTACGAGTTTCTTGCGTTTGCCGACTCAGTATCTTGGGTACGAGTATTCTCATGATGCTCTACCTCTCCAAAAGGCTCTGGATCACTAGTCACATCCCCCGTAGCAGCAGCCGTCCCTGTGCGATTCGGAACCGAGCGACGGGTCGACCGACGGATCTTTGGCCTATCGCTATGCCTTGCAGCGGCAGTCGCATTCTTGCTTGCATGACTCTGAATCCACTGAAGTCTATTATCAATAACTGCCACAACCCCGTGCTACGCAACCGAGATATCAAGCTTACCTCGTACGTGCAGGGCACAGCCCGCTTCGAGCAGTTGGTGCACTGAACTCGCGCCGAAGAGGCATTGGGGCTCCCCCGAGCTTGATTACTGGAAGCGCGATTCTCGGAAGCTGTGAGTCGACGCTCCTGTAGCTGAGCGGCATCACATGCGATGCGCGATTTGCGGCAGAGATCGCAGCTTGAGAACTGGCGTCTACGTGCAGACTCGGATCCGGTACTTCGGACCATGATGGGATATGGGGATGTTGCGGTTGGATTGCGCTGACGAGTCTAATATGAGCAACCGGAAAAGAGTTTGACTACCTGAATTATGGCGCTATTCTAGATATAATTCGATTAGTTTACGTGAAGTCATAAGCACTAAGGTATACAGAAGACCAATTCAGCCGCGAGACTATCGAGATACCAAGGCCACTCGTGTAGTGTGAACTCGGATCCGAGCCCGGCATCGTCGTAATTTGTAAAGGATCCCGGCATCACCTAAGCAATCCTCAAGTACTACTCTCAATATATCTTCTTATCATGAGAGGATCGAAAGGATAAAGAGTAATCACTTATTTAAGGCTCGATGGTCCCAAATGATCAAGGCAAGACAACCATTGCATAACTCACTCCTTTAGCCCTAGCAATTACCATATACCTTAGGTTTGCAATGTCTCTCCAAAACAAGACTCTACCTTTCGATGAGTGGCAATCTATTCGAATCAAGACAACAGACACCAGCCTCTTTTCCCGCTACCATGGCACCGGCCCAGCTGTTCTGTTGTTGCACGGATGTCCGCAGCATTCCGTACGCTGACCCTACACTTATCCCCTTTACAGAGAGATAAACCTTCATGACAGGGCTGGTCTAACTCATCGCAGTTGATGTGGCACAAAGTAGGTCCGCTACTCTCTTCAAAGTACACAGTCATCTGCCCAGATCTACCCGGAATGGGCCAGTCGATGCTCAGCGAATCCGGAAGATACACCTCCGCAGCAGCAGCCGAAGCCATCGTCGCATTACTCGATTTCTTGCAGATTGAGAAGGTGGCCGTATTCGGCTATGATAAAGGCGCTTCGGTTGGATCCGTACTCGCCTGGAAGTATGCCACTCGGGTTACATCTCTTAGTGTTGGCGAATACGCTCTCCCGGCCTTTGGACACGAAATCATCCAGAATCCGGAGCCGTCGAGAAACCTATTTGGGCATTGGCATCTCGCCCTATTTACTATACCCGAGGCCGCCGAATTCCTCATCCGTGGTCGCGAGAAGGAGTTTCTCAATTGGTACTTTTGGCATAGTTCGTATTCCGCAGGCGCAATCATATCGCTAGAGCATGTCGAGCGCTATGCAGCAGCGTTGGCAAAGCCGGGATATCTGCGCTCCATGACGGAGTTCCTCAATGGCAACATCTGGCGCGAGATTGAATATTTCAAGCCGCTGAGAGACGACCCCATCCGACTTCCTCTGACTGTTCTCTGGGGAGAAGCCAGCCAGGTGCCTGAGGAAGTCAGTCAAGGTCTTTGGGGACCTACAGCAACCTCAGTTAGGACGGTAACTGTACCAAAGGCAGGGCACTGGCTAGGTAAGCATCCGGCTATTACTGTCCAGAGCGTGACATTAACTGTTTAGCAGCGGACGAGAACCCCAAGTGGCTGGCCAACTTCATTGACCAGAATGTTGCCAGCTCCGCCGTTGAGCCGACTTTTGTCGATCTTGGTTATTTGGAAGATCGAGTGACGATGATGTAGGGTCCTAGTACATGACTGGTCCTATCCAGTGTCTGTTTGTGATGGGTTCGGCGGCATTGGAATATAGGTACTCTAGGAGTTACCCGGGTACACAACAAGCGGATTTGGGATTGAGCTTTCGGAACCGAGTGCCAAGGCATACAAATGAGCTTGGTTTCTCCAAGAATAATAGAAAGTCATGTGTCGTTTTGAAAGAAGGATCCCTCTTAGTGCTTGAAATTCCTCAGTATCGAACGTTGCTACATAATGGCAGTTTGAAGCTGTCAACACAAGTATCTCATGCTGCTGGTTCCATCTATGGGGGTTTTGTCCAGACGGTTGCACGACACCACATACAATTTTGGCGATTATAGGATGAACTGCTTATCATGGCAAGAAAAAGTCAATTTGAGGTCAAAAAACAAGAATAAGATGATCATGAAAGACAGCTCGTTATATCGTGAACACACACGACTCACGCAACCAAGGCGAATCAAAATTGATCCGATACCGACACAACCGAGACACAACGAAACGAGGCAGGCTCGATCAGCCGCGAAGCTTCTTTAGCTGCAAGTGCGCAAGCTCCCGCTTCCTGCCTGAGGTATCATCACCACCCTCAACTTCACTTCAATCATCGCCGCACACAAACAACTCCAGGCAATCCAGCCTCACCACAGAGAACACTCTCCTCCACACATGCAGTCGCTGCTCAGGTTCAGCGCATCCCCGCCAATCCGCTGGCGCAACTCGGCTGCTGACCGCCGCAACTGGCCGCACAGCGACTGCGCAGCGCTCGCATACGCAACCTGCAGCCGCGCGTGAGCCTGCTTAGCGCCACTGCCGCCCGTCGCCATGGCGAACAGACACTGTCCATAGACGGCCTCACGATCTGCGTGGCTGAGATGCGCCATGTCCCTGGAGCCGCGGAACCGGGGCAGCTCGCGGCTGCGCGCCCTGATGCCGTCCCGGATGCCGACGAGACCGGCCGCGTCTTCGGCGCTGATGCGGCGATCGCCACAGATGGACGCCAGCACGGCGTTGGCCTCGCATGAGCCCGACGACACCGCGCCGGATTGGGCATTGGAGCTGGGCTTGGAGCTGGAACAGGCACACAGATCGCCGCCGGTGCGCTCGAATGTCGCACAGGCACTGCCGGCCACGCAGCCAATGTCGATGGCGCCGCGCGTGTCCCGTAGCACCACCGCCTCGAGAGCGTCGCACACAATGTCCATGCAGGCGGCCACACCCTCATATCCGGCCGCGGCCCCCACGGCGAAGTAGGCGTTGTCGGCAGACCCCAATCGCGTGTCGCTGCACAGATCGCCGGCATCGTGCCCAAGCGCGGATGCAATATACAGCCACGAGGGCACGGGCTCCTCCCAATCGGCGCTGCTGCCGAGCTCATAGTGCATCAGGACGTCCCAATGGCAGGCGTAAACCCACGCGCGCAGCGTCAGGCCCCGGATAAGCCCCAGCGTCGACAGACATCCCGCGTGCCAGTCGAGGATGGTTGGCCACTGCACCACCAGCTCCATGGTGGCAACCGTCCAGCGGGCGAGGCTTGCATGTCGCGCGATGTCGCCGGCAAACGCTGTGAAGTCGCTGTCTCGGACTTTTCCGTGGTCCAGGGCGGCGAGATAGGCGCCCAGAATCGTCACCTCCAGGCCGTCCGTCAGCGTGTTGATGTGGTTGTTCATGAAAAAGTAGTGCAGCAGCACCGTCTCGACAGAGCCGCGGGCGCCCTTTGCCATCTCCTGGCTGGCTTTGCCGCTCTCCTTCTCAATCAGGCGGCGGCCAGGCCCGGCCAACCACAGTGCATCGGCGAAGATCTCAGGCGTCGCACCCGCCCACATGCCACGCTCATAAGCAAGGTCGATTTGCTCTCTGGTGGGCACGCGTGCGCGGACGACCTCTTCGGATTTGGGAGCCGCATCGGAGGCTGCGGGTGGCGACGCATCGTTGGAGGCTGCAAGCTGCTTTGTCGACGATCTGAGCTGTCGCGTCGAAGCCGGGGGCAACTTCTTCTGTGTCTTGGCCTGTTTCTTCGTCACGCCGGCCTGGCGCGTCAGGGTGGCTGGCTTCTGGTGTTGTTGCTTGGCCGGCGCCTTGAGCGCCTTGGACTGTTTCTTCAGCGCCCCGATGGCGACCTCGATGGACAGGGATTGTGCCTGTCCGGACGACTCTAGCTTCCGATTGCCGCACGAACACCAGTGCGCAATTGGACCAGCGTCGTCCTCGATCGGCCGGCTGCGCTTATACCCGCCGCTTACTTGGCCCTTCTCCACTGGCTTCCCGCGCAGCTCTCTCGAGGCGAGATCCAGAGCCCACGCCGCCCAACCGTTCTTCAGGACGTACAGAGAGAGCATGTCACACATGTCCGCCCTGTGGGATCTGTCAACGCACGCCGGCGCACGCTCCACCGCTCCGTGGTGCACAACCCGTCCAGTGCCGTCGAGCCACCGCAGCATGACGGTGGTATCGAGGTTGGCGAGCTCGTCTCGCAGCTGTCGCAGAAACTTGCTTGGAAGAGGTCTCGGGAGGCCGGAGACACAACCGACGCACTTCTGCGCGCCATTCCAGCAGATGCTCACCTTACACGACTGGCACAAGCTGATGTCTGACGTGTGAATGTCAATGTCAGCCCATGACTGGCCTTCTGCAGGCCATGAGGCGTGGCTGTTGTCTTCCAGCTTCGCCATCTTCCCTCTCCCTCTCCTGCTCTTGGTATCGACTCGGAACCAATGGCCTCTGCTTAAGGGGACCTGCGATGTTCTGGCCCCTTTTGTGTCTATGCCGTGATGTCTTGGGGTGCCTTCTCGACGAGAGGTAAAGCAAATTTGGCCGCCTATATATCCTTTTTCTTCATCCCCACTGGCCCTGGGCGCAGCGGGAACGGGTCCCCGCTGGATGGCATAGAGGCCCATGATAATCAGCTCACCGACCCGGGGTTACGGGTGCACCTTGATCCCTCTTCATCCTTCCATTGGCCGGATAATGGCATCATCTCATGGTTCCCTAGGCTCGCTTGTCAACAATGTCCTCATTTTACGTGATATATGCGGTTGGTTGACGGCTGTGGGGGTCGACGGCCTGTCAACTGGGATATCTCTTCCACGCGGAAGAGCATGATTGGCCTCGTGGCAAATGTCAACTCGAATCCGGCTTCCTACAGAACCGTTGTCACCGTCCCCTAGTGCAGTGTGTGCATTTATCACTTTCCAATGCAGCAATGCAGTCATCGCGGAGGATCTGGTTGGCTTTTGGCCCGGAGCTACTCCCTTAGGCGCATATTATTGACCTTTAGCCACCTGCATCAAACTTGACGTGTATTTATTTGCCTCAACTGCCAGTTTTATCTGCCGTCATTGCTGCCTCGACTAGTAGTGCTGGATCCTGTTGGACGCCAGATGCCCTAGCCTCTCTCACCACCGGCGGCAGTCTCATCGCCCTCATCACATCGCCATCAATGGTTCTCATCATGGAGAGCGAGGTGCCTCGCCTCTGGCTCGCCTTGGCCGGCCTGGCCTTGTATCTTGGTGTCAGGACCATCTATCGCCTTTATTTCCATCCGCTGTCTCATATCCCTGGACCGAAGCTGACAGCGTGCTCGCATTTATACGAGTTTTACTACAATGTCATTCGTCCGGGCAAGTTCCTGTTCGAAATTGAGAGAATGCATAAACAATACGGTCAGACGGCTGTGGACACAACTTCCCTTTGAACAGGTTTGCTAACGAGAGGTTCAACCGGCAACAGGCCCCATAGTGCGGATCAACCCTCGAGAGGTTCACATCAGCGACCCAGACTTTTACGACGAGATCTACGCTTCCAGCTCTCGCAAGCGGGATAAGGATCCCAAGTATGTCCCTACCTATGCCTTGCCCGGCTGTATGGTGGCGGCTGTGAGCCACGAGCAGCACCGGTTTCGACGAGGCATCTTGAAGGACTTCTTCTCCAGACGCTCCGTCGCTGAGCTGTCGGATTCTGTGAACGAGCGGGTGCAGAAGCTCATGAGACGCCTCGAGGCGGACCGGCTCAACGGGACAATTGTATCGCTTGACGATGCCTTTTCAGCGCTGACATCCGACATCATCACGGCGTACTGCTGCGGTAAGGACTGGGACTTTGTCGAGGACGAGAACTTCCGCAGTGATATACGCAATGCTGCTGAAAACGCCATCGAGTTCACCCACATCTCGCGCTTCGTCCCGTGGCTCGTCTACGCGATGAGCGCTCTTTCGCCACGCACCATGGCCTGGATCATGCCGGGCAAGGCCAAGCTCTTCGAGTTCCTCGAGTCCTTCCTAGAGTACGGACAGATGGAATCCCATGCGGACAAGCGAAAGACCATGGTTGCCACCTTGGCCGACCCAAGCATCCCCGAAAAGGAACGGGACTACTATCGACTTCGGGACGAGACGTTTGGCCTTCTCGCCGCTGGCACGGAGACGACTGGCCGGGTGTCAACTATTGCTGCGTTTTATCTGGCCAGCAATAGCAGAGTACGAGAGAAATTGCAGGCGGAGCTCAAGCAGGCCATGCCCACGCTGGATGTCAGGCCAACATGGGTTGAGCTGGAACAACTGCCTTATCTGGTGAGTTGCAGTTCTTCACCCTCGGGACAATTGAACCAACATGCATATATGGACCCAGTACGCTGATTCACTTACCGCCAGAACGCCTTTATCAACGAGTCATTGCGGTTGGGCTATGGTATCACCGCTCGACTCCCGCGAGTTGCACCGAATGAAGCTTTGCGGTATAAAGAATACGTGATCCCGCCAGGAGTGAGTTGATGAACAGCCTGAAATTTTGCGCTCCCTCTCCTCTACCCCCTCTTCTCTGGCTTCTCCCGTCTAACCCGCATTTTCTTCCCGCGCGAAAAACAGACCCCTGTCAGCAGTTCCACATATTTCATCCATAACAATGCCTCCATCTTCCCCGACCCGGACACGTTCCGCCCCGAGAGGTGGATCGAAGCCGCGGAAAGAGGAGAAAACTTGAAGAAGTACCTTGTCACGTTCAATCGGGGAAGCAGAAGCTGCATTGGTATCAAGTATGTCACGCGTTCTTATCTTGTTACGTTTCCCTTTACGAGTTCGGTTCCATGCGCTCCATATGGCAGCACAGCTCCGCCCTCGCTGCTCAGAAAAGTGCATGCAGCGGACTGACAGCACTAGTCTCGCATACCTGGAGCTGTTCCTCACGCTCGCACATTTCGCCCGTCGCTTCAACATGGAGCTGCACGACACAGAGCTGGACGACATCCGCATTGTCCGGGACATGACCATGGGCGTGACCAGGCGCGGCGGCGTCAAGGTCTATGCCAAACTGCTGCCAGTCGAGGAGTAGGCCATTTGTCTTTGCGTCTCTCTGTTTGTTTGGTGGGACTGTGAAGGAACACGCTTGTTCCAAGGCCAAAAGTCCGCTCCCCTGACTTGGATGTCTTGCGAGGCAGCGCAGCCCCAAGGTGCGAAGAAGAGTAGAGCGTAATTTCGGCGCACAATCACAACAGAAGCCCCAAGATTCCGCGAAGCAAGGGGACAGTATTGGACATGCAGCTACAAATTTGTAATTTTGATTTGTTCTTGATTGCGCTGCGTGATGAGGCAGGCTGCCGGTTGGACCAAATTTCCTTTGGCTGCTGGGGTGAAGTGAGTGACTGGTATTATTGTTTGCTAACAAAGACGGCACGCAGGCAGGCAGCCCGTTTTGCTCAAACCCCCCTGGCATCATTAGCTAATCCGTTCCCAGTCTCCCGGTTTTCTGGTCGAACACCATCTGAAGGAGCCAAGGAAGGGGAAGTAAGACAGTCGGGTGCCTCTCATTGGTTACCAAGAAAAAAAAGCCCGTCATCAAGTCTCGTCTGGCGGTGTGAAGTTAATTAGAACGTGTGTGTCTGACATCCAAAAGCGGAGAGAGAGGGACAGGACATACGAAGTGCTCGTACAGAGAGGCCGCGAGAGAGAGACAGCTGCCTCTCCTACTTCTCGGGCTGAACGACCACAATCCCCGGACTCATTTCATTTCATTTGCCTATCTATCCCATCTCTTTACACTCTCTTCTTGGTCGCCCTTCCAGCTTCTTCGGACTTGCACGAGCTTGCTTTTGCCCGTGCTGACTCCACTAGCTGGCAGCTGAAATCATCTCAAGGGAGAGTGCCTCTCCCCCCCTGTCTAGCGGCCTTTCTGTCTTTTTCAGCTGTTTAAAACGGAGTGCCCCTTGTGGTGGTTTCGTTTCAGCTGCATTGTCGCAACGGTTTGAAACCCACCACCGACCAACAACACCATCAGCGTTATCCTCAACACCATCGTGAACATCACGAGCACCGCCGTATCATCGTCTAAGTGACAGTCCCATTTCGCCTTCTTTGGCCCCTCGCCCCATCGTCCACCTCTGTCGATCAAAGCACCCGTCACCAGCAACCCACTTTGCAAAAACCGGCTTGCCAGCTGCACCAGATGGGGCCTTCTGGTAACCCCCCGGGTGAGAGCTCGAAACGCAATAGTACTCTTGAGGATCTTAGGAACTTCCAGTTCACCTTTGACTGCTCCAATTTTATCGAGCCCGATGTATGTGCCTTCCCGCGTTCCCCAGATTCGTGGCTGATGGCCATTGGCCACGGCCGAGCTCCTCTTCCCAAGCCATTTCCTGCTTTTCGTGCATAATGCATCAGCTTTGACGTCCGACTTACTAACTCTTGCTTGTCATTGTGCAGTCAGCTTTTGGACGAAAGTGAGCAGATTCTGGCATGAGAAACAACTGGCCCAGTGTTGTCGAAACTCTCTAATCCACTCAATCTTTCTGCCCCCTTTAGTGACGACACGATATCCTTGTCCGAGAGCGTGCTGGAATTTCCCCGCGAGTTTGGCCGCACGTATCACGCCTACCGAGCAGGATGTAAGGCGTCTCTTGGTAGTCACTTTGACAAGACGTCGATGCTGACAACTAGCTTCTTGCTCTGTAACCACAGCATACGCCTACCCCAACGATATCCCCGAGCAGGAGCGTCTGGCGTTCCAGGGGCCCATCATCAAGAGGCTCTTTGGAGACAAACTCTACTTTGCCCCTATCTCGCAGTCAAATCCTCCACGGTTCATCCTCGATGTGGCCACCGGCGTCGGTGACTGGGCCATCGAGATGGGGGACATGTTCCCGACGTCCGAGGTCATTGGCACAGACCTTTCCCCCATCCAGCCCGACATGGTGCCTCCGAACGTGAAATTCTACGTCGAAGACTCGTGAGTCAAGCCCTCCATTCAAAGACGACAAGAACGCCCGAGACACCAGCGGCAAAGAACCCGTGACTCCTGAGGCTAACCCTTGAACCCCTTTTCTGAAGCAGGTCGGATGAATGGAACTACACGGACAAGTTCGGCTACATACACACCCGCCTGACGGCCGGCTGCTGGGGCAACTTCGAGACGGAAGTGGCCCAGCAGGCCTTTGCGGCCCTGCAGCCCGGCGGCTGGTTCGAGTCGCAGGAGGTCGAGGGCGTCTTCGGCTGCGACGACGGCACGCTGGACCCTGCCGGCCCCATGTCCACGTGGCTGCACGAGATGCGCATCGCCGCCGAGACGATGCAGCGCCCGGCCGTGCTGGGGTCGACGCTCAAGGAGGTCTTTGAGCGCGTGGGGTTCGTCGACGTGCAGCAGCGCATCTTCAAGATCCCGATCAACGAGTGGCCGCGCGACGAGCGGCTCAAGGAGATTGGGCGGATGTGGGGGGAGAACTTTTCGCAAGGCTTGAATGGCTTTTCGATTCAGCTTATGAATCGCGTCTTTGGACGGAGTCCGGCGGAGATTGAGGTGAGTCCCGATATATCTGTCACATGTGATAAAAGGAGGGAGACGTAGGCCTCTTGGGAATCATTTACCCCTATCTCAGTTTACTTGTCGTACCGTTTGCTGACTTTTCTTTTTTTGCATTTGGGAAGCTCCAATTGGTGAAAATCCGGGAGGAGCTGTCTAATCCGCAGATTCACGCTTACATGCCTGTCTTTGTCGTATGGGGGAGGAAGCCGTATGTTGGGGAGCAGGTAAATACCCCTATGATGGAGTAGACATGGTCATTCTGCATACGAACGAGCGCGTTACGATTCAATTTGTCGAAGACTGCATGGAATTTCTGGGTTTTGAGAATAAATGGCAATATGTAATGAGATAGAGAGTCGAATAATCAGGTAATACAGCGTGGTCCTTGTTCCGGGTAGGGTAATCAAGAGGTGTATGTAAAAACGTACTGCAATCACTCATCGTATCTACGTGATATGTTTTGGGGATATGTTAAGGACTAGAAGGACTTCATTCATAGGTTGACGGCTCTTGTAGTTCCCTCAACTACAGCCGCCAAGATGCTCTCGGCAGCCTTTGGATAACCCTTCTTCCATGCATCTATCACAGCAGCTCGGCCCTCTTCGCTGGCAGCCCACAATCCATCAATCCCTGCTCCAGCGTCCAACAACCTCTCGACAATTCCAGGATAGCCCTCCTTGGCAGAAATCTGTACAGCTGAGAGGCCTTTGTAACTGGCAGCCCAGACCGGGTCTACCTGTGCTCCAGCAGCCAAAAGCCGCTCGACAACTGCTACGTAGCCCTGCTCGGCAGCACAGTGCACCGCTGACTGGCCATTGTGGCTGGCAGCCCATTTGGGATCTATCTCTGCACCAGCAGCTAGGAGTCTGCTGACGACGCTTGTATGTTCTCTTGTAGCAGCAGCCTCTAGAGCGGTGATGCCGTAACCGCAGCTGTGCTTTGCGTTGACGTCGGCCCCAGCGTCTAGTAATCTCTCCAGTACACCTAGATCGCCACTCATAGCAGCAGCTTGTAAGGGGGTCTGAGATTCTATCCAGTCCAGGAAGGCGTTCACGTCGGCTCCGGCGTTTAAAAGGCTCTCGACAACCTGAAGATGGCCATTCAAAACAGCATCTTGTAAGGCAGTGTTGCCCCTATTGAAGGTAGGCCCCTTTGCGTTCACGTCTGCTCCAGCGGCTAATAGTCTTTCAACGACATCGTGATGTCCATGTCGAGCAGCAGCCCGTAAAGCTGTTTGGCCGTAATAAGTGGTTGGCTGCGCATTGACGTCGGCTCCGGCATACAGTAGCTTCCCCACGATGTCTGGATGGCCATTTTCCGCAGCGTTATGCAAAGCAGTTCGACCTTGGTTGATGGTAGGCCAAACTGCATCTACGTCTACTCCAGCGGCTAGTAGCATCTCGACAATGCCTGAATGCCCTTCGGCAGCTGCAGCTTGCAAAGCACTCCCTTTTTGGTAGTGCTCTGTTGGCTTTGCATTAACATCCGCCCCAGCATCCAGAAGTATCCGAACAATGTTCGAATAGCCTTTGGCGGAAGCGATTTGTAACGCAGTCTCTCGACAACCCTTGAGCTCTGTGTTGACACCAGCCACAGTGTTCAAAAGCATCAGTGCAACATCTGGATGACCTCCATTCAGAGCAGCATGCAATGCAGGTTGACCTAGTTGCTGAGATGGTGCTGCATTAACGTCTGCTCCAGCGTCCAAGAGCAGTTTGGCAATTTCCAGGTGGCCTCTCCCAGCTGCAGCCTGCAGCGCGGTTCGACCAATCTCGTCGACTGATTCTGTTTTAACATCTGCCCCAGCGCTCAATAGAACCTTGACAATGTCCATGTGACCGTTCTCGGCAGCGCTTTGCAGCACCGTTCGGCCGCGATGTCTAGCTGCCTTCATGTTGACGTCGGCTCCAGCAGCTATAACCTTCTCGACCATATCAAGCCTGCCCTGTTGAACCGCAGTATGCAAGACAGTTTCGCCACCCTCATTCTGAGATATGGCATTGATATTCGCCCCCGCATCTAGGAGTGCGTCAAATACATCTGGCCGGTTCTCCATGACCGCAAGTTGTAACGCAGAATATTCAGAGAACCTACTGCCTTCTGCATTGACTTGCAATCCAGCAGCCAAGAGGTTCCGAATCTCATCCAGACTGCCATGAAATATGAACAGACACAGTTCCTCGGCACTATCCACGCCAGCGGATATCTCCCTCCTGAGAGCATCAAGATCGCCGTTCCTGGCTGGGGCCTTCAAGTCACTTGAACCGTAGGCCCCCGCGGCCAAGATTTTCTCAACAATGTGACGGTGACCGGGACGAGCGGCAACTCGCAACGCAGTTTCGCCATCTACACGAGCATTCAACAGGTATTTGAAAAGATCTCGATCGCCATCCCTTGCAGCGGCTTCCAACAAGAAATAGTTATCAGCACCAGCAGCTAGGAGGTTCTGGATCGAGTCGATGTTGCCGGTTTTCATGGCGGCTTGTAATAGAACCTGCCCGTCTACCCCAGCGCTTCTGAGGCAGTGAATGGCTTCGTGGTTGCCGGCTTTGATGGCGGCCTCTGATACATTCTGAATATCCACGCCGGCGCGTACGAGGTGTCTAACAGCTTCCCGATCATTGTTCTCGATGGCAGCCTGCATCGCAATCTGGCCGTCGCTAACTGTCAGAAGATATTCGATTGCGTCTTCCTTGCCGCTGTGAGCAGCAGCCAGTAATGCAGCCTGGCCATTGGCTCCAGCAGCCACGAGTCTTCTGAGAATCTCAAGGTGATCGTGTTGTACTGCTAGTTCGCAAGAATGGTCGATCTTGAGGCCTGGGTCTTCAGCTTCCAGAACGATATCGAGGAGTGTAAGGTCACCCTGACTTGCTGCCTCAAACAGCACTTGGTTCTTATCTTCGGTTGTTGCTCTGTAAGCCTGGACCAAGAGCCGTGCAACAGCGTAGTGACCATATTTGCAACTCCATTTCAGTAAGGCTGTGTTATTCGATTCCAGTAACGCCGTGCTGCTCTTACTAGATTCTCCTTCATCCCATGGTCTCTTCGCGAGGTCGTGTCCATCACGTATCATTGCTTCCCACAGGTTCCACGTCTTGGATTTGCCCCTTTCGAATCGTGTCGTATGGAAAATCCAGTAAGTTGATGCATATGTAAGAAACGGATGTCCTACTTCTATGCTGTCATGCACAACTCCCGCCTTGTCGTCTCGTGTCGTAGCCTCCACGGCTGTGGCGGCTTCTAAGCCTCCTCTCGTATCCAAGTTGAACTTCCAGAGGGAGGAAAACGCGGCCGCCGCCTTCCATTGGGGCCGCAAAGCTGTGCCTGCCATGGCTATAGGTGGCATAGGCGGTAATGGCTGCTGTCGACGAGCCAAAGTCTTTTTGAAGTCGTTCAGATTGAGGTAAGTCACGCATATTTCGCCAATGTAGTGATCGGCATCTTCGATATTGATGAGAAACTGGTTGTGCCTCGCCTCGTGGGACTTTTCAATAAAGAATTGCTGAACGCTCTGGTGGACGAATTGGACGGTCTTTAACTCCTCATCGACATGAACGAGATTCTCACACCATGAGCTGATGTGTTTCATGCCATTGAGACGCCGCTCCGGTTTCAGATACGGCTGTCCGATCTCGATGGGGATGATCTCGCCCAGTTGATCTAGGCATAAGGGTTCCTTTGCAGCAGCAACCCATCGAGAGACTTGTTTCGCAATATTGCCGTTCCTGCAAGCAACGATGCGGTCGAGCACCCGGTCGAATGTCTCTTCTAGGTCCTTGGGTAGATTGCTAATAGCTCGACGGATATCATCGTCACACCGCTGGAGGGCGAGTTCATCGATCTGAAATGATACCCATAGAAACCTGGATATGTAAGCACACAGGGTCGGCACAAGGAGGTCCTGTCTGGCGACTCACATGCCATCTGCCCCTTCAGTCAGTGCAACTTTGATGTCTCCTATGAGACTGAGGTCCTCAACTATGAGCTCCTCGCTCTGTAACTTATCCTGGACTATTCCCTCGACGTAAGTTGCGATATCAGCTTGCACTGATACACATCCCATGGAGAGATGGTTGTCGGCGGCTGTAAATGTCTTTTGAATCTCTGCCGAGACACTGTCACGACCGGCGAGGAATAGCTTGATGTTTGGTCCTGTTGCCACGAGCGAGAGGATTCGGAGAAGGTCACCTCTCTCTTGCTTGCTGCACTCATCCAACCCATCTATAGCGATATAGAATGTTCTGAAAGATGCAGCTATCTTTCGTAGTAGTTCAAGAATATCCTCTAGCCCAGATGATAAGCTGAGTTTCATCCGTTCCAATAAGGTCTCAATTTCTCTGGGGGGATTCGACGCATGGAGCGCTTGTTGAACGATTGACTTGAGTATAGTCTCAGCAATCATAGATTGCTGATCATCAAATTGTATGAAGAAGAAGGATACGAATTCGTCTGGTCCCTGCTTCTCTGTCAAGAGTTTATCAATCAGACTTGCTCTAGAGATTGGCGTTAGTATACGCAGTGGTTCACCAAAGGAACGCATCGATCTACGAACGTGAGTATCGTCTTGCCGGAGCCAACTGCAATCGGTCAGAAGGAATGTTCACTTGTCGGTTTCATGACAACGTACTTTTCCCGGAGCACCATAGCAGGGGAGATTCGGAGTCGTTGATCCATCGATCAAACTCCCGTGTTTTGAAGAGCCATTCCAGTGTGCCGCTGTATCGTTTGCGCCGACTTTGCTTCAAGGGAGTCACATAGTCATGGGTGGATAGGAAATGAAGTAGCTTCTGCCTTCGCTCCATGGCTCTCCTCCCGTCGACTTCCGACTGTAATTCCGCAACCATAGCCGGGTTATCATTGTCTTGAGAGAGCATTCTTTTCAATTTTCGGCTCTTGGACGATTTCTTCTGCACTATTGTCTGGAGCTGCCGGTTCTGATCATGTGCCTTTGCTGCAGCAAGGGCAATCGCTTTATCAACGTCTCTGCTGTGAATTTCCATATCGACTGCGTGCTGCTTGAATTCTTGCTGTAATGGACTCCGTAGATCACTGGTGATGTCTCTTGGCCCTTCCATTTGTCAGAGCACTTATTATCCTCTGTATATCTGTTTGTTTTACAACATACATTGGCCTTGGGCCGCTTGTACTGTACGCTTGCAGTAACGGAGGAATGACGCGTAGAAGCCGCAAAGGGCTTTCTGAAGCTGAGTTGATGATGAATAGTGAATTTGGTAGGCTTGACGGCGAGGAAACAGACGACCGAGTTCCATGAAGTTCTTGGAGAGCCTTTCATAGTATGACATTTTCGTGATGGAGATCTAGATTGATCATTATGAGCATCATTGCAGCACCAGTAGAGGGCAGCGCGGTATCCTCACAAGCAGTGTCAGCCTCACGCTTCCCCATATGTGAGAAGCAAGTTCATTGTGTGTTGTTTCAGCGACGGCGGAAAAGTCCCTCACGGACTGTAAAAGAGAGTAAAGCCTACTGGCGATACTAGGCCCCTTTCTGTTCCTGTTGTGTAGGTCGAGCTCAGCGGTAAATGTCAATACGCCGTCTGCATCTGGTACTTTTCTGGCATTTCTTAACTCGCAGCGCTGATCATGGGTGAGAATCGCCTGGAAATCATATAGAGCAACCTGCAACGTTTCGGTGCCGTGCGGCTTCCTGAGGACAAGTCCAGAGGCGGGTGACATTGTCGTCCTGCTAGTGCCGGCCAATTCGACGTTTGCCTGGAGAAGGCGGCCCTGCTGACCAGA
The DNA here is from genome assembly GCA_020002365.1 of Trichoderma gracile. Lineage (NCBI taxonomy): Eukaryota > Fungi > Ascomycota > Sordariomycetes > Hypocreales > Hypocreaceae > Trichoderma > Trichoderma gracile. The sequence continues at coordinate 795,457 of JAINEY010000008.1, forward strand.
ATCTATGTACTATTATGTTAACGGAGTCGTTACACAAAGGGCAGTATCCAGTCTTACCATTTCTCGGGAGAAGGGTCTCAGCATCGTCTGTCATAGTATATCGTCCCAGCATGGCTTTTAGCACGGCCGCCGCCGTTGCTGCTGCAAATGGCTGCCAACTCTTGTTTTTGTGACTGTCAGCATAGTCACAAATGCCTTTGACTACAACGCAAGGAGCCTCGTCCCAAATACCGGCGCCTTCCATCTCAAAGGCAACGATGTTGTGCTGTTTGGCGATCTGATCTCGATGGACTCCAGACTTCATGACCGTGTCCGCTGATGCGATACGCCCGATGTAGATTTCTGGGCACTGCGCATCTTCCACCTTGAGGCAACGCTTTGCCTCAAGCCGTCGTCGAGAGACTAGTTGCTTCTTGTCGCAGCCCACGTCTGCACAAGAGGACTTCGCGGCCTCGTCGCAGAATCTTCCGGCTCCATCGCAACATGACCGATTTTGATGCCTATGACGATAGGCTGCCGCGAAAAGTCTATCTTCAGTGAACCCTGGGTAATGGTAACTTCGTCGGTAGCGCCTCATCTCTGCCGTCTGTTGCAAACTTCTCAGGTGTTTGGCCGTGCTTGTCCGTAGGTCTTCCGTCCCCGTCTCGGATTTGAAGTAGGCCAGCAGGGTGCGGATATCCTTGTTCGGCATATTTTGGGTAGCATCGACGGCCTCTTTAGGAACGAATTCGCCGGGATACTGTCTGCCAAAGTCATACTGAACGATGGCCTCGCCAATCACCACGTCTCCCAGCAGCGCTTCTTGCGACCCAAGGAAAGGGACTCCCCCACAGATTCCTACAAGGAACGCAATTCTTAAGCTCGAATAACTCGTTCTCAAACTAGCTGCGGAGCCAGCAACTGCGGCCTTGCCCATGTTTGGCAGAAGCATGAGGACGACGTTGTGCATGCCTATCCGCCCATTACGGTATGTGTTGGCGTCCCCAGAGGTTCGTCCGTACTGCCTATCATCTTCGTCCCAGAATTCATCAACAAGAAGGGTGACGGCATCATACTCGAGCGGTAAAGCACAGATAATTGCGATCTGGAAGTCCTTTCGGTGAGAGGGCCGATGACAAGCGGCTTCTGAGACAGTTGATGAAGGTCTAGAAGAGGAGAATGACATATTGGCCGATACCTCATAGGTAGCGGTGATGGCATTGACCGAGAGAGAACCCCGCTCTTTCAGCAAGGAAGGCGAGGTCGATTCAACTACTGCCTTGCATGACAAGAGGATCGGGCAAGTTTGACCCAAGGCACCGAATTGTTTGAATCAGATTCCGAGCCGCTTTCGCGGACTGTATAATGTCAAAGATGTAGATGCAGAAACAGTCAAGGGTGGCAGAATCAGATCTGATGAGCGAAGGGCGGTGTTTTGAAGAGTCGAGATGCTTCTAGGCATCTACGGCGGCACTCAGCCTCATATGCCATGGGGGCCTGATTGGTCAACCAACATCGTGCAGTTCTTCCAAGGCCGCAAATGGGCTGGCTATAACATTCATCATGTTTCGATTAGGAGACTCTTCCTGTATAAGAGCAAAACCCACAACGCCTATAATGCGGAATCTGATAGTCAGAGTGAATTAGCATAAGAGATGCCGTTTGACCGTTAATCTTACTACGAGATTCCATCGCTTCCTCCCAAGTTATGTAGACTGCGTCTTATCTCGTAAGGTTTCTCCAGCAAGGCATTCAAGATGTCTTCCACAGAGAGCCAATACTTACCTACCGTCCACGAGCGCACGCATATGAACATGCCATCATCAGGGTGATTGAAATTAGGGAATGCCATCAAGTTCTTATATCAAGTTGAACTGCCTCGACTGCCTCGAGGTTAGGCATCTAGATCTAGGTAAGGTAGGTAAGCAGTACAGTATTGGTGGACACAACCGTTAGTACTTGTAGTATGTACAGGCTTGTTTACCTGGAAACACATGTGCCTTACCCTGATGCAAAGAGAATAGTGCAGGTGGAGCTCGCAAGTGTGTCATAGAGGGTAGCTCCCGACCGCCTACCGCAATAGGAAACAGAGCCCCTCCCCCGCCCGAAGATCGGAGTACGGCAGAATTCTTTTCATATCCGAGCTCATGGATATGATTCATACGATTCACCTTTTCAACACCTTTGATGCGGTAGACACGACGCCTTTGAGGATCATCAGCTTGGACTGCTATCCTGAACTCATCTGCTACCAGGCAATTTCTCACGCAGTACAGATCCTGCCATTCTGCTGCGGCAATGGGGCTCCCCGATCCCACCGTCGACCTTCACTGGAGCAGCTACATCGGCGCCATCCACGAGATCTTCCACAAGAATGCCTTGAAGCATCCCGATGCGCCGTGCGTCACAGAGACGGCCTCCTCCACGACGCCCGAGAGGAGATTCAGCTACAAGCAGATTTATGAGGCGTCCAACATCTTGGCCAACCAGCTCCGGGAGGCGGGCATCGAGAATGGCGATGTCGTCATGATCTTTGCCTACCGTTCCGTCGAGCTCATCATCGCCTTCATGGGAACCCTTGCTGCCGGTGCCACCATTACTGTCCTGGACCCTGCGTACCCCCCAGCGAGACAGCAGATCTACCTCGAAGTCTCACAGCCAAAGGCCCTGATCACAATCGGCAGAGCCAGGGACGAGAATGGCACTTTTGCGCCGCGAGTCCAGAAGTATATCGACGAGGAGCTTTCTCTCAAGATCCGGGTGCCCGAGCTGCGGATGAGTGACGACGGCCACCTCACCGGTGGCGAGGTTGACGGCAACGAAGTCTTCACCAACATCGAAAGCAAGGCATCAGCGCCTCCAGATGTTCTCGTGGGACCCGACTCAACAAGCATCCTAAGCTTTACCAGTGGCACCACCTCAACGCCCAAGTACGAGTTACAGCGATCTGTCGAGTTTGAATATTAGCTGACAGCTTGCAGGGGCGTGTTGGGAAGACATTACAGCTTAGCCAAGTACTACCCGTGGATGGCCAGAACCTTCAACTGGACCTCGGAGACCAAGTTTGCTTGTCTCAGGTACCTTGCACCCTATCGAAGATGACACTCGTCACATCCCTGCTAACCAAATGACAGTGGTATCAGCCATGATCCTATCCAGCGAGATATCTTCACTCCAATCTTCATGGGTGGAGAGCTAATCATCCCTGCTCGCGAGAACATTGCCCACGAAAAGCTGGCTGAGTGGTTCCGCGATCACAAGCCCAATGCGGTCCATTTGACGCCCGCGATGGGTCAAATCCTGGTCGGAGGTGCCAAGGCAGAGTTCCCTTCATTGAAGTGGGTTCTCTATGTTGGTGACATTCTGACCAAGAAGGATTGCGCTGCGCTCCGCAAGCTGGCACCTAATGCAGACATCTGCGCTGCGTATGGTACAACTGAAACAAGCCGTAGTGTATCATATTACCACATCAAGAACTACGCCGATGATCCGAATGCATTGGATCAGTTTGGGGATATTGTTCCTGCCGGTAGGGGTATCGAGAACGTCCAGCTTCTCGTAGTCAATCGGGAGGATCCAACCAAGCTTTGCGGCGTCGGCGAGGTCGGTGAGATTTACTTGAGATCAGCAGGCTTGGCCGAGATAAGTCTCCCTTTGTTCTTCTGATAGGGCCCTGCTAACTTTTGACTTTACGGATATCTGAATGACCCGGAAAAGACCAAGGAAAAGTTCATCGACAACTGGTTCGTCGACAACCAGAAGTGGGTTGAGGCTGATAGCAAGGTTGCCGATCCCGCCAAGGAGCCCTGGAGAAAGTATTACAAGGGCCCGCGAGACAGAATCTACAGAACCGGCGACTTGGGCTATTTCTTGGATGACTCTGGTAATTGCGCAATCACGGGCAGAGCTGATGATCAAGTCAAGGTCCGCGGCTTCCGCATCGAGCTCAATGAGATCGACAGCAACCTGAGAGGACACAATCTGGTCCGCGAGTGCAAGACGCTGCTTCGGAGAGATCGGAACGAAGAGCCAACACTGGTCAGCTATATTGTGCCCGAAGAACAAGAGTGGCTCAAGTGGCTGGCAGAACGCGGCCTGGAAGACACAGAGGAGCAAGGTACGGAGATCGGACCGGTCACCGTGTACTCCAAGCGCTTCCGGCCAATGCAAGCGGAGATCCGGGATCACCTCAAGTCTCGACTGCCAGTTCACGCCGTCCCGACTTACTTCATCTTCTTGAAGAAGATGCCTTTGAACCCCAACGGCAAGATTGACAGCCCGAACCTGCCGTTCCCGGACGCGGCTCTGATCTCGGAAGAGGCTTCAGAGGAAGATCTGAAGATATGGGAAGGCCTCAGCAGCACCGAAAAGGAATTGGCGGAGCAGTGGGCAACACTGGTCAATGGCTTGAACGCCAAGACGCTGCGGCCCGAGTCTGATTTCTTCGAAAGTGGTGGTCACAGTCTGCTGGCTCAGCAGCTTCTTCTCAACATCCGCAAGAACATGGGCGCCAATGTGACCATCAGCACATTGTATTCGAACTCATCTCTTCGGGCTTTAAGCACACAGATCGACCGCCAGCGTGAGGGCAAGGGCGATTTGGGCGCGGCAGAGGAAGGCGAGGCTGCATATGCCCAAGCACTGGACAAGCTGCTCGGTAGCCTCGATGCCAAGTATCAGACGGCGGACCCTGCGGCACTCTCACCATCAGGCAAGACGACCGTCTTTGTTACCGGCGCAACCGGCTTCCTGGGCTCTTTCATTGTCAAGGACTTGCTCGAGCGCGAGAACGTGCACGTCGTCGCCCATGTTCGTGGAACAAAGGGCGTCGCGGCCGCCCTCGAGCGGCTCCAGAACTCACTTCGCGGATACAGCGTGTGGCAGGATGCTTGGGCCCCTAGGCTCAGTGCAGTCATTGGTGACCTAGCACAGCCGCGCCTCGGACTCGATGACGAGACATGGAAGACGCTCTGTGACACTGTCGATGTGGTTATCCACAACGGGGCTCTCGTCCACTGGGTGAAGCAATACAAGCATCTCGAGCGCAGCAATGTTCTCTCAACAATCGATGCCCTGCGGCTCTGCAACCAGGGCAAGCCCAAGCTGTTCTCATTCGTCAGCTCGACAAGTGTTCTGGATACGGATTACTACATCAAGCTGTCACAAGAGCAGACCAGCACTGGAAGAGGCGCTGTCATGGAAGCAGATGACTTGAATGGCAGTCGCACCGGTCTCGGCACCGGATACGGCCAGACCAAATGGGTAAGTAGCCTCTTCAGACCAGTTTCAGCATTGAGTGACATCGATTCTAAATGAACTACAGGTATCTGAACAGCTCGTCCGCGAGGCCGGCAGACGCGGCCTCCTTGGATCCGTCGTCCGCCCTGGCTATATCCTTGGAGACGCCTCCACCGGCGTCTGCAACACCGACGACTTCCTCATCCGCATGCTCAAGGGCTGCATCCAGCTATCCAGCCGCCCGCACATCATCAACACAGTCAACGCTGTGCCTGTAGGCCACGTCTCCACCGTCGTCGTCGCAGCCAGCTTGAACCCCGTCCCGGCCGAAACCACCAACAGCAACGGCGACGTCGGTGTCCACGTCATCCACGTCACCGCCCATCCTCGCCTGCGCATGAACGAGTATCTCTCCATCCTGAGCTACTACGGCTACGATGTTCCCGAGGTGGACTACGACCACTGGAAGGCCCAGCTCGAAACCTTTGTCTCGTCCGGTCCTATTCAGAAGGATGAGGAACAGAGCGCCCTGATGCCTCTCTTCCACATGGCGACGAACAACCTCCCCGCAACCACTCGTGCGCCCGAGCTGGATGATCGCAATGCTGTCGCTGTCCTCAAGGCCGATGCAGACCGGTGGACCGGCGTCGATGAGAGTGCCGGAGAGGGCATTAGCAGGGAGACTGTTGGCCGCTTCCTGAGGTATCTCGCCGAGATCAAGTTCGTGCCTTGGCCGACTAGCCGGGGTAGGGAACTGCCGGCTATCAAGGCTGGGGTTGTTGAGGCGCAGGCGAGATGGGGTGTTGGAGGACGTGGTGGTGTAGCGTAAGGAAAGGGACCAGGATCAAAACTTCAAGTCTAGATGGTGAAAATGTAAAAAAATGGGGTGCTGGATAGCTACTCTATTGAATGATAACGCATTCTAACCTGGCCATAGCCTCACCTATCTCACAACTCTACCGTGTGCTGGAACAAGTCTATATCACTGATTTCGAGGCCTCAGGTTAGACAGCTGATCCTTCTCGCCCCGTCTTTCAGTCCAGGGGAGTCTCTAGATCCGGTATTCTCCAGACTTTCGCGCTTCAAAACCACAGTTGAAGACTCGCCATCACCCGCTGTTTCATGTTGAAAGATGACTCTACCTGCTCAAGGCGGCTGCTAGAACCCCCAGCTCAGCTACAGTTTCTCCCAGAATAAATCGTCACGCTGTATTAGTCGTGATGCTGCTGGAGAAAGGCATTGACTTTAGCATCGAATGCCATGATTTCCGCTTGTAGCCATGCGAGGTCGGTACCCTGTCCAATGCCAGCCAGCGAAATAGTGTGTGCTAAATGTGGAATCAGAGGGCTGCCCTGGTTCAATACCTCGCTCTCCTCATCTGAACTCCAGTCGTAAGGCTCGTTCTCCAGGATTATCCGCGTGATGGGATCAAACGCCAGATCTTTGAGCAGCAGATGTTTATATACGCAGCTCCCTTCAGACTTGTACAAATCCGCCTCTGTCTCCATAAAGGGAACGGCGTTGTATGTGAGACTAGAATGCGATTGTTTATGGGCCACCTCGCTCCACACGGTGATGATTCGCGCCTGGCACGCCATGGTGTTTTCGAAGCTCCTCCAGACGATGCTGGCCCGACGATCCTTATGATAGTACCGAAAGATGTAAGCGCAGCTATCGTGTTCGTCGAGACAGGTACCCCAAAGCTCGAAGACTTCCAGCTGGGGAAGCGACAGAGCCGCTTTGGCTGCCAGAAGTACCAGGGATCCAAATTCTAATCTGCTCCTTTCTGGGCTTGACAGGGAGCAACGCAGAACAATGCGTTTCAAAGAGCTTTCAGCCGCCCTGGGTGACTCACCTAGTTCTATCACAAACCGAAGAAAGGCACCAGCATCGATCTGCCAGGGCGGGCAGAACTGCTCTAGTCTTTGAGAGATCTTTGCCATCCCCCGAGCCAGGTTGGCGTGAGCATATCGAGACAAGCCGGGTCCTCCATTTCCGAGTGTAGAACTGCGCTCTTTTGCTGGGACGTCCCACTGCGTGAAGGAAAATTGGCGCAATGTCTTCGGCAGGGAGGGCAGTAAACGTGACTGGAAGCCTGAGGAAAGGGCATCAGTTCGATCAGACAGTCGTTCCAAAGACTGGCTCCACGTAACATACCTTGATCAAAATAAAGTTGGTGACGAGGCTCCAGAGAAAGGGTCCTTTCGAAGCGGAACCACTCCAATGCCACAAAGCTTCTCGCAAGTAAGCAGGACAGCGTCCCTATGTGAATTTCCCTGCGGAACTGTCTGCGCGTGACCAATCCTTTGACTATTGGCACAGCAGGAAGAACCTTGTATTGACTGATGAAGCGGCCTCGCCCACCCCTCTGTACCAAACGGAGCGGAGTCCCATGCAGTCTTTTGAGATGCCCGTTGTGCCACGGCAGAGAGTTGCGGCCATGAACACCATGGTTCGACGGATCAACAATGCTTGTCTGGTGGAATTTAACCATGCCGGGTGCGAGATCGAGGTCGTCGGCGTAGTGAAATGGATAACTGTCCTTCATTTCGCATCGACTGAACCGATGCTCTGTATCGCTGGGCGAGGAAGCGGACAACATCAGAGCCAGTCCCTGAGCCCCATGCCTCGAGGAGTCCCAGAGCTTGAGAGTCCCCAGCAGAGACAGAATAGAGTCAGTGAATATAACGTTGTTCCTGCAAATGTTTATCAGTATCTGAATTCTCCAGTATGGGATATAGAAACCAACGCACGAACTCTGTGTCACAGTATCCTCCGGGTAATCACAATCGGGAACTTGTATTCAGTGAGTCTGATTCGAAGCCAGAGTTTTCGGATATAGCCCAAGCGAGTGTCGTATCGCCTTATGACTGCGTCAAACTCAAGGAGAGAGTCAGGGTCAATGACAAGGCGCCGAAAGGTACGAGCCTCAAAGAAGACCTGCCATTCCCTGCACACAGTAGCAAACGGAGCCAGCTTTGGGGAGCCAGAGACCGGTAAGCCCACCAAATTCAGTATCCTTTGGCGTAATTCAACCGGCAATATGGTCCACGAAGCGGCTTTGTTGATGGATGGTGGCGGCAACTCGACCTTCAGGGGGGCGGTGGTCATATCCATGGTGATAGGGGACATGCTACGGAGCGGATGTTTCTCTAGCCACGGAATAAGAAAATGAAACATAGAAGAACAGGGGGAAGAGACTCTTCCTATACATGTCAATTGCGGAGGAAAGTTTGAAGATGACTCACTGCTGCATGGAGGTCCAGGGTTGGCTGCATTTAGGTACCTGGGAATGACGTACATGCCTGTTGATGTCGACTATTGTCAAATTTACCGTCTTCTCCAGCTTTGTGGTTGGTCGTAAACGTTCTTGCAATGGTTTCTAAGCGGCCTAAAGTACTTTATACTAGACACTGACTTACCTCTGTATTGATCAGTTCAGCACAACTGGTAGTAGTTTGTGCCTCGAGTTGCCCCCGCCCCCCGCGGCGTCTGAACAGAACCCCTGAGGGCATTCTTCAGGCCCGGCTGAATCAGAACGTCGAACTTCATGCAATAATAAGCGATACAATAAGGTAGTCTCGAGGAACATCTTGGATAGTCGCAACATGCGAGCATTCTGTTGTTGCCCTTCGGGAATGGTAGAGTATCTCTACCATACTCACTCAAAGGGCCTATATCTAATGTCAAATATTTAGCCTATGACAAGACTCTATAATTTTCTCTTACCGAGACGACAGATAAAGTCAACGTGCAACTCCAGCAATATAGAGCGTATCGAAATGCTTCGATGCAAATGCCGATGAGATATGGCGAATGAATGATGTGTTAAAGGATGGAACGGGACACTCTATACTTGGTAAAAACCACGCGAGAAACCCTTGATATCTAGGCTGATAATGTAAACTCGCTTACTGCTCCAGGGAACAATGTATTCAAACTCAAACTAGAGAACGGGCAGTAAGAGTGCAGAATTGCCGGCCTACTTGATTCTATCGCCTCTCTTCAGACACAAGTAGACGACCTGAATCAGCGGCCAGAGGCCGCAATCGCAAGGTCTGACCAATTGGCTGACCGTCACGGCATATTCGAGCTTCAGGATTGGAACAAATCTAGAAAGCTTGAGGTCAAGCATCCCAGAGTGTCGCATCTCCTCGAGACGGCGGAGCAGCGGACTTGCGGGGATCTCGTCTCTTGTAATGCCTTTCTGGGACGGCCACAAAGTCCAGCCCCACCATGTGTTGCCATATGAAGAATCTTGCGAACACTCTAGTCAAGAGATGGTGTTGAAGGTCCTTGTTATTGGACAGACGCTTGAGGATCCATCTAACTGATGACTACGGAGAGTCCCGTTTTCGGAGTTATTGATAACTCCATGTGCCCTGGTTCTGAGATGGATGAACCAATATGCTTTGTCATTGAAGGCCGATAGTCCGCAGACGTGGTGACATTAATGTTGCACGGATCCCACGAGCATGTATGTACATTGTCAGTCAACTCCCGATTCTAAAAGAGGGTTTGCTTATATCTCTTGCCAGCCGGATGGGAGCATCGGTTTCCGTGAACTATCAACCCTAGGCCACTCACCTCGCCAAGCGTGATCAGAATCTCAAGATGAAGGAAGCATTGGCCTACCCAGGGCCCAGGGTTGACGTTGTCGACTCGCACATCCCTAAAGCAGGCCCCTATCAGATGATTGTCAAGGTGGCTTGCGTCGGACTGAATCCAAAAGACTGGAAAGTGGCAGACGGGGCCGTTCCGGGAGTCACTCGTTCAAACGAAGGCGATGACTTTGCGGGAGTTGTCCATGAAGTCGGAGGAAGGGTGATCGAGTTCAAAGTAGGCGACCGCGTCGGTGTGTTCCACAAGACGCTGAGTCCTGGAGGAGGCTGGGCAGAGTATGCGATTGCTTGGGAGAGCATGGCCTTCCATTTGGCCGGTCATGTTTCGTTTGAGGGTTGGTCTCAGAATCTCTCGTAGCCGTGGTGCAAGTGGTGAACGCCAGCTGACATTGTTCACAGAGTCTGCAACTATCCCATTGGCAGCGATGACAGCTGCCTTGGGATTATATCGTCGACTTCCTCTCCGATATCCTTGGGATCCTTACGATGAGCCACTGCCCTTCGTCGTCTATGGCGCTGCATCGGCCGTTGGTGCATACGCAATAAAGGTGGCGGTTCTGTCGAACATACATCCCATTGTCGCAGTCGCGGGGAGAGGAATTGGTTTTGTAGAGACGCTCATCGACCGGTCTCGTGGCGACACGATCATTGACTACCGCCAGGGAGACGAAGCTGTTGTCGAAGCGCTCAAGGCAGCTCTTGGAAACGAAGAGCCTGAGTTCGCCTTTGACGCCGTAAGCGAGAAAGGCACTATTTTGAACATCTGCAAGGTAATCAACAAGACAAACGGAAAGATTGCTGTAGTCTTGCCCACCCAGGTCGACTCAGTCCCCGAGGGAGTTACCCTCATCAACACGGCTGTTGAGACCAGCCAAGTAGCCCTGGGCAAGGAGGGCTCCGGGGATCAGGATATAGGGATCACGCACTTCACGAGCATCATGTTGAAGTTCCTTGGAAGGGGGCTGAATGAAGGCTGGTTCAAGCCTCACCCTCATGAAGTCGTGCCAGGCGGATTGTATGGCCTAGAAGACGCACTCACGCGGTTGAAGAACGGAGCAGTCAGTGCAACTAAGCTTGTCGTGAGGATTTCGGACACCGACGGTTTAGATCCTTTGAGTTAAGCTTATGGTAGCGTCACCGACGAGTCTACACACGCTTCTTTGCGGGTGTGTTGCACTGGAAGATGAGACAAGGGCAGGATTCAGGATTGCATCTACCATCACGTAATATCATACAAGTAGTATGTACATATGCCATGATCCAATACCCAGTCTCAGCATGTATTTGTATGACTATCACTGCGTGTACGAAAGAGATAATACTGCATCGACCCTATGCAGTGCAAAGCAGGCTGCCTCGATTCGGTGTTGTGACTCGATTGCTCGTTCTAACAACTTATCTCCCGCGCTCCCACGATTGCCGTCAGCACTGAAGCCAAGCCATCGGGTTCACCTGCAAAGTGTCATGTTTTAAGTCTACATGTAGTATTGACTCGGCTTCTTTGTCGATTTGTTTGTCTTCCACCGTCTAGTCTATCGAATCCTCTATCCTTTCCAGGAGATATCAATCGCATCCCCGGTACAGAGGATTGCGAATGTCACACTAATCCACCATGACTGCAGCCCAAGTCAGACGACCCCGCCCTCACACGAGACATCCGGCGATCCTGCCGTCCTGAAGATACTGCGGAAGCTTCATCACACAAGTGAATGACTAGCTACTCCTACAGTTAGGGCCGGTTTTACAGACCGAGTTCGAAGCATCAGTCTGCATAGTAACAAGTCCATGATATTCTGCTATCCTACAGTGCTGCTGTTGACAAGCTGTCATATCTCGGCAAGTAACACGGGCTGTCGAGGTTGACGTTAATCTCGAAGTCGGAATGCTAAGATGATCAAGCGCGGGCTTATGGGTAACAAGCAATCTTTCACAATGAGGAAGTGGGAGGGCTAACACATTCTGTGACCCCGAGAGAAAACGCTGAAATATGGCGAGCTATTGCGCTGAGACATTGCAGCCAGGTAACCAGCGCATCAACAAGCTCTTGACAATTCACCATGTACAAGCAACCACATGGCACATAGGCACTGTGAACTCGTCCAGGTAGACCTTCGAGTGCTATCTACTCCTTCTTCCACTGGTAGCTTGCAACGCCATCAGTGTTTGCTGTGTCTTTCTTCCACTGGTAGCTGGCGACAGCGTCAGTGCCGGCAGTGTCTCTCTTCTCCTTCTTCCACTGGTAGCTAGCAACACCATCTGTGCTCTCAGTATCCTTCTTCCACTGGTAGCTGGCAACGCCGTCCGTGTTGGCTGTATCCTTTTTCCATTGGTAGCTAGCAACACCATCAGTGCTCTCAGTATCCTTCTTCCACTGATAACTCGCAACGCCGTCGGTGTTCTCCGTGTCCTTCTTCCATTGATAGCTCGCAACGGTGTCGGAGTCCTAGGACTACTTATCAGTATTTGGTTGTCTAGATCACAAAAAGCTAAAGAGAGGGAGCGTACAGGGACAGGAGCAGCAGCCACTGAAGCTGCAAAGGCGATGCAGCTGAGAAAGACAGAAGACTTCATCTTTGGTTGTGTATTGTTGACGAAACAAAAAGTGTTCGACGGTAGAATGGCTTGTACGGAACACGAAGAGGTGGCAACGAGGAGGGTGGTATCAGCCTTCCTTTAACCTCCGTGGACTTTAGTAGTATACCTTACGTTTGCATGTCCTAAACCACCAGTTTCAGTAGCTGGTGGAGATCTCACGACGAATCTTGGAGACTCTAGACTAACCTTGCCAATCGAGGCCTTGTAATTGGTAGAAGGTGTCCCGTCTTGCCAAGGTCAAAAGTCCGGAATCCGGGGGTTGCCAGCACAAGGTGCTAATATACTCCAATTGGAAGGTAAAAAAGATATGTATGCCGAAGCGTCAACTTGTATGACCATCCGTAGATACTAGCTAAGAATCCCAGCGAAGCCACATGCATGATAACGCAATCACAATGATAGTCAACACAACGTACCACTGAGTATGCATAACAAGTGACAAACGTGAACGAGGAACTAAACCCGCGGATCCACACTGCTGGATCTTCTGTCAACCAGAAGTAGGCTATCAAAGACACTGTGGTTCAAATCTACAGCTTCATACGGAACTTGCAGTAACTTGCACCTGTCACTCCAAACTCTTGCAAGTTCACTGAGATGGAAACGCAGAGAGATCGAGATGACAGCTCTATCGAAGAGTCTGATCCCTTCTTAGGTGTCTCAATACCCTCCAAGAAAGAGTCACAAAGCCAAAGAGGGCGGCGTGACATACTCTTATACTCTCTCATCCTACTGCTTGGGGCCTCACTGGCCTCTCATGTCCTGACGTACCTCTACATCCACAGAGCTTCTTACCTTGACGCCGTGTGCGTACGGCACACGCAACAGAACCGTGAGTCAAGCTCATTCTTGAACTCTTCTGCAATTATCTAGCTAACTAGCTTCCAGCCACTCCCATTGATATTCCAATTCACTATCACTCTGTTCTCTACGATGGAACCTTTCTTGCCAACTCAACCTCTATCTTCCGTCTCCCCCCTTCACCAGAGGTAGACGCAGCATGGGAAGGCCTCGGCACGACGTCAAAGACTCTCCTCCTGTCCAGACCTCAAGCCATCCGCGCCGGCATCAGTCCAGACCATCTCAAAACACCGTCGGGAGACTTTCCGGTACTGTTCGAGTTCAACCACCACTTGCACTGCCTCAACATGATCCGAAAGGCAGTCTTCTTCAACTACGACTACTACTCCAGTCCCGACTTTCCAGAGCACCACCTTGGTAAGGACGAAGAGACCATATCCAAGCACGTTACGCACTGCATCGACATGCTTCGGCAAGTACTCCAGTGTAAGCCGGACTTGGGGGTGTTTGGGCAGTACTGGGTAAAGGACCCGGCTCAGGGAGTGGATGGATCTTTTGTCGACTTCAACACGAACCACAAGTGCATCGACTGGGAGCCAGTTAGAGAGTGGGTTCGGACACATCAGACGCTGGAGGACTTAGTGGTGGAACTGCAGGAGGGTGACAAGATTCTTGATACCGCGCCGTAGGAGCGGGCTAGTTGGGACAAAGAGGAATCTGTACAAGGCTAGTAGACGAATGATGTACGGTCTTCAGTAGCACTACATGCAGATGCTGTAAGACGATGCCAGTTTGCGGGTTCTGACCAAAGTTGGGAACTGATACAGTAACACACCGAATGTTGATGGATTCACTGCTTGTTTTGCCTCATAGAGGCTGCGCAATTGAGGCGCACTTTTGCTAGTCTCAACATATATCCATCACTTCTGGGGAAAAGATAAGCACCCTGTCAGCAACACACGCTTAAACGACTGCTACGATATTCCAAAACTAGGTAGAACCCGCACGTTAACCCAAGGCTCTACCCGCCACTAATGCAGGATTGGTCCTCCCAGATATTCCTCAGGACTTTCGTATCTGCAGGACAAATGACCCCCGTGTAAGCCAGAAGAGGACACCAGATTTGCCCCTCAGCGGGTGTTTATTACAACAAGCTTCCTTTCTTGGCCGTAGCTCTAGCTGATGATGTGCTTACTACCAAGGTCACATACATGGTAATATCTCCGACGGGGTTTGTCATGTGAAGTTGATCGGAACAGGCGTCTGAGATTATGATGGCGGGAAGTTTTCTAAGCTTTCCAATCTCCAGGTCAAGCGGCATCATGTCTCGGCGAAGCTCTGGTTCAGAGGATGAAGACACGCTGCTGGGCTCAAAGAGCGAGGGTCTGCCTTTCCCTCAGACGGAGAGGAGAAGGTCAAACCTGACCTTGATACACTTCGCCCTTGTCGCTCTGCTGAGTTCCGTGATCTCCGTTGCAGTGAGCCTCATTGTGTGGAAGGCAGTGCTGCCTCAAGCTGGTGTGAGGGAAGACGTAAAACTTCTTCCCGGGTTGAACATTCCTCCTCGTAAGAACAACTGTTGTCGTGACACCTCCTGTGACTTGCTAATCAATAAGTCTAGTTGGCCCAATCCACAAGGCTTTTATGCCCGAGAGGGTGTATGATGACCCACGAACGGAGAATGGCCATGCGGCGTGGATGAACCTCTTCCCAAGTATGAACCGCAGCTCTTCCTAATTCCAAAGGCCATGATACAGCGTACTAACGTAAATGCATACAGAGGGAAAGGGATATGTCTCAATAAAGAACATAGAGGCCGCAGGTCCGGTGCCCGACTATGTTCGAGGCACCAGCACAGACGGCAGTGGACGATTTTCTGTCGCAGTGTTCCATCAATTGCATTGTCTGGTATGTCAACTCACATCTGCATTAGGTAATATGTGTAGTGCTCCTGGAGGAAGACAAACTCATTTCCTCTGCAGTATCTACTCCAGTCTGACCTCTTCGAGGCTCTGGAGGCCAACATCACCGAGCCGCACTCTCACACACTGCACTGCTTGGATTATCTCAGAGAGAGCATCATATGCGCATCAGACTCCACGTTGGAGCCGTTCAAACCGAGCTTTGACACTGCGGCACCGAGAAAGGGAGTGGATGGATATGGAACTCCGCATCAATGTCGAGATTTCGGTCAGTTGCGAAGCTGGGCTGAACAGTTTCGATATAACGACAACCAGGGTTTTGAGACCTATGAGGGATGATAACAGAAAGATCTATTTAAGATACATAAGATTTCTTATGTTTGCATCATCTTATTGTGAAAGGACGCCCTGACTACTGAACACCTACATATGCTTCCATAAAAGCTCAGCTCGGTATAACATACACGGCAGGCTAAGTTATTGATAGGTACCTGTGGGCCATTTCCTTTAGCTCCAGGTGCAATAGTTACATCGGAATAATGTTGTTGGCTGCCAGCTTGTGGACAATGTAACATCTCCGTCCGATTGGAATAGTCCCGTCACGGTTGCTGAAGCCGAGTCTCACGGCTCCCGGGAGCCGAATCCTACCCAAAATGGTCCAGCCGAATGCATTAGCAGGTTGGCTCTTTACTTACGGTCAACATAGCGTATACATTGCGTGTTGACAGCAAGAGTTTGGCTTACCAGGCTGGGGATGGTGTTTGTCCGTGTGAAGCACACCACCCCCTTTGCATTCCCTCGCCACGGCTCAGCCTGGCTACCCTGCATTAATTCCCAAGCACAGCAATGTCCTGAAGGAGAGCTGGCTGTGACACGATGCGGCTCGGGCTGGCGTTGTGTAGTGACCTAGCTTGTGTAGGCAGAATGAGAGACGAGGTTGGAGGTTGATGTCTGCAAGGGTGTGTTTAATAAGAAGTCGTTGATTTCCTCAGAGGTTTATAGACGACTATAATCCACACCGGCCAAGACGAACAGATATATCAACGTTGATACTGGGCACAAGTCGCAACAATCCAAGGCCAACATCTAGTCTTATTGAAAGGCAATGGCGTCCAAGTCAGTCATCATATAGGTACTCTTCCCCCTTCTCATGCTCTCACCAACGCCCCTCGCCACCACAAACCACATCCCACACAAGCCTCCCGCACGCCTCCTCGCCCAAGCACCCCCTATATCGTCCCTCCAAGCCCTCTCCCCCATCAGCATCGCCGCCCAATGCCGCCCGGGAGGTCTCACATGCAACGCCGGCTGCATGCCCCAGCGCGCCAAGTGCTGCCCCGACGGCCTCGGATGCTGCAAGCAGGGCTACGCCTACGTCCTCGACGGCTGCTGCCCCATCGGACACACCTGCGGCGACGAAATTACCTGCAACTTGGGCGAGGTGCCCTGGGGCGAGAAGCTGTGCATGCCTGATGGGGCTGTGTGCTGTTCGGATGGGGGGTATTGCCATGCTGGGGAGGAGTGTTTTCAGAATGGGTTTAAGCAGTATTGCCAGAAGGCTGGTGGTAATGGAAGCACGATGACTGGGCCAACGAAGACTGGTACTACCGCTGAAAAGACAACGACGACCCGAGGCCAGAGCGCGGCTTCGTCCGAGGGCATGAGCTCCAAGGCGAGTGCTGACGAAACTCTTACTTCAACAACTGCGGAGACAGAGACAGAGGCACCGACTTCAGCTTTCACGTCACCGCAAGATACCTCTTCGGATGCTGTCTCCAGCATTAGTTCGACGCCAGTAGTGATTTCATCGCCTCCCTTTCGCCCGGAAGAATCCTCACGTTCGTCGCCCGCAACGACAACCACTCCGTTTACTGCTTCCTCAGCAACCGGACCATCAACAGCAACTTCAACAAGCGATGGGCATGTCGTGGACCTGAATGTGATGTTGGGTGGGACAATGGCAGTAGCTGTTGTGTCTATCATATCCGTTCTTTAAGCCAAACAGTCAGGAATCCAGTCGTATTATCTTAGCAAATAAGGATACAATCAAGCAATGCAAGGATTCATTGACGTTCATGGCCGGCTCAAAGGTAAAGATGAAGAACAAAAGAAGCGCAAAGTGGTATTCCAAGTTCCGTACTATCTCTCCGAATGTATCATAAATAAAGGCAGTACAAAAGAAAATACCGTTCGGGGTATCTATATACACAAGAAGCAGAACGAGGAGAATACGATAGATGAGAAATGTAAAACAAGGTTGCCAATGCCACGAAAACATCGGCCTGTCGTAGAATGCACCCAAACTCTTTCATCCTCAAAATGAACCCGATATCCCTTCTGAACTTTCTCCATATTCGTTTTCACAGACGACAAGCCTCCGTGATGACGTTTTCTCTCATCCTTCATTACTGCATGACACTCCCATCCTTCTAACTCGCCCAGCATGAGAACGTCAAACAACTCGTGGTCTCAAAAACTTTCAAATGCATCTAATACTCTGACTTTTCCGGGTGTGCTGAAAGCTCATTCACAAAGCCGTGGTGTTGACCGGCGCTGCTAGTTGAGCCAGAGCTCATCCTCTGCGGGTTGAGCAGAGACGGGCTTGGCTGACCTTGAGACCACCGTGGATCGGATGAAGAAGCCGAGGGCGGGCGATATCCCGGGCTGGGGAGCGGCGAGCCGTAGAGACCTTGACCTTGAGCAGGCTGAGCATACTGGGTAGGGTAGTCGCCCGGTAGTTCCATGATGACCATCTGTTCCTTGGGAGGAATTGGCGGCGGCGCATATACACCCTGTTGTTGCGTGGGAGAGTACATGGACTGACGAGGGTCGTACATCTGCGGGGTTTGTGGCGGCTGAGGAGAGGGATATGCGTAGTGAGGATAAGCTGGTGAGTAGCTCGGCGGCATCTGGGCGCTCTTCTGCCCGGGGACCCCGTAGTTGACGGAAGGCTGTCTGCTATGGGGAGACGTGGCGGCGGCGACTGCGGGCGTGATCGAGCGATCGTTGGGGTTGACCGTCTTGAGCTTGCCGTCCTCCATCATGGCCTTGAGCACGCCGGCGTCGAGCAGCTCGGCCTTCTTGATGATGCGCTGGACCATCTCCCTGTTGGCGGCCTTGAGCTGCGCCTTGACGAAGCTGACCATTGTGATGTTGGCCTTGACCTCGATGTCCTCGCGCAGGTAGAGGCCGTCGGAAGGGGCGCCGAGGGCCTCGAGGCCAATCTCGCGATGCTCGGGCGGCTCGACGCCGGGCTGGTTGCCGCAGATGCGGTACGTGTTGCGCAGGTCAATGTTCATGGGCGCGTAGATGTGCGTCTGCAGGCCCCAGGGCATGTCGTGGAAGCAGCCGTTGAACTTGATCTTGCCGGAGCCCAGCTTGCCCGTGCCGGGCAGGAACTGGATGCGCTCCTCGATCTCGTACCAGGTGCTGTAGAACTCGTCGGCGGCGGCATTGCGAGGCGCCGAGATTGGCTTGTGGCCGAGGACGAGCGGGTTGAGGGTGATGACTTCGCTGTGGGAGTGGAGGATGTCGATGGCGAGCTGTCGAGGGATGAAGCCCGGGATGGGCGTGACGAGGGTGAAGGCCTCTTTCTTACGAAGCATTTGGCTCATTGGTCGAGTGAAGACTTGAGAGATTCCGAAGAGAAAGCTGCACAAGATACAAAAAAATGAAGAGAAGAGGGGGTAAGAAGTAAGGTAATCAGAGGAGAGAGTTTGCGGTCGTAAGAGCGAAGAAGAACTGGTCCAGATCTAGCTTGAATTCAATGGGGATTCATTGACAGGAATAGCAGACAATAACTGGATTCAGCCCCGCAGCCCAGCCCTGTGGCGTGGGTGTAAAGGATCGATTACTTTATTTAGCGGAGGGTCCGTAAGAAGTTGTCAAGCATCAGGTTGAAGATCAGTTGGCTGGCATCGAAGGCGGGTTGGTCGTTGGTATGACAAGGACTGACTTGGTCTGAATCCTGATTCTGGACAGGGAAGCGTGGGACAAACAGAAACAGAGAGACGGCAATCCAGTGAGATACGAGCAAAAGAACGAGAGAAAGAGAACTTTATCAAACCCAGAACCAGGCCAGATCGAAAAGCTCAGCCCTCCCTGGAGGCACAACAATATGTAATGCCTGAACCGCTCCGTGCTCCCCATTCCAGACCCTTGTCAGCAACTGCTTGATTCGGCGTGGGGAGCCACCGGCTTTTCCTAGAGCCGCATGGCTGGCTCGCAGCTAAGCAGCGATAGTAAGCACTGGCGAGGCTTTTCATCTTCCCGTCAGCAATCTGGATGGCACGCCACCAACGTTAGCGAGCTGCTTCGCCCCCCTTTCCACTTTTGGTGGGAAGAACGTTGGTTGCTGGCAGTACTTTAGCGTATCGTTACACGGCTTGAGGGTGAGTTCGTATAACAGCTTTTGCAGGGCTGTCGTTGCTCGAGTCAATCATAAGAGCCAGGGTTGGTCGTTATCGAAGTGTCGATAGAGCCAGCACGGACAATTCAATGCCTTTCCTCATCTCCATTCCGCTGATGGTTAAGACGACTTACTGTTAGATGCTACGCTTCAAACAGTTTTTCCCCACGTTGAAGAATCAAGTACCGATACTCCCCCAATACGAGCCCTTCCGTCTGTGCTGCCATCCCGCATCTTCCTGCTTGTGCGCTTGCGGCTCAGCCCCGGATGGATCAATGCTAGAAGGTCGATGATGCGCAAGTATGACTTTGACGTCAGACTGTGCTACGACAAGCTACACCTCAGCTTAAGAGCTCTTTGCATAACGTCGTAGGATCAAACGATTGCGCGTTCAGTGTACACGCAGCTGCTGTGCTGCTGTTATGGCGCAGGTATCGCTCGTGTACCGCCGTCCGGACGCACGTCAATCCCGCGTCAGTTGATCACCGTAGCATTGCAGGACTTTCAAACAGATGGAACCTCCTCAGTCTGTGCTTTCAAAAGGAAACACTGAGACATGAAATAGCCCTTGATCGGGCAGGGAGTCCGGACTTGCACGTACTAATAGTAACACCTCGTGCCGGCATCGACAGCTGCTCCCGGGAGGCCCTCAACCTTACCTAGCCGTGTCCACTCGGTGAAGCTTAGCTGTCCGTAGCTCAGATCGTCAGCGGGTGTGAATACTTCCGGATACCTGAATTAGATCTAGCGGTGGGGTCCCGCGGTGTCGTTCTCTCCAGCTTCCCGCAGAGATGCCCCCTTGCTTGTGCTTTGTGGTCAGGTAGCTTTTTTGCCTCTTCCAGTCGAACCGAACCTTGGGCCCAGTTTCAGATGCCAACGCAGAGAAACACGGAATGGGCAGAGATGGCTTGCCTGTATTCTTCCGTCGTCATCATCACCGCCTGGAGCGTCTTGAGCCTTGACGGAGCTTGAATCTACAGCTTATAGCCATACCAAAACATTGTCCCGAATAGCTTCTTGCTGGTGCTACCACAACACCTGATACATCTTTGTCTCATCTGACTTCATTACCATGGCCAGACTAGCAGCCATTGGCACGCTGTCGCTGGCAGCTATCCAGGCAGCCCACGCTCTGGTTGTACCCGAGACAGCCGTGCCAAATCAGGCACCGCTGGGTGCAACTGACGAGGTCACGGCCCTGATCAAGGGCGATGCCATGGGCCCGCATCACCTGGACGACGACATTGCTTCGGCCGAGAGCTTCTTCAATGCCGTCTCGTCCATCCGCGGCCACATCCACGACGACTTCAGCCAGGCCGTGGCCGACCTGATCGGGCTGGGCTACACCGGCGACCTCGGCACCGACGACGGGTACAACCACAAGGATCACCACCACCACCATCCCAAGCACCCGCACGGCGGCGACAGCAGCCACACCATCTACGAGCTCATCTCCAAGAGCAAGTACACGACCAAGTTCGCCAAGCTCGTCGACGAGCACCCGCACGTCGTCGACGTGCTCAACAGCACAAAGGCCAACTACACCCTCTTCGTGCCCATCGACAAGGCCTTTGAGGACATCCCGGAGGACCACAAGAAGCCCAGCAAGGAGTTTATCGAAAACGCCCTGCTCTACCACGTTGGGCTCGGCGAGTATCCCGCCCGCAGGATCCTGCACTCGTACACGCTGCCCACGGCCCTGGACGAAGAGCTGCTCGGCGGTGAGCCCCAGCGTCTCCGTGCCTCCGTCGGGCTCGGTGGAGTCAAGCTCAACTTTTACAGCAAAGTCGTTGCTGCTGACATTGTGAGTGGACTCGTCTGTTCCCCCACGCTGAACAATCCCGGCTATTAATAGCCATCCTACCCCTTCTGCCGTGCTTCGTATTAGTACTCGTAAAAGACCACCAACTGCTTTTTGTGCAAAAATGTTGAAAAGATCGACTGGCTGACTCTTTTGACTTGCTTTGTTTCCGGCTTTTATAGGCAGCTAAGAACGGCATCATCCACGCTGTCAATCACATCCTGGTTCCGCCCCCATATGTCGGCCGCATCATCACGCTCTTCCCCGATCGCTTCTCGACGCTGCTGCTTGCGTACGAGAAGACGGACTTTGTCAAGTTCATCCACGGCGTCAATCTCAAGGGCAGCACCGTCTTTGTTCCCACCAATGAGGCCTTCCACTGGCTGGGGCCCAGGGCAAACGCCTTCCTCTTCAACACTGACAAGGGCCGCGAGTATCTGAAGGCCATTCTCAAGTACAACATTGCGCCCAACGCGACGCTCTACACTGATGCGTTCTACGATGAGACGGACAGCAAGCAGCAGGATGCGCCAGTCCATGAGAGCAGGACCGAGCATTACGACTTGCCCACGCTGCTGGGCGAGGCTCACATCAGTGTTGACATTGCCCGCATCTTCGGCTTTGCCTCGATCAAAGTGAATGGTTTCACGCGGGTTGTTATCCCCAATGGCGTGGCCAAGAACGGCGTCATCCAGGTCGTCAACCGAGTGCCCCTGCCTCCTCATAAGGGCCACGGCGGCCATCATTCAGAGAGTGATGGCGGAATCGAAGTCGAGGATCTTATCAGCCGACTGGAGGATTGGGTCTGATTGCTCAAAAAGTGCAATGACACTGCACGCGGTGGCATTCTGATGCTACCTAGAGCAGATGAGAAACGCACGGTAAGGTAATTCCTAACGCGGTATGTATATGGATGACAGATGAGTCACCTCGACTCGCAACTGTAAGATTCTATGACTTGTAACGCTGCATGGAGCGAGACAAATTGATGGAACGAACACAACATCATGACTATGATGACTTCACTCGTTGGATACCTACATAGCTAGCTTTAGCTTGACACTCCGCTCAATGAAAACCATTTGACAATTATTGTGGCGATCGGAGAGTAAAGTCGCATGTAAGCACCTTGAGAGGCAACAGTAGGATCGACTGTTGTTCTTGATGATACAACTTTAAATCCCAGGACCCTTGAATTAAGATTATATCAACCCAGTCCCTCTGGCAAATGAGCGACCCTTACAACCCCAGCTGTGCTTATTCCGTCATCTCAAGGACTGGAATGAAGCCACTTCTCTTTGTGCTTTTCCACAAACTCCTTCCACGTTGTCGGCTTCTCCTCCAACAAGGCCAAACTCGCCCCCAGACTCTCGCCAGCATAATATCCCGGGTCCTCCAGCAGCTTCATATTCTCCAGCAGCTCCTGCGCCGCCACCGGCGACAGGAACGACTTGAACTTGTCGTCCGGGATCTGCACGGCCTGCGCAGGCTTGCCCATGACCTCGGAGAACTCCGAGATGAGCCGGTGAATGGTGTAGTAGTCTGTCGCCGCAAGGATGCGGTTTCCGGCCTGCAACGGGAAGTTTTTGATAGCAGCCTTTACAAATTTGCCTGTCACAGAATGTCAATAATGTGTAAAACCGAAAGATCTAGAGAGTCCGATATCGTACCCATATCCTCAGCAGCAGCAAACAACGGCGCCTCCGCCTTATCCGGGTCCACCGGCAAGGCCAACGTATACCCAGCCGGCTCCGACGGCGGATTCGGGCGAATCATGGTCGTGAAGCCGCTCATGAACATGCCCGGCAGGACAAACGTGCCCTTGACGCCGCTGCCGCCGGCGCTGCGAATGTACTCCTCGATGCGCGCCTTGCCGTCAAAGTGCGAGATGTTGGGCAGCCGGCCGCCGCTGGCCTTTGTGGCGTCGATGAGGGACGAGAAGATGATGTGCTCGACGCCGGCGGCCTTGCTGGCGTCGACGACGGCCTTGCCCTGCGCGATCTCGGTCGCCGCGGACATGCTCTCCCAGAAGTTGGTGACGAGGAAGACGGTGTGGGCGTCTTTGACGGCGGGGGCGACGGAGGCGGAGGAGGACATGTCTGCCTTGGGATTGTGAAGACATATGTTAGATTACCTAGGAGCTTATAGGAATGACATTGCTTTGATTAATTGTGAGAAGGCGGTTATGCGTACCGAGACGAGCTCGACGCCCTTGGAGGCGAGTTTCTGGGCAGCTGGCTTGTTCACATCACGAGTGACGGCCCGGACTTTGAATTCCCGGGAGAGAGTCTTGTCTGTGAGGATGGCTTCGACGACGGAGCCGCCTTGGTTGCCCGTTGCGCCGAAGACGGTGATGATCTTGGACATGATGTCTTAATTACTGATTACAACAACAGAATGAAGTCCTAGAGAATGTGCAGGCATAAATTAAGTCGTGAGTACCACAGAAATGGGCACGATTCCATCTATCAAATAGACGTGGACAGCTCGAAGCGTCATGACGTATGAAGCTCAAGCTCAATGAGGAGTACGAGTAGCAGCTCCGCAGAAAATGGCAATGAGAAGCGCTGAAGGATTCATCCAGTCCCATCCTCAAGACGGGTGAATAGACACGAACATTATCCAGGGCATCTCATAGGCCAGAGGGAAGTGCTGTAGGGCTCTCCTAGCTCCCGATTTATGAAATTGATAGCTTTTGTGGTGGTGTATGATGTAATGGTCGAGCTTAGTTCGACACCTCTCCAGAGTTTACTATGGACTGGATGCTTCATGTTGATGCTTTCTTTTTAGTGGCATTCAGCTTTGCGCCGAGCTGAGCTTGGAACACATTGATGGACCGACCGTGGGCAATAGAGCTCTGATTGCTATGCAGATGTTGTGGCATTCCGCCTTGTAGAGAAGCTGCTGGTTATGAGTGACATGAGTGACCATCAGACAGCTGCGACGTAGTTCGTTATATAGATATCCAAGTCGGCAATCTCTTACACCGTCAGTATAAAGTCGTGAAAAGCCTCCGATACGTGCTTCAAATCCTCAAAGACAGCCCACTGCGCAACGTTGTCAATCCAACGAACATCCATCATCATCTTCTCGGCATAACCCCGAACCACCTCCTGCGTAGAAAGCACATCCTTCTCGCCCGCCATGATAATCCGTTCAATAGGCGTTTCCATATACTCCAGATCGATCCCATTCAACGAGAACCCTCCCTCAACATCTCCTGTAAGAGCATCGCAGGCTTTCGCGAAAGCTTCCGGCTCCTGTCCGAGCAAACTCAGCCGGATCGCCGCCACCGCAAGGGGATTCTTCTTCCTCGTATGCTCAGATGTGGTCTCGAGGATAACATCGTCCACTACCGCTTCCATTCCCGACGTGCGGGCGAGCTCGCTCAGCTGCTGCCACACCTTTCGATGGGCTTCGGGGAGGGGGAACGGTGGCGGACTGATGAGCGCAAGCTGCTGCACCATGCCCGGGTTGTCGAGCATAAACTTGAGCGCAATGATGCAGCCAAAGGAGTTTGCTATGAGCACCGCAGGATTCGATTTCGTGATTCCAGCGTGCGAGAACACGCCTGCGAGGTCCGCTGCCAGCGAATCCACGCTCACGACGCTCAACGGATGGGTAGGGCTGAGTCCATGGCCCTCAAAGTCAAACAAATGCACCGTCATGTGTTTGTCGAGTCCCAGCTGAGAGATGACGGGCAAGAAATACTCCGCCGTTCCACCCAGGCCGTGGACAAAGATGACGTTGTCTTGTCCGGAGCCGAGCCGCTTGTAATGCAGCGGCTTGCCATTGATGTTGGTAAGTCCTGCTGTGCCGCTGAGGGAGCGCGTCGCGTTGGAGAGGCCAAAGGCAGACTGAGAAGCAAGACGCTCGCTGGTGGCGTTCACAGTGGTGATCTTGTTATTTAATGTGCCGATGCCAGGAATTGTAATGGTGATCTCGTCGCCCTCCTTCAGAAACAAGGGCGGGCTACGTCCAATGCCGACCCCAGCAGGCTACAAAGCAACTCGTCAGTGAGATCAGAGAGATGACTGGAGAGCAGGTCGAGCCAACCGTTCCAGAGGCAATCACGTCGCCTGGCAGTAAGGTCTGTCCTTCAGAGAGCGTGCTTATCAAAGTAGGGATGTCGAAAATGAGCTCGTCAGTCGTTCCGTCTTGGCGTAGCTCGCCATTGACATGCGTCTGAACGCGCAGCACCACAGGAAGATCTTCCTTGGGAACTGCAACAGGCCCCTTAGCGTAGATCAGCAGTCAAATCAACAGAAGACGGTACAGTTACTTTTCTCACCATAGGGCAGAATGTATCTGCAGACTTGCCAATGTAAAACTGCTTATGATCTCGCTGCCGATCCCTCGCCGTCACATCGTTGATAATCGTGTATCCCCAGACATACTCCAAGGCCTTTTCCTTGGGAATCCGAAACCCAGCCTTGCCCACAATGACGCCAATCTCACCCTCATAGTCCAACGTTTTCGAAAACTGCGGATGCAAGTAAATGTCCTCGCCGTCCGCAATGATGCTCGTCGCACGCTTCGTGAAGATGACGGGATGGCTCGGCCTGTCAACCTTGTCCGAGCTGTCGAACCCCGAGGCGTTAAACTCCTTTGCGTGCTCCATGTAGTTCTTCCCCACAGCCAGTACATCGCGACCTGCAAGGGGCGGCAGGATCTTGACGGATGCGAGGGGTAGAGCCGAACCCGAGGCGACTATCTGCGAAGGACCGGCTTCGATGACCTGGTAGAGGTCTTTGAGGGGGTATCCGGAGAGGAGCCTGAGGGGTTGTATCGTGCCGGCTGCTGCATCCAAGTGGCCAATTTGGCTGATGCTGATTTCCGGGCGAGTGAAGGCGGCATAGTTGGTTAGATGTTGAGAGGAACTCATTGCGGCATTTGTGATGCTGGATACGGGTCTCGAGTAACGAGAAAGACTCTTTCAACGAGGTGACGGAGAAGGACAAGTACATGTATTACCAAACGTCGGAAGTTTCCGAGATGGTCGAGCAGCAGTTCGTATATTCCTGTCGACAGTTGCAAAATTGATGATGATTGTATGATAAGAGCACTCAATCACTGAGGCTGGACGCCGAGGTGGGCGGATCTATTCCCCCGGTAGCGTGCGGAGAAGGTGAGCGTCAGACGATGCAGACATGACCTATTGGCATCGTGAGACGCTCGCAATCGTGTACACATCTTTGTCTAAGCACTATATGAAAGTGGTATTCATTCATGTTTGAGTTCAGCATCATTTTCGATCTCCGAGGGTCAGTTTCATATCAATCGTAGGCTGTGTAGGTAAGCTTCCTTCCTTGAGCCGCACCATAGAATGTACTGTAGACTCGTAGTACAACGATCTGGATCAATGTGTGCCCAGTTATAAACGGATCGTAAAGTCCTGTTTCATCAGCCACCGAACGAATGCAGGTTCTGTCTAATTCAAAGTGTTCCGATCAAGTTCATCTTATAAGTCGTATTTTTGAGAGCGAACGTTCCCCAGCTATGCTTGCATAGACGCAGCTCAGAGCACGCAAGTTACAGACGTATAGAGTCAGCACGTCAGAATCTCATTACTTATAGCGCTCTAGTTCTTGAGACCAACTCCGACGAGTCCCGCCCATGATGAATTGATTCAATGGCAACCAACACACAAGGCTCATTGGCCACGGATGATGCAAGTGCAGCTACATCTCCATCTGATGATACCTACCCATCCAGAAGCCAAAAGTAACACTGAAATCCTGTGAGCCTCGCCCATTCGTAATCGCTCTCTGCTTAGAAATCCGCTGCCCCTCCTCCGACCCTCCATGTATTGCATGATCCTGCCTCTCAAGTCGCAATAACGTTGTGGAAGAGGAAGGAGAGGGTGTCATAGACGGCATATTAGATAGAGACCAACTATATAAAGGCTTTGACTAAACAATCCTCGGACAAGGATGAAACTCATTCGTCAACTGTAAACAGTGCTCATCACAATAACCATCCCCGTCACCACCATGGCGCCCATTCGAACCGCCATCATCGGCCTCTCAGGCAACGCCATCACATCCTGGGCCAGCGCCGCCCACCTTCCATACCTCCTCTCCGCCCGCGGCCGCGAAAAGTACCAAATCGTGGCCCTCTGCAACAGCAGCGTGGAGGCGGCCAAGCGCGCCATTGAGGTCTTCAAGCTGCCCCCCGAGACAAAGGCCTACGGCGACCCCCAGTCCGTTGCCGACGACAAGGACATTGACCTCGTCGTCGTCAGCACCCGCGTCGACGTCCACCACTCATCCGCCCTTCCCAGCGTAAAGGCCGGCAAGGACGTCTTTGTGGAGTGGCCGTTGGCCCAGGACGTGGCTCATGCCAAAGAGCTCGTGGACGCGGCGAGGGCGGCCGGTGGACGGACACTTGTGGGCCATCAGGGGCGGGTGGCGCCTCCTGTTGTCAAGGTCCGTCAGTTGATTGAGCAGGGAACCATTGGCAAGATTCTCAGCAGCGAGATCAGAGCGTATGGCGGAGCTTTGGATCGGGAGTCGCTGCGGCCGGGTCTCAAGTACTTCCTTGAGAAGAAGGTTGGTGGAAACATTGTGACGATCGGTGTCGGCCATTGTAAGTTATCTTCTCAGCCCGACTATATCCAGCGACTTTATTCCCCTATACTAACTGTTCGCAGTATTTGATCAAATCCAACATGTCATCGGAGACCTCCAGAACATCCAGCCCCATCTCCAGCTTCAGCGCCCCAACGTCCTCCTCCGCGACTCCGCCACCAAGGAAGTCGTCGAGGTAGTCAAGTCCGATGTCCCGGACCTCATCATCTTCAACGGCAACCTCGCCGCATCTCAGAAAGCCGTCGAGGGCGCCAACGTGCTCTTCCGCTTCCGTCGAGGCCAGGCATTCCCCGGCGAACCCGGCCTCACATGGGCCATCAATGGCGAAAAGGGCGAGATCCGCCTCCAGGCATTCTCCGGGGCTACTCTGCACGCCAACTCATACGACGCGCCCGTGACAATCGAGGTGCACGACTTTGCCACGGATAAGGTAGAAAAGGTTGATTGGAGCTGGCAGGACTGGCAGGAGGCGCTGCCGGTTGTCGGGCGAAGCATTGCTGTTTTGTATGACAAGTTTGCGGAGGGGACGTTTGAGGGGCAGCCTACGTTTGAGACTGCTCTGGTTCGCCATGAGCAACTGGAGACTATTCTTGCGAGGTGGGATCCGAAATAACCAACTGATATGAGTCAATGTGGGAAGAAGAATTGAGCATTTCAGTCTTATGGACATGGCCTTCACTGTCTCATCGCTGCTGCTTAGTTGTTGGTGATGAAGCCCTCCAAGTCCGGGCAAGCCTGTAGAACGCTGGCCAGTTCATCGTCTGATAGGCCTGTGCCGTTTCGGACAGTCGTCGACGGTTTCTGCTTCTGCTTCTTTTTCTTCCAATGGATACTGCATGCTTCGTCACCACGAAGTTGGGGGAGATGGTTCAGTGTGAAGTCGCCTTTGAGAGGGCCTGTACTTCCATCATCAAGCAAGCCCTTTCTGAACAGATCGGATATCTCCTTGTCCTCGACAGTACAGGACTTTTCGTCAAATCGTTGCCTCCTCTCGTCGATGTTGAATGAGCCCTCTAGATACTCTTCGTCCTGTAGTTCTTGCTCGGGTCGGTGGACTGCAGACTTGCTATTCGTCCGGTTATGACCCGTACTTGGCTGCGCAACGGTTTCTCTTTGCATGTCGGCCATCACAGGGAGGTTTTGGTCGGTGACATTTCCCCCGTTCGAGAGAAGATTATCCTTTGGTTCAGGCATATTGGAGAACGTAAGCAAATGCAGTGACTTGATGAAGGCACGTACATATTGCCTCTTGATTGGACATTCTTGCAGTTTTTATACAAGACGGACGGCATTCACTGCGAGACCATCATCATGTAAAATCGCATTCAATATGCAGTCGCTCGTTTGTGAGTCACAGGCAGCTTACAATCAACGGATGCGTCACGCCGTATCCTTGATTGCCTGAATGAGACGGCAAATAGGATGGCGGTTATTGCCATTGCAGGGTATCTTTTGGGAAGCACAAAGTTTAGCGCACCGTATTCCTGACTCATTCTGTATCCGGTAACACTGGGCAGCTCATCTCATGCTGATTCATGATGAAAATGCCAACTTGTAGACGCGGCATTTCTTCTCCTCTCTACACTACGGATGCACATCTCTGATCGAGCCCAGTCAAGCCAGTGCATCTTCAAACGCCGCCCGAAGGCTCGCCCGACAGGAACAAACCCTCCTGCCGGGTTCTTCTAGAAAACGAAACGCCAGCGTGACCAGGCGTATTTGATGTAAATCCTACATTTGATGTAAGTACCTTACAGTATAGGTGCCTACTGGTAGGTACCTCGGGTCGCGAATCAGCGCCATCGATCTGAGATGGCACGTTGTGAGACATCATGAGACAATTCCCGCAGGCGACGTCATGGGAACGTGTCGGAACGGGCGGCCTTGGCATCGAATACAGTACTATCGGCAGCCTCCCTCGCCCGGAACAGAATCGACGGCATCTAGATCTTTGGGCTGGAGAAGCTGCTAGTAGGAGGTAGTAGGAGGTGGTAGCATCCAGGTCGGAGCTCTCGCCGGGAGCGATACTCGGCTGTACGGGGTCTGGGGGACGTGGGGTACGGATTCTTGGAGTACCTGTACTGCTCTTCAGAACTGCCTTATTCATTCAAAATATCAGCAGCCGGAGCAAAGAAGCCTGAGCAAAGAAGCCTGACTGGTGCCCGATGGGTATGAATGATCCGCTGTTTTATATGCGCGCGTAAATACCTTAGATGGCCTGCAGACACTCAATCATCTAATTCTGACCACTTTGGCATGTGAAAGATGATGCGTCGCCAGCATCTGCACTGCAGCACGTGGACGAGAAGCGGAATATGGGGGTGATGGGGGGTTTATGGGGGACATGGAGGCATTTCTGGGGGATGTTGGGCGCCCATGTGCCCTGTAATTCGGGAGTTGGTGGCAACAGCGCCATGCAGGTGGTTGATTGATGGCACAGCCCGATTACTCGCAGATACCCTCACTCAACCCAACGCCCAAGTAGTGAGTGGGAGCGAAACGTGCGTGCCCATTGACTTCAGGAGCTCCAGCCGCCCAGGCCCAGTGGCTTCTTAGGGCATCCATCGCCCGGAGCCCAACTACCGACAGGTCCCAGGTACGGCAACGTCAGGTCCCCGTCATGTACTCAACGGTAGCGGGCCAGCGTGACCCCAACAGGGCCGCTAGTGCGTATTGGCCCCACCGGCAATGCCATCAGCGGTCAGATGCTCCAACCAGATGCTGCAACCCCAGATTATGCGGCCAGCCTTAATATTCGCCCATTCATCTGAAAAAACATTGATCCCCTGCCTCTGTCGTCTCCTGTCCCTACGAACATCTATTCTACTTCCTACGATCAATACGCAACTCTCTACGGCCTGCTCTTCTTTTTTTTTAGCTTTCATCGAGATCGACGCCTCTAGACAGAAGCAGGAAATGGGACTGAGGCTGTGTCCAACCCTCCTACGGCCTACCTGAAGATCGTAAAGAACCCGCGGATGCGTCGCTGCACCCACGGTCATGGCCGACTTTCTCCTCCGTCCCCCTACGATACCCCCGATATACGGCAGTAATCCCTCCACGCAATCGCCAAAGCGACCGAAGCACGTATCGACAGCCTCGCAGCCCGCTGAGCAGACCCTCGTGCACACCGTCTCCCAAAAGGTCAAAGAAGCGGCGAGTCTCTGGCGATCCTGGAAAGATGGCGTGAGCGCCGAAGAGCGAGAGAAGGCGAGGCTTCTCGAAGAAAGGACCAACATCCTCTACCTGCGCATGAAGAGTGTATGTATCTCCTGGGACCCGGTGTGGTGACTCGAACACAGCCGAGAGAATATCCAACTAACCGTAAGCATGGCATCGCCGTCATAGGCTGAGACATTGAAACAATGGCAAGCAGCGGCGCAGGAACTCGACGCCCTCGAAGGCAACGACGACTGGAAACGGGACGATGACAGCGGCGACTACAACCCCAAGCTCATTGAGGAGCGGCTTCAGGCCCTCAACGAGGCCAGAGAGAGACGCGACATCCGCACCATGATGCACCTCATCCGAACCTCCCTGTCGCGCGATCTCGGCGGCATGGGCAACGTCGATCTCTACCGGCACTCGTACCTCGGCACAAAGTCACTAATCGAGCGCTATGTCGAAGCGACAATCGAAACCATCAATGCCGCCATTGACTATAGCGCCTCGGACAAGGGCATTCCCTACAGAGACCTGCTGGAGGGCATGCTGCTTGCGCGCCAGAGCTTCGGACGAAGCGCTCTGCTGTTGTCTGGCGGTGGCACGTTTGGCATGGCGCATGTCGGCGTTCTCAAAGCCCTGTTCGAGGCCCAGCTTTTACCCAGAATCATCTCAGGCGCCAGCGCTGGGAGCATCGTTTGCGCTGTTATGTGTACGCGCACGGATGAAGAGATCCCGCAGCTGCTCAAGGAGTTTCCCTATGGAGACTTGGCGGTCTTTGAAGCGCAAGACAGCCAGGACGGCCTCTTGGACCACTTTCGTCGCCTCTTGACGGAGGGCTGCTGGTCCGACATTGCCCATCTGAGGAGAGTCATGAGGTCCATGATGGGAGACATCACCTTTCAAGAGGCATACAACCGCACCCGTCGTATCCTCAACATTTGCGTCTCATCCGCGTCCGTCTATGAGCTGCCACGGCTGCTCAACTACGTCACCTCGCCCAACGTCATGATATGGTCTGCTGTGGCAGCGTCTTGCTCGGTCCCTCTCATCTTTGACTCGTCCCCTCTGCTGGTCAAGGATCCGGTTACCGGAGAGCACCGTCAGTGGAACCCGTCGCCCCAGAGGTTCATTGACGGCTCCGTGGACAACGACCTGCCCATGACGCGCCTTGCGGAAATGTTCAACGTCAACCACTTCATCGTCTCCCAGGTGAACCCTCACGTCACCCCCTTTCTGTCCAAAGACGATTACCTTTCGCCTGAGAACAAACGCGCGCGCAAGAGCGCCAATAGCAGCGACGACATGGACTGGCTGTACACCTGCACATCGCTCGCCCGGGATGAGGCGCTCCACCGACTGCAGTTCATGGCAGAAATGGGCTTCTTTCCTAACATGATGACCAAGTTTCGTAGCATCCTCAGCCAAAAGTACTCAGGCAACATCAACATCCTACCGGATCTGTCCCTCGACAACCTGCCTGTGCTTCTCCGCAACCCCACCGTGGACTTCATGCTCAAGTGCTGCTTGGTTGGAGAGAGAGCAACGTGGCCGAAGCTGTCCAGGATACGCGACAGCTGTGCGATAGAGTTGGCGCTGGATCGCGCAGTGCATCGACTCCGGACGAGGGTTGTCTTCTCAGAGAGCCAGAGCAACCTGAGGAGCATCACTTCGCATAAGAGCAGTCTGCGGCTCAACCCTCACGGCCAGACGGCTGCTCAGCAACATCTCGGTGTGTTGGGTGCCAGCCAGGGCCAGAAGCGCCAGCGACGACGTTCGGGCGGGAGCCTCCTCATGCTGCCTGGCACCGGCCTAGCCCTGGACAGCGAACTAACCGACGACGACACTGCAGAGGAAGAGCGCCTGGAGATTGCCTCGAGACGACCTGGATTCGCATCCTCGACTTCTCTCCGCAAGCCGCAGCTGAAGAGGTCAAGCATGAGTCAAACGCATGTGCCCCAGCTGTCAAGTCAGGCTCAGGCTCACATCCAGCAAATCCCCGTCTTTAACTTCTCCAAGCCTCTGACGCCCCCATCAAGCGTCTCCGGCGAGGCGGACGCGACTGATGTCGCCGCGAGGACCAGCTTTCCAGAAGCAACACTCCCGGCTGTACTGGTCAACGACAGGGCTGCTCGTGCTCGACCGACGCTGGGCCATGTGATATCGCCCGTCGACGAGGTAGAGACGAGCGAGCCAAATCACACAAGCGAAACAGAGGTGGAGCAAGGAACGGATGAGAGTGATCCTGATGACAGCCAGTCTGCACTTGCTGAGGACGCTGCCAAATCAGTGGATCACGGCGCACTTCGCCCTGCCCTCCATGTCATTGGTGGCTTTTGGTGATGATGGACATGGCATAGAGGGGGTTGCAGATCAAGCTGCACGGAATCTAAGCATAGAATGGCGTTATGGCATGCTTTGTTGGATCTTGCATTCTGTTATTGTTGTTGGTGGGAAGCGGGCTGATTGGGGTTTGCACATCAGTGGCGGGCACTTTTGGTTACCTATTCTAGAGGCGGACTTGGACATACGAGTTGCAAGGCTCGATGGGATCGCTCATGCGATGCGGCCTTGTGTTAGCATTTGGCTTGGGAGTTGGACGAAGTACAACCTTCAGTCGGCGGGAATTTCAGCATTCATGATTGAAACCAACCATATTGGGATCCTCTTGGATGAGTTGTGCTGTTCGGCTCGTAGGCACGCATGCTGCGAGTTAACTACATCTGTTGGAGGACTGCCTGTTCAATACTCATATATCACAATAGCCGCCTCAAACTGCATCTTCGGCCGCGTGGCCTAATGGCTAAGGCGCTAGATTTCGGTTGGTAAACGCCACCTCTAGAGATTCCAGGTTCGACTCCTGGCGTGGTCGCTTTTTTGCCCTTTTTCATCAATTATTCCAGGAAAACGTGCTCTTTTTGCATCTTTGTCACCTGTTGGAAATCTACTCGCAAAGCAGCAGTTGAGGTGATTGAAGACTCTCGTGTTTCGTCTCCTTGCAAACAGACATGTAGCATAGCCAAGAGGGGCATCAGGGCAAGCAATGTTAATGCGCGGAGCGGATCTCGGGCTGTCGGCAATCGTGTGCGACCTCAGGATCTCGGTGTCAGCACAGTTATGTGTTTGTGTCTTGAGTTTATTTTCATGCAATTGTGGCGGCTGAGAAGCTGATTGAGCCACGTATGATGTGTAGTGACCATGGGGTGATTATGGAGAGAGCTGATTTAGCTGGGCTGATTAGTTTGTGTATAAGCTTGCTGGTTGGGGAGATGGCGGCTGGTCGGGCTCATGGTATCCGTTAATTGTTTTGTGATATGCGTAGAGGAATTCGAGACATCAACTTTGAAGGAAGTTGGGGAGAGGACTGGCGACCTTGATGGCTATAGCAGTGTACAGTACTTGGGTGTATAAGGCCAATATAGCAGTTGCACGATCTCAAGCTGCCTGCATCATGACACCAACAAGCTTAGGTATCGTCCATCCAGTAAGATAACTCTACATATCAACGAGGCAGGAGCTTACCAATCAACAAGAAAAGGGCTCATCTTACCTTCCCCTTCCGAAGCCCTCAACAAGCCTCAACAAACAAGGAAGAGCGACATTCCGGCCCATCGGCGTGAATCTGGCGGTGCTTCACATGGGTTGCCGCCGACCACCCGCAAACGTGGCCCCGCAGCCCGCCCCATCGGGCTTCCATGATTATTATCTGCTCTCTTTTTCACCTGCATACTTTACCCTTTTTCCCCTCTCAAAGCCTGGGCTGGCGGGAGCTAGTTATTACCAGTACAAGTAGTTCGCAGCTGTTGCCCCCCATTGCGTCAGCGAGACTCGGATTGCAAAATGCGCAGGGCGGGCCAATGAGGCGGCGGGCTCAGCACGCAATCGCGGCGCGCCTTGCCGCTTTTGAGGGGGAGCTGGGATTTGGGGGGAGGAGGAGGAGGAGGCGCACTTGTTTGCGCTGATCGTGGGGTTTGTTTGAGTGATTGCTTGAGCGAATTGGATTACGTAGCTTCAGAGGGATTTGGAGAAGGAGA
Organism: Trichoderma gracile; assembly: GCA_020002365.1. NCBI lineage: Eukaryota > Fungi > Ascomycota > Sordariomycetes > Hypocreales > Hypocreaceae > Trichoderma > Trichoderma gracile. Next base: position 830,609 of record JAINEY010000008.1, read on the forward strand.
AGAAGAAGCAGGTAGAAGAGCTTGAGAAGAAAGAATAGCAGCTGTAGTCGATGCGGCTGTGGTGATTAGAGAGAGAAGAAGGTCGAGACTTGGATTGAGGGGTTGTTTGATATTGGATGTTGGTGTTGAGACAAAATGCTGCCTGTTAGCTCCGTAAGCAATAGAACGGGTTTCTGAAAGGAGGGGCAGAAGGTGATCCATGAGAAGACGATGGAGGGGGAGGGGCTGGAACGGGTGGATGGAGGGGGGATGGAGGGACGGATGGCGAGAGATTGGGTCATTTGTTGCCCGTATGGGCAATTGAGAGGGAGCATGTCATTCATGTTAGTCGAGGGCCACCCGGGTGCCTTGCTATACATATAAAGAGGCGTGGAGCTTTTATCACCTCAACCTTTCCCCCTCCGTTGCTTCTCTCCTCTTCTTCTCTTCTTCTTCTCCCCTCGACCATAACATCACACAGCTCACCTCATCTCACCTCCTCAACACCACGAAACTTCACACATATTCACAAATCACCATGTCTGAGCCCGCCCCCCTCCGCCTCGGCTCCGTCGCCCCCAACTTCAAGGCCGAGACCACCCAGGGCCCCATTGACTTCCACGAGTTCATCGGCAACAACTGGGTCGTCTTCTTCTCCCACCCGGAGGACTTCACCCCGGTCTGCACCACCGAGCTGGGCGCCTTTGCCAAGCTGCAGCCCGAGTTCGAGAAGCGCGGCGTCAAGCTCATCGGCCTGTCCGCCAACACGGTCGACTCGCACAAGGGCTGGATCGAGGACATCAAGGACGTCACCGGCGGCCACGTCACTTTTCCCATCATTGGTGACAAGGACCGCCAGATTTCCCTGCTCTACGACATGTAAGCCTCTTTTTTTTTTCTTTATTCCCTCACATTACTCGGCAAGATAACCACTCAGATCTTCTCGACTTGTGATTTTCGACAATTCCACCTTTCAAGTGTTCTTTTGCTGATAATACCAAACAGGATCGACCGCCAGGACGCCACCAACGTCGACGAAAAGGGCATCGCCTTCACCATCCGCTCCGTCTTCTTCATCGACCCCAACAAGAAGATCCGCACCATCCTGTCCTACCCGGCCTCCACCGGCCGCAACGCCGACGAGGTCCTGCGCATCATCGACTCCCTCCAGACCGGCGACAAGTACCGCGTCACCACCCCGATCAACTGGCAGCCCGGTGACGACGTCATCGTCGCCCCCGTCATCAAGGACGAGGAAGCCAAGAAGCTCTTCCCCAACTTCCGCGCCGTCAAGCCTTACCTGCGCTTCACTCCCCTGCCCGAGGTCTCTTAGATGGGGGGCACGGAAGAATGCAAATGTGTATATAAGGAGAGAAAAAGCAATGGCCCCGCACAGCACTTTTGTCCAGGTTGAAGATGTGAAAGCCTGGGAAAGACAACGTTGCGGCACGGCGCTCAACCTTGGTAGACAGAGCTGTGTCGTGTCGAACGTTGTTGGCCCAGTGCCACGAAGCTAGATGGCAGTGGTTTTCCATTACAGCTTGGAAAGGGTCTGGGCAGGGCAATGAGACGTCAAATAGTAAAAGATACCAATTTTTTTTCACGCAATTCATAATGTCCGTCTAGATGTTTGAAGTGAATTATTACCAATTTGTAGCTATGTAGAGCTCGCAATAGCTCATACGATACCGCCGTCAACTTGAAAACTACATTTTTTATGACTTATCCAACCACATACTTGAATATTTGTCCTCGAGAGTGTCGCTAGACAAGAACACACTACTTATTTCTACCTTGGATGTCTTCTACAGTCACTGACAGTGTCTCAGATGCCATGGCTTCCTGAAGACTTACCCTAGAGTTTCGAAATCGATAATTTGATTACGTAATCACATAATCCTCTCAGTCATTTTGTCAAGCCTCCTGTTGTGTGCCTGTATCCTCCATCAGATGCTCAAGCGTCATCTCTACAATTATGACACCTCCAGCAGCTTTCCTATGCCGGACTCAACGTCAGCTACCGTGTAGACCTGGTCACAGCCAGTGGTCGACGAGGCACGGCCACAGAGCCATTCAGCTAAAGTTTCAGCCCAGGCTAAGGTAGCCAGCGTCTTTAGCACTGCAGAAGCCACATCAATGCATGCAGGTCGCATCGTCGACACGAATCATGGCAGCGCAGACAAGTGTCCAGGGTTCGGCATCTTGACTTGTAAGTATTCAGTATCTAGCCCGGAGGATCCGGTGAGAACAAAGCAGGAAGTGCAGAAAAGGGCCTTGATGGATCGCGAAGAATGGCTTCATGTTTGAGAGGGATCGGCATTGATGCATCGGTAGGTAATCACGGATCACGGACGCTCCGAGTGAACTGCCGGACGGCACGAGCCTCATGCTGGACTGCTTTTGCCAGGAGATCATCAGTGTATCCATTTCTTCTCAGGCTTTCTCGTTGTTGACTCTCAGCTATGTACTTACATGCACTGTGTGTCATTGTGTCGAGACCGATGTTCATCGGCCTGCTCATCGAGACAAGAGCATGACTGAAATAGGTCGACGTCGAATCAACCTTTTTGAAAAACACGTAATTAGTCTATATGCCAGATAAAGGGGATGCCAAACTGACGTCTTTCAGTGCCGTGATTTATTTAGACAATGGCCCGATTGTTTCAAGATAGAGTCGAGTGGGCTTAGCCCGGAAGCATCTCCATTGCATCCCACGTGCTAACATACCCAGCTGGACGCATGCAGTGAAGACCCTTGGGCTGAGGCTTGGCGGCGGTGGTAGCAAATGAGGGAACTAGTAGTACATAGATGATGAGCCACGAGAGATTAGGAGAAGGTTCAGCAGTACACAGGCTCGAGGAGATGCGGGCGGTGGTGATATGTGGTAATAGCTCTCTGTGGAAGAGTGAGCGTTTGAAGGCTTCGAGAACAGCAGCATGGAAGAAGAATGTGGAGATGACATGGAGACAGGAATAGCGGCCGTGTTCCTATCACATCACATCACTCCCGAGAAGAATTGACGCATTTCGGGCTCGAAATTGCAAGCGCTACCACCAGGTATCCCGAGAGATGAATGGTTCGTTCCACTTTATGCCTCCGAGATAGCAAGCAGCTCCGCGGTTATCGCCAGCTCCGTGGTCTTGCAGAAGCACCCGACACCCTCGAGATACCGCTACTCCAAGTCGGTAGTAGTTCAACCGGCGCGAGGACCCCTATTGAGCCAGAAGATGCGGCAAAGCCCAGCGCCAACAAATGCTACTATACTTTATTTTGACACTTCCACGAGTCTTAATGTCCGGCCCTTCAGGGAGGGAGGAGGGAGAAGAAGAAGAAGAAGAAGAAGAAGATGGGGAAGAGCAGGGAAATGCGGACCGGTTTGCTAGTCATGCTGGACTGTTGAGAAAGCTTGTTAGCGGGACGAGCTACGACCTAGAAGCGTCAACAAGAGCTTGTTGGTGGCAATTGATGCGTTTTTGACGTTTGGCGGGTGGCTTTTTGCTTTGTCTCAATTGTTTCGATTGTTGCTTGTTTGCGTTGTTGTTCTCTTTTGTTTTCGCACAGGTGTCGACGGAGGGAGTGGGTGACGGCATGTAATACCGCGGATTCGAGAAGTCGTTGCCTTATACAAAGGAATTTCTAGTGTTGGTCGGACTCACATGGAGAGCGGCTTCAATGTCGATTGTTTCGTTCTTTTTTTAGCTACCGAATTAATTGCTGCCTCTCCCCATGTTCCCTGCTATCTACCGCGTGGTAAAAGAAGCAAAATGGAAACAAAGAAGGGGAGCGAGATGCGGCGCACACATGTACCTGCACCTGAGCTCATTGTTTGCTGCCCACTGTCCGCGTACATGTACTTCTCAGCGCCATCTCCTTTTCCATGGAGGACAAGTTCATGCGAACTGCCATCTGCAGCAACCCCCCGATCCAGCACGCACGCCATCAACGATTGGTATGAAATTTCCTTCCTATCTGTCTCTCTTATTGTTCTTATCCATCACCGGCGTCCATCTTTCGCATGCAGGTACACGTACGTACATACAGTGCATACAGCGAACACGGAGTGCGGAACCCCGAGATCTCTTCGGGGGAAACGAGGGTCTGGCGCTAACCGGTAGCACTTGTGCACTCCCTGCAGTTCTTCGTACAGATACATGTGTTCTTCCAATGAATGCCTTATCGTGGCCATTCACAGACTCCAGCCTCTCGTCCTCGTCTCTCTGTCATCTTTTCATTCATCCCTGATCCTGTACTACCTACCTAAACTACCTACTCAACAATAGCTATTATCTAATGTGACTGGAAACATCTCCCATTTCTCACAACACTGACACTCCATCCATCTCTCTTCCATCCAAACACCCGACTCCTTTTCCACCTCCCCCAACTGCTCCAACGCTCCAACCGCTAAAAACCCCCCTTAGCCAGCCTATCAGAGCCCGCCCATCTCCTCTTCCAGCACCCCGTAGCGAGTCTCCAGCGCCTGTAGCGGTACCAGCAACAGCACTGTAGTTCTTCGACAGAGCCCACATTGAACCCCCCCTTCTTCGCGTCTGTGCGCATAGACGGTTATTTTTTTTCCTGGGCTGTTGCTCGAACCTCTTTTCCAGCCCACATCGTCAGCTCCATTCGCGCCAGCCAGACGGGCAGCGCAGCATCACCAGCAACGAGTGCGACGTTGGCCCTGCGACAGACGTTCGGCCGCCGTCTTTGAATGGTACGTCATGCGCCTCTTCCTCCGTCCGGCTCGTCGTCGGCCAAGCCTCTCCCAGATCTCTTCCCCCCTTGCGCCAGCTCTGGCGGAAACACGCACAGTCCGGCCGCCCTCGAAGCCAGATCATCCGCAACCTCTGACCACAATTCCACCCGCTTGTCCGGCTGCTCCACGCTGCTCCTCGCTCGACGCTCTCTCGGCCCCCCGGATCGCCTTCCGGGCTCCTGAAATCCGTGCTGGCTGCTCTGCCGGGTCCGACGAGACACGGGCGAGGCTGTGGCGAGCGCCCGTCGCTTTCGCATCCGATCTCTCGACTTGGCCACGGTGCGGTCAGGAAAATCCTCCCCCCTGCCCGCCGGCTTCTCTTCCCTAGGTCCCAAGCGAGTGGTCCTCTCCCCATGCTTGTGCCTTGGCCGAGAACGGGTTGATCAATCTGACAAGCGTCCTCGCAAAGGGAATCATCATTCTGGCTCTTCTCTCCTTCTCACGTCTCATCTCCTTCTCTCAACCACATCCCCTCTCGCTCTCAGTGGTCCGAGTCTTCACCATCACGCGCCCAACCCCCCCCTTTCCTACTCCGTCGCCTGTTCTACTCCATCTCTGCGGCATTACTTCCTCTACTTTGCGCGCCGAGACGCATTGGCCGCTGCCATGGCCGACTTCGCACCACTGACAGGTTTCCAGAGCCCATCACCGAACGGCTTCTACTCCTCTTATCCCGACTCTGGGGCCAATGACCCCCGCCTACAGACCGACAAGTACAGCAGCAACACCGACAGCGCATACCGAGCAGCTGGGTACAACGCCTCTGCCAGACTCCCCCGAAAGCCGTCACTCCAGACATTCCAGGGCCACGCGGCCTCATCATCTGGCGTGGGCCTTCCACCTCACCCCAAGAAAGCAAGAGCAGCGTCCGTGTCTAGGCTTCAGCACCAGCATGGGAGACAGCTGAGCCTGCAGGACAGCCTTGAGAAACCATTACCGGAGACGCCCGCCGAAACAAGCGCCCCAAATCCCCCGTCGGTCACCCTCCCCACCTTTGACAGCCTTTCGCAGAGCATCGGCGCCGGAGAACCGCCCCAAAGCCGCTTCCTCGAGTCTCGTCTGGATAATCGAATAAGCCCCGTGGACTTGACGAGCCCCGTCGCCCCTCGACAGATGTACGGCGCTTCGGGACAGGACAACTTTTACACGCAAGAGATGAGCGCCAACATGGCTGGCTTGAGCGCGGCGAGATACGCCGGCGGCGCAGACGAGTACCGAGATGGCCATAGAGAGGGGCTGACGCCGAGGAGCAACGGCTCTGTATCGGCAGGCATGTCGCCCGCGATTGGACAGGGCCCGATGCAGGCGCAGTCTCAGCAACCCCAAGGACAGTCCACTACACCCGTCGGCGGCCCTTCCCAAGGGTCCTCGGCTCATCTATCCGGATTGATGTGCAATGTACATCGAACCACGGGCCAGGAGCCCCCGCCACTGGTCGGAGCCACGACGACGATCCTAGGCGACAGCTTGTACGTTTTCGGTGGCCGTATTCTCTCTCGGAGCCGGCCCGCACCGCTCACCTCCGACCTCTACGAGCTGGACCTCATACGACGTCACTGGACCAAGCTCGAGGTCACGGGCGACATCCCGCCCCCCCGATACTTCCATTCCATGTGCGCCCTTGGGGGCACCAAGATGGTGTGCTATGGCGGAATGTCCCCGGCGCCTAACCAGCCCATGGGGGCCGACCAGCAGCAGCCCGAGGTGACTGTCATGTCCGACATTCACATATACGACGTGCCGACCAAGAGGTGGTCCTATGTCCAGGCGCAAGAGACGCCCCAGGGCCGGTATGCCCACTGCGCATGCATCCTCTCCTCATCTGCCACGTTCTCCTCAAAGGATGCTCCCCTCTCGGCCCTCCAGCACAACCCGTCCAACGGCAACCCCAACGAGGGCCGCATCGGCATCAACATTGACGGCACAGGGGGCGCTCAGTTGGTCATTGTTGGAGGCCAGGATGGCGCGAACCACTACATTGAACAGATTAGCGTCTTCAACCTCAGGAGCCTCAAGTGGACGACGACCCAGCCGCTGGGCAAGAGCTGCGGCGCCTACAGGAGCGTTGCCGCGGCGCTGCCTCCGGCTGTCAGCGCAAGAATCGGAATGCACGCCCAAAACGGCCAGCAACGAAACGACAGCATCGCTGGGCAGGAGCCTGGATCGTCCATGCTCATCTACTCCAACTACAACTTCTTGGATGTCAAGCTAGAGCTCCAGATCCGATCGCCCGACGGAACCTTGACGGAGCGGCCCATGTCCGGGACGTACTCTCCACCTGGCCTTCGTTTCCCCAACGGCGGCATCATCGACACTCACTTCGTGGTCAGCGGAACCTACCTCACGTCGTCGAAGCAAGAATACGCGCTGTGGGCTCTGGATCTTCGATCTCTTACCTGGAGCCGCATCGACGCCGGGGGCAGCGTATTCAGCCAAGGCAGCTGGAACAGGGGCGTGTTATGGAATCGGCGCAATACATTTGTCATTCTCGGCAACAGGAAGAGGAGCCTGGTGGACGACTACAACCACCGGCGCATCAACTTTTCCAACGTCTGCATGGTGGAGCTGGAAGCTTTTGGCTTCTATGATAACCCGCGCAAGGTTGACCCCATGTCCGGTTTTGTCTCCGCCAGCAGCCCTTACTCTGGTCTGAGCCTGAGTCTTGCGCGCAAGGCTGGCTCTACCGCTGGTGGCCGCTTCCACTCCCGGGCGAGCGAGGACCTGGGCGAAAAGGTTCTGGCATTCCGGGAGCTTGCCGATATGGACATCCTGTGCATCGGCGGCGAGCGGATACCGGTCAACTCACGGATCGTGGCGCGGCGATGGGGCCCGTACTTTGTCCAGCTGCTGCGAGAAGGGACGGCAACTCAGGACGGCAGTGATGCTGTAACCTTGCGATCTGGCCTGTCGAGCAATCCGCTGCGGACGTCGGCGCTGACCATTACGCCCAATCGAAACTTTGACGACACGGCGACGCTGGTGAGCAGCACGGGGGGCTCCATAGCAGGCTCCTTCTCGGGGCCGTCTGGTCTCTCCGGTCCGATTCACCACGGAGGCACCGGCGCGGCAAACGGAGGAGACGAGGCAGTTGCAGCCGCCAACAGCGCTCCGACGCCTCGCAGCCTGATGCCCAACTCGAGGCCGCGATGCCTCTACCTACCGCACACGTACCTGACGATCCAGGCCCTCCTACATTTTCTGTACACCAGTTCCCTACCCTCGCCCACCTCTGCGCTGTGCACGCCGCAGATCCTCTGCTCTCTGCTACAGATTGCGCGGCCATATCGAATCGACGGCCTCTTAGAAGCCGTCGTCGAGCGTCTGCATGCCCTCCTCGACAGTAGGAACGCGGCGGCGGTGTTCAATGCGACGGCCATGGCCGCCGGCGGGGGACGCGGCATCGACGGCTCTCTGAATCCCAATTTCTTCGTCGGCAGCCTGGATCCCATCGGATCTCCAGTGTCCACGTCGGACTTTTCCCTCAGCGGCACGACGGCCAAGGATTCCATGTCGGACCTGGCTTCGCGCACGGGAAGCCTGAGCGTCTCGGGCCACCAGCAGCATCCGGGCCGGTCATCCAGCGGCGACGTCTCTGCGTCGACGAGCACGAGCGGATCCGAATGGGGCTCGGAGATGGGCGACACCGAGCGGGACGCCGTCATCTGGAACGGAGAGCTCAGCAGCGTCATTGGGCTGCAGAAGAGGGGCCTGCGAGGACTCATGGAGGGCCGGAGGATGCGGGAGAGGACGGGGACTGGGACTGGGGGCGCGGCAGGGATGGGGGCTGCCAACATTGCAGGGTATGGGGGGCAAGCCGGCGGCGGCGGCGGCCAGCGCGTAGGGCTGGGGATTGCCGGACCGGGGGTCATTTAGATGATGTGATGACATTGATGAAGAGGGAGAAAGGTGTGGTGGTGAGATGAGGTTGGTGGTGAGAGGGAGGTTATAGCTGGATAAACTCTGATGTTGATATCATGAGCGATTTGTAATCATCTGTGTAGATATATATATAGTCTTCTCTGACGGAGGAAATGCGGTTTGTTTATACTACTTTCGTTGCTGTTTTATGCTTTCTCGGTCAAGGTTTGGAAAGGATTGTCTAGGCACATATATATACATGAATGAGGTTATGAAGTGTCAATGGTGACAACGATCAATAGGTGATCTTACTGCACATCATAGTGTATATAGAAAAGCATATAGTCCACGCCGACGAATCATATATATCACCTCTTCGTTCTTTGGTAGTAGATATGCACTGCGTCAACGCTACACGAAAAATGCTAAACAAACCGCCATGGATAAGAATCAACCTCAACCAAAGAAAAGAATCTATCACCGCTAAATCGATCAACGCAACCCGCCATCTACAGCTTCACCCTCCCCCCCTCAAGCTCCCTCCAATCCTTCTCTCTAAACGGAACATATGTTTCGCCCCGTAGCCAGTACACATCAGTCTCCCCTTCACTACTACCACTACCTCCTTCAGTAGTCTTCTTCCTCCTAGGCTTCACCCCCTCAGCCCGAAGACTCTGCTTCTGCTGCTTATTCGTCCCCGTAGTCTGACTCCCCACGCCAACGTCCTTGACAAGCCGCAAGAACAAAGGGCGAGCATACCCCGGCAGCGAAGCCCTCACATGGGCAGCCAGACTGCGCAGCGTAGCCTCGTCAGGGACGGGCGGCTCGAGACAGACGGCGGCGCAGCCCGCGCGGCCGTCGTGGTGCGGGAGCTCGACGCCGTAGACGTTGGCCTCGCGCACCGCCGGGTGCAGGCCCATGACCTGGCTGACCTCGGCCGTCGACACGTTCTCCGACTTCCAGCGGAACGTGTCGCCGATGCGGTCGCTGAAGTAGGTCAGGCCCTCGGCGTCGCGGCGCAGCACGTCGCCGGACCGGAACCAGGCGTCGCCGGGGCGGAAGACGCCGCGCAGGATCTTGGCGTCCGAGGCGTCCTTGTTGTTGAAGTAGCCCTGGAAGCGCTCGCCGATGTCGTCGGCCGGCAGGCGGTACAGCATCTCGCCGGGCTGGCCGGGCTTGACGCGGCGGCAGAAGCCCGTGACGGGGTCGCGCCACGGCGAGTCCGTGGCCCAGTCCACCTCCACCAGCGCCGACGAGATGCCCATCAGCAGCGAGTGCAGCCAGCCGGAGCGGCCGATGGCGCCGCGGGCATAGTCGTTGCTGGACACGTTCCACGCCGCGCCGGGTGATTCGGTAGCGGCGTAGAACTCGGCAATGGTCTCGATGCCAAACCGCTCCTTGACGCGGTCCCAGATGTCCGGTCGGAGACCGTTGCCAAAGGCCAAGCGCACGTGGTGCTTGCGGTCGAGGTTCTCGCCGGTGACGGGGTCCAGCTGCGGCGGCGCCGCCAGCAGGTACCGCAGCGTCTCGCCGACGTACTGGATCGATGTGGCCTTGGAGGCGCGGCACTCGTCCCAGAAGCGCTTCGTCGAGAACTTGCGGCCCAGTGCTTGGGTTGAGCCGGACAGCAAGGTTGCGCACACGGATAGAAGAGCGGCAGAGGAGTGATACAGCGGCATGCACTGGGTGAGTTTGTTAGCAGATGGCATTTATGTTCGCTTTCCCGGATCGACAGTTGGGCGAGTTGATGGGAAAGGGAAGCAAAGAAAAGGGGGTGAATGAGGGGGCTTACAGTGTACATGATGTCGTTGTCACCACGGTTCAGCAGCGTCGCGGCCATGGTCCCTCCGTATATACATTTCGCCCATGAAACGACAGCCGGCTTGGGCAAGCCCGTTGTGCCTGAGGTGTAGATGAGCATCGCCATGCTGGCCATGGTGCCATCCGACCGATCTGTATTAAAGGCCCGTTCCGGAGCTGTCGCCATGGCTTCGGCCTCTGCCTCAGGTGTGAAGACGACAAATTGGACATTAGGCAAGCTCTGCTTCAGGCTCTCATCCTCAAAATTTGAAGCTACAGCAGGATCAATGAGGCAGAGCCTCGTGGTCGCCGCCTCAATGCAGTGAGCCAGGGGCTTCCCAGTAAGATTGTAGTTGATAAAGGCTGGCTTCGCACCAATCGACCACAGCGCAAACCACACAAAGATGAAGGTGTCCGAGTTCTCAAAGTCCATTGCGACAATCTCCTGCGGCTTCACGCCGAACCTCTTCCTGATCCAGTGGCCATACCGGAGAACCCTGTCGTACGTCTGTGCGTAGGTGTGCGTCTTGCCCTCGAAGATGAGGAACGGCTTGTTGGCGAGGCGGCGGCTCAGGGCTGCCGATTCCAGGGCGTAGAAGAGGTTGATTGTGTCATGGCTAAGGCCATGCCGCACGCGGAGAGACGATTTGACGAGGCTCTTGACGAGCGCTAGGTCGTACCAGAAGCTGCTTTTGGCGTTGAGATAGGCCAGGGAGGCGGTCGCCGCGGGGATGAGGATGGGGAGCGGGACTGGCATGATGTTAGTTTTTCCTTCCGCTTTTCATCAATGAAGTATTTTGTGACGGGATAAGGTGATCTATATTTACCTGGCATTGCTTTCTCTCTGCAAGAACCACCTTTTTCTGCTGAAGATAAAGCAAGATGGACTCCACCATGAGCCTGCTGTTGGTCCGTTCTCCTCGGATGAAAGCACAGGTCAACCACCCCTCAATTTTTCGTTAGTATCTCCCAAACGGTGACCCTAATGTTTCTTCTCTGCGACTCTATTATTCATTAGACGAATAAGATCTCATGATTCCCGTCCAGAAATGGATAACCGCCGATTGGGGTGTGGTCGAAGAGGAGCCTCGGCCTTCAGGCAATTCCGTCTCCTTGACGACGTCTTCGCCGCTTCCACCTTTCTTGACCCTTGGATTTCTGAATTCCTCTTCTTTTTGTTGGGCCGCTGGATGTCGAAAGTCGACGTATGCGGATGTACCTCCCGGGATATGGGCGACTCAGGTAACGCAACAACACGAACGCAGACGCAAAACCGCAGAAAAAAAAATATGTGACTTTGCAAACACAAAGCACACAGACTGCCACGCCTCAAGCTAAGCAACAAAACAGAAAGGACAGACAAGACCAAGCCAAGCACAGGGAGAAGGTAGAGAAGAAAAGAGGAGGAAGCTAAAAGTGAAACCCTGAGTCAAGAGGGAAAATCAAGGTGACGGCTTTTTTTCTATCCAAGCCCTGTCTTGCCCTCCAGTTTTTGTTGGCCACAGCGAGGGCGGACAGGCGGCGGTGGAAACGGCGTCATGCATATTGCATGCGTACTTGTAGCATGCGTGCACGAAAGGGACCGGCGTTTGGTTAGGGTCTCCGGCCGGGGGGCTTTTGGGGACCAGGTAGGGGAGGGGAAGCGTGGTTAGGCTTGCGAGAGGATTGATGCTCTGTTTCCTTGCCTTGTCCGTGATTCGGTGTTGGCCATGATGTGTAAGTGCTAGAAGTGGTGATGGAAGCGGCATCATCTCCGACAAACACCCACCCCTGGGCTTTGTCTGGTCTGCTCATCCGATCAACTCTATTCACAACTGTTCAGTCAGGCAATGTGTGTTAGTGGAGGCGGATATGCCAACGAGCACATGTGTAGACTCGACGTACTTTGAAATCATCCACATTCGTTGCCATGCTGCTCCCCCCCTTGCCTCAACAGAGCAACAGTCCGGACCGGATACGATACCCCGAGCCTTCGCCCGCGGACTGGCCCGTCAAATCCCATCCCCTTGAAGCGGCTGAAGCGCGGGGAAGCACATCATCATCTCATCATTTCGACTGATTCAGATCCGCGCCTTGCCTCCCTTTGGTGGATTGATGGAGGAGATGCCTCGGCTCCTTTCGAGCTCCCTATCCTGGGAAAGGCCTGCCGTTTCTCTAGATTGCCGTGCGGGGTTCGTCCGCAGTGGATCGTACAGGGGTCCAGCTGGAGAGCGGAAATACTGCACGCTGCAGGCCTAGGTCCAAGCGAAGGGATGATGCTGGTGCTGGACTATGATCGTGTCTATCCTGTTGACGGACTTTGGCGGTCGTTGGACGTTTGATGCGCCAATCCGGATCTAGCGAGTAAAGGCGATGGCTGACAATGCTGTCTGCGTGTGTGTGGCTTGCTTGATGTGTAGATTGCATCGCAAGCACGGACGGATCCTGGCCAATACCTTATACAGTGCGTCCTTGATCTTTTGGGGCTATCATGCTGCATGTGCTCTCGGCCGGCTTGGAGATGGACCTTCACATGCTGTGCAATGGAATCCTCGCGTGGCCGCTTACGCTATGCTTGGTATCATGGCTCGCCTTTGTGCTCCAGATGCTTTCTTGTTGGTCTCCTTTTGTATCCTTTCTCTGTCCTTTTCCTTCCTTTCATCATACTGGAGCTTAAAGGTTCCGAGGGATGGAAGACTGATGGCCTTGTCCTTCAACGTCGGTAGCATTGAACGAAATATATTCCCGGAATTTGCGTTTGCAGTCAGATCTTGCCATAGCCTGTCCAGAAAAGGGTACTCGCAAGTATCCCGTAGCCTCGTACCGTGGCCATGCATTGTTTTGAACAGGCAAGCCAAAGACAGCAGCACCATTGGCTATCTCCAAGCGAAGAGGTGTGAGCTCAATGTCCAATATGATACCAGATGCTAACCAATTGCTCTGAATCAGCTGCTGCACAACTTCAACCTCGACAGCGGCATCTGTCAAACATGGCGATCCCCGTTGTAAGTGGGAATTTATTAAGCCTCGGTTCCCATCCGTACAGTGCTCGGAGCCGCATTGAGACACTCTTGAGCCAAGGGTTATTGAGTTCCGACGTCGCAGTCCGGTGTCACTTCATGTTACTCCGTACAATGTGATCTATCAACGTCTTGATGTCCTTGTCCGAGGGATGGAATGAAGAGACAGCCAATGTAGCATGCGATATCAGCAGAATATGAGCCACTATGGACAATCCTATGTCGTAAACCCATATGCGGTGTCTTGTGGCACTGGTAGGGCGCCAGGAGATGGCTGGTCATATCAACCATAACCTCGGTGCGGCAGTTGTTTTCTGTTTTCACCGTCCATAAGGCCGAGTATGTACACGCGGCGCACACAGAGAGCCGGCCTCCCTTGGAGATTGGCCTGAGGATCGCTGGCACGAGCAGGCCTGGGACGAGCACAACCACGTCTCTGGGGTCTGCTGTACCCGGAACAAGCCCAATCGCGTAATCATATGTGACGACTGCACATTTTCTCCGGCACGTGGTCAGAAATTTGAGCTGAGACCTTGATCCAGAGTCTTTGGTGAGTGCGATGTACGCCTCCAGTGTTGTCGCAGATGATTTGAAGGTGTAAGTGTCTGTTAAGATGTCTTGGAAGAGAATGTCTTGATAGTTGATAGCTTCCAACCGAAGCCTGGCGATAGCTTGAGATCCAAGAGCTCCCTTGATTCCATCACATCTGTGATACTCTGAGAGTGTGTCACGCAAGGCCTACCAGGGACATGAATCGTCCTCTTCATTTGACAGCAGAAGCGGGATCAGCCCAGCCGACAAAGACTTCAGCAGCCGCATGGATATTCTCGCCAGGACTTTGAAGGTTCCGCCCATTCTTCGCTTGTATCTCGGTGCTGTACAAGCCTCTCATCCATCGCCGTGTGTGGGCAGCTTTTCACGGACAGCGGCTGTCCCACCTGTCGTACTCGGTCGACCGCCAACTCTCGTAACTCGATCCGAAGCGCAGCCTCTGAGAGCTGCAATCTCGGACTAGACATTTAACTTGCAGTGAACGGTTCCTCGTAACGGTAGCACGCTGATCGACTGGAATTTGAGAAACGCCACCCCAGTCTATCGCCCACGAGGGTAACCTTGCTCGCTGTTGTCTGGGAGGACGTGATGGGAGAACGCTATGCAAGAGTCGATTGTGAAACATGTCACAGTAGCGGTTGCGTAGATTCGGCTCAGCGGCTCCGAACGACCGGGAGAGGAAATAGTGACATCCAAGTCCCGGAATATTCTCAATGATGCAAAGATCAGGTCCTTTGAATATGAGGCGGAGTCACTTCCTGGGTCATCCACATGCTAGTGGACGAAGGCCGCTTTAACATGAGGCTGGTCGGGTCGTCTGAGCCCTTCACCTGCAAGCCCATCAAGACAAGGAGGCATCTTTACATGCGCTGCTTGTCGACAATCCAGGTGTAATGTCTTCCAAGCTCCCAATGGCCCTTTGCTCGCCTCGTTGTCTCTTCAAGCCACGCAACCACATCCATGCCTTACACGTAAATGTCTCGCGTAAGTGCCACCTAGGCGCTACGCTCGGCTGTACATGTCTGGTCGATGCAGATTCCATCGATGCAAAAGTGAGATCACCCGTGCTCCTTGGCCACCGCAGGGCATCCATGCAGTTCTGCGTGATACCCAGCATGGCGCCATTGCATTGAAGGGGGCAGGCATGACGGAGTTGGTGCGTCCCATGAGGAGCAGAGTGCCCTGAATGTCGAACTGCAATCCCGCGCTTCTCTCACAGTCTGCTTTTTAGAGCGTCAGTCAACTGAGGTGCGCCCTCAAAAAGAGATATCCCAGTTCACAGACTAGCATGATAGAAAAGATCAGCTTTGAAGGACCCGATTCCTTGTTACTAATTCCTCGTCAGGCGACTTGACCTGCAGAAATCGTAAGACTGGGTTGACTCTATCGATCCTTCGTCAAGGTCTGCGTCGGGGATGGAATACAAATCGCCTGCCATCGCTCTACCGAAGCCTGCCACGCCCACGTACCTTTCGTTCACCTATCACATCACAACTCTAGCTTTCCCCTAGCTTCACGTCACAGCCTGATCCCGACACATCATATAGTAACCACGCCTCGGGATTTCGCCACGGTTCAAAGTCGACATGAATGTGAAGTGGCTTCACAACCCCGAGTCGACTGGCCGAGACCCAGGTCTCAGCCTCTCTCAACACCATACTACCAACTGCGGAGCTCAACAGTTGGTTGTCGCTTCATTTGAGCTTCGCCACAGCCAGTCCCGTCTTCCGCGCGAAAGAGCCTTTCCATAGTGGCATCAAGTGTCAATCCAGTCGATATCCCAAGTATGAGGGACGTAGGCGGCACAAAATTGCCGTTCCTGGGGGATGGGCACCAATCGTAGGCTAGTAAGCCTCAATAGTCTCGTCTGTCCCAGCCATTATCGTCGCATTATTTGCACGCTATTTCGCCAGCTGAACATCAAGTGTAAGAAGTCGTAGCAAAACGCACCATGAGTTGTGCTGGCTCTCACAGTAACACATTTAAAAGCCATAGCCTTGGCGCTGAAGATGGCTGACGGGAAGACCAAGTCCATGGCGCTGGATCAGGACAAGGCACAATGGCGGCTCAAAACAAGTTCACAACGTGTACCTTTGTCCTGAAGAAGTGCGACTTCTCTAGCCCTTCGCTTGCCCCAAGTGAGTCGTCGCCCCAGTGGGGGAGTGTAACACAGGCCAGGCCAGTCTGCTAACCCACCCATCAGCATGTGTAAAGAACTTTTGCCAGGGAGAGCCATATGGCTTTGGCTCTTGCACAGCGGACTTCACCGGCGTACCTGCAGAGTGCTGCTCGCAGAGCACGGTTGGTGATGTAGCACAATGCATGGCCAACTTTCAGCAGCAGCAGGGATACGGCATCTTTGGCGACGCCTGTCTTTCTGTGGAGCGATTCGTGAGCGAGTGCGAGAACGCCAACTCTGGGTTTGATACGGCAACTTTCGAGCAGCAGGCCAGCTGTCTCTGCTATGACAGCAACAACAACTATGCGCCAGACCCCTGGGATAATGCGGTCGCCACCTGCGTCAGCACGGGAGAGAGTGCACATCCGACCATCTGGAGCGCGTTGCAGAGGAACTCGAAGGTAGTTGGCCTGTGTACCAAGTATGCTGGTGCTGCGGCCACAACCGGTCCCGCGACAAACGGCCCCGTCCCGACCGATTCGGCGAGTTTTACCGCTACCGAAGATGCTTCCCAGGGAACAACAGCAGCTGACACGGCGACTCCAACCGAGACGGGCTCGACAGCGGCTGGAACCACGGACTCGAGCGACCAGACTCGAGCGGGATCAAGTGTGACGCGCAGCGCAGCCGCGACGACAACGACGAGCAGCTCGGCCGCTGCTCGAGGTGTACAGGTCAGTCAAGGCAACAATCTCCCCGTGGTTGGTTGAAACGATGCTGATACCATAGCTAAAGACGAGCTACATCCAGTTGAAGTTGGCAGCTGTAGGCCTTGGGCTGGTGTTGCCTTCGTTCATCATGACGCTATGACTGGCAAGGAATTGATGATGATGAGATGCGGACAATGTATAACTTGGACTGAATTGGCGTTTATTGAATGCCTTGTTGTTTTCTGATTGGTTTCCCATGTCGGCTCCGAACAGCAACTTGGCCTGCACATGGCTGAATGTGGCTTGCCAGATGTCTCGTAGCGGCTTGTTAGCAGTCGAGTGCCTGAGTGGAGATAGTAGACTACCTACCTAGGTATCCGGTTTGATGTTCAGCAGCCCTTGGTCAATCCCAGCAGCAGACTAATCAAAGTGATGGTGGAAAGGGCAGAAATCAAGGAATTAATTGGAGAACAAGTAGAGTCTGGTGATGTGAAGAAGAACAAGTTCATCTGATGCTTTCGTCAGTGAAGGGAAGGAAGTTACGGCAGCAGCGAGTGGCCTGCACGTGACTGCGCGGTAGCGAATTGAACCTGTACCTGGATCCATGCATTCATGCCACTTCGCCCCTGGTCAGTCCAGATTGGCTGGATCGAGTATCGTCACAAACTTCCAAATATCGCGTCGACGGCACTGAATCCTCGCCGCTCCAGCTGCCCTCGCAATCATGGCGTCCGGGGAAGTAGAGCAGCCGCAGGCATCCGGCAGCTCTGCGCCTGTCGACTCTGCCTCTCCAGCGCCGGCGTTGCCTCCTCCCGAGAAGCCGTCGGCTGTCAGACAGCGGTCATATGTCGTGCTGTCCTTCTGGCTGGTGGTGCTTCTGCTCGGGCTGCCCATCTGGTGGAAGACGACGGCCATCTATCGCGCTGAGTTGCCTCTGGACAGCATGCTGAAGTGGGCTGACGGCAAGGTATGGATCGAAATGGGTTCCTTGGCCCTCGCTCGTGGCTGACACTGGATGGTTGGTTCATAGGCCTGTCGACCTGTCTTCCCTCTCCAGATCTCGATACAGGCGGACGCTCTCCAGGAGCAAGAGGCGCACAACCTTATCCGACTGACGCAGCATGCATTGGACGATCTCAACGACTTCTCCGGCCACCATCTGCGCCTGCAACTTGCGCCGCGCAATGCGCCTCTCCCGAAGGACGACTTCCGAACAGCCTTGACGATCCGCCTCCAACCGGGCACGAGCACCTCGGCGTCGCTCAACCAAGAGTCCGCCGTTCTCGACATCACCTATCCTCCCAATTACGTTCCATCCCTCACGTCGCCATCATCTCCCCTCGCATCCTACATCACCAATGAGCTCCGAGCCACCTTTGCCGAGGAACAGTCCATCATATCATACCTTCTCTCCACGTCGTCCATGTCCGCTGGCGTGCGCCCCCAAGGCCTGAGCGCCGAGGCTGCCGAGGCCCTCTCGAAGCGAACGACGCGATCTCTGCGATATGCTCCGACATACCACCTCACCTTCTCGCTCTTCACGGCCAATGGCGTGCCGAATACGTGGGATATTGAGGCCGCGTTGGACGAATACATCAAGCCCATGTTGGAGGTTCTGCGCCCCATCCATAACTTCACCATTGACACACAGGTTCAGCTGTACGCCGTCCCTGGTGTGCAGTCGCAGGTGCTTAGCAAGGAACACCTTTCATCATTTATCAATGCTGCTGAGTGGCCGCTGTCGCCATCTATTGGCAAGGCGCCAACGGTCAACTTTGTCATCTATGTTGGAAACCAGACGGTTGCGCTGGATGCCGAGACGGAAACGTCTCAGTCTTGGATGATACCCCAATGGGGCACCGTGTATCTGCTTTCCCACCCGGACACGGTCAGCCATGTATCGGTCGAGGAGTTGAAACAGCCGATGCTTACTTTTGGCGGCCACTTGTTGTCGCTGCTGGGCACCCCTCAGTCCGGGTCTCTACCTTTGCGACTCTCCACCCTGGGCCGCATCCGATCTACTGACCTGTTGCTCCGCGCATCGTCTACTCTGGGATCCCTGGCGAGACTATCTCTTGCGCTGCCATCCATCTCGATCCCTCGGAGCGTCGCAGATGGTGTCTCCAAGACGATGCATCACCTAGAGCTGGCGTGCGCCGATCTTGGCGGGCCCGAGGGACTGATGCATGCGAGGATTGCCGAGGAAGAGGCAGAGAGGGCTTTCTTTGAGAAGAGCATGGTGGGACAGCTGTACTTCCCAGACGAGCACAAGATCGCCGTTTACCTGCCGTTGCTGGGGCCGGTGTTTGTGCCGCTGATACTGGGGCTCATTAATGAGATCAAGAAGCTTGTCAAGGAGGCGAAGCAGAAGGCGTTGGATGCTAGAAACAAGAAACATCAGTAGCAAGCTTGTCTAGATTTGCTTTGGTTATATAATAGAAAGATACCCATGATTCCCTCTCTTTCTTTCTCTGATTATTTGAGCTTGTTTCAATACCTAGGCATCCTGTCTCCTGCTTGAATCACTGCTGAGTGGAAGTGACGTGACAGCGAAGCTACCAGGGAGAGCGAATAGAAGCTTCCCCAGATGATTAATTGGAGCTCCCCCAGTTCTCTTTAAGCAACCAAAAATCTCAAATCTCATCTCCACCAACTGAGACCGACAATCCATCGTTGTCAACAATAATAATCGTCCAAAATATTGCGTCGTCGGCCTCAAAATGCGAAAAAGAAGAAGATGCTGCCCCAGCCATCCTTCACGCTAACCATCCCCAGCATCCACGACGGCACGCCACTCGAGTGCCGAATCTATCACCCAGCCTCGTTCTCGCGCAGCTCACCGGCCGCGCCTTGGAAGCGACATGCGGCGGTCTTTGCGCATCCATATGCTCCGTTGGGCGGCAGTTTTGACGATGGGATAGTGGACATTGTGGCGGCTCAGCTGTTGCGCAAGGGATATTTGCTGGGGACGTTCAATTTCAGGTGTGTTTGTACTAGTATGCGGCGGAACTTGGCTTGAGGAGGGACGTGTCAGCTAATGAAGAGCATCGATATCGGTGCAGAGGCGCTGGACAATCGGGTGGGAGGACGTCGTGGACGGCAAGGCCGGAGCGCGACGACTACATCAGCTTCGTCGGCTTCATGGTGCATTACGTCCATGGCCTGCTGTTATCTGGCGATACCGATCAGCGACCTCCTGTCCTGCTGATGGCGGGCTACTCTTACGGAGCCATGATCACGACGCAATTGCCGCCTCTCAACGAGCTTTTGAAGCCTTTTTCCTCTCCAGACAGCGGATCACATGCCGCTCAGATACGGCTACGGGCTGAGGGCTGGGCGGAGAAGCAGAGGCACATCTGGCGGGAACCTCAGGGCCAACACACGGCCCCCGAGAGCGCAAGCCTTTCACCGAGTCCCAATCATCTGGCCCCTGCAAACGGCAGGCTCTCGCCCATCAACGGCTTCGCCATGCCCCAGCCAGCGTACTTGCTCGTCTCTCCGCTACAGGGCCTCGTTACGCACCTAGCCACTATGTCCCTGATGCCGTCGATACTCGCAAGGCGAAGGCCTCCTCCTCACCAAGATCCCAGTGCCGAGGCCAAGCTGGTGCAGAACCCTACGTTGGCCGTCTTTGGAGATTGCGATATATTTGTCCCCGTGGGCAAGTTGAGTGCTTGGGTGGCGCGGTTGAGTTCGCAGCCAGCGTCTCAGTTTCGCGGGCATGAGATTCTGTCGGCGGGTCATTTCTGGGCTGAGGAGGGAGTGTTGCATGCAATGCTAGACTTGGTTTGTGACTTTGCTTATCATCTTTACGACAGCAATTAGAGTATTTGGGCGTCTTGATTCGCGCGATAGAATCACTAGATGGTACAGGATGCCTTTACGAACGCCGCTATTGCAGGTAGCTTGCCTATGAGCATGGTACAATATCATTGATCCCTCATCCTAACTTGTCATTTTACGTATTCTGTCAACAACTCGAGCTCCTCACAAGCCCTCAACAATACAGCCCCTATTTCATGTCCCCGGCTGTGAAAGTCTGAGGATTCGGTTCATCATACGAGAGCTCACGAACAACCTGGCCCACCAGCTCATCATCCATCTGCATAAAAGACACACGACCCTTGACGAACCAAAAAGCGACGGCAGCAACCAGCATGACGCCAAAAACAGCAATGGCGTAGTTCATGTCGCTGGGAGCAGGGTTGGGCGCGCCGGGAAAGAGGAAGAAGACGGTTGTGATGGCGCAGTAAATGATGGAGACGACGTTGAGAGGCGTACCCAATCGACCCAGGCGGAACTCTCCAGGCGGCAGCTTGTCACGGCCGACGAGGAGGAGGACAATGATGGGCATGGCGTATGAGACGGTCAGGGCGATGGTGCTGACGCTGAGGATGGCCTCGAGGACCGTGTTTGCGAACAGATACAGGACGCCCACGAGGCTGATGAGGAACGCCTGCAGCCATAACGCGCGACCAGGAACCTGCCACGTGGGATCGACGTAGGAAAAGTACGCGGCAAAGGGGATGCCGCCGTCGCGGGCGAAACTCCACGTCAGGCGGGAGGAAGACGTCAAGACGCTGACTCCCTGGCCCATTCCGTTGAAGATGAAGAGGGCAACCAGCGTGGCGGCGCCGTTGAGGCCAACAGTCTCCTGCAGCAGCTCGACAAACGGCAGTCCCGTGGGGGGATCCAGGACGTTATCGAGGTTCTGGATAGTGAAGAGGCAGATGACCATGAAGATGAAGCCGGAGATGGCACCGCAGATGACGGACAGGTACATGGTCTTTGGCCCGTTGCGACGCGGCGCGGGAATCTCCTCGACCATGTGGATGACGGAGTCAAAGGCCGTGAGCCCATACGCGCCCTGGACAAGGCCCATGAACCAGGTGACGCCGTCGGGCCAGCCCGTCTGGTTGATCCAGGTGCCAAAGACAAACTTGGCCGACTGGAACTTGAGGTCGTCCTTGACGCCGACGGAGATGAGCAGCGCCAAGCCGATGATGAAGAACAGGCCGACATACCACACGCCGACAAAGTTGTTGAACCAGGGCAGGAAGCGGTCGTTGCGGCAGCCGACGTGGTTGATGGCCGTGAAGAAGACGGTGATGCCGACGTAGACGAGGAACTGCACCCAGCCTTTACTCGCGCCGTCCCACTCCGGATCGAACATGACCTTCATGCCGAGCAGGAACTCGGTCATGAAGGCGTTTTGCGACGCCGTCAGCGTCCACCACCCGAACGTGTTGATCCACGCGCACATGTAGGCCGTGAAGCGGCCCAGGGGCGTCTGGCTGAGCTGCGAGATCCAAAAGGCCTGCCCCAGCGCCGTGGGCATGCTGCTGCAGAGCTCGCCCATGGACACGGCGACGCAGATGTTGCACAGAGTGACGACGGCGAGCCCCCAGAGGACGGCGATGGGCCCGCCGTTGGTGAGCCCGCTGGACAGGCCCTGCGCCTCGGTCGAGTAGGTGCCCAGGACGCAGAAGGCGAGGGCGAGCATGCTCCAGATGTCAAACTTGCGGGTCAGCGCCTGGGAGTGGCCGAGGGCGGCGAGGTCGACGGCATCGCGGGTGGCTTGGTCGACGGTGTCGAGGTCGTCGTGGTTGTCGATGAGCTTGGTGATGTTGGGGGCTTTCTTGCTGCTGCTCGCCATAGTTGTCGTTTTTTGTCTTGCTTGTCTGATGCCTTTGCCTCTATTTGATATTGCTTTGTCGTGGTGCGAGGCGAAGGCTGCGAACTGAGGAGCAGATAGCGAGACAGCATTCCCAGTTGTGAAATTCGAGGTTCTCGGCAGATGTCTCAGGATATATAATCACGCCAATCAATGGGAAATGAATGAAGATTCCGGATTCTCGTACAATAAGGGGAGCGGGAAGAGGAAAAGCAAAAGGCACAGATATTCGGATGGTCGGGCGCACCATGGGGTTTATGTGATTGTATATCCCTGCCTCGGCCCTTCTCCTCACCTTGCCCATTGACTTGCACAGAGTTACCAACCTTGAAGTACATGCACGCTACAGCTCGTTTGCGCCAGGTTGTCGTTACGCAGGTCTGCAACCTCCTCCTCTTCCAACCCCTGCAGACTAGACGTTGCTTATCTCTTTCGACAGCCTCGCTCATCATCGAACCCCCGATCGCAAGTCAAGCTTCAAGTTCAATGCATGTTGGCACGCCTCGCCGACGAATCTAGGCTCCTTATCGCCTAGGAGGAGGAAGGGGGGGCAAAAGACCGCGGGAGCTCGCCAGATTTGAAAAAGACTCACAACCACTTGCCACAGCCAAAGTACCCAAAACGTGCAAACCCGGTCGAGAGAGAGAGCAAGATGATAACGACGGGGTTCTTGCTTGATAGGGCGCGCCGCTGATAACGCAGAAATGGAGCCTTGTTCCGCTTTCTTGAGGGCGCCATGCCGTGAACCGGGGGGTCGCTGAGATACGGCTAAGCCAGGGTTACCCCGGACTTCCCCAGATTTCTGCTGCTCTTTCCTACCAAGCCTCAAGCCTCGAGACCTTTGTTTCTCTGGCTGCTTTCTCTTAAGAGCAGCTGAGCAGGTCTTATGGATCGGCACGAAGGGGAGGGGCGAAACTTGGAAGCACTAGAGATCTCCCCTCCTTTGCCGTTGTTTGACGGCTTGTTGATTAGTGTCTTTCGCTGGTTTATGCCTGTTATCAGCTTAGTGTCGTGTTCTTCCCGTTGACTACAGGGCTGGTCATTACACAAGGCTCCGGAGTTGTCGCCTCTTCCCGGCCGACTTGTCTAGAGACTTCGTTCATTAGACGGACGACAATCGCAGTCAGGATCCCAAAGTATCCCGAACCTAAAACTGTGCGCTCGCGGAAAGAAAAAGCGAGCGGACCTTATCTACATCGTCGCATTCTCTGGCCTGAGTATCCGTCATGACTGTCTGGATCTTTGCCGATATCATAGGATTGCGGCCGATGTTCGAATTGGGAAAGTCGGCGAGAAAGCCTCAATTAGACAAAAAAGCATATATAACACGGCCGGAATCTAGTCCATTTCTCGTGACTAATAGCTTCAATACAGCATGTTACAAGGCGTTACTGATAGATACACTGATAGACAGATTGATAGCAAAGACCCTTGTGTCTTCCTCATCTGGGCATGGTTCAGATACCGAGTGGGCGTCAAGGGCGCTGAGTCCGTTGATTTGCTGACGGCTCTCTGCCTAGGGCTTCCGTTTCGATCTGCGGGGCCCACAGGCGGTGGACTTTTGGTTGTCATTGTGCATGCGGGGAAAACGAGGTTATCGGGCTTCGTGATTGCGATGGCCGTGTATTTAGGAGTCTGTCAACTATTTGGCTCTGGCTGTTTGTTTCTGTCGTCATGGTGGCGATGGTCCGTTGAAGGTTGTTCCTGTCTGCCTTCATATAGGTAAGGTAGGCGGCGATTTAGCGGTGGAGCTGATGGCGTACTTGAAGCAGACGAGTTTCTGGCCTGAGGCTCGACAAAGCTTGAAGGTCGGTGCATGGGAGACTGTGCTAACGATCGATCTTTGCATAGGTAGCTACGAGTAAGATAGCAAGATTAGACTGAAACTGTAAGGAGCAGTTCATACTCGGCACGATGGGTGATATTCATAGCGTTGAGCGCAAAGGGATGCAGCCGCCGAACAGCTATAAGTCACTTTGCTGATACGAATCTTCGTCGAAAGCAACTTACCGCTCGAAGAAATGAAGCACTCTTCTGTTTTCCTAACCTATGTTCTAAGGATTTCGACCGCAATACAATCACATAGACATCGAAGCCATCTAGGAGGAGACGCGAAATCTCGACCAAGTTCTAGGGTAGGCGAGCAGTACGTAACAGTCACCTTACCTTATGCCGTGACGAACCATCAGTGCCTGGCTTCAAGATGATCGTACAAATGTGAGTCAATTCGACAGCAAGGATCGCGCAGACGAAGGTTCTGGGCTGGGCGCTGACAGTGCACGGCCAATAGCCAGTCTCTTTCGCAGGGCGAGCAAGACACAGCCGTAGCTACGTGTTCCTCACTGCCGCCTCAGAACGAGCGCCGAATCACCACAGGCTTCACCGAAAATGCCACTTCGCACTCACAGAGTCCTCTCCCTTGCTTCAACCCTCGCAATGTTACGCACGCCTCGAAACATTTTTGTAAGCCATCGTTGAGACATGGAAAAGCACCTAAAATAGATGAATGACGTGATGCTCAGGCGACCTGGAAATATCGAGAGCATGCGACCTCGATCGAGCGATGCTATAATTACACGCGCTCTTTTTCTACAGTTCGGTACGAGGTACATGCAGAGAGAGAGAGAAGAGAGACAGCCAACACGAAGCAGGACCAACAGCAGGGTTACGCGCCTTTTTGTAGTTGTTGGTCCTTGACGCCTTTTCCAGGCATCGCCCAACAGACGCAGCAGCTGAAACGCGCATTTCTCTGCCCACGAGAGCACGCTTGAAACGTCTGCTGTCATTACTGCTACCCTGAGGCCCCCCGCAAGCCCACCATGGCCGTTTCCCGCAGCCGGCCTTGAAGCTCATCGGCATCTGCAGCATGGACTTGATGCCCGCATGTTCATGCAAATATCGGCCTCCAGACGGTCTCGCAGGGACTGGCCGGAAGAGGTACCGTCGCACCGAATGCTAAGCGGCGAGGTACAAGCGGAACGCCTGCCGCGGCCGGGCCAATCAGACCAGCGCGGTAAGATCCTAGCGCGGCGCTTCTTGGGACCCCCGGCAGCCAGAAATAGATTGCGCTAGGTCTGATTCTAGCCTAGCTTCAGTTGGGTCTTTCCAGACGCGCGCTTGAAGCCGCTCGATGGACCAATCGCGCTTTACCCGCTTGTGGAACCTTGACCGCTAGTACAAAAGGGGACGGTTACCCATGTACTTCGATCTCTGTACCTCTCCTGTCAACTCTGGCATCCCTTGCCAGCCTCCATCGCCAAACATACGACTTACATAGAAAACGCGCAAGAAGCCAGGATCTTCCCCTTCAAGCACAACAGCGCGGCAAAAAAAAGAAACCAGAGTCCCTGCAGCCCCACGCGTCTGCCATGTGCAAAAACCGGGGTTACCCATGCGAAAAAAAGCTGTCTTGCCCTGGGCGGGAGGAAGAGCAGTTCGTTCCGCGCGGTTTAACCCTTCCTTTCCTCCCCACGGTGATCATCTTCCCGCCGCAAAGAAGAATGTAATGCAATGCAGTGATCCCGCCAATTTCCCGTTGGCGCCGTTGCTCGTGGGTTTCTCCAGGGGTTGGAGATTGGAGATGGAGTCCTTCTTTGCTCTTTTTGATGTCATTGTTGGACTATCTAAGCTCTGGGGTTGTGGATGGGGGTTACCGCCTGAGCCCTGTCGTCTACTGAAGGTGACATCGTGGGCATGCCACTATGCTTTACTGCAAGGCAGAGCCCTTTTCGATACCACGTCGAGAATAACAAGCATGAAACAATTTCAAGGGCCATGTCTGCGCTTGTGCCCTGTTCGTCCATCTTAACGCTCGTAGCTGCCATAGAGACTATAACGAGCGCGCTTCCTTGGACTGACCCGTTGTTTCCCTTGCTCCCCCCCTTTCCCAACGCTCACCAGACGCGATACCCTCTGACATACCTATTATGCAATCTCTCTCTTCCCTAAACTGTAGAGCAGCCCCAGGCAATATGCCAGCCTTGCCGGACGAGATAGCCGCCTTTGCCCAAACGGGAGCCCCTGTCTAACCGCCCGTGGCCCATATGCGCACCGCTGGGCCTGCCCGACCAATATCAGCGAGCCGTTCTCGGCAGACTGAGCTCTTCAGATACACGCGCTCCGTTTCACATGTCCCATCCGGCTTAGATCTTCCCTTGTTTCATCCCGACAGCCGCCCACAAGGGTTGGTGGGCCCCCGTCAAGTATGTAGTATTGGGATTGCGCTTTACGTCTTGATCCTCTGGCTCAGAGATGACTGCATCGCCAGAGCTTAAAACAAGGCCCATGTCCTCCGGGAGCCTGCTTCTTGTCTCCCTTGATTCCTCAGAAGCCCTTGTTTTTTCCCGTGTTTTCTTATTTGTTTTTCTTCTTCTTTTTCTTCCCTCTCCCTGTCTCTGTCTCTGTGTTTTGCTTTAACTCAAGTTTCACTCGACTGGTTTCGGATAACTTGTTTCTTTCGCAACCCTATTGCTGTTCGCTATCCTGTTCTCGTGTGTTATTACTCTACACCTCTCTTTCACTTTTCAACTCGTCGAGTTTGTGGAGATCGTCCGTCATCAACATTCTTTGGGGACGTTTTCGAACCGCCTTCCCCCCCCCCTGCAGACGACTCGATCAACCCCCCTCCTCTTACAAGGAACCCAAGACCCTCACGGCAGACCGCACTGCAGGCCACTTCGGTCAAGACCGCGAGGACCCTCGGCCAGTCATATCGACCTTAATCAATAATTTGTTTCATTACTTGGCAACAGTGGTTACCGAGCCGGTCTCGTATCACCTCATCCAAGCATCGATCAGCATCGGGCAACAACTTCTTCTTCCTTCTTCTTCTTCCTCCCCAACGCAGACTCACGTCTTTCTCTTCGGCCATATCATCCGACGTTGCTCCACCTGTGTCAACTTCTTCTTCTTACTCTTCTTTTTTTTGCTCTCCCTCATTTCGTTTCTTTCTCCTGCTCTCATCGAGTATTCAACCCCAACCTAAATCGACAACCCTCCCCCCCTTAATGATGGCGAGACACACGAGAAACTCGAGCGAGCAGGGCTACAGTGGCCTCCAGACCGGCCTGGCGCCGTCTCCCATGTACGCCCCGTCCCGCATGCTCCCGGGAACCTACTACGACATGCCCTCGTCCTCGTCCTCGTCCGCCATGCCGATCCCCCCGCCGCTCGCCACTCAACATGCTCCCCAGCAACAACAGCCCTACGGCCCGTACTCGACCAGCGCCCCGTCGCCCACTCTGCCCATGCCCCCTTCCATGGCCGCCCAGCCGTCGCAGCACCGGCCCAGCTCGGGCGCCTGGAACCCGCAGGACGACCAGCAGCTGCTCCAGGCGCGCATGCAGGGCCTCAACTGGAACCAGATCAGGGACCAGTACTTCCAGTCCAAGACGCCCAACGCCTGCCGCAAGCGCCACGAGCGGCTGATGGAGCGCCGCGGCGCCGACGACTGGGACGCCCGCAAGATGCAGACGCTGGCCAAGGAGTACATGAGCATGCGCAAGGAGATTTGGAGCGGTCTGGCTGCTCGAACCGGAGAGAAGTGGAGCGTTGTTGAGGCAAAGGTAAGCCCGCCCTTCCCTTCCCTCCCCCCTTTTTTCATCGATGCCCATACACGCATGACAAGTTTCTTCTAACATTGTGCTAACCTCCTCCGTTTTTTCTTCAAACTTCTAGTGCATGTCCAACGGCCTCAAGAACCTCCAGAGCGCCGCTCGCGCAGCCTCGCGCCGTGACCGTCTCGAGACGGGAGCTTCACTCACAGGGTATGACGACGATAGCGGCATTTCCGGCATCGGCCTGACCCCCGTTGATGAACTAGACGCGTCCTACAGTAGCCCTGCTACGAGCTCCTCCGGCGCACACTCCTTTTCCAGCTCCGCCAGCTACCATCATCAACAACAGCAACACCAGAGCCAACATCACCATCACCAGCAGCAGCATCTACAGCCCCCTCACTCTCACTCTCACCTTCACCCTCACTCCCAACACCACCAGAGCTCCTACGGCATGGCTGCTCCCGCGTACTACGGCGGCGGCGGCGGCGGTCACGGATACTCGTCGAGCGTCAGTTCAACGGCCAGCATGAGCCACGGGTACGTGTCCCGCGGCGGCACCGGCACGAGCCAGGACAGCAGCCCTTATCTGGATAGCCAGCGGCTGTCGACCGACATGGGCATCGAGTCTCTCGTTCATCGTCCCAATGGGGGCAAATTCTAATCTCTCTCTCTCTCTCTTGTTTTTTCTTTCCTTTGACAAGCCTTTCGTTATAATGGCGTCCTGTTTCTCCCTGTTGCATTTTAGGCATTGGCGTTCACTGGCGTTTTGTTTTCTTTGTCACCTCCTAATCCCCCATCCCTACCAACCCTGAGAAGAAGAAAGAACTTTTTGGGGAAAAAAAGAACAGATAGAGAGGAAGAACTTTGGCACCGATTTCCTTGTCCTTTTTTCTCAGTTATCTGATAGATGCGGACGGGATATACAGATTGTGTTTGTTTGCACCCAGGAAGAAAAGGGGGAGGATCTGGAAGCGATCTTCTAAACGATGTATAATAGTAACAAGGGGCATCTTATGCATGGGAATCTGGTGGAACAGAATTATAAATCTTGTTTTTGCTTTGCTTTGGACTTTTTGCTCGTCATCCGCAAGGATTGCCGTACCCAATACCTTCTATATAATTGTACAAACAGCATCTGCGAAGGAAGCTCTACTGTACATGCGCCACTCAGGCACTATATCAAACACATACCTGCATATCTCCCCTCTCGCTCTTACAAAGGCATGAAGAAGCTATTGCTACATGAGAGTGGTAAATTCCACCGTCCTGGTCGTATCATCATTTTGCTTGCCCCGCTGTCGGGGCAGACATGCTCGCCATCTCATCCAATTCTTCGTCCTCCCACTCTCCGTCCTCGTCCTCTCCAAAGACGCTCCTCCAGGCTCGACTCCACATGCCCTTCTTGTGCAGCAGCGCGAGGATCATGACGCCGGGCAGATGCCAAACGCTGGCCCAAAAGAGGCCCCGTGCGCTCCCTTTGTGCCCTTCGTACTTCCAGAAGCGGACAGCCTCACGGGCCAGCCAGAGGTTGATGGGCAGGCTGGTCGCGGCAAAGTACCAGTCCGTCACGCCGGCGGCACAAAGGCCAAAGCACAAGGGGAAGAAGACGAGGCTGTATCTCAAAGCGACACGCGCGTTTCGAGCCGGATTTGTCCACGCGAGCATGCGCAGGCCTGCGGCTTTGTATTCCTCGCGGATGGGCCAGCTCAAAGCCATGAAATGGGGGAATTGCCACGCAAAGAGAAGACCGGCGAGCAGCCAGCCACCAATGGACGATCCATCGCTGGCCAAAAGCAGCTCTCTCCAGGATCCGTCCTTTGTTGCAGCTTCACCTGCTGCGGCGGCCCAGCCCATCAATGGTGGAATTCCACCCACGACTGCGCCGACCCAAGTGTTGAACACCGTTACGGCTTTCAAAGGCGTGTAGATGCCAGCGTAGAGAACAATGTTTGAAAGACCCAAGAATGAAACGGTGGGGTTGACGCCGAAATAGAGGGCTGCAGCACCACCGACTCCGCAGAGCATGGCAAACAATGCCGCCGCTCGGTTCGAAACCAGACCCCTTACCAACGGCCTGTTCCTTGTTCTCGACATCTTGGCATCGGTCGAGGGTTCGTAGAGCATGTTCAGGGTATTTGCGCTTGCAGAGCACAGCGCAGTTCCCGTTGTCAGGAAAAAGAGCGTCAATGGGCTCAGGCTAGGCGTTTCGGTCATTGTCGGCGTCAGCATCTCGGGCACCGGATACAGCGCGTACGGCGCCATGGCCGACAAGACGACGAGGACCGTCAGGCGGGGTTTCGAGAGGGACAGAAAGGTGGATAGTGTTCGGCGGAGGGAATCTTTGGGCTGCGACGCCGCGGCTGAGGTGAGGAGGGAGGAGGCATCGGGAGGTAGAGGAGCTTCGGAGGAGGAGGATTGAGCAACAGCTTGCTTGCGGGCTTGCCGTCGGCGGTGAGGAGCGAGGTCTTCGATCGATTGGGACGCTTGCGACGCAGCGTTTGGTGGCGGGGTTGTCGAGGTCGAGGTTGAGGTTGAGGTTGAAGTTGCCCGGGAATTGCGCCTGGAAATGACAGAGTCAAGGCAGCTGGATCGGGCCAGCAGTCGGTTCTGGAGAAAGAAGATGGAGCCCAGCGTCGCATTGGCGCTTCGGGGCGCTTTCAGGCCGGGGCTGGTGGAAAGCCATCTTGGTGATGCGGCAGCCGGTAATGAAGCCGATAGCGATGCTGATGCTCGGATGCTGCGCCTGGACAGCAGCTGAAGCTCCGGCGCAAGAGCCAAGATCAATGGAGACCGCATAATCGCCGAATATCAGAGCGCATGGCGTCTCATGCAGGCCTCAGTCCATTTCCCGCCGTTTTCCTGAGTTTTCTGGCGCTTTGCGGCTTCGGCGATGGCGGGCTATTTTCTAAACGCTGATCGGCTGATAGCTTTTGGACTTTTGGTGTTTTACTGCTTTCGGCTATCGGCGGACAC
The DNA here is from genome assembly GCA_020002365.1 of Trichoderma gracile. Taxonomy (NCBI): domain Eukaryota; kingdom Fungi; phylum Ascomycota; class Sordariomycetes; order Hypocreales; family Hypocreaceae; genus Trichoderma; species Trichoderma gracile. Next base: position 861,587 of record JAINEY010000008.1, read on the forward strand.
ACGTGCTGCATCATGTGACTGGCCTCGTCCTCGTCTCGAGGCAAGTGGTTTGGGGGCTTGCTCCTTCTCCTATTGCTTCGTTGATTACCTACATGTATGCGGAGCAAACTTCAACCCCAAAAGAGCGAGATGATCCGATTCTTCTTCCAACAACCTTCTGCGCAATTAAGAGGTGATGTGACTATGGGCCTCACGAAGGGTCAAGTTATAACGTACAAGTCCCAGGGTGACAGCAACTCTTTGAATACAAATCGTGAGTCCCTGGCTGTGCCCTGACGTCCCCAGACAGCCACATCACTTCTCTCGGTCTCTTCCAGGGGCATTTGTGTTGTGTCGACAAATTACTGCCTCATCCAGATGCCTTTGGAGAGCCGTTGTTCCTTGATCAAATGTGCTTGTTGGTTGACATTACATCAGAGGTTACGCGAATGCTTAGACAGTCTTTCGACTGGTGAAGAAAGGGAGCGGCATCGTTCAAGACTCACAAGAAGAAGAAATGCTGACTCAAAGACAAGGCCGTTATCCCCATGCTTGTACACAGCAAGCCTGATCATTGAAAGGGAAGCCCTATCAAACTTCTTCTGACTGTTGCTCATGAGAATTTCCGAATGCGGCATCAAAGAAGGTGTTCCAGAAATTCCAGAACATCAGTGCGCCTGCAAAGAACCAACTTCAATCAAACTGTTGCTGTTTGCATTGGGTCTTTGTCGAACCAACGACGTGAAACAGTCGAACTCAAGAAATATGCAACGAAAGAATGGCGATCTGGGGGACAACAGAACTCGTCAAAGGCAGACAAACGACGCGATGGCCTTCTCCCAGAAGCCATGATGCCCGGGTTTCGGTAGAGCAAAGAGCATCACTCGTCAGAGCACTGTAACTGATGGCCCCCTGAGCCTCTGAACTGTCGACCATGCCGTTGACGCAATCATGAAGGAAGCTGCAAGCTCAAACAGTGTCGGCGCGCACACTTGAATGAGAACTGGAGTTGACGTTGCTTTCACTCGATATTCCTTACAGGATGAAGCAACTTGTCGACGTGCATCTTCCGTTTCTGAGTACTCAAGCCACAAAGGAGTCATGAAACAAGCTTCACAGTACAATGGCAATGCGACAAAGAATTCATGCATTGCCACAAGAATATCCTTGTGATGCTTGTTGCTCATGACATACCTTGAACCATATATAGTGTCAACTCCAGGCTAATGCCTCTGCTTCCGCGAGTTCACCTCTGACGAGTTCTGATCTTTTGCTTCTTTGCCCACACATGATTCTCTCTCGAACAACTGCGACAACTACGTGTTTGTCCTTATCGTTACGACATTGTCAAAGTGAATCGCAGTCACCCTTCTACGATCTAATCAACCCCAGAGCACCTGCCACCACCACGTGTATGCGATCACCAGCCTGGAGATTCACACGACATGGACCCGAAACTTGGCGCCGGGACGACTCTTCTCGGTAGTTCTGATTGCATCTCAGCCGTCACCGATGAAGAAGCCCAGCGGCGAGTTGATCTCGCCGTTTCTCCTCATAGCAAGAAGTGGATTGACGTACATCAAGAATTCCATCATCTCCTCACAGATGGCAGGATGACGATCCGGCAAATCCTCTCTGCTTTCTTTACGCCGCACGAGTCTCGCCTGTTTATCCTATCTGAGTCGGCCATCCTGAAAGCTATACAACAAGACAACACCTACCGATTCCGCCGACTCTTGCAAAACCGGTTCCAAGGCGTTGCGTCAGATGTCTCTACCAAGCTGACGATGCTGTATTTCGGACTGCCTGTTGAGCCAGAAGATGTCTCATTGACCGAGTCAGATCCTGATATTGAAGCTCAAAAGCCAGAGTCACTATGCAACGATGCTGATCCGCCTCTGCATTTTCTGGCAGCTCATGAAGAGCGCAATTGGGGGGAGGAGACGCTACTTGGTAAGCTGTTTGTTGACTCTGTTCTGAGACCCGCCTACTGACAACTTCTAGGTACGCATGGCCCGTCAATGAGACAGGTCCAGCAATTCTTGAAGGGATCCCCAGTCCTTGGAGAAGGGCGGCTAGGAGATGGACAGCCGATTGTACACCTCAGAGGAGGTGGAAGAGATGACGACAGCGACTGGGCCGAGGACAGCTTCAGCGGCCTGAGCTCCAACGACAGTGATGGGGATGATGATGAAGACGGCCGCGATACAGATCTCACAATGGAGCACCAGCCTGACCGGAATGGACTTGGCGACAAGGCAGGATCCGAAGACGTCACTATGCAGGAGACGGGCAGTGATGAAGACATCTCCTCACACAACAAAACAGCCCCTCAAAGCGGACACTGGATCAACCTCTATGGATATCAGGGACGGGTGCCCTTCATCCCAGGAGACCGGCAGACGTACGAGGATGCCGTCAGAAGATTGCTTTCTTTGGGGCCTCAAGATTGCGCAAACTTTACCATCGTGCATTTCGACGACAAGGCGAACACCATCGACACGATCCATGACACCCTCCCCCTAAAGCGCGATAGTACAACGCCGCACTTCATAGCCGAGAGAGCCCCCAAAGGAAGAAAGACCCCTTCAAACAGCCGGCACACGTTCTTCGTCAAATTTGAGAAGGAGTCAATTCCCGAGCATTGGCAGCCCAGCGAGGAGCAGCTCAACACCACTGTCTCTTGTGTCCTCTACACTCCCGAAGAGGAACGTTCTCGAACAACAGGTGCTCCCGCTTCATGCTGCTATTTGAGTTTTCCGAGGCCTCAGGGCTCTCGGCCTTCCCTGGAAGCAGTGCGTGGATGGGGTACTGACCAGTGCAACGAGTACTTGAGAACTGCCTTCCAGGTTCTGCTGGGCCAACCAAAGGACATCTTTCACCATGCATTCTTCCGGCTTGGTCAATGCGACTCTGATTTCGTCACTGCTCCTCCAGTATATGGACTCTCTGCAATCAGCTCTTCTGACATTTTGTCGCTGATTCCCGCCGGCGATGGGACGCTCTCCAGCTTGAGATGCAACAAGCTTGGCGACAAGGAGATTGCCTTTGTGCTCCCTGGCTTTGGCTTCACCAGCAGTGTACCGGTTGACGGGAGCGGCAAAGATACTGTCACCAACTTGGTGACTTTCATCCGACAAATGATCTGTGCAGCCTTCGGCAACAGCGTCAAGCACCTCAAGTACGTGCGCTTGCTCGATGGTCGCGCAACACTGGGCCCTCAGCTCAACATTAACCAGGAATATTGTTCCATCCGAATGTCTGATGACCTGCCCCAGAATTCTGAGATCAGTCTCGCTTCAGCTTTGTCAAAGATTGTCGCCTCAGACAACCCTTTTGTCCTTTTGTATCCGGAGTGGGAGGAGGACCAGAGCTTCCTTGCTACAACCGGAGTCGACGGAGCCGAGCATCGTATGAGCATGCCTCCTTTGTCCTCAACGCTGGATGATCTACGACGTTCTGTGACTGATCTTTTATCTCGCGCTGGGTTTGATCACAAGTGTCGGGAACAGCTGCATGCTGGTGATGCCTTCATCAGCATCCAGCCCACGTTCGATTATGAGCCTGCAAATGCCAAGTTTGATGCGCCGTGTTTCTTCATCGGACCTGAAGCCACAGATGAACAGTGGTATAGTATTCGCGCCAGGATAACGACTTCGGTGGCGAACACCAAGGTTCTCGACTCACAGACATTCGACTGGCGGACTCAGGGCGACACGGCATGTGTCTGGGGTCCACGATATGGCTCCATCGCTGGCGTCAAGGATGCGGAGAAGGAGACGGCAAGGAGGCATGAGAATGTCAACGAAACGACTGAGAATATAATACCAGAGGCAGTCGTCAATTCGGCCACTTCAGGCGCCCCGAACCCTTCGCTCGGAGAGCAAAAGCCCGCGGGAATCACCCAGGCCAACCCGACCACGATTCCTCAGAGCTCTGGAGCCGCAGCGGGCACCAGCAAATTGCGGCGCATGGCGTGGGCTACGCAGCCCAGCATTTTCGACAATGACGGTCGGCCACGGCTGGCCAACTCCGGCATTCAGCTCCCGACATATGCGCCCCCTGTTGAACACATGCTCCGCACAGGCGCTAGGATGCCGATGATATCAAAGGCTATCCTGACACCCACTGAGCAAGGGGAACTACAGCGCATCGCCTGGGACCTGCGTGGCCTGTGCCTGAAGCGCACCTTGAGATGCCCCTATGAGGGTTGCCGTTTCGCCTACCGAGTCGACAACCAGCAAGCCGTGGTCAGACATTTGGAGGCTTCCCACGCCGGCAGAAAGTGTATGTGGTGCAACGATGTCATGCCGGGACATTGGAACGCAGGAAAGGTTCACCGTCATATGAGAGAGAAGCATAGGGATATGCTCATGGAGGCGCTCGGTGTGAACAAGGCCACGATCCGGCGGTTCGACGGTCAAGGGACCATTTCTGTACCCCTGAAGAAGGTGAAGACGTGTGAGGAAGCTCCGCCCAGGGACCCGGCATCTGATGCAATGGATGTCGACGAGCCAAGACGGAATGCGGTCGACCTCGCGAAGAGTTCCGGGCTCTCCGATCGCTGCGGTGACGATGTCAGCTGCCCCAATGCTGGTGAACGAGCAAACCATGATGCCCAGTGCAATGGGTCCACCACGGTGTCCGGTAAGAATTGCCTCTACTGCGGCGAAGGGTTCAAACACACGACCACTCAGGCTGACTGGAATCGCAACGCAGATCATATGGCTGCGTGCTGTAAAGAGCAGGGGGGCGCCTCGTCTTTCTGGCAGAAGCCCGAAGTTGCTGCGTTCCGGCAACAGCAGAGAAACCTCCGACTGCAGATTGCTGAAGCCGGCTTCGGCCCCATTGAAGAGGAGGAACATGGTCCGGAAGTCATGGATCTCGATGCTCATGAAGACTTCGAACGACGAAAGGCTGCGGAAAGCTCCAAGGATGGAGGGCGGGGCCAAGCTACGACGGACCACCTGGAGGACGAGTTCACCAGGTCATTGAGAGCAGCCATGGAAGCTGCGGATGCTGGTCCGAACGCCCCTCGCTATGACCAGATGTCTCGCCAGGATATTTTCCTTGGACGAATGCCAAAGAGCCCATCCGAGGAACAGACGACATCTGCGCACAATGTCCCGGACAGCAACACCCCTGACCCGCCCCCCAGTCAACCATCAAGCCCAGATCCATTGTCAGAAACGGGCCAGCAGGAGAATGCCAACTCTCAGGTCCGAGGAGAAATCAAACCCTTTGAGCTCGAAGATGACTCTGGAGGCTCAGACTCCGGTCCAGATGACGGATCTGAATTCGGAGAAGAAGACGGCCAAGTCGGACATGAGTCGGACGACGAGTCAGACGGCGACCTCCAAGGCAATCCTTCAAATGCAAAACGCCGCAAACCAAGAGGCAGACAGCGAGGAAGGCAGGGCGACCGCGACTACAAGTACGAAGCTGACGAAGACGACGAAGAAGATAGCGAGAGCGACGCGGATGGACAACGAGCCCGGCCTCCTCGACGTGATGCATCCCCGAACTGGCACAGGGTGCTTGGGCCCGATGACCCTGATTTCGAGCCAACCGATGAGTATTACTGCTCGAAGTGCTTCCGCAAGGCTCCCAAAAAGCACAACAGGGACAGGTCACCACTAGGAAGGGCCAAGGAGATTGAGGTAAAGCCACTTTCCCAAAAGCACTCCTCGTGTTGCAGATGAACTAACAATACCCTCTTTACAGCTTCACTACGATTGCACCCGCTGCTGCGGCATCCGCCGTGGCATAGGAACCACCAAGCGCCTCCCCAACCGCAGCGGCTGGATCCCCGCCGCCCTCATGCCCAAGCCCCTGAGCGCCCTCCGCAAGCAGTTCCTCCGCCGATACCCTTCGTACGCGCGCACCCTGTACCCGCTCAGCGCCACCAACGCCAACGGCTCGTACTGGCGCTCCGACCCCAACAACGACGACAACAGGGACTGGTGGACCATTCCCTGGCCGCCGTACAGAGGCCCGTCTCCTTTGCCTAATGGCTGGGTTGCCCCTGACGTAGCGGATGTTCCTGTCGCTGGGAAGGCTCGTTCGCAGTTCCAGCTTAAGCCAGTGGCCGATCCGACGTATCGCGAGGGGAAGGGCAATGTCGTGGATTCTGATGATGATGATGAGGTTGAATCGGACAAAGACACGAATGGGAAGAGGAAGAGGAAGAGTAGGCCTTCCTCTGCATTCACAAGCAGAAAGACTGCTCCCACCCCTCCCAAGAAAGCCCAGAAGCCTGCTCTCAAGAAGGCGGACAAGATGAATCCTCAGGGGCCGTTGAAGAGGAGGAAGACGCCCATGCTGAAGAAAGTCTTGAAAGCGAACGCTGTGGCATCGAAGAAAGTAACAAAGAAGAAGAAGGATGTGGAAAAGGTGGCGCCGGTGAGACGATCGACCAGGAAACGCCAAAAGACGGGATAGAGATATTGCGCTGGTCGCAGGATTTGTGTTGTGGATTGGTTCGTTTTGTAACCTGTCGGTGTCGCGGTAGAGGTGTTACTTGTGTTGGGAAGTGTTTCGTATTGGCGTAAATTTTTGTCTGTTTTGTCCTTCATTGGCTCGATAGAAAGAAGTTTCGGGAGTGTTACTTGCATCGTTAAGAGTTACATGAACAGATAGACGTGCTTTGTTGTGTGCAGTTACCGCGTCTAATATATATGTGTATTGTACGTTTCTGCATCTCCCTATACGCCCGAAGCCGCAACGCGTGGTCCATATATCCCTCTCGAAATGCCATCAACAAATTGCCTCATAACACATGCCCATATACACTCGTTCCGTGTCGTGAGTTGAATAACAACCCCTCGCAATGCTTTTCATGCCATGGCAAACGAAACCCCAAAGGAAAGAAAAAAAAAAAAAGGGCTGAGGGCTGCAAAGGAAGAACATTACAGGCTCTCAATGGCCCTGAGCAAAACGTCCACCCCCTGGGCCCCCACGTCCCCCTTATCCCCCAGCAGCGAACCGACGTCGCTGAGAATGCCCAGCGGAATGTAGCACCCCGTCTTGGCCTTGTCGAGGCTGTCCTTGAGCCGGCTGGTGTGCTCCCATTCCTTTGCGGCAATCTCAGCTCTCTTAATGACGCGGTCCGAGATGCCGCACATGGCGGCGCAGTGCATGCCGAAACTGCCCTCCGCGACGCCGTCCTCCAGCTTGTACAGGAACGTGATGCGGCGCTGTGCGTCGTCGACGTGGATCTGCATGCGGCGAGCGCGAATCTCGGGATGGTTCTCGAACTCGGTGGCCAGAGAGTGGTAGTGCGTCGCGAAGAAGCCGATGCACCCGATGTGGGTTGCTACATGATGCAGGACGGCCTGTGCGACGGCGACACCGTCGTATGAGCTCGTTCCTCGGCCCAGTTCATCGAGAATGACGAGGGAGCGGGGAGTCGCCTCGGCGAGGATCTTCTTTGTCTCGGAGAGTTCTACGAAGAAGGTGGACTGCGCGGCAAAGATGTTGTCGTTGGCTCCCAGACGGGACATGATGCGGTCAACAGGAGTCAGGCGAGCTGACCTGGCCGGGACGAAGCAGCCGACTTGAGCCATGATGACGGCAATGCAGGACTATGACAATGTTAGATTCAAGGTGGCGAGAAGGGGAGTATCTTTGGGAAACGGAGGTGAGAAGACTTACCATTCGGAGGACCGTCGACTTACCAGCTGCGTTGGCACCGGTGAGAAGATTAATCTTGGCCTGGTCACCACCAAGCTTGATGTCGTTGGGAATAAAGTCATCCACCGAGTTGATCATGCAGGGGTGTCGCAGCTCTTCAAACTCTAAGACGCTGCGCTCCTCTTCGACAAACTGCGGCCTGCAGCTGGGCTCTCCAAGCGACATGGATGCCTTGGCAAGGCTGACCAGACAGTCCAGCTGGGCAATGATTTTGATAGCTTTCAGCCACGTCTCGTAGTCAACATCAAACTTCTTGCAGAATCGCGAGGCAACCTCCCGGATGAGCTGCGAGTGAGTCTCCTCGGCTTCTTGGAGCTCTCGGACAAGAGTGGTGAGCTCAGTAAAGTACCATCGCTTGACGTCCTTGGTCGCAGACATTTGACGCCAGCTGGAAGGAATCTTGACACTCTTGGGCGCTTCGATTTGGTAGATTTCTTTGCCGATATCGGTAAACTTGAGCGTTTTGCACTTGAGCTCCGCCTTCTTTTCAGCCAGCAAATCGTCCAACTGACTCTTGATCTCTTCGATTCGAGCCACGCTGGCGTCAAAGTCTTCGTCTACGCCGCTCTCTGGAATCATCAGCTTCTCCTCCCTAGCTCTCCGCCGATCGAATGCCGTGCTCCAGTAAGCCAGCGGCTCCTCGAGGTTGGGCATGGATGAGATCAGCCTATCGAGCAGGCCGTTCCCGCCCTTGAAAGCGCCAACGAGAGTCATTGTGTATTCGATTTGCTCGAACCCCTCAAGGACGCGGACAAAGTCCTCGGGTTTGCAAGCACCAGCGTGAATGCGTGAAATGAGCCGCTCGAGATCCGGCATCTTGACGAGCTGCGAGGCAAACTGCTCGCGAATGGAAGGATCGTCGTTTAGCAGCTCGACGGCATCCAGACGCTCGTTGATACGAGCAATGTCGCACAGCGGGTGAGCAACCCACTGGCGGAACAGACGCTTGCCAAAGGGAGTGATGCACTTATTAAGTAGACCAAACAGGGTGCCGTCAGTGTTGCCATTAACAGTATTTGAAAACAGCTCCAGATTGGTCAGGGTCTGGCCATCCAAAACAAGGGTGCCGTTCTTTTGGATGGGTTTGTACACCTCAAAGTTGCCCTGAGATAACAGCGGGGCTTCCAGCTTGAGGAATCGAAGATAGGAGACCAGACCACCAATGGCAGACATGACGAGATCATTGTCTTTCAGTTCCTGGAGGGCCTCCGGCCAAACCTCTTCGTCATCTTCTTCTTTGAGAAAGTATTTCCCACAGGAGAGTTCTCGCCTGGAGGTGTCGGCATCCCAGAATTCTGTGCCTGGTTTCAGATGAGTCCATATAGTGGTAGGGCTAGTGTTGTTCTTGAGAATGCGAAGAGACTTTGTGGACAGGCCGGATTTTTCGAGTAAAAGCTCGCGAGGGCCAATCTGAGCGATCAATGTTTCGAACTTGGTCCGATCAACGTCATCCACGAAGCTAGAGAGAAAGAATTTGCCCGTGGCAGTATCGGTGAACGCGATGCCAAAGGCTGGCAAGTCACCCACCACAGATTCCTTGATTGCGACGCAGTAAGCCGCCATGTCGTCCTGAAGCATGCTGCCGTCAACCAGAGTGCCCGCCGTCAGGATGCAGCCCAGCTTTCGAGAGATGACCTTGTCAGCCTTTTTGCCGCTCTTGTCTTGCCGCTCTCTCATCTCCTTGCCCAGGTTGGTCTCCATCTGCTCTACACGGGCCACCTTGTACTGCTTGGCGATGAACTGATTGACCCAATGGTCAAGAGAGCCCTCAGGGACGCCGACCATGCGCATGTTGACTCGGTCTGTCATCTTAAAGTCGAATTCCTGGTGACCAATGGTTGCGTCTTTTTCGTAAAGCTCGTAGAACTTGCCCTTCTTGAAGAAGACGATTGTGTCCCAGAGGTCTTGCTTGATTTCCCAGTACTGCTTCTCAAAGGGAGAGAACTTGGCCCAGGCGCCTGGAGGAATGAAAATGGTACGGGGATCGTAGTCCGGATCCGTAGGCGGACGTTTTTCCTTGTCTCGGATGTTAGCGAGCCAAGGGTAACGCTCGTCGGGCTCCTTCATGTACGCCTTTTCCTTCATCTTGGGGTCTTTTGTCACGACTCGATCCGCCGGTGTGACGACGGGCTGCTTTTCGGTAGAGTCTGGGTCGTAGGACCACTGCTTCGCTGTGGAGGTGGCGGGAAGGTCATCTAAGTCCATATCGTCGAGAGTCGTCGTGAGCTGCACCGTATCTTCTTTGGCGGAGGGCGAAAGATTGGTGCGTTTGCGCGCTGAGGAGGGTTTTGACGGACGCTTCCTCTTTTTAGATCGAGAAGTCTCTCCATCAGATTCGTCTGATACGACAAAATCATCAACGTCATCTGCGCTTATTGTCAGCTTTATGTTTCTCTAGCATTGGAGAGGTGCATGACAATACGAACCCTCTTCCTCTTGCTCGGCTGTCTCGCTTCCGCCGTATTCATCTTCGTCGTCGACAACGTTGTTGCGGGCCCTACCACGCCGCCGAGCCTGCGAAGCCGCTCCGTAGGCGAAGGGTTCATCCTCATCCGAGGACTCGGCATAGTTGATGGCCTTTTTCCCCTGCACAAAGTTGGTCAGCGGCGGGTGACTGAAGAGCTGTCAGCAAGGGGACGCAAACCTTTCTAACCGGGCTGCTCGGCGCCATGTCGCTATCCGAGGCCTTGATAGACCTGCTCTTGGTTCGCTTGGCGGTCGACTCCATGTTCTCCTGCGAGCTCGGAGGCTCTGGAGCATCGCTGGAGGGCAGCGGGGTGGAGAGCTTGGTGGAGGGCTTCGCCTTGGGCAGAGAGTTGGCCTTTGTCTCTTTGAGAGGGGAGGAGTGCTGGTGATCGGACGAGACCTTTTCGCGGGGAGCGGAGGGCGCCGGGACGGGCGACGACTTTTGGAAAAAGGACATGATGGATTTCTGCTTGGTCGAGGAGGCGGCTGCCGCAGCTGGCCGGGCGGCCTTTGCTGGCGTGCGAGCAGCGCCGGCTGCCTTGTCACTGGGCATCGTGATTCAGCGCGGACCAGCGACAGAGACGGAGGAGGAGGAGAGCTGCGCAAGAGATGCAGCAGATTGGTGATGGATTTCGGAGCGGACGAGAAACAGACGAGAATCAATGCAAGAAGTAACGTTCAAACGAGTAACCGCTAAAGAATCGACAACCCAGCAGCCAAGCGGCGAGCTGAGGACTCAACAAGACGACATGGGATAATCGAGCACAGGAAACCGAGAGAGAGCGGACATGGACCCTTGCAAGAGACGAGAGAAGAGATGCAGATGCGCCGCGTCGCGATCGCGTCTGAGCTCGATAATTGCTGCCGATTGGCCTTATCTCGCGTAAAGTGGCGCCAGATGCACAGGCATACTGTATACATGTAAGGTACGCACTGTATCTGCTAGAGCAATGCAAGAACTATCACGGTATCAACAAGGACCTACTGCTTTGACCGTTGGTTGATTCGGACATTCAATCAGTCAACAAATTACTAGATAAAGCTATTGGCTAGAAAGATGACTTGTCAGATATCACTCGAGCACTATCACGACTAAGACAGAGCCTCTGGGTATATCGACTCGTCCCTCAGTGCCAAGCTTAGCTGCCCGCCATCTTGCTCGATATCCATCTCGCAAACTTGCCCATAAACAACATGCACCAAAACAGATAGTATCGCCAGCCAGTGCTATGAGCCGTCTCGATGACTCGCCTCGACCGCTTGAGGCTCTGTGCTGCTCTCGGCACGCTGACCTCGTCATATGCCTTGACGGCCTCCTCCAGGCTTCGTTGCTTGCACATCTGGTTCGCCAGTTCCCATCCATCCGCCAGTGCCAGATTGGCCCCGATCCCTGCAAACGGGCTGAGCGCGTGGTTGCTGTCACCAAGGAAGATGGTGGGCACAGTCCTGATCTCGCTATGACAGAACGGCGTCTTGTCCCTTGAGTTCAGAAGCAACACTGTCATGGGATCTGTCCGCTTGACAATGCTGGGAAAGGGCTCGGCGATGTGCGATGCAAGCTCAAGGCTCTTGTCAATGACTGCCTGAGCTTGTTCGAGCGAGCCACGATCCAGACTAGGAACCTTGTCCTCCATTTTGCCAACAGTCCACAGGATTCTGTGCTTGTCTATGGGAGAAACAAAAGCAGATACGCCGGTGCGGGAGACGAAAAAGCCCCAGTCCTCACTCAGCTGCGGCGGCAAGGACTCTTCGAACCTCGCCACTCCTCCTCTGAGGACTGCGCCGTTGTAACAGAGGGAATCGTCTGGGCGAAGGCTTTGTCGAAGCTTGCTGCTCGCCCCATCAGCAGCTATCAGGATGTCGCAGTCTCGTTCGCTCACGGCGCCATCTGCGCTCATCACTTGGACCCTTAGACGACCAGCAGAAAGTTTTGTTGCAGAAACGCATTGTGACCCCCAATGGACGACACATTGATCGCTGAGGTGAAATGAGTTATGGAGGACTTGGCGGACATCTTCTCGAGCAATCCGAATACTGGATGATGGGATTCCAGGGGCGGGCTTCCTCCTGAAAGCGACCTGCTCTGTCCACTCCGGGTCCCATATCTTGAACGCCCCGGCACCATCAACTCCCGAGGCAGCCTGTCCCAGGACTTTGTCAAGCAGTCCAAGGTTTCTCAACGCGACAAGGCCGCCGCTTTCGTCATAGCCCGTCAAAGATAGATTATATGTCTCTCTTCGGGCAGCGACGTCTTGCGCATCACGCTCGTATATGATGATGTTTGGCCGGCCGAGTTTCGGATTCCAGAGTTTCTGCAGGCCGACAACAAAGGCAGAGCCAGCAAGACCTGCCCCTGCGACAACGATCGTCTTGTTTTCTAAGAAGTGGGCAGAGCAGTCTCTGTCGTCGTCGCTAGCCATTGCGGAAAGAATTGCTCAAGCTGTAGAGACCATTTTCGAGGTAAAACAAGGGCATATTAGGGGCGCAAGCATATATAAGAGTGCGCAGGCACTTCCTCACGAACTGAGACATGTCTCGGAAATCTTACTGTTAATGTTCTCAGCCTTGTGCAGCAGTCCTACATAATCTGGACGCCACAAGACAGAGCCATGTTGAACTCGAGCCAGCATGAGGCTTAACACATCACCGAATCAGATCATTCTGCTGCAAGACGATCTGAGCCGCCCTCGCATCCGATTGGGCGATCTCATCTACACACACGAATTGCCATTCTGAGCAGAGACGTGTCAGCTTCTTAGACGGCATGTTGGATTTGACTCTGGAGAACCATGAAGTGCCAAGGGCTCGGCGGTGAGTGCCGAGATGGCAGATTCTCGTCAAGTGTGGTGTCGGCTCAGTTGACGGGGACTTCCGCATGCGGTAATTCGTAACAGAAGAGACGAGTTTCCCTCTTTAAATGATGCATGTCTGAGCTTAAAAGGGCATCTGACTTGAACAGCTGCTCCGTTTCCTGCTAGAATCACGGGCAAGAGCAAGAATCATAGCTGGCCTATTGGCATCATTGAAATGAAGCTTCGAATTGTTATATCCCGTAACTAGATATAAGATATTAGTAGATGTGTACTAGGTAGATAATCAGTCGACGATTTGTTCAGCACGCAGCGGACCACATAAGGTACAGCACAGAAGATGCTGGACAGTGTACACGCATGCTGGCGTAGTCCAAGATCATTAATTGTTGGATGGCAGAACATCACGTATGGCTCGAATACATATCAAGAGTCAAGACATATCCAAGCCATTCTTTACAGAAGTCTCGTCGTCTTCATGCCACTCCAATCTCATACGATTGTTCCCAAGCGTTCCAGTTCACACACGCCTTCCAATGTCAATAAAACCAAAATTGACACCCGCACCCCGCCATCGCACAGGGTCTCTGCCCCTCCAACTCTTTTCATCAGCCTCGAATGATATGAAATTTCTTCCTGTCCATTCGTCAACTCTTCGGTTCACCTCCTTCAAGCGCCAAGCATCCAGTCTTTCTGCGACAGAAGAGTAAAAAGGCGACCATGGCCGAACTCTCGTCAGCCCCCGTGCTGTCAACGCCCGACGACCACCTCTTCGAAGCCGCCGCCCAACAACCCGAAACCAAATCAACCCTCTCCCGCGATGCGCTCCGAACCACATACGAGATCCCGCGCACGGCGGCCGAGATCCGCCAAGGCGGCTGGAAGAGAGTCGCGCTCCAGTTCCCAGACCACATGCTCGTCGACGCGCCCAGGGTAGTTGAAGAGCTGAAGCAGGAACTGGAACACACAAGCGCTGGCGAAGATACAGAGAGCGGACCCAAGAGCTGGAGGATATGCATCCTGGCGGACACGAGCTACAGCGCCTGCTGCGTCGATGAGATTGCGGCCGAGCACGCGAGTGCGGATGTCGTGGTGCACTATGGGAGGACATGTCTGAGCCCGACGAGTCGGTTGCCCGTCATTTACGTGTACACGTCGCAAGAGCTGGATCATGACGCTGTCGTTGCGCAGTTCACAAAGGAGTTTGGTGATAAGGACACAAAGGTCGTCATCATGGCAGACTTAACATACCAAAACCACGTTGAACCGATATCAAACGCCCTCAGAGCACAGGGATACAGCAACATCGTCGCGACGGAAGTCATCAGAGATCCCGCGGGCGTAATACCAAACAGGAGAATAGCGGGCGACCCCATAGACGAAGAGCTGCTCAAGTCGCATTCTCTATTCCACATTTCCGACCCTCCCGCCTCGCTCCTCCTCGCTCTCCAGTCCCGCTTCGCCTCTCTACACGTCCTCTCCGTCCCGTCACCGTCAACACCCACCCTCGACAACCCGACGTTCCGAACAGCAGGGCTTTTGCGCCGGCGCTTCGCTCGCGTTCTGACCCTCGCCTCGGCGGGTGTCGTTGGCATTCTCGTCAATACGCTCTCCGTCTCCAACTACCTCTCCTCGATCGACTTGCTGCGGAAGAAGATTGCGGAAGCTGGCAAGAAGAGCTACACAGTCGTCGTAGGCAAACTGAATCCGGCCAAGCTGGCGAATTTCGCCGAGATCGAGGGTTGGGTCGTTGTCGGATGCTGGGAAAGCGGGCTGATCGAGGAAGACGCCGGCTACTGGCGCCCGGTCATTACGCCCTTTGAGATGGAGGTGGCTTTGATGGGCGAGGAAGTAAGAGTATGGGGTGGAGAATGGTGGGGAGGCATCGAGAAGCTGAAGCTGGAGGACGACAGTCCGAAGAAGGAAGAGGAAGCCAGCAAAGACAATGAGGAGGGAGATGCGACAGCAGAAGATGGTGCTGCGGAGGAGGATGCAGACGAAGACGAGTCCCTGCCGCCGGTATTCGACCTGAGGACAGGCAAGCTCGTCAGCCACAGCAGGCCCATGCAGCTTGCCACCAGAAGCGCATCCCAGACGCAAAAGGCCAACGGCGAAGACGGGCCGCGGACATCAGATGCGCTGGTCAAGAGGACAGCGGGTGAACTGGCGACCATCAACGGCGTGGCCAGCCCCGGCGCGGAATATCTCCGATCGCAGAGAACTTGGCAGGGACTCGGTAGCGACTTCAACGAGGAGGCCAGCACGGCGATAGAGGAAGGGCGGAGTGGCATAGCAAGAGGGTACCATGTGGGCGAAGAGAGGGCAAGGCACTGATGCTGCATTTTGAATATTGGGCTTGACAGCCACTGTGTGGGAAATTGCATTATAAATCATTGGCAGCGAGATATCATCATGGGCTTCCACCGGCTGGCCCCTCCCACTATATACAAATCGTAGATATAAAGCTTGTAAATGCTCTCCTGATCAGCTTATCGGTAAACCACCAATCAAGCTGCCCACCGTATATCGTCAAAGCGTAGCCATGAGAAAGAAACCAGGCGTTGAAGCAATCGTGTCTTTCTTTCAGTCGTAAAATCATCAGTCCTGCGCCTGACTTGCCCCTCTCCGAATCCCAGCAAGGCCGTGCCATGTAGGTACGCAGGCATTGTCGTCTAGTCCGGTTCCAAAGTCCCTTTCTCGTGATGAGAAAGGAACTCTCTTCCACCAGCTGCATCTCTTCCCAAGCCCAAAGCCGCATCATACGTGGTACCCCCGATCATACCCAGAATGGTGGCTCCTCGACCCCGAGTGGCTCCGGCGATGGCTATGTCTCCCGCCATGACTATGCGAGCTCCTCCTCACCTCGCGCACAACAACCTTATCCCGATGATGATGATGCACATCGCTATCCCCATGCGCAAACGCCGCCAGCGCCGTCACCGCGAAAAACACCGTATTCATAATCGCAAACGCCCACGACGCCTTCAACATGGCGCACGGCTTGTCCACCGACCACCTGAACCCCGGGATGCCCACGTCGTGAATCCTGTAGTACCAGACCTCGCGCGACGACGGATCCGAGCAGTCGGCCCACTGGATGGCGCGCAGGAAGTAGATGCCCGCGATGAGCGCGCCGAGGAAGCACAGGTCGACGAAGCTGACGAAGAGGGCGTTGTGCGAGGAGCGGCTGTAGGCGATGAGGGTGAAGAGGCACCATGCGAGGGCGAGGACGGTGACGATGAAGAGGACGAGGATGGCGTCGGGGGTGAGGACGTTTGCGTCGTTGAACTTGCCGACGAACCAGCTGAGCATGCCCACGGGGGGGATCTGAGCCAACAAGAGAGTCAGTGATGGGGACTTGTTAGGGACAATCGAATGCGGTGAGGTGAGGTGAGGCTTTACCAGGGTCACGATTTGGCAGAGGCGAGTGCAGATGAAGACGAGTGCGAACAACATGTTGGGCAATGTGTGTATGTGTCGCAGAAGCGACGGACGGCCGATGCGAACGACGTGCAATGAGCGAAAAATTGATCAGATATGCAGCTGAGCTCTCGGTTCAATTCAAAAGAGAGCCTCGAGTAGCACGACAGCGCCTTTGCACGGCTGCAACAAAGGCGACAGATAGCAAAGGGAAGAAAAGAAGAAGCGGGATCTCGGAAAAGTGCGGTGATGCGCCTCTACGCCGCTTTTATTACGTCTACCTAGGTAGGTACGGTACCTTACCTTGCTTGATCCAAGTGCCTTGCTTTTTAAACTCAGCTGTTACGGGCCTATCAGTGCGTGCATGTCGTGCACAGGGACAGGGACTTTTTGTTTCTCCCGTCCCCCTTGTCCAGAGCTATTAGCTCAGTAGCTTACCTATATGAGGTGGTTGGGAAGCTTGCTTTTGGGCAACCAAAATATCATCTGGGATGGTGGGGGATCCAGGAAGGGAAGATGCCTTGACATGAAATATTGAAGAAGGATCTTTCTAGGAAAATGTACATAGTCGTCGATGATTCGAAGCTGAGAAACAGGACTATCATACAGTTAGAAACAAGTAGAAGAGATAGAAAGCTACACGGATGCATACATGCATCCGAATCGAAGCTTCATCGAGAAAGACAAAGAAGCTCAACTGAGCACTTCCAACTGATGGTTGTGTGGAGCCCAAAATTCGTGGCTGAACTCGCCCAACTGGTCAAAGCTGAACCGCTGCCAGGGGAAAAGAAAGAGAAAACGTGGATTTTCAAGTGGCTGGACACCATAGAAAGCGGGGGGGGAAAAAGCCATGCGATGCGACCAACTCCAAGCCACTCGATAATAAGCGGACGGGAGGCTACAAGTTTTAACAGCCGGGTGAGGCGTCGCTGTTGGTGGTGGGCTAACTAAACGCTTTGCTGCGGGAGCGGTATGTGATGCTGTGCGTTCTTTGATGAACCTCATAAAAATTGCATTCCCTTCAGGTTTGCCCTGCTCTCTCTCTTTTGTAATTCCCGAATATCTTGAAGAATATATCTCAGCGCTAATACCTTCTGCAAAACACGACAATCATCTGTTCAAGGCCTACCGCCCTCAACAGCTGGTATTTCAAGCCTCTTGGGCAGCATTCGTAGGTAGGTACTTGTACCTTCCTTGACCACGCCTCTGCCACGTGTTTGGCTGTTGATGCCAGTCACCTCACACAGGCCCATCTGAAGCTCTCCTCCAAGTAATACAGCAACGAGGCTCATTCGTCACTACAATGGCGCAGCGCTTTGTCGTCGTAATGGTACGCGAATTCCTTTGTTCACGGCCTCAAGCGAGTCCCACGCTCCACTTCGGGATCGAGAGACATTGTGGGGTCGGCACTCAGGCCTCGAAGCGGCATCTGCACGGACATCAACTGACTTAACTCTCTTTGTGGTGACAGCAGGGAGAACAGGGTGCAAATGTGCCTTTGTACCGTAGTAGCCACTGTCACTGAGGTGCGAGGGTCAAACACAAGCTAGCATCATATTGGGAGAAGATGATTTATTCCATACTGTTGCCATCTGACTCCGGGATACTCAAAAAGCACCGACATCTCATAACAAGCGTTTTGAGAAAACAAAAAGAAATCGCACAAGGTGTAATAGGGTATCATCGTTCCAATCCAAACTCTCAACGTGTCATCGCATCGCATCGCATCGCATCAAGCTTCGTTCCTTCACAATCCACCCTTCCTCCTCAACTTCTCTTTCTCATCGTGTCTGAACTCCAATCCCCAGCTTAGACGTTCGAGGGCGTAGTCTTGTCAGCCCGCGCGTGGCCCCGCAGGGTGGTCAAGCCCTCGAGGACCGTCAATCCCAAGAAGCCTGCCCAAATGAAGAAGCCAAAGGCGACAGCCGCCTGCGAGCACTGGCAGAAAGTGATGCCGTGGCACTCCGGCACGCCGATGAAGGCAGCCATGGCGATCGAGCCCGAGAACCAAAAGATGGTCGTAATGACGAGCAGGACAAATGCAACGAGGGCATGGTAGAAGCGAGCAGCGTAAAGAGGCGTAAGGGCTAGCCAGGCGAGGATCAAGAAGCTCCAGACAGAGTTGAAGAGCATGAACGCAAAGGAAGCAGGTGACGAGAAGCCATAGCCAGAGGTGGCATCAACAACTAGGGAAAGCCGAGTTAGTCAATGTAAGTCGAGTGGTTGACATGCGCAATGTACTTACGGTAACCTGTGAGACCAAGCTCAATGATAACCAGGACAGCCAGGACAATGTGAATAATGGTAATCATTCCAAAAGCCATGTTGGGCAGAGTTGTCGGCAAACAGCCTCTTCTTCGCTTTGAATATTGAAAATGGTGTTCTCCTTTTGTGGACTGCCAAAGGTTGATCCAAAAACCGGCGTCGCAAGAGCTGAATTTCTCGTAAAGGCCGATCGCAAGCTGTGGGAAGAGAGGAGCGTCGTATTAATAGTCGAAGCTGAAAAGCTACCGACAGCTCTCGATAAGCGGGTGGCGTCGAATTGGATGCTTATGGCTGCGGACCAGGCAACTAGTCGCTATGAGGGTGTGTCGGCTAAGATGGCGTGTGTTGGCGGTCCAGTCAGTGATGAGCCCTTGGTGTTTCGGGCTAATTGGGCGTGAATGCGTTCAGAATGCCTTGCAAGCGGTTGAGTGGTGTTTCGCCTGTTGGTGGTCGGAGGCGGATGAGGTTGCGCGAGAGGTCAGATATAGCGGCGGTGGAGGAAGACGAAGAGTACTGAGATGTAAGAGAAACAGAGGCAAGAAAGTTCAAGACACAGGAGGGTTTGGCTTCTATTTAACAACCTCAACTGGTGATTCACGCACAGCAACCGCTGCCGACAAGCAAGTAAGTACAGCCAAGTAAACCAGACACAATCCTCTCGGCAGGAAGCGCGCATGATGTCATGCGATGTGGCTTGTCGCTACGTCACAAACAGGGCAGCATTAGCGGGAGACCCAGCAAGAACCAACGGATCACGACTGCTTAAGCGCCAGCTCTCGTGTTCCACGATGCCGCGCTCAAGTACCCCGCAGGTATCAAGTTAAGGCCTTGTCGACTGCCAGTCTTCAGCTCCACCAGCAGCTAGCAGCAAAGTCTGGCAGATGATCAAACAGTACAGCTTGAGACTGCGCACTGATGATGAAAGCAGACAAGGCCGCGAACCGAGTCACCTTCTTTTTGTGCTGCGATCAGGGTAGTCTCTTTAGGTGGGAGAGAAGATGGCATGATGCCTCCATTTACACGCCGAGCCTTGATTGGGTGACGAGTGGCTGGGCTATGCCCAAGGTACGTGCCGATGACGGCGCGGAGTGGCTGATGTTAGCCGTATTAGCCCTCTGCAAGAGATGGGCATTGACGAGAACCTCGAAGAGAAGCGAGAATCTTCAGACGCAGATACAGAGAAGCGAGCTTGACTGTTGGGGGCTGAATGGCCGTACGCAGTTGTACGTGTAACGCAACTCTGACGGCCTCCCTGTTAGTACTACTGCTATTTTGAGGCTTTACAAGGCTCTCCGCGCTTCACATTCCTCTCGCCGAATGAAAGACTCGCCTGTTATCATTGATTGGCCAGTCTAGAATCAGATTTGACACATCCGCTCGTTGCTGATTCTGCATTGACGAGGGTTCGCGTATTCGGACCTGCTGAGATGTCATAGGCCAGGGGATATTAACAGCCACACAGGCACAAGCCACAAAACCAACAAGACTGTTCAGCTGCCATGGAAGGAGCGCACCGTCTTACACCCACTTGCCCTCGCTTTGCTGCCCACGAACGAGTTAGTGCCAGAAGCTTCTCGACTCGTCGTTTCCCACGAAACCGCAACACAAACAGGCAAAAAGAAAACAAAACACAATAATGTTCTTGGGATGCATGCAAAAATGCAAAAATGAAAGACACTCGATCCAGCCAGGGCTCGAACCTGGAACCTCTGCCACCGGAAAGCAACGCGCTACCATTGCGCCACTAGACCGTTTGATTGCATTTGATGGGTTTGCCGCGATGCAAACCGACTCATGAATGAACGGGACGGACAACGTTGGAACGGGTTCGAGCCGAGTCGGCGACTGAGCTGATCAATGGGTTCAGCTAGAGAACGTGATGCGACAATGTCCTCCTCGAAGATGGAGCCGACGAGTGGCAGGCTATCCGATATGGATCGTACTCCTTCAGCAGACCAATACAGGGTGAAGGCTACCAATTGGGATGCTTGAAGCTCTTGTTTGGTGCGAGCCATCATCTTTGTGAGCAGTCCTCGATTGCAGATGTGTTCCTCGTTACGTCGAGGGCGTCGTCGCTCCAGCCGTGACTTGAGACACAACAGTAGGAGACAGGGCATCTTATACGTTCATCAACCGACCAGCCATTAATCGTCATCATAGGTAGCACGAACCAGCTTGACTCGGAGTATCGACATATCCCCGGATTTGTCAGCCCGCAACTGATCAACTGAATGAACAGCAAACAGCCTCGCTACGCTGGTCCGGATGAGATGCATCCTGGCGTATTCTGGCCCGAATTATGGAGTTTCTGCTCGCATACCCAGTTAACGGGGGCCACCAAATGGGCGGCCGACCCCGGCCGCCCAGCGGCTTGGACAAGTCCGCCAAACTCCGCGACTGGGGCTCCGGGGCAAGTTCGAGCATCTCGGCCGCCATCCTTTAGCTTGACCACCATACTCTGAACCATACACTGTACATCTCTGCTCTGAGAGACTCCGGCTCTTGTACTGGTGTCTTCAGCTTCCCAAGGATACCGCGCATCATTGGTTATTGGGCAAAGTACACAGTTATGGCTCCAACTCAGCAGTCCCCTGAAACCCCCACACCTCCCCGGGCGGACAACGTTTGTCTGTCTTGCCGCCGCAAGAAGAAGAAGTGTGACAAGGCGCTGCCTAGCTGCCTGCAATGTAAGAGGTAAGTGATCGGGTCGTTTTAACCTTGTTCCTTGTTCCTTGGGTTGTTTGGTAGAGCCCTGGCTCACAGCTGCAGACTGCATCTCCAGTGCATATACGAAGATGCCGAGAGCGTGCCTGTAATAGAGGAGTTCCGCCAGCTGAGGAAGAGACTCAAGCTGTGTGAGGAGATGCTCATTCCCGGCACTTCCAAGGTGCCCAATCCGACTACTCATCGTACTGTGGATCTATCTCTCCCCGACACGGCAGATGAACGCAGCGTGACTGGCTATGAAGCGGATCTCATTTCTCGACTCGAGGCTCTTGCCTCTAAGGTGAATGTGGGTGAAGAGGTCTATCAGCTGCTTCAGTCGCACCCGGGAGAAATTTACGGGG
Source organism: Trichoderma gracile (assembly GCA_020002365.1). Lineage (NCBI taxonomy): Eukaryota > Fungi > Ascomycota > Sordariomycetes > Hypocreales > Hypocreaceae > Trichoderma > Trichoderma gracile. The sequence goes on from JAINEY010000008.1 coordinate 883,287, forward strand.
CGTCGCAGATTTACTTTGACAATATTCACAGATGGATGCCCATCATGTCACAGAAGCTCTTTTACAGGAGATTGACCGAGTTCAGCAGAACGAAGCGTCCAGACTTTGCCCTCCTTTTGCTGAACATTGTACTGTCTATCCATTGTCCCACGAGCGGCACAGCACAAGAACCACTGTACAAGGCAGTCCGTTCGGCATTCTGGAGCTTGAACGCAACTATAGATGCATCTCTCGAGATGATCCAGTCTGGGGTCATACTCTCCTGCTACGAGTACGGGTTTGGCATGTACAGAGAATGCTACAAGACCATTGGTCTATGCGTGCGGATGGGCCAGTTGCTGGGCTTGCAGGATGAGAAGCCGCCACCAGACGAGCTTCAGTATTCCAGCGACGAGTGGATACGCAGTGCGGAGAGGTGCAATCTGTGGTGGGCGTTGGTCATCCGTGACAGGTTCGGACATTTTCATTTGGCAAGTCACGGCGGTTGATACTAACAACGGGCTGCAGGTCAACCTTGGTGCATGATGCAACCTTGGCCACGCCGTTTGCAAGCGGTCGAGATTCGATGCCGGAGCACCTTCCTTTTGAGGCGTTTGACCTTGATCCCTCGTTTTCTCGACTAGGTGACGGTGTTGTCACTCGTGATAAAGCGCCGGGCATCTTTGGCTATCAAGCAGAGGCGTGGCGGTTGTTCGACAAGACCGTGGCCTTTCGCCGGCGTCTGGCAGAGGGCGAGGCGCCGGAGCGTCTGGGACAAGAGCGGATGCAAATCGATACGCAGCTCCAGAGCCTGATGCGAGCCCTCGTCGACCTGTCTGGCGGTACCACCTGTGGATATTGCGAACCATCTGCTACTGTGCTCGTGTAAGTGCCTCAAGGCCGTAACTGGCCCTGGATCTGATGAAACTTAACGTAATTCTGGACAGCTCTCTTCTCTTGTTGCACAAATTCCATCCGTCTATACCGGTAAATACTGTGAGCGAGAGCGAACTTGGAGGCGTTCCGCCGCATTGTTTCGTTGCGTCGTCAATGGCCGTCAAGACAATTGTCCGCATGGTTGTTGACATTGCACACACAATCAACAACCATTACCGAAAGATCAACATTGTCTCATTCCCTCCGACGTACTGCCATGTCATTTACCGGGCTACGATGGAGCTGATATCCCTTCGCAACGACATGGACGAGGAGGAGTGGACCACGGCGCTGGAAACGCTGCGAGAAGCTACCTGGAACTATGGCAGAAGATGGCAGGCTGCAGGTAAGTCTTGTTTTCACCTGCGACATGAGATGAGAGTGACTGGCTAACGCGGTGAAACTTGCTGTTGGTAGCCAAGTATTTGCAGACTGTGGACAGCGTCCTGCTAGACGTTCTGCCGAATTCACCGTCTACCTTTAATCGTTTCCAGCCTATTGAGAATGATCCTTGTGTAGTCGCATTACTATCCAGATGATCAGTCTGATTCTCACTGAACTCTATAACTGTAGATTAGTTGAACCAATTGGGGCAGTAGGAAGCACACACGGGAGACAATACACTACAAGATATGTTTTACCAACTCGATTAAGGCAATATATATAAAGTTATGCCAAGCATGTGCAACTCTTTGATTACCAACCTACTCATCACCTTACCACACTGTATTACTTTCTTCCGTATTCTCCGTAGCCCCGTCTTCTCCGTTCAACAGCCCCCACTCCGGAGTTATGAGTCCACAAGCCAGGGTCGTCAAGTCCAAACTTGGCAAAAAGGGCGGCCGCCGTCGGCCGCCGTTTGTTGAAGCAGGGGGGCGGCATTAACGACAACACTCCGCATGGAGAACACGGTGACAAAGAGACGCATATTGGCAGAGATAGGCCATGATGGCATCTAACGATTAATGAGCAGTCCTCGTTGTTTGTCATGAGTCAACGTCCCGTTGGGGGTATTACTGTTGCGACTTTTGTCTATATAAGTCCTCATAATCCCCCTTCAGATCAGACAACAAAAACACATTTCAACTCACACAGCCGAGAACCAAGCTACATATTCCATCCCAACACTCCTCTCGCCCTCAAAATCAACCAAAATGGTCACCGTCGCCATCGCAGGAGGAGGCTCCGCCCTCGCCTCCAACATCATCGCCGCCATCCTCGCCACCAAGAAACACACCCTCATCATCCTCACCCGCTCCCCGCGCCCGGACCTCGAAGCCCAAGGCGCCATCGTCAAGCCCGTCGACTACGCCTCCCACGCGTCGCTCGTCCAAGCCCTGCAGGGCGTCGACACCGTCTACAGCTGCATCTGGACGTACGATTCCGCCATCCAGGCGACGCAGCTCGCGCTCCTGGACGCCGCCAAGGAGGCCCGGGTGCGGCGCTTCGTGCCCTCGGAGTGGTCCGTCCCCGCGTACGACGCCGTGGCGTACTATAAGCCCAAGGAGGCCGTCTGGGAGGCGGTTAAAAAGTCTGGACTGGAGTACACGCGCTTCATTACGGGGATCTGGATGAATGTCTGGGGTCCCGGGGCACCGCACGACGAGGAGGGTGCTCGGGCGGGATACGCCGGCCCGGCCTTTATGGCGGATATCAAGGCTGGGAGCATCACCATCCCCGGGGATGGCACGGGCAAGATCAGCGCGACGCACATGGTTGACGTGGGCAAGTATGCCGCCGCAGCACTGGACTTTGACAAGTGGGAGCCGGACAGCGTGGTTGTTGGGGATGAGTTTACAGTCAATGAGCTCGCGGACAAGATTGAGCGGGTGACGGGCAAGACGCTGACGCGGAACCACATCTCGCTGGAGGCTATTGATGCTGTTCTTGCTGGGGGCCCAGATCCAGGGACGCAGATGATTCATGAGTTTTACAGGTACATTCTTAAGGGGGGTTATGGGCTGACGCCGAATGTGAATCAGAAGGTGCCGGAGATTGAGCCGATTAAGGTGGAGGAGTTTTTGAAGAAGCATTGGGCTGCGTAAGGGATGGATGTACTCTATCTACTATATGGACTATATATACAGCTTTGCTTTGTATCTTGACAACTTTCTGTAGGCTCGAAGAAGAGCAAGTTATATTTGGTGAAATATACAAAAGTCAGGGGTAATAAACTTCTATCCAACTACCCCTGACAACGTCCAAGACCATTACCTCCTAACTACCAACAAACATTCCAACCATCATGAACATATCCAATCACTTACACAGTCAAGCAAGACTTGAAGACCTGCGCATCCTTCTGAAACACAGCCTTCTGGTTCGGCCTATCCCCCGCCCCCCCAAAGCCCGCAAACCCATCCAGCTCAACCCCGACATCCAACTCGAGCGAAACCTCAGCGGTATTGTTCCCACAAGCCAACATGCCCATCGAGCTCGCCGAGCCCTCAAAGTCAGCGCTCAGCACGGGCGCCTGCAGCGCCAGCCCCCCGACAACGCCCTTGCCCAGGAAACTCGCGACGAGCTCCAGCGCCACCACGGGGCCGACCTTGGCAGTGACGGACACGGATCCCGTGACGCCGAGCTTGGTCGTCTGCACGCTCGGCTGGATATCCGCCACCTGGCCGAGCGTGAAGCCCGAACCGTCGGGCAGGCTCGCCGAGACGCCCAAGCTGGCCGTCGCCGAGGCGCTGATTGCCGACACGGAGGCGTCGGCGGAAATGCTCAGCTGCGGGCCAAAGTCGACGAGGTCGGCGATCGAGAAGCCGGCGAGCGGCACCGTCGCGATGGGCACGCTGAAGGACAGTGGATCCGTGAGGGTGCCCGACGCCGTCAGGCTGACGGTCATGTCCGCGCCGAAGCTGTTCTCCGTTCGCACCGTCGCGGAGAAGCCGCTGCTCAGCGAGAGGGTGATGTCCGCGTTGGCGGTGCCGTGCGTCTTGCAGCTGTCGCAGTTGAGCGCCACGCTGATGCCGTCGACGTCGGTGCTGAAGATGGGGCCCGAGAAGTCGTGCCCAATGTCAATCGTCACGTCCTTGCTCACTCCCCTTCTTCTCACAGTAGCATTGCTGCCACCGCTGCCACCATCCACGGGGACGCCTGCGATGCGGATGCTTGCGTCTTCGGCAAAGTCCTTCCACTTGGTCAGCGATGCCGCCATGAGCGCCGTCTTGGCCGTGGCATCATAGCTGATGGACTCGACGGCAAAGGGCTGCCGGCCCTTTGTCCCCGCGCAGGCCTGACCCTCGGCCACGTAGATCATGGTGTTGGCCGCGTCGGCGTTGACCCATTTCCACGCCTCCTGGGCGGCCTGCAGGGACGCGGCGCTGCCGAACTTGATGGTGATGTCCTCGGTGGCGCAATCGACGGACTCGACGACGTCTTGCATGCTGATGGCCGTCAGCAGGCGGAAGCCGCTCGCGGCCTGGAGCGTCATATTGGCGACGATGCCTGTATAAGACGCTTAGAAAGACTCGACTTATGGGAGATGATAAGGGGAGGAGATCACGTACCTTGGTCTTGGTGCGACCAGATGTAGCTCTCCTCCGTCTTCAGGGACAGGTTCGAACCATCGTTGTCTGCAGGCGTATCGGGCGTCAAGAGAAACTTGTTTGCCACCGCGGGAGCGACAGCATCGACTCTCTTTGCAAGCACCGGACTTGCAGAGGCGTAGTTGGCGAGGGCAAGCAGAAGCCCGGCCGAAGCAGCACTCTTGACAAACATGATGAAGTTTATAGCCAAGCAGACGGAATGATATCAATGAGTGAAATAAAAGCAACAGCTGCCCCAGGCAAACTAAAAACGAACGTATATATCTTCAAAAAGAAACGAAAGACGAGAGGCTGTCTTGGGGTGAGCGAGTGGAGGAGTGCTTCCGTGTACGAATAAACCACATCTCATGACCGACGAGGGCATCGTCAGACTAATATACATTGTCCAGCCGAAACAAACATGCCATCCATGCCTCAATCCACAAAGAGGCACCATCCCCAAAACGACTTGACAGTTTCAATGGAGAAACGCCGAGAAACAAGGGCAATGTCACCGGCATCACACTCTCATTCACATCACTGCTACCATCACGGCTGCTACTCCATCCATGCCACTGTATTAATGAGAAGAATGAAAAGAAAGAAACAGAACGCCTTGAGAGCTTGGCTTCTCTGTCAACATCCCTGACTGAAACACCACCTGCCTTGTCCGGAGCCGTCCAATCCGAAACCCAGCGCGCAGACAAGGGGCAACACCCAAAACCTCGAACCCTAACCCCCGGCTTCCCGCTTTCTCATACAAGTCATAATTATCGTCCTTATCCATGAAAGAATCGTGTTATTTGATGTTTCCCTTACAACAGTCTGTCTCCTCCTCTATAATAGACCTCCCACTCAACCCCTTGGGAGCGCACAGTCTTCTCCCCGGGCATCGCCGTACAATCTCGCACTTACAACAACAAAAGCCCTCCGCACTAGCGTTTCGCCATCTGGACATTTGTTTCCTCTGGCCTAAGCTTAAACAGTCAGGTTGCAGATTGTCAAGCATCTCAGAAGGCGCATTGCATTGCGCGCATTGAACATCTTCAGCCCACCTCAATGTGGGGTGTAAGAAGAAGATGCTGGGATTCTGGCTTCAACTGGCTCTTCGGGCAAGGCGAGCCGGGCGATCATTGAGGCTGTACATGCATGTCCACATACTACTACTGCATGCATGTCAACTCTGAAGTTGATCTGATATCACGTCTAATCGGTTGTGTTCGTCTTGTTCGTCTATATCCTTGCTGTGCTGCTGCCTTGAAGATAGGCTTCACCTCACACAACCCCGGCAATTTCCGCCAAAGTTACACTCTACACACAGACATTCCCAAAGCAGGGCCACACGACTCGAAAGACACACGCCTCAACCACAGGCCCCTTGTAAACGACAAAACACACAAAAAGAAAAATATGAGCAAAACAAGCCAAGACACAAGACACGCGACTCTACCGAGTTTACAAACCGCCGCATAAGGACCCTCATCGCTATATCACCCCTTCCTTCTCAGCCCAAAGATGATGCCATGTGGAAAATCTGAAGCGAACCAGACCACCCCTGTCCTTGTTCTAGGCTTACTTGCATGTGCCTGAATAGTCTCACATGTTGTTTCTGCTTGCCCAATTCGTATGCCGGCTGTCGGCCCCGCTGAGGGTATTAGATGCTGATCATCCGGCGCCGAGGCATGTAAAGAAGGAGGTATTACTGGTTAATGATACCTTATGATAGAGAAATGCCAGGATGGTGCAATCTTGTTCTTCTGGATAGTACCCATGGTTAGGGTGAGGCTCAATACGGCGTTTGTGATACGCGCAAGTCCTTTCCGCGCGTGTAAGTCGCTGTAACTAAGTTCCGACATGACTCGACGGAAGGTTGTTTGAACACTGATTTTGACGGGGGACAAAATAGAACACTGACGGCTAAAGAAATCCAACAAGAAGCAGCTAAAGAGAGGCTTACATCGGGTTGCTTATTTTTCTTTCTTCTCAGAATCATGATGCGAGTTGTAAGAATATTGAGATCACCCAGTCTGTGCACGTCTAGTCCATCCTAACTCGAGCCGTCACCGAGAAAAGAGGTGATCTACAATCCTACTACCACCAAGCAGGAAGGTGATAAGGCTGACAGACCTTCATCATCAATCATTTCTTCATGGATCGTCATGTGACTGCACTCGGCCTGATAGGTTATTGACACATAATGTTGGTACTTTTCTAAAACGACAATCATCTATACAGGGTTATAGTATACGGCAATCCCACCTTTTCTCCTCAATCCCACCGCTCAGCTGCTCTCGGCCTTGAGATCCTCCTCCACCTGGCCCTTGACAACCTCGCGCACCTTTTCCCACGAATTGTCCACAAGCGTCACCCGCCTCTCCTGCGTCAGCAGAGCCTTGAACTCATCGGGCAGGACCTGCTCCTCAAAGTTGAACCCGGGCTCCTCGCCCAGCGCCTGCGTGACGACGCCCGAGAACTTGGCCGGGTGCGCCGTCGAGAGCGAGATGTGGTGCGTCTGCGGTCCCGCGCGGGCAATCGACCTCTCCGAAGCCGTGACGCCAACGGCCGAGTGCGGGTCCAGGACGTACTTTGTCGACTTGTACCACGACTTGATCGTCTCCACGGTCTCGGCGTCGCTCACACGCTCGCTCTCAAATGCCCTGCGGCCATTCTCCAGAATCTCGTTGTGCACCGGCCCGAAGCCGCCCGTTGTTTTGAGGGCCTTGTACCAGGCACTGACTTCTTGTCCGGCCTGTTTCCTGTTGAACTCTTCATCCATGCCAACAGTTGCGGCAAAGTCTGAGCGCAGTTAGCTTCTGTGAATGGACTCGACACGGAGAGAAGCTTACCTCTGGCCAAGAACCACATGAGTCTCTCAAAGTTGCTGGAAACCAAGATATCCATGGCTGGGCTCATCGTTTCCTTGCAGTTTTCGGCCTTGGAGCCGTTCTCGTCCTGTGCGGCGCTCTTCTCATACCGGCCCGTCATCCAGAATCGGTGCAAGATGTCGTTCCTGGGCAAAGTTAGTACACCAGACCATCTCTCAATCGCTTGCCGTCGCTCAAACACTGAGCGTCTATGACTTGTAAAGACCCGGCAACTGTGCAAACTTACTCATTCGTTGCCACTGTGAAACTGTGTCAGAAACTATGCCGGATAATGATATCAAGACAAAGAAACTTACCAACTAGCTTGGCCACGGGAAGACCCATCTGCTTGGCGAAGTAGCCCGCCAGGATGTTGCCAAAGTTTCCTGTGGGAGTCACAAATCGGACCTTGTCGCCGACTTGGAATGAGGAGGACTTCTTGGCGAGAGAAAAGTAGGAGTGGAAGTAGTAAACGATCTGGGCGAGGATTCGTGAAAAGTTGATCGAGTTGACGGCACCGAGCTGCAGCGACTCGTTGGCATCGGGGTCGCTGAACAGAGCCTTGACAATGTCCTGTTGCTGTGGTCAGTCGACAGTCCAAGAGGCAGATGCATGCTTGGACCTACTTGGCAGTCGTCAAAGGTTCCCTCAATGGCCAGGTTGTGGACATTGGCATCCTGGCAGGTCGTCATCTGCGCCTCCTGGATGGGGCTGATGCGGCCCTTGGGGTGCAGGATGAAGACGGAGACATCCTGCTTGCCCTTGAGGCCGTAGATGGCAGCAGATCCAGTCTGCAGTTGTCAGCGTCGATATCGTCAAACAGGGTGCGTTCAGGGAGCAAGCCTACATCACCACTTGTTGCGCCCACAACGGTCAAATGATGCCTGTCTGTTGGCATATTAGCGTCCAGGGTTCCGTGTGAATTTGACGAGAGCTCTTCGCATTGATGGCTTACCCTTTCCTTGCTTGCCCTGATTCTTCCGCACGAGAAAGTACTCAAAGAGATTTCCCAGGAACTGCAGAGCACCTGGTGACATGTCAGATGAATGATGTCACCGCAAGCCGATTGCGAAACCCACAGTCTTTGAAAGAATAGCTCGGGCCGTGAAACAATTCGAGCAGATATAAGTTGTCTTTCAGGTGGACCAAAGGTGCAACTTCTTCGGAGCGGAACGTCGAGTAACTGCGGTCGATGATGGCCTTGAGGTCGTCGGCAGGGATCTCGGACCGCGAAATGTAGAGGCTGAGGATCTCAAAGGCGAGTTCGGCGTACGACAGGTCTTTCCAGTTGCGCTGCGGTCTGTGTTAGCCATTGAGTCGTGCAAACAGGATGAATCGATCGGGATCATGAGCGCGACGCAGGAAAATGCATTGCTGCGTGCGTACCCAGTTCTCGGCGGCGGGAATCTGATGCGGCAGGAAGAGACCCCCGTCAGCGGCGAGGCCTTTGAGGACAACGGTTTCGAACGAGAGCTGTAGAGCCAGTCAGCAGAGCGTCGCAGAGACTGTCTTTGACAAAACAAACATCATAGTCGCCGCCCCTGGTGGACAGGTACACTTGCGACTCGGTGTGAGTCTTTTCGGGAGCGCCGTTGGCCATCTTGTCGCGATTGCAGCGAGTGCCGTTGGTTGTTGTCTTGTCCTTGTCTTGACTCTTGACTCTTACAGCCTGGAGTTGCCCCTCCGATCTGTGGTGGGATGGTTTTGGTGTCAGCCGCCGGAGGATCAATCGGCCGGCCGAAACCGGAATCCGCTGGGCTTGCAGCCAGAAGCTGTTCAGTGTTGCGCTATGAACGACTGCTACAAGTGCTAGACTGAGGCAGGGCAGTACATGTGAACGCCCTAAGTAATAAACCATGAACAGGAAGAAATAGAAGATTTAGGTATTAAATGGAGAGCCGACTCATCATCGATACTGTCGATTTTTTGACAGAAACGCAGCATCGCCAACACTCGACAACGGCATTCGTCCTCCGTCGTGGACTCATACAGACATACTCAGTGCGACATTCTTGGGCATCTCCCCAAACATCTGCCTAAGGGCTGCCATGAGCTGCAGCGAGAGACGGTATCTGTGTAAGTCATGTCACCTTGAGATGCCTGAGTAGTGGATCATGCTTGACAATTGGACCGCTTCATGCGTCCGTCAGAGGGTCCTATCTATAGGCTTCAATGGCTTGAGCGTGCAGATGAGCGAAGATTTGATTGCTGTTCCGCCCTTGTCACCACGATTTGATACATGTAATAGACGCTGCGAGGTAAATGCAGAGGTGCGTAGGTCCCTTGAAAGCTGCATCGGCTGTGTGGCTGCCTTCCGAGAGATGCAAGGTACCTATATTGTTGTAAATGCAGGTCACTCTGCTTGTGACAATGGAAAGCGAGTAATCAAACATATGAATCTAATGTCAAGACGGTCGTCTCGAATCCTGTCTCTTTTTGTGATATCCGGCCGTTTGTCCGGACAGGAAATAAGGCGCTCACATGGGCTTGTAAACGAGGGAATCAACAGGTATTCCGGCCCCCTAAACCCCCAACTGTTCAGTGGCAAGAGCGGTTGCCCCGAAAACGCCCCTGGCCTCGTAGTACCTACCTTTATTATTACATAAGGTCAGGTACCTCAAGGTAAGGCGGTGGTATCGTGACTTGGAAACACCAAACCAGCTTGTTCACAAGATACCTAACCGCCAACCTTGACAAAACACCTATCTATGCACCTACCAGAATGCCGCTCGAGCCACCGCCGACCGACAAGCGCTTCACTTCAGCAGACGAAGCTTTCAAAGCCCTTCAAGCCCATGCACGGGACCAAGGCTATGCCGTGGTGAAGACGCGGCCATCAGACTATCGCGACGGCAAGCCGCGCCGTTACGACGTCGCGTGCGTATGCGGCAATGGCAAGTACAAGTCCGAGGCGGCCGGGCTTCGCAAAACGAGGACGAAGCGCACCGGATGCCCGTTCAAGATGAAGATGGTCCAGAGGAAGGACGCAGACGACCTCTGGGTCATCGGGATCCTCTGTGGCAGCCACAATCACGATGCCAATCCAGCAATCAACTTTCCCGAGCACCGGCGCGGAGCCCTGACTGTCGAGCAAAAGAACGTCATCAGAGCGCTTCTCAACCATTCCAAGCTCACAATCAAGATCATCAGCGAGGTCGTGAAGCTTCAGTTCCCCGACATTCTCCTCACAGAAAAGGACATTTCGAATCTGCGCCAAGCCTTCAACCGTGAGAGCGATGCCTCCAATTCCACGCCTGCAGAGACCACCTAGCCTCAATCATCAAGACTTTCACTGCGTTGCATCACAGAAGAAGATGGTTTCCAGGCCACCATATATGATGGCCATGTTGGTCCCCATCATACAACGCTGGGAAACCCTTCCAAGGCTCAACTCTCATGCATTTTCATACCCCAACTGAGAGGAGGCATCATCACTGAAGATGACCTGGTACAGCGTCCAAGCTCAAGGAGGTACTTTAGCCTTGTACCGAATGCACGCGCACACAAAAAGCGAAAAATCACACCTTGCGCTACCCCACCTTTTGCCGACGGGCATCACGTGGCTGCCTCTGATGCATCCGCTCTGCGTTCTGTTCATACCTACGTAAACAAGGACAGCGAGCGACACGGATCGCGTCTCTCACCAACTCACTTCATCAGCCAGCCAGTCAGTTCATCAAGTCGTCGATTTCCGCACTCAGAAGGCCGCTGTCGTGCTGTTCGTCTGTCCGTCTGTCTGTCTCTCTGCCTCTCCGCCTTGGCCTTGTCCTTTCTTTCGCCCGTTATCATACGCTGCAACGGTCTGCTGTGTCATCTCTTCCCAGCCTCTCCGCCAAATCTTTCTCTTTTGATTCCAGTCTCACTCTCTCTCTCATCTCTCTCTCACAACCTCATCTTCTTTCTACCCTCTCTCGTGTGTCAGATCTGCCCCCGCCATGGCCTCTCTCATCGGGCAGACGTTCCACTCGTTCGAAGAGGCCTACGACGCCATCCAGCGGGCCGAGTACTCGCACGGCTTCATCACCATCAAGGAGCGAGTCAACCGCCGCAACGGCGTCGTGGTGCGCGGCGAGGTGCGCTGCCGGCACAGCGGCATCTACCGCCAGTACCACCTGAGCCGCAACAAGTACATCACGTCGACGCGCAAGACGGACTGCCCCTTCTTCTTCATCGTCGCCCGCCGCACCCGCATGGCCGACTACATCATCTCGGCGCGCTCCAGCCAGCACAACCATGAGCCCGCCAGCATGGAGGACCTGCAGAACAAGGTGCCCCGGCCCTTTGGCATCCAGGACCTCTTCCAGCTGGTGGAATCGCGCCTGCAGGCCGAGGGGGCGTCGACGAGTAGCGTCGCTCGCGAGATCTGCACCGAGCGCCCCTCCGTCAACATCACCGAGGCTGACATCTTCTTTATCCAACGTAAACTGCGCGAAGGCCAATTCTATGCGTCCACTGAGGCCTTTATCAATAACAATAAGCCCAAAAAGAACTGAAGCACCTGCATCTCGCTCTCGAATCATGGTGGAACCAAAGCATTGACATACTGTCTTGAGACTGATTTGATTTGATCTGACTGAGGCCTGATTTCCTGGAACATACCTACATACTGCACATCCTCTCACGGGGAGGGGAATATCTTCTGCTTGATGAAGAACGGCAGACAGACCATGTCTTGATAGCGTGTGTGCGCATAATGCTCGCCCTTGCCGCCGATGGAGTACGAACATCATCCCGGACCGGGTACGAACAATCGCCCCCATACTACACATACATACACACACACATCCTGCTCGACTCCATCAAACTAGTGCGGGTCTATCATCGACATTGTCATCATCACCACCATGATGCCTTACCCAAAATGGAAATCATGTCGCAACGCCGTGCGGTTCATGTGGTGGCCGCAATTCAGCCTCCTCAGCGGCAAAGGGGCCCCTTATGGGCAGAACCGCTGCCATTGGCTCTTCCGGGGTTATAGGGGGGATGTCTATGAATCCAGCTGCGAATGTCGCGTCGCACAATGGGGTGCCCGTCAGCCTCAGACAGCTCCGTCATGGGCCTTCGTGGTATCATGTACTGGGGTTTTGGGGATGGCCTCCTGGAGGCTTGGACTGCTGTGAGACATTCTCACAAGATGGAAAGAGGGCTTGATATGGGCTTATATATGACCAGAGGTCGCCCTCTCCTCTACTATCATGAACATCTCTCAATACAATTCACTTACTTCAAGTTCGTCTCCGTACTATAAATCGCATCTCAACTAGACAAGACAATCTCTACCATAAAACACTAAGGATGCGCTTCATTACACCATTCTCCAGAGCAATCCTAGTGCCCTTTCCAATAGGTCCCAACGCCGTTACCCTGAAAGAGCAGTTCCTGACAGAATTCTCTATTTCTTGTTCTATGGGGAGAGGCAGTTTCTGAAAGCTACTCCGTATGAGAATATGAATGCCACCGTCGTCCGAAGCAGTTTCTGGTCTATATGATCGAGTAGTCGATATATCATCTGGACGTATAGATACATACGAGCCTCTCAACTGTCCTCCTTTAACACTTCGTTTTGACACCGTTATCACAAGTCCAGTAATACATTCGTTCAATATATACCCAATGACAACTCCCATCCCCTCAACATTATATACACATAGCAGTAATATATTTACAGCCCAAGACCAAAGCAATTTGCATAATAAGTCACCGTAGCAGTCCAATCCGAAAACATGCCCGCAACACCAACCTGCCTCGCCAGCACATCCACCAGGGTATATATATCCCCATCCCTCTTGACGACATCCTGAATCGACCCATAGAAGTAATCCCCCAGCGCATGAACCTCTGCAATCGGCCCCGACCGCTCGAGGCTCCACGTCAGGATCTTGAGCCCCAGCTGCTTCGCCCTCTTGGCATACTCGCTCGGCACAATCTCCCCGTCCCGCGCCGTGACGAGGTACGGCAACGGCGGCGCAACGTACCGCACGCCATCCTTCTTGTACTGCGTGAGATTGGCCACGGCGGCGTCCATGCCGAAGAGGTCGGCCGTGGAATCGAGGAACATGGCCTGCCGCGCAAATTGCGGCTCGTGCTCCAGCCAGTAGAGGATGTCGTCGTAGAGGAAGCTCTGGACGTAGACGCGCGACGGCGGGATGCCGGCCTCCCGGAAGGTGTCGATGAACTGCTGCGCGTACCGCTGCTGCGTGTAGTTGCCGCCGCGGAACGGCATCGGCACCTGCGGCGTCTTGAGCTCGGGCGTGAACTGCAGGCCCAGGGCGCGCGTCATGGCGATGTGCTCCTTGAGGGACATGGGCGTGCCGCACGTGTTGTACAGGTCCGTCCGCCAGGGCAGGATGCCGCCCAGGTAGTCGGCGGGCGTGGCCGCGCTGGCGTTGAAGCTGTCCATCTTGCTGCACAGCGACTTGAACTCGGCGAGGGTGAAGTCGCTGGTGCAGCAGTTGGCCGACGCGGGCTGCCCGTCTGCTGCTGAGGCGGGCACAAACGGCTGCGTGCACTTTGCGTTGAGCTCGGGCACGGCGACGACGTTGGTGGTCGTGTGCAGGTCGCACTGGCTGTGGCGGCAGACGAGCTCCAGGTCGCTGGTGAAGGCGACGTCGCACTCGAGGATGCCGGCGCCCATGCGCGCGCCCGCCAGGTTGGACTCGCGCGAGTGCTCGGGGAACTGCAGCGGCGCGCCGCCGCGGTGCGCAATCGAGAAGCTCGACGGCCGCATCTTGAGCTCCCGGCACGAGTCCAGCTTCGCCTTGAGCGGGCCGTCGCTCATGTTGTCCACCAGGTAGTACGGCCGCGGGCCCAGCTCGATCTGTGTGAACGGCTTGAGGCCGTCGGTCGAGCACGGCTTGGGCGTCGGCTTGGCTGAGGCATGGCCGATGGCGATGAGGCTGACGGCCACGGCGAGAGGTGGGAAGAGCATGGCGAGAGCCTTTCTTGAGGTTGAGAAAGGATAGAAGGGATCGAAGGAGTGGCTGGATGGGGGGATCCGGGGAGATCGAGCTGCTGCTGCTGCTGTTGCTGCCAGACGATCACGAACCTCTCGCTCCAGCAACAGGAAGATTCATCGCCATTATATATCCCGACCACGACACCTAGACGTCCATCAACGCCCCGAGCAGCGCGGCGGCCCATCTCCTTCTCTGCATCTGCATCCCAGACGAGCGGATACGGTGACAATGCATCCCGCATGCATCCATCGCCGCCCAGCGCCCCCAAGCAGCATCACTGATCCTTCTCCCCCCTTTTGGGCAAAGCCTGAGGTACGAGGTAGCAGCACTACCCAGCACAACCATCAGCCACCTCGCAATCAAAACGGATCAACAGCCCTCGGACAACGGGGCTTGCTGATGCAGAGTCTTGCAGTCTCTTAGCAACCAGGCGACGAATCGTCCAATAACATCCTATATGACAATGGGGGCCGCAGCAACTGGGTGTGCCTGAGGCTTACGGAAGTGCAACCTCGTGCGGTTGCGCTCTGCCATGGTGTCCTACCCAAATAAGGTAGATAGAACGTGGTTTTGTTCCAGGTTGATGCGCTGCTCTCCCGCTTTCTGACTGCTTGAGCATTGCGTCTCTGTGTGTTCTGTTGATGTATGGTAGGTAGCATTGTTATCCCGTAATTGCTGACTGGAGGATATAACTGCCACCCTCCCATGACTGTCTGTGCTCTCTGAGCCGTACATGCGGGACAATTATTCGCATCATCGCCACCATCAATTGGTTCCCCGACACGGATACAACGGCTACGCGGCTGCTGAATCGTCCGGTTTCTGTTCCTGTTGCTGGTCTTGTCTCCAGTACTGCCTCAACCTGGCCGCTGCACCGACATTAACCTCGCCACAACAGAGCCCGGCAGGAGACGAAGAGGGGAAAGAGTTGGACATGCCGCTCGACCCCTCGCCCAGGGTTGCACTACATGGCGCAGCGATTCGTAGGGGGTACTATTTCGAGTACGACGTGCGGAGAAGTTGTGATGATTGAGGGCTCGTAAAGATGCGCTTATATGGTGGAGTTATAGAAGAGTTGGCAGCATCGCAGAAACGTGGATCCAGATCCCAGACAAGGGATCAGAAAAGAGAGACAAGAACCAACGCTTAGCAGCAATTGTCTCTCCCGCGAACCGGGCTCTTTCTCAGTTGCACCGTGTTCAGGTACAAGCTTATGATTCGTCACTTTTATTTTTGCGTCATACTGTCATTCTTTGAATCTGTGTTGTTCCAGAGACGCTCCTCGCCTGAACAAGCCCCCGTCGCTTATCATATAGCTACCCTGCGAGGTCATCTCTCTGCTCATGGTTTTAGGCTACCCCAGGCCGCTTTCTACTTGATACCAAGGTTGATCTGCTTGTCTCGACGTGGCCTTGTCTTTGTGCTCAATCCCAGCGTTGCGTTGAAGCCGGAGGAACTTTGTTAGCCATCTCCCAATTTGAGATGCTTCACATCGTGGGACATATCGAGGCCACGTGCGAAATTTGTAACCGCAATGCTGTAGTTGAAGCCGGAGCGTTGCATTTGCATCTCCAGGACAAGACATATGCAATACACACATGTGGCCAAGGCATCGAGGCCAGACGGACAGTTTGTCTGCTTACAACCATCATGACCAGGAACAAGGGCGTCACAGAGTCAGGAACAGGCATAGCATCACCTAGACAGCCATTCGCAGCAGCATGCTATTGGCGGCAATGTCCCCCAAACCATCACAGCTCATCTTTCAACCTCGTCTCATCCTCCTCACGCAAGGCCAAGACGCCATCGACAGTCGCCCTCAGGTGCTCAAACAGCGGAGCGTCCTCGCCCAACCCCCAGGCAAACACTCCGCCAAGCTCCAGATCCCCGACAAGCCATGCAATCTTGGCCCCAATCGTGCCCGGCGTGTCGTACGACCACCACCTCTTCTCGACCGCGTCCCAGTATCCGTAGCTTCCGTCGTAGTCATAGAAGCCATGGGTTTGGGCCCTTCTGAAGGAGTCCACCAACTCGACGGGAACCTCGTCGTGCCAGCTGAAGGCGCCCGTCTTGCCTAGGTCCGCTCCGCTGGTAGGATCCTCCAGCAACTGGGTACGACATCCCAACGGCTGCTGAGCATCGCACTTCTCTGTCATGAACCACTTGGCGTAATAGCCCAGTCCGAGATTGAGTTTGTGTGGAGGTGCGCCGCGGTCGATATATCGCCTTATTGCTTCCTCCGACTCGTCCACTCCGCTATGGTGCTTGACGAAGCGGTCACGCCGGTTCATCATGTCGTATGTCATCACGTTGAGGAAATCGACGTTTTCCACAATAGACGGGACAGTCGAGTTTGTGAATGCCATGAGGTCTCGCTCCAGAGCCGGCACCGCAATCGACAGCAGCTTGTCACTTCCCAGCGCCGATCGAAGCTCTGCAACGAGGAGAGGAAATGCTTCAATCTCCCATTCTCGTTGTGAATTAGGGATGAGCTTGTAGTCGTCACGATTTCCACTGTTGGACGCCCGTCAGTCAAACTCGATACCGGCATATGAGTGACTCTCACAACTCTACGCACGCACCCTGGATATTCCCAGTCAATATCAACTCCATCAGCCCCTGTGAGGTCGACCATGGCTTTGACCTGGCCAGCCCACCGCTTTCTTGAAGTGCCCTCGCGCGCAGCATCTTCGAATCCTTGACTATCTCCCCAGCCTCCGATGGCCACCATGATTTTGGTAGCGGGTTTGAACTGCTTTCGAACTTGATTCACTGTTGCAAACAAGGGGAATTCAGCTGGCGTCTTGTCCACGTTGAACACATCGGAGCGCATGAACGCCAGGATCACATGCGTAACTGGATCCACGAGGTGGTCTTCCGAGGGTATTACGACGTGTTGTCTGCTTAGGCATTAGACGTGGTTGTCACCTGCAGACAGAGCACCTCACCCCGTGAGATACATGATGCATCGAGCAGCTTCATGCGACGCCGCAAGAGAGGAGATTGCCAGGGCCAGCCACAGTGTCACATGATGCATGATCGAACGCATATTTCAGTCCTGCGATGGAGGCAATTGGATCAATTCGCATCGACAACTCGTTTGTATTCTTCCACAGGGGAAAGGTGAATGAACAGTTTGGCTGTCATGGACCTCGGGAGGCATGAAGTAACTGCGCACAGTATGCGCACCGTGTCTGTCACAATCGATACGGCTATCTAATCTAGAGCTTCCTTTTTCTTCCTCTTTGTTTCGCGAAGAAAGCAGAACCTGCCCACCATCACATCACATCAGCTTGAGACGCAAAGCGCAACCGGAATTTCCTCTCTTTCAACCCTCGGCACGCACAATGCCAGCATTCTTGTGCTGAGACTCAATATCCCTTACCACGGCGACGTCATACCTCTCCTTCTCGACGATTGGCTTGCAAATACCTAGTACTTGATCGCTTGAAGCTCGGCCACCTCCGTCCATAAGAAAACAGCCATGTTCGAAAACACCTGCACACTGCCGCTGCACGCGGACATTTTCACCACGGCGCTGCATCCGACCGAGCCTCTCTTGACCGTCGGTCTGGCCAATGGCCTCGTCGAAACGTTCCGGTTGCCCGCGAGCAGCTCGTCTGACGACGGCGCTGATGGAGACTCGAGCGTGCTGAGCGATGGGCGCTCTACCATCAGCTCTGTCTGGCGCACCAAGAGGCACAAGGGAAGCTGTCGCTGTCTGGCGAACTCCCACGATGGAAAATGTAGGTGCCATCTTACTCTCGGAGCAGCGTTCTATCGCCTCTGAAGCTTCACAATGCTGACAGACCTTCTCAGACCAGTACTCTGCCGGCACGGACGCGCTGATCAAGCACTACGACACTGCGACTGGCAAAGTGATTTCCAAGTTTGGAATCCCGACCAACACCTCCAAGCCAGATGGCCCGTCATTGCTTCACGTGCTTAACCCGATGAGCCTCCTCCTGGCCACCGACACCGGCGCTCTACACATCATCGACCTGCGCGACGGCGCGCCAGGCAAGAAGCCCGCGCAAACGCATTACCCCCATTCCGACTATGTGTCGTCCATCACGCCCCTGCCGCCGTCCGAGGAGAGCACCAGCGGCTTCCCCAAGCAATGGGTCAGCACGGGCGGAACCACGCTGGCTGTCACAGACGTCCGACGAGGAGTGCTGGTACGAAGCGAGGATCAGGAAGACGAGCTTCTCAGCTCTTGCTTCGTGCCGGGTCTGGGGCCGAAGAAGAATAGGAACAACGGTGTCATGGTTGTCGGGTCTGGGTCCGGCGTGCTGACCATGTGGGACAAGGGAGCTTGGGACGATCAGCAAGAGCGCATCATTGTCGATCCTGTCAAGGGTGGCGGCGAGAGCATAGATGCCGTCGTCATGGTGCCCAAGGAGCTGGGAGTGGGCAAGAAGGTTGTTTGCGGCGTCGGCGACGGTTCTCTAAGAATTGTCGATCTCGTACGGAGAGAGGTAGACACGACGCTCAACCTGAGGCACGACGACATGGAGGGCGTTGTCTCGCTGGGATTCGACTCGGAGAACCGTCTGATTAGCGCTGGCGGTCGTACCGTCAAGATTTGGGAGGAGTTGTCGGAGCTTCAGGGCGGCGACACCAATAGCGAGGGTGAAGACGACGAAGAGGACGACTCGGATGAGGACGAGAAGCCGAGCGGCAAGCGGCCCATGCTCGACAGCGACAGTGACGATGACAGCGATGACGGCGTGGAGGAGATGAAGCAGCGGGCCAAGCGACGACGCGAGATGCAGCAACAGAAGCTGGGCCCCATGGGCGCTCACGGCATCTTGGGCTTTGATGGACTGGACTAGGGGCGGCATCGAGGCATTAGCACGGCACAGGCATTGGGAAAACTAGGTCGGTGATACCTTTTGATTTGTGATACCTTGGAAGAGGCTTGAGAAGCGAGCTCCAGAGCTCACTCACTGTATAATGATAGCATTGCATAACTAGGTGCCTAGACATGCTCAACGAAATATAATCGCCGAGTCCAACAACGGCCTGTCTCTTATTTCCCTTTTCGCGCCCTTCTATATCGAGTTGGTGGCACCGATCAACGCCGCTACAGGTCGTCGGTGTGCCCCCATGATCCGGTTGTTTATTTTCGATTCGCATCCTTTGTTCCATCATGTGATGCCCTCCATCGAATGGTGAGGTATATGAACCTATGCGACGCTCCTTCTTTCAGGCGTCTAGTACCTGTGTGGGTGCGCAAAGGGCGATGTCAAGCTGCCAGGTGATCAGGGCTGAACAGCTTGAATACGGGAGATCTGCTTGAGTACGGAAGATCTCGATATGAGGTCCCTTGTGTTAAACCCTCTCAATAGGCGGAATAGATGCCATTGCTATGGCAAACTGAGGTAAGAGAAAGAATAAATCCAAAGCGAAACACTGCTATCCTTTCAGACTCCAGGCAGGTGGATAAAGCTCCATTGTCCAGCGCCGCCCTTTGCGGGCTTCAACATAGCAGCATCGACCTCTGCATCCGCGCCGCCCGTGGCCGCTCTCAAAGCAGCCTCGGCCTCGCCATCAGGAGCGACGCCGGCCTCGGCAGAGAAGCGCCTGACGCGGCTCTCGGTGAGCTTCCTGTCGTACAGGATGACGGCCGGCAAGCTCCTCTCCTGCTCGCTCTTCTCGCTCTCGCCGCCGGCCTGGTCTCCGTCAGACCTCTGCGATCCGCTGCCCGCGCGGCCGCCGTCGTCCTGCTTTTTCCACGGCGGGAACAGCTCGCCCGGCTCACCGCTGTACGTCGTCGGGACGCAGACGTGCGGGATCCTCATCTTGACGCTGATGCGCCTGGCCAGGGCGACGGCGCGGGGCCCGCCGACGCTGATGACGGAGTCGCGGTCGGCCAGGACGGACGGGCCCGGGTACGTGTCCGGGGTGAGGAAGCAGACGTCGAGGTTGGGCAGCAGGGAGCGGATGCGGTCGGCGAGGTGGATGCGGGACGGGCTGCAGACGATGAGCGGGTAGGAGAGGGTGAGCTTGTTGAGCTCCGAGGGCAGGCTGGCGATGGCGTCGTTGCCGAAGACGATGCGCGGGGGGTTGGTGGAGGGCTTCTTGGGGTCTGCGTGATGATGGCGGTCGACGTTTGTAGATTGGGAGCGGCGCGAGGAGGAGGAGGAGAGGCGGCCCTTGGAGGAGCGGGCGTACGGGCGGGAGCGGGAGCGGCGATGGGACGAGGAGCGAGGAGGAGACTGGAGAGGATGCGGGTGGTGGTGGGGAGGGCTGCCGGCCTGGGAGTTGGGAGGGGATGGCATGGCTATTATTGGGAATGTAGATGCCCTCCTTCGGGCGAAGAGACGAGGAACAGAGAGTGAGAGAGGGTGGAAGCTCAGTTGAATCGGAGATCGAGATCGAGATCGAAGGGGGGGCATCAAGAAAGGGAACCGTTGTGGGAACAAATCGAAGAAATGCGTTCCTGGTCTAGTATGACCAAAGAGATGTATTGTATGTAAGGTAGTATGGGGAAAATGTGCTGCCAACAAAAGGAAACGGTCCTCTTTTTTTTCATTCTCTTAATAATAACCAGTTTCCCCTTCTGGGTAATTCTCCTGCTTTTAAGAACGTTTTCGACATTCCGCCACCCTACCTGAAATTTTCCTGACGGCAAAAAGAAAAAAGAGAAAAGAGAGAGGGAGTAAAAAAACGGGAACGAACCAGGAAAGGCAGAGAGGGAAATTGGGTGGCGAGCCGGCATGGGATTGTCGAGAATCCCATGGCCTCGGGGACCCCAAGGGACCGGACCCCCTTGTTCTAACGGAAGCAGCCAATCTGGGTGGGTTCTGTTTGCATGTGTGGCGTCTGTTCTTTTTTTTTTTCTCTCTTTTTTTCCTTTACTACTAGGCCGCTTGGATGAGGGGGCCTATCCAGGACCCTTTGTGAGCGTCACCTTACGTACTAGCCTATGTAGGTCCTCGTATGTGGGAAAGAAAGAAGGGGGAGGTTTATCAGATGTTCTAGAAACTCGGAATGTGGCCGAGAGAGACTGTTGGGCAGTGCTGGATTGGCTTGGAATCGACTTCTGCCCATCTGTTTCCCTTCTTTGCTATTCTTTGTTGTGCTCTCTCTCTTTCTCTCTCTCTTTTCGCCTGCCGGAGGGTGTTGCCCGGCTTACTAGGGGCGAATAAACAGTAGCGTAGCGTAACAAGAGAGAGATGTTGAATGAAACGGTTGGGAAAAGATGCTAGCATAGTAAAAGGGGAGCCGGCGAATGGATTGCTTAGAGGAACGGCGCTGGTGCGATGCGCTAGATCTGAACAGCCGTCCTATTAGCCATTGGCGGGCTGAGATAGATAACGGCCATCAACGCCTGGCCTCTTATCGCGGACGAGTTTGCTATCAGCTGCGATGCTGCAGACCATGGAGACGAGCCCCCCATGCTCCCGCAATCAGGCCCCGCATGAAGATGCCGGAACGAGGCAGGACTTGAGCCTGAACATGCGTTGTCCCCCACAAGACGAGGATCTGCTGGCTGCCTTGTCCGGGGAATCGAGGCGCAATCCAACAGTCTCGACTCGGCCCCGAGAAGTTGTCTCATGACCAATGGTAATCCTGCCCTGATCATGCAGTGTTGCAGCACATCTGACCATGCTGCCTTGGTCGATGAGGCGAGAGGCGAACAGGGAAAGGCATGAGGGGAGACCCCGATACAATAGCCGGCATCGCTGTGCAAATTCTCCGCATGAGTCGCCGATCCAAGCGTCATCCTCCCCAGCCGGGTGTATGCATACCGTTGCGAGGCTCCCATCAGCAAATGGCTAGATCAATGTCTACGGTTGTCACTCTACCAGTCTCAACTCACATCGGACAAGCCCAGCGACCTCCAATTCAGCTGCTCAAAAGGCTCTGCCTATGACCTGTAGGGAAGGCTAGCTTTCATTGACATCGGCATGGTTTCCATGCAACCATCTCCAGCTAACCACTCACAATACGGCAAAGATAAGCAACGAACAAGGGCCTACCAGCCCGGCCCGTCCACACTATCAGCCAACCGTTGCTGAAAGTATCAGTTATTGATTGTATTACCGCGCCCTTTGCTTATCGTTCCCGAAAAGCGGAAAGATTGCTTTGAAGAACTGGGGAAAAAATCTTCATATCGCTTTGCGTGATTGCTTCAGGACTAATTGATAAAGAGTCGCATTTCTAACATCCACTAGCATAGCATTCGGTATAATATATGTCTTCTTTCTCTTCTATTCATCCTACGTGAGATTCTGCTTTGAACCAAATCTAGAGATCGGCTTCTTCGACTCCTCTCGACCGGCTGCTCAAATGTTGGCAACGGCATAACGTCTGATCAAGCAACAACCGAGGCTTCAGCAGGTTTGCCACCAACAACCGCCAGGATACACCCGCTTCACCTGATTGCTGCCTCAATCGTCTCGCTGGCACGTCGTCGCGACTCAACATGGACGAAGGCACTGGACCTACGACAATCACCCCCGAGACCGCCCCCAGGTGGTCTCTAAGCCGCCGTCTTCGGTCCCTCCGCCGAGCTTTTACAACCCGCGAAGGTCTCCTCGGCGACTACGACTATGGCGTCCTCTTCCGTCCCAATCTGCCGTTCATGTCCAAGGGCTCAAGGGCCGGAAGGAGCCCCTTCTTTGGCCTCAATGACCACATGCCAGTGTTCTTGGGCCTGCTGCTGGGGCTGCAACATGCGCTGGCCATGTTGGCGGGCATCATCACGCCGCCGTTGATCCTGGCGGGTACTGGCGGTGCCAATCTATCGGCTGAGCACCAACAGTATCTCGTCTCGACGGCCTTGATTGTGTCGGGTATTCTGTCAAGCATCCAGATGACAAGGTTTCACATCTACAAGACTCCGTGAGTTTGAACCAGGGCTAGTGTATACCTACTGCTTCATGGGATACGAAATTCTAAACGAATGAGACAGTTACTACCTGGGGACCGGCCTCATATCTGTCGTGGGCATCAGCTTCAGCATCATTCCCGTTGCCCAGGGCGCATTCGCCCAGATGTACGCCAACGGCTTTTGTCCCTCTGACGCCGCCGGCAACCCCCTGAGCTGCCCGCGTGGATATGGAGCGTTGCTGGGAACCTGTGCGGTCTGCGCCTTGCTCGAGATCCTGCTGTCCTTCATCCCGCCGCGTATCTTGCTCCGCATGTTCCCGCCCATCGTCACCGGCCCAACGGTCATGCTCATCGGCATCAACCTCATCAAAAGCGGCTTCCAGGACTGGATGGGAGGAAGCGGCTGTACATCTCAGGCCCTATGTCCCAGCCCTACGGCACCGCATGCTCTTCCTTGGGGTTCCGCCGAGTTTCTCGGCTTGGGCTTCAGCGTCTTTGTCACCATCATCCTGTGTGAGCGCTTTGGATCACCCATCATGAAGTCTACGTCTGTCATCATCGGTCTGCTGGTGGGCTGCATCATTGCCGCAGCCTGTGGCTACTTTGATCGGTCTGGCATCGACTCCGCCCCCGTCGCCTCCTTCATCTGGGTTCACACATTCCCCCTTTCCGTCTACGGCCCGCTGGTGCTCCCGGTCCTCGCCGTCTTCATTGTCTGCCTCACCGAGTCCATCGGCGACATCACGGCCACTTGCGACGTCTCCCACCTCGAGGTCGAGGGCATGATTTACGAGTCCCGCATCCAGGGAGGTGTCTTTGCAGACGGCCTCAACGGCTGCCTCGCCGCGCTCATGACCGTGACCCCAATGAGCACCTTTGCCCAGAACAACGGCGTCATCGCCCTGACGCGCTGCGCCAACCGCAAGGCCGGCTACGCCTGCTGCTTCTTCCTCCTCGTCATGGGCGTCTTTGCAAAGTTCGCCGCCGCCCTCGTCGCCATCCCGGCCTCGGTCCTCGGCGGCATGACCACCTTCCTCTTCTGCTCCGTCGCCGTCTCCGGCATCGCCATCATCTCCCGCGGCGTACCGTTTACGCGCCGCAACCGCTTCATCCTCACCGCCGGCCTGGCGCTCGGCTACGGCGCCACCCTCGTGCCCAACTACTTCAGCAGCGTGTTTACCTACGCGGGCGGCAACAAGTCGCTCGCGGGGTTCCTGGATGCCATCGTGCTCGTCATGGAGACGGGATTTGCCGTGACGGCGGCGGCGTGCATGATTTTGAACTTGGTGATTGACGAGGAGATGGAGGATGACATTATTGCAGAGGGCGACGATGATGTTGATGATGATGAGGTTGGTGTCATTGTTCGTAGTACAGGGGCGTTTCCTACGAAAAAATATGAGCGGAATAATGATAGCGATGAGATGGGGGGTGTAGGAGGAGAGGGCAGTTCGACTTCTGCGAGGGGAGAGAAGCAGGCTTGATCGATCGTGATGGAGACGCTGCCTTGGCGAATAGAGAAGAGAAAGACACTTCGAATATCTGAAATTCGAGAGGGTAGCCCTCTCGATCCGTTGGAATGTTTTCTTGCCATTTAACCACAGATACCCAGATTTAACATGACACCATGAAATGTACATTATGCTTTTACTACTCTTCACAAGGCATACAGAAAATATTATTTCAGTGAAATTAAACAAGTAGCATTCGCGCCAACCATGCTAGGGTATGTCTTCCGTCTCTCTCTGCAAAGAATCCTTTTTCCGTCTCCTAATCTGTCCCTTGTCCTCCCTCAGTGTCCCCTTCCACATAACAGTCAAGAAAGAAGATGGAAAAGATGAAGAAAAAACAGAAAAAGTAAAATAGAAACAAAGCCCTCCAATCACCCTACCCTTTTCACAGGAATTTGCGCCGCGCTCCGCCTCCTGCCGTTTCTTTCCATTCGTGTTCCGTCCCATTCTCGCCCCTTGGGTTTTCTTACTCTTCTTCTTCTGCGGTCATGAAATCCTCCCTCATCAAACCGATGAGTCAATAAATATCAATAATCTAACAAACAGAAAGAAACAAAGATTGAAATAGCAAAGGAAGCAGAAGTAGAAGAAGGAAAACCCCTGAACGAAACCCTTACCGTCCGCCATAAAGCTCCAGGTCCAGAATCAAGAGACCAAAGCAAGGCCTCGAAAGATGAATGCAGGCACAATAAATCCTCGCAATACCCGCTCCCCTTTTTTGTATCCAACACCGTCCGATCACCTGCCATTAGTTGTTATATTGGACGGAGAAAACGTGTGAACATCTCTCGTTCGTCCACACCAGCTCTGAATTACTTTCTTTGGTTGATGGTGTGTTCATGCCCTGGGAGCAAACTCTCGGGCTTTTCGTGCCAGCACTCGTATGTTGTCCACGAACCCCTCCACCAACTCTTGGTATCTGTGGGGGGCACCGCTCACGGCTCTTCGTCCTTGGTCGAGGAGTGCTTGATGATTTAGCTCGATTTCGAGCTCGTGTTCTTTATCCATACGCTGAGAATTCTATACTGTGGGTTAGCATTGCGGATGACAAGGGATGAGGAAGAGGGGGAGGGACAGAAACGTACCCCCGGGCCATTGACGGTATGGGCAACCTGAGTGAGATCGATCTGGTAATGACCCTGCTTGTAGCTCAAGCGGTCTTTGTTACGGTCCGGCTGCCGATCCGCCTTGTTCGACGCTGCCTGCTCGAGTTCTTCGACAGAGCCATCCCAGTTCATCTCGAGGTTGATGCTGATGCGGCAGTCGAACGGCGACATGGGCAAGTGCAAATCAATGTCTGCGACGCGCGCCTTGATGATTTTGTTCAGAATCTGGTTGGTCTTCTGGTCGTGCGTGACTCGCACTCGGATGTTGCGGCTGCGGGAGCCCAAGCGGGCCCGCATGCAACCGGGCAGATGCCCATGCAGCTCTGTCGGCAGCTCGTAGAAGCGATCAATCTCGCGTCGGTGCTTGTATATGACTGGAACTCGCTTGGCGGTAGCGCCACTGGGATTTCGGGGGTCGGTTTGCAAGACGATCTCGTTGAGAAACTGGTTGTAAGACTTGTGCTGGGCCTGCAAGAGATTAGCAAGAGCACGGGAAAAGAAAATAAATGGAAATGTCTCCTTCATCCACACATACCTCTGTCATACTACTCTTAAAGGCAACCCGGCCATTGTCGTCGAGGATGCACTCAGTGGCGACAAACCGGTCCACGCGCTGGTTGGTGTCCTTGTCGATGAGTTGCCCCAGCTTTGCCTCAATCTCAAACTGTATCCCCCTGCTCGTAATCTCCTGCATGTCCTGGTTGTTGATGGCGTGGATGAAGAGGAAGTCGGCCACGTTCCTCGACAGCTCCTCGATGGGCTTAACACCAGTGATGCTGGCTTCCCAGGGACCCAAGATGTCCTGGGGATCGGGCTCGGACGAAGCAGGCTGTTGGCTGACGCTGGCGTGCTGATTTTTCTTTGTCTCTGGCGACGTCTGGCGGCTAGCGGCGGCGGCATCGTGCTTGCCGTTGATGTGGGAATGGAGTCGCTTTTGGAGAACAAAGTTGGCGTTGGTCGGCAATTTCTTTCCCAGAGTGTGGACGCTCTGGGCCCAGATTGGCGGCTGGAGGTACCTTGTCCGCCTTTTCCTGGGCGGAACAGGAGACGCCGACTTTTGGATGCGTTCCACGTAACCACCGTTGACCTCGCCGGGAGGCGGCTTTGCTTCCTTGTTTTCCAGTTCGCTGGGGCTCATGTTGAGATCCTCCAGCTTCCGCTTCGCGGGCGTGACCGCCCGCTCTGAATCGATCGCCATGGAGTGGGCGCTGAGCGAAGATCGTGCAGGTCGGTCCGTCGGGGCCGGGGTTGCGTCGGAAACGCTAGGGATGGAGCCGAGAGTGGTCTTGGGACTGACAGACAGACTCTGCTCCCGCTCGGCTTGGGATCGTGGCCGCTGGGCGGGTTCTGCAACGGGCGAGCCGTGGGCGGACTGCGAGGACGGGCGATGGGCAGGGGGTGCCGGTGGCGGTAGGGGTTCTGGCGTTTTTCTATACCGAGCCTGTGGCGGGACGTGGGCAGACAGGACGGGAGGCTGCGGTGTCGGGGTGCGAGCTGGAGGCTCGGCGTGGCTCGAGACCTGCGCGTGAGCCGGTTCAGGTTGTGGTTGTGGTTGAGGTTGGGGTTGAGGTTGAGCCGGTGCCTGTACCGGAGCCTGTGCCTGAGGCTGCCGGGGGTGCGGCTGTGGCTGCTGTGCCTGTGCCTGTGCCTGAGCCTCAGCCTCAGCCGGCGACTGCAATTGTGCCTGCGACGGCGGAGATGCTTGCGGAGTCGGTGCCTGGTCCCGCGGGTGCGACTGCAATTGGGGTGATTGCGCGACAGGCGGCTGCGGTAGCGGTTGAGGTTGGGGTTGAGGTTGAGGGTGAGGTTGATGTTGATGTTGAGGTTGTGTGTGTGCTGTATGAGAGTGCGGGAGCGCAGGTGCAGGTGCTGGTGCAGGTGCTGGAGCATGTGCTGGAGCTGGTTGGCTCGCCAGCGACGGCACCGACATGCGCTGCTGGAACGGGCTCAGCGGGGGCTGCTGGCCAAAGGCTGCAGGCGTTGGGGGCTGGCGCAGGGCGCTGGGAGGGCCCAAAGGGGTTGGCGGCTGCGAGCTGGACGGGTGGCGGCCGTAGTCGGCAGGTGGAGGCGCTGCAGGGCCTGGGCTGCCCTGTGCGTAGGCCCCGTAGTGCTGCTGGGCCGCAGTCGGGGAGCGCTGCTGCTGCTGGTGGTACGCCTGGAAGGACGCGCTGGTGCTGGGCCTCGACGGGGACGACTGGGGCGGTGGCTGCTGCTGCTGCTGCTGCATCTGCTGCTGTTGTTGATGCTGCTGCTGCTGGAGCTGCTGCTGGTGGTGCAATTGATGCTGCTGCTGCTGCTGCTGGTAGTGCTGGTGCTGTTGTTGCTGTAGCATCTGCTGGTGCTGTTGCTGTTGCTGATGCTGATGCTGCTGCTGTTGCACGTACGCCGGCGGAGGAGGAGCATGTACTGGGCTCTGCGCATAGCTGTCTCGTCTCATGTCTCTTGGGTCTCGCGGGTCTCTTGGATCCCTTGGGTCTCGCGGGTCTCGTGGGTCCTGGTATTGGCTCGGATACTGTCGCTGGATCGGGCTGCTCATGTCCGGCGGCTGCGTAGGAAACGGGTAGCCCGCAGAGCCTCCGGGCGTCGAGGCTGACGTCGGCGACGGCCGGTAGGGCGAGGCTAGGACGGGCCCAGAGTTTGATCTCGAGCTGCCAGGCGAGCGGGGGTCGTGATATAGACTCGGCGGTTGCAGCGGTGGCGGTGGCACCGCAGAGGGCCGTCCTGGATACGGACCAGGCGTCTGGTAAGGCGACTGCACTGGGTAGGCATTGGACGGACGATGCTGCTGCTGCGGCTGCTGCGGTGGCGGCTGCGGCTGCTGTTGCTGGAATTGCGGTTGCTGCTGCTGCACCTGCTGCGGCGGGTAGTGGTGAGGGTGAGGATGCGGCTGCGGAGGTCGCTGAGGCTGCTGGTGAGGATGCTGATAGTCGTGGTGCATCGCAGGCTTGCTCGGCGATGCCTGAGGCGGCTGCTGCGAGTACTCGCGAGGCCCAGGTCCATATTGGGCCGTGAGACCAGGACGAGGCTGCTGGTGCGGGTGCTGATGCTGCTGGTGCTGCGGGTGCTGGTGCTGGTGCTGGTGAGGAGGAGGAGGAGCCGGCGGCGGCTTCGAGGGCGCGCGGTCGCCATTGTCGGACGTGTTCAGAACCGAGCGGAGATCCATGGCTGCTGGGACCTCGTCACACAGTCGTGTGGCCTCTTGCGCGAGACGATGGATCGGGCGGCGAGCCTCAAACTGTCCAGCATGCGGCGCCGCGCTGTGGTGCGCCTGGGTCAGCGGCGGCTACGACTCGCCGACGCCGTCGGGTCTTGCTTCAGTCGGGACTTTAGATGGCGGTCGCGGGCGCAGAGGATGCAGGGCCGTCCGAGGCGCAAAGGCACATCCTCGAGCTTACACGCACAGCCGGACGGAAGGCTCGAGGCTGAAAAGGCGAAAGGCTGAGGCGTCGCGATTGCGTCCTTGGTGGCGGGGCCGGGCAGGCCAGGCGCGCAACAAGCACCCGACAAGGTCAGCTCAGCCGGGGCGGGTTTCTGGCTCTGGCTCTGGCCTTGGGGCGGGTGCGCGTCGAGATGCAGAGGAGCGAGAGGCGAGAGAGGCAAGGCGACGGCAGAAGCGGCTGCTACGGCGCGGTGGACTGAAGTCTCATGGACGGGCCCGGTCTGCCCTGTGTCTGTGTCTGTGTCTGTGTCTTGTGTCTGCTCGCGCAGGGATTTGATGATGGCAGTCTGGACGGATGCGCCGCCTTAGCACTAGGACACTCGATCTTTTTTTTTTTTTTTTTTTTTCTCCTCTCACTCCGTCTCCTAGCAGGTGAGCAGGCGCTATCCAGAGACGACGGAACAGTGGCGTCAAGTGGTTCTGGCGGTTAGTTGAGTCACCGACAGGCTCGACTTTTAGTGCTCGACCTCTGAAGTCGGTGCTGGATCTGCGCCCAGCAGCTGGAGGACCCGAGCCCAACAATTCATGCAATGACGGGGACTAGATGGAAGTTCAAAGTGAGCATCAGCATCGAGGCAATGGGCCGCAATCGCGCACAGCAGCTTCGGGCTCTTTTAAAGCAACGGACGAAACGAAAATTTGCTGCCTTCCGCCCCCCTCCCAGCCCAGCTGTCGTCTCCTTGTCCTGCTGCCTCCTTGCGTTGCTGCCGTCCGTCTGGCTGCAGTGACGGCCATGCATGCGAAACCTGAGGTCTGGCCTCCATGCTGCCCAGCCGCGAGGCCACTGAGCGGCGGCTGGGTGGAGAAGGTACCCCGACGCTGCATCAGCCGCACGCGGGCACGCTTGTACCTCTGCCAGCTCTGGGTCGCGATACAGGACACAGATATAGGTGGAGGTGGTATTACTAAGGACAATGGACGGGAGACTATCCCAGAGAGCTGACTGGCAGAGACGAGGACTTACATAAGCGATTGATGCAGGGCATCGTCATAGCGGACAGAATGAATGAAACAACTACAGCCTCGTCAGGCTTGTGTTACGCATGCAGATGCTAGTCATTGTTCGTGGTTTGCATGAGATATCATGCCCAGGTGATGTCTCGAGGGTCTCGAACATTTTGTTTTCTCTTCACAATATGAACGACTACTCTGCAACTAGGCTTTAGGTGTCACTAAGCACTATACTTGTAGGTAGTAGTTATCCATAAAGCGTAGGGCTATGACTAACCAGATAGGTCCTATCCATATCACGTCCTGTCTCCTTTATTTTGTCACCTTTACACCACCACCCCACCAGATTCTGGTGGCCCGTGCTCCTCGCCCAGTTACAAAGATACCTGCAAGGCAGGGCAGGCAGAGCTGTGCCTGACGTGGACAAGGAACCTGTTTGTCCACACCAACCAGCATCACTTCCGAATCAACCAAACAGACACCACACCTCGATCTCGACACCGCAACCACAACAGCTTCTGCTCTGCTCCGCGCTGCTGCAGCTGCTCCGTCTCATCTCTCTCCTGCTAATTGCACCTCTGTGAATGCTGACCCCGCCCCCGGCTGCCCTCTGATCGCCATCGCAGCCACCAGCATTCACAGCTTTCTCTTCCCTTCCACGCCGAATCCGCCCCTCGATCCCGCTCCTGAACCGCATCCCGGCCCAGCCATCTCGACAACATGCCTGGCTTGGTGTCGGCGACAGGCGTGCTCGCCTTCCTGGCCGACGAGGAGCCCGAGCTCCGCGTCTTCGCCCTGCAGACGCTCAACGACGACATCGACACCGTCTGGACCGAGGTCGCCGGCAGCTTGAGCCAGATGTATGTTTCTGCGCAAATCCTTTGACGGGGGTCATCGAAGCTCTCTTGCTAACCTGTTGTGCTTTGTAGCGAGGCCCTCTATG
This sequence comes from Trichoderma gracile, assembly GCA_020002365.1. Lineage (NCBI taxonomy): Eukaryota > Fungi > Ascomycota > Sordariomycetes > Hypocreales > Hypocreaceae > Trichoderma > Trichoderma gracile. The sequence goes on from JAINEY010000008.1 coordinate 914,343, forward strand.
AGGACGAGTCGTTTCCCGAACGCCAGCTGGCTGCTCTTGTGCTCGCCAAGGTCTACTACCACTTGCAGGCCTACAACGACAGCATGGTCTTCGCCCTCGCGGCGGGGGACCTGTTCAAGATCGACTCCCCCGGCGAGTTTGAGGAGACCATCATCTCCAAGTGCGTCGACCAGTACATCGCAACCACATCTGCCAAAAACGCCGCTCCCAAGGCGGCCAAGACGTCCGACCTGCCAGAGCTGTCGACCACCTTTGCCACCTCGACCGATGGCGCCGTCATGTCTCCCACGACGCCCTTCTCCCATACCACTCTGCCGCCCAAGTCTCTACTCTCGCGCGCCTCCATCGACAACACCATACTCGATGCCACCTTCCAGCCCGTGACGAAGCAAGGCCGCTCGGGATCCATCACCCAGCTGCCCAACAACGCGGCTGAGGCCTCCCTGCAGAGAATTATCGATCGCCTGTTCGAGAGCTGCCTGGCCCAAGGCCGATACAGGCAAGTTGTTGGCATCGCCGTGGAGGCTCGGAATCTCGACATCCTCCGACGAGTCATCAAGCGCGCCAGCGAAGATGAGAAGCTGTCCAAGGTCAAGGGCGCCGAGGGGCAGCCGGGGCCCGCCGAGGAGCTCATGGAATACATCCTGGGCATCTGCATGGACATTGTCCAGGAGAGGGCCTTCCGAACCGAGATACTGCGGCTGATTCTGGACCTTCTGAGCGAAATCCCCAACCCCGACTACTTTGCCATCGCCAGATGCGTCGTCTATCTCAACACGGACGAGGAGGCATCCCGAATGCTGCGCAACCTCGTGTCCAAGGGCGATCGCACTTCCACGGCCAACGCATACCAGATCGCCTTTGACCTTTATGACAACGGCACCCAGGAATTCTTGGGCAAGGTCCTGTCTTCTCTCCCGTCTGGAGAGCCACCCAAGAAGAAGGAGGCCGAAGGCGGCGACAAGCCCGAGGAGAGCGAATCGCTGCTGGAAAACCAACAGGCTGCGCCCGAAGACGAGCTTCCGGAAGACGTGGCCAAGGTCTACCGCAACATCCGATCCATTCTCGACGGCTCCAAGACCATCCGCCTGAACCTCGAGTTCCTCTTCCGCAACAACCACACCGATCTGAGCATCCTCAACAAGGTGCGCGACAGCCTCGAGGGCCGCAACTCCATCTTCCACACTGCCGTCACCTTCTGCAACGCCTTTATGAACCAGGGCACGACAAACGACAAGTTCTTCCGCGACAACCTCGAGTGGCTCGGCAAGGCCGTCAACTGGTCCAAGTTCACCGCCACCGCCGCCCTCGGCGTCATCCACCGCGGCAATCTGTCACAGTCACGAAAGCTCCTCGAGCCATACCTGCCCAAGCAAGGCGGCCTTAGTAACGGTTCCATCTTTAGCCAGGGCGGAGCCTTGTACGCCTATGGCCTCATTCACGCCAACCACGGTGCCGGAGCTCTGGAGTACCTCAAGATGCAGTTTGGCCAGGCCGAGGAGGAGGTTGTTCAGCACGGTGGTGCTCTTGGCCTGGGTATTGCGGGCATGGGCACTGGAGACAACGAGATCTTCGAGAAGCTCAAGGATGTCCTCTTCCAAGACTCTGCTCTCAATGGTGAGGCGGTCGGGTTGGCCATGGGCCTCATCATGCTGGGCACTGGCAACGTCAAGGCCCTCGAGGACATGATCACGTACGCCCACGAGACGACGCACGAGAAGATTGTCCGCGGCGTGGCCCTTGGCATGGCGCTCATCATGTATGGCCGCCAAGAGGGCGCCGACGTACTGATCGAGGGCTTGCTCAACGACCCGGATCCCACCCTGCGCTATGGTGGTATCATGACCGTTGCCCTGGCCTACTGCGGCACGGGCAGCAACAAGGCCATTCGCAAGCTGCTCCACACTGCCGTGAGCGATGTCAACGACGACGTTCGCCGAATCGCCGTTATGAGTCTGGGCTTTATCCTCTTCCGCAAGCCCGGCAGTGTCCCCCGCATGGTCGAGCTGCTATCCGAGTCGTACAACCCCCATGTCCGATACGGATCCGCCATGGCCCTGGGCATCTCTTGTGCCGGTACCGGACTGGACGAGGCCATCGACCTCCTCGAGCCCATGATGAAGGATCCCACCGACTTTGTCCGACAGGGCGCCCTCATCTCCCTGGCCATGATCATGGTGCAGCAAAACGAGGTCATGAACCCCAAGGTGGCCTCCATCCGCAAGACGCTCAAGAAGGTGGTTGGTGACCGACACGAGGATGCCATGACCAAGTTCGGCGCCGCCCTTGCCCTGGGTATCATCGACGCAGGCGGCCGAAACTGCACCATTGGCCTCCAGACCCAGACTGGCAACCTCAACATGGCTGGCATCGTCGGCATGGCGGTCTTCACCCAGTACTGGTACTGGTTCCCCTTCACCCACTTCCTGTCCCTCAGCTTCTCGCCCACGTCCATCATCGGCCTCGACCACGACCTGGAGATGCCCGACTTCAAGTTCCACTGTGCCACTCGCCAGAGCTTGTTCGACTACCCGCCTGAGCAAGAGGTCAAGACAGAAGAGGGCCCGGCTCTTATTGCGACTGCCATTCTGTCGACCACGGCTCAGGCCAAGAGAAGAGCCCAGAAGAAGGAACGAGCTCAGCGTCACGAAAGCATGGACATCGACAGCGCCCCGACTAAGAGCGGAGACAAGATGGAAGTGGATGAGGACAAGGCAAAGGAGGAGGGCAAAGACAAGAAGGAGTCTGACGACAAGGATGCGGCAGCAGCCGACGCCAAGAAGAAGCCCGAGAAGGAGAAGGTTGGATACGAGATTGAGAACATGAGCCGAGTTCTGCCTGGCCAGCTCAAGTACATCAGCTTCCCTGCTGGCCGTTATAAGCCAGTCAAGAAGGTAAGTCCTACATCCAATGCTAAATCTTCGAACATAGAGGAGAAGATTGATGCTAACATATTCATCCTCCCAGCCAACCGGGGGTCCTCTTCTTCTGATTGATACTCAGCCCGACGAACCCAAGACGCTCCTGGAGGAGAAGCTGAAGAAGGTTACGACCGAGCGTGCGCCCGTAGCCGGACAGCAGCTTGGCAGAAGCGGAGCTGGTCGCTCTAGCCGATCCCTCCTCGACGATCCCGCCGGCCGCCTTGCCGGCGTCAACCCTGTGATGGAGCAGCTGCTGCGCAGCCAAGGGCAAGGACGATCTCCCTTTGGCCTGGCCGAGCCCCAGACCCCCGGCGGCAACGGCAGCGCCGACGTCGGCTCGGGGGCCGCCGCCGCCGCCGGCGTGCTGACCGCGGTGGACGAGGACGGCGAGGGAGACGAGGAGGCGACGGTGCCCAACCCGTTTGAGTACTTTTCTGACGGCGAGGACGAGGAAGAGTAGGCCCTTGCGGACTTGCCCACCAGATATAAAGGAGAAAGACATTGATTAGTGGAGGTTGATGGACAGTGTGCCTGCTAGGTACCTAGTGGTAGATACTAGGTGGCGGGTTTTGTTTCCGGAGGGGGATTTGTATCAATATGCGAATTAGAGGGTATTTGGAGGCTGCTCTTCTTTCAAAAGCACGGGGATTATGGATTGACGAGGAGGAAGACTGGTGGAAAGGCGGGCGTGCAGAGGATGTAAACAAACCAATACAGTAAATTTTAAACAACTTTCCAAGAACTTGACGAAGAATTCCTCATTCGATATGTTGTATAAGCATCAAGGAACTATTATACATGTATCTCATTATTATGGGATCCATCTCGCCATCAAGTCATGGTGCCCAGGGGGGTAATTAGGTGCCTTAGGTACTCAACCACCATTGATGCTCTGTGTTTCATCGACTTATAAAGGCTTTCATTGGAAGCCATCGCAACACGTAACAACGCAACAATGTATCAAACCATCCATTAACTCCGTGCCTTTACATCGCACAAGAGGGTATACAAACATACAAAAAAAATGTCCCAACTTCTATCCCAACTCTCTATGCTAATATCTTACCATCCAAAACCCATCTTCATCTACTCGAGTCCCTAGACAAACACGCTCTGCAGCCTAAAAGCAACGGAAACTCCAATACCCTTTCTAGTAATGTCCCAATCAAACTCACGACTCTTCATGCAAAGACTTCTTCTCGCGTGAATTCTTCTCCTTCTTCAAAACGATAGCGCCGGGGGAACAGTCTGTGCAGACCTGCACGCGATGCCACGCGGTCGCCAGATTGCCCCTGAAGTTCCACGTAGCGGCGTGGCTTTCGGGCTGGGTATTGTACGCCTCGTCTGTCGCCTTGATGGCAACGGTGGTGCATTTCCTACCGCCCTTGGAGTCCTGGCCACCCTCGTTGGCAGACCTCCTGGCAGTACCCCGCCTGATGGTGTTCCTGTCTTCGTCGGAATTGCGGCTCACAGCTGTATCTTCCGGGGTCTTGAAGGCCGCCAAAGGAACAGCCCCGTTATATGTCCACCGTTTCCATGTCCAGGCCTTGCCGTCAAACTTCGACGCCTCGTCCGGCAGCAGATCGGCTTGTGACCACGTCTTCCCGTCGTCAAGCGAGACATCGACGCGGATGACTGATCGTCCACCGCCAGAATACGCGTATCCGTTGAGGGCGACCTCCTTTGCCGGCGAGTCGCTCGACGTCGAATCGCTAGACGCTTTCCAGTCTCCCAGCTTGACACCAGTAATGGCACTTTGGACGGGCAACTCCTGGATTGCCGGGGCAGACTCCCAATCGACCTTTGTCTGGTTGGGGCCAAAGCATTTGTAGTCCTTCCGCTGCCACTGGCTAGGGCTCTCCTCATCGCTGAGGGTGATGTGGTTGAGCCACTTGACTGACCGAGCAGCAACGTGTCCGGGCACGATGGATCGCAAGGGGTAGCCATGATCCCGAGGCAGGGGCTGGCCGTTCATGCCGTATGCCAACAACACGTCGCCCTGGGGATCGACGGCTTTTCTGATGGGGATAGACGAGCCGTATGCCTCCATGCCAGAGAACTGCACATGCTGCGCTTCGCTAGTACCGTCCCTCACGGTGGCAGCATCGAACCCAGCATCCGCAAGGATATCGGCTAGCAAAACTCCCTCCCACGTGGCATTCGAAATCGCACCGGCTTCCCATTGCAGGCCATTCGTTGGACGCCCGGACCCTTTGCTCATGTGGCTACGGCGGTTGCCAGAGCACTGCAGGACAGCAGTGACCTTTTTCTTTGCAAATTTGGTCTTGATATCACGGAGAGTGTATTCCTTGGTCGTGCCGTCAGGGAGCTCCACCGTCAGGACGTGCGCCTCAGCCTCGTCCGGGGAGACTTTCGGCACCCACATGTGGTTCCGGACGTAGAAGAGCTCATTAGGGGTGATGTACTGGGCGCTGAGAGCCGGTTCTGGGGTTTCGGCATTGCAAGGCTTTTGTGTTCGCATGATGAGGTCAGGGTGTCTCACCGGGTCGTCGGCAAATGGATCCTCAATCGTCTCCTGGGCGGGCTTGCCGTTGACCAGATCGGCCTGGTGGACGTAGCCAATGAGGTACTGATTCAGTATGTCGTAGACGTATTGATTCTTGTGAATGGTGAATATGTTCCAGTAAGGCTCGATTGAGCCGCCAGCTGCTCGCAGAATGACTGGTCCACCAGGATGGGCGGCAATCCACTCGGTGATGTCGTAAACCTTGTCGCCGTACGTCACCCAGGGATGTGGTGATTTGGCGTCGTGCTTCCGAATCTCGGACATGCGAAACCGGGGCAGATTGGGATCGCGGTCGTCGTGAACGGCCGCCTGGGAATAGCCATCGTCTTCGGATTGCAGCACCGCAGCGGCGTCAAAAGCAGCCGGGGGCGTCCGATAGAGGGCATAAGCAAATGATGCGAGGCCAATGCTGGCCAACAAAGCGATAGCCCGAGGAGATAGTTGCTGTGGATTGGACGCTTTCGCCTTGGCCGCTTCGGGGCTGCACCTGGTAGCTGTTGGTCTGGTGAATGGCCGGCTCTGGTTTGCTGGTGAAGTCTGTCGCAGGCGGATATGCCGTGGCCGAGCTGCCTGGTGTAGCTGCCGCGCGAAGCATTTGGAAGCTCTGGACGTCATAGTGAGGTGGAGGAGAGGATGTCGAGGGTTATGTTGATCCAGCAGATGGCAAATGCATCACAGCGAAAGGGTGAAGCCCGTGTAGAGGTAGCCGAGTGTAGCAACCAGGTAGATGAACGCGTAGATGGGAGAAGAGGAGGAGGAGACGTAGGTAGCAGTGACAACGGCTTTGAAGCTACTGCTACTGCTGTGCTGCTGTTGCTGTTGCTGACAGCGATGGGAGTAAGTAGAAGCGATGTCAGGAGGCGGCTGACTGGGCCAAGATAAGCAGCAGATACGAGGAGAGTGTCGGACGAAGTCGGCCTCTCGTCAGCGCGAGTTGAAGGAGACAGAGGCTGGACAATGGCGGCGGTTGGAGTCGGCGGGCCGGACCGAGAGAGGCGTGGCGGTGGTGCTTTTGGCGGTTGGAGGAAGCAGCAAAACGGGTGGTGATGCGGAGGAGTTGATGGCAAAGGAGGAAGATGGTGATGACGAGGATGAGGATGATGATGGAGGTGAAGGAGAGGAGGACTAGGAGGAGGGAGGAAGAGGAGATGGGGCACCTGTTTATTGTGCACGGAGTTGGTCCTTCCTTATTGCATGTACCTGCAGCTTGAAGATCCAGGCCCAGGAGACTGACGGAAAGAGAAAGAGTAGCGACAAGGGGAGAGAAGCGCACATCGCCAGCTGCATATCAAAGACACACACCGAGTCTTGGTAGCGACAAGACATTAGATGTCGTAATAACTCGCATCCAAGGCCGACGATTACCGGCAGCGACGCGACGGGGCTTCCGTCACCTGAGCAGCGCTCCATCACTCAGACGCGGTCAATCTCTGTCGGATCGCCACCAAAGAAACGACAAAGGAGATCTCAAAGAGTACGTAAGACGGTGGACGGACCCTCGGGCTGCAGCCCCGGTGGAACCAGCACAGGGCGCTAGAAGCACCTGGACGGTGGCTCCTTGCAGGGGGGCTGATGCGCTGGAACGGCGCTGATTGGGCGGTGCCGTCAGTGCTTGTCCTGTCAGGTTATAGGGGACGGCTGCAGGGTCAAGTGGTGCTCTCTGGTCTGGTGCTTGTTTGGGCGTGCAGGCTGACCGATGTTTCGAGCTGAATGTGCTGGGCCTCGTCTCTGAAGCTGTCAGTATTCCCTGAGGTGTCACCAGCATCATCAGGTTTAAACACGTCGTATTTCATCCAATCGAGTGCGTATCGACAGCGATCGAACAAGCCATCACCGCCTCTTCTCAGTCCGTATCTGCTCATCCATCCAACTCCCTCATCGTCTCTGGTATCAACAGACACGCACCAGTCCCCGTCCCAACGCCCGTCGACTGCCGACGTGCATCTCGAACGTACATTAGCCTGATCTCGCAGCCCTCCACTCTCGGCTGTCGGGCGCTCAGCTTCGGGTCGTCGGCCGCCGGGCCCTCGTTAAGTAGCACAAGAAACCGCTCCAGGCCGCCGACGAGCCGAACGCGATGTTCCGTTAGATGGATGAAAGTGCTCCAGTTCCAATCCGGCAACTATCTTGTGGTGGTGTCTACTTACATGCATGTGGGCTGGAGCGTCACGCAACTTGGTGGCTACGGGACAAACACCAGAGGGCACAGATGAGCAAAGCTGCACACTCAGACAACAACGACAGCTTCACGATGGAGCTGCAGTGGTTGAAACAGACAATGTTCGATTCATTCGAATTTTAACCGCTGGTACGGAGCAGGTATCAACCAAATCCAAGACCGTCCTCCTGCTCTTCCAATCCTAAATCGCTGGGGTATATTTCCAAAACTCAAAACGCCGATATCAAGTCAAAATCCATCCATGGGTATATCTCCACCACACAAGGAACCCAAAGGTGTCCACGCCTCAGCCAAGGGAAAGATTTACACTCCACGCCGACTCTCGACCTCATCAGATCTACGAGCAGCATCTTCGCCCAGCCCACCATCCGCTTCCTCCCTACGGCCGTCACCCGCTCGCTGGGAAACACGTTCCTCGCTGCTCATCGCCTCAACGACAGTATCCAGAAAAGGCACCTGCAACGGCCGGGCCACATCCATGCCCGAGAGAAACCCAGCTCTGTGTGCCGCAATGCCCGCGGGAGGCCGTCTCCCCGCAATTTTTGCGGCGGGAGGAAGAGTGGCGAGCGGGATGGGATGCTGCGCCGCCGCCTCTTCATCGTCGTCGGAGCTGACCCTGCCCCTGGCGATAGGTGTGGGAGGGCGGTTGCGGACTGCCTCTCTCCTGATGCGTCGCCGCCTCTTGATGCAGCAGACGAAGGCCCCGAACGTTCCTACGGCGAGACAGATGGCCAGGAAGACGGCCACGATGGTGGCGGCAACGACGTAGCTTTTGGCCTTGGGATGGTTCTCGTCGTTGTCGTCGAGGGGGACGGCACCCCAGGGGAATACGAGCCCGCCGTTCCCGGGGGCGAGAAGAGCGTGGGGGGCCATTGTGGTGGATTGGCCGCGGGAAAGAGACAGGAGAGAGAAGACGGGAAGCGAGAGGGATCGAAGCAACAGCAACAAGGCAAGACGAGTATAAGTGGATGGTTCACTGAAAGGCTTTACTTGTACTTGCTGTTACATATGAAGGTGAACGATGCACAAACGGCAAAGAAGAAGAAGGCGGCTCTCAATGGGAGATGGTTACTATTTCTACACAGGCCCAGAGGATGGAGGGTATCCTGTCTTGCCTGTCAATCATGGCTTCGGGCCGGTGACAAGTAAACTTTTAAGCTTATCTGGAGTCATGCAGATCTAATATCGCAGCCACAAAGTCTGTAAGGCTGCTTGTCCGAACTGGGACTTGCAGAACCGAACCCAGCCCTCGAAGTTCCAAGCACCAGTCGATGGCTATGGACCGTTGTAGCAGAGACGGATTCCCTTCTGGGAGATGGTCCGCAACCACAAGGACACAAAGGGTTTAAACCGGTAGAAGTTTCACGAATTTATTCTGCGTTTAGATGCCGAGAGGTGGCGGCTATGAGTTGCCGAAAGGGGCTTTCTCTAACAAGCGAGGTTCTTCAAGTGGTGAAAGCAAGCTATGATTGGTGTAGAGGAGAAGCTCCGAGAAGGGCCGGGTGACAGATACTTAAGAACCTGGATGTGTACAGATGTCTTGATGGATGAGATAATCAAGGACAGAAGTATTACCTACCTACCTTAGGCAGAGACGTAAAGTAAAGGGCTTCTCCGTGATGGGCATTGGGGGGGGGGGGGGCTCTACCTCGATGCTTTCCCTCACTCAGAGGCAGGTACTCAGACGTCGAGATTCATGAGCATCTGCAGGTACCAAGTCAGCAAATGTTGCTCAACCCCCATGATGGCTTAGGTACCTTAGGCACGCCTCTAACAATTGGCATATCTGCACGACACTTCGCTTGAAGTAACCCAAGCCGGGTATGGCCAGGCGGATCAAGAACTGGCCGACAGTTACTTTGAGCAAGCCCCTATCTTACCTTATCTTGAAGGGTTAAGGTACGCACCTGTTTAACAACTGCCAGGTGCTGGCAGCTGTTACTGACTGGTCGGCTCCCCCTCGGTGTTTTCAAAGGTACTACTACTACTTAAGGTAGGTACTGTAGGTACCTGTCGTCACCAGTTCTTCTTTCTCCTCCTCCTTTCCACTCCAAACTCAGCCCCATCATCCACGATCAAGCACCTACAAGCTGCGACATCTCCGTCTCTCCATGGCAGACACGCATCATCACCCACCCACTCCAACAATGCCGACCCCTAAGAAGAAAGAAGCCCTCACCTTCAGCAGCCTCCCCACGGAGGTCCGCATCCTCATCTGGGGGCACGTCATCAGCCCCAGCGTCCACCGCATCTCCGCCATCACGCCCATGCCCAGCATGCGCGTCCGGGCCTCGTCCACCCTCGCCCGGTCAACGGCAGCCGCCCGCGCCGCCCTCTCCGTCAGCCGCGCAGATCGGGCCATCATCCTCCGCTGGCTGCTGCCCAACGAGATGCCCGTGATCGGCGGGAGCAGCAACAAGCGCGGCGTCCTGCGCTTCCACGCCGCCAGGGACATCATCTGCTTCGTCTGGGAGATGCTCCGGAGGCAGTTCATCTCCCTGTCCATCATGTGGTGGCAGGTAGGCCGCTTCCAGGAGGGCGCAGACGGCAGCGACGCGGACCATCGCCCGGCGTGGATGTCGCAGATCCAGAACATGGCCATGGAGCTCGCGCCCATCGACGCAAGATGGCTTGAGAACACACCGATGCACCTCGCCTTCGCGTCGTTTGGCCTGGGCAACCACTGCTCCTGGTTTAGCGGGCTGAAGCGGCTGTACATAGTATGCGAGCCGCGAGACGAGCCGCCGCGGCGGAAATATGTCCAGAAGGTTCACTCGGACGGCACTGTGACTCTCAAGAGGGCCAAGAACTACGTGGTGAGGACCAAGAAGGAGCACGTCCGCACGGCGTTTCTTCACACGGAGACGTACCCGGGAAGAGACGAGACGCACGCGTACGTGTCAGGCGCGGCGGCCATTGAGAAGCTGCAGAAAAGGTGGTCGGCGTGCACCGCGGTCAAGGAAGTTTTCGCGCTGAACAAGAGGCGGCAGAAGCAGGAGCTACGAGGGTCAGCTGATGACGGCCTCAAGTTTGAAGTCAAGGCGAGCGTTTTGCTGCATGTGAGGAAGTAGGGCGGCGTTGAGGTGGGCTGGAAGAAGAGGAGATGTTTGGGTGTTGTGGTCGGAGTGGACTGGATATGAAGCGGGACATGATGGGAGATGATCCTTTAATATCTCCGTTATGATATTGCCCCTGAATCTGGATGGTTAGAGCGGGTTGGTGTTGACAGCTTTCGATATAATGTCGTCTTTTTAATGGAAATGGATTCCTTTCTTAAGGGTTGTCATATGAGATGAAGATGACAGTACTATCATTTGGATTCTTCTCAGATGCACAAGATACCCTGCCACTTGAGTAGGTAGGCCAGGGTCATCTTTCGAACGCCTTCTGCTGTCCAACCAAGCGAAAGTCCCATCATGTATGTCTGATCGAGTATCACTCGTGGCCTTGAATCCCCCTTTGTAATCACATGCAGTTAATACAAACGCATCTCAAGGCAACAATACCCCGAGCCGTGCTCGTACAGTGTCAGAACACGGCTACATGTCCAAGCACATGCAATACCAGCCCAATCCGGCGACCAATGTACCCTCGGTAAGGCAGTACCTGGACAGGGCGGTACACGCGTGTCTGACGCTGGTCCAATCACGGAGTATCTTTTGCCCTCTTCGCTCGCTCGCCTCCGTCTTCTCGTTTTCTCGCGGACGCCAACCATGTCGCCACCAGCAGCAGATGGGCAGGGCAAGTTTCAGGCAAATGGGCGAACGGGGGGAAACGAGCTATCTATTACCTTAGCTGTCGTGGCTTGGTCTGGCCAATGTTGAGGGGGATTGGGTGAGGGATATGATGGAGTGAGTGGCGCGACATTGCTAGATTTGCTTGAGCGGTTATTATTGCAGGTTGCTGCTTGCCAATCAGAGCTTTTCCTGGTGTTGCATTTGCTGAGTTGATCCATTGTTCAATCATGGTAGAACGTCACACCGCTTTGAAGTTGTATTTTCTGGCGCAAAGAGCGGAAGACGAGACAGCTTTCTGGAAGCATTGTACTGTAGCAGTGAGGCCAGCTCTGGGGGCTGGTACGAGCAGTAGCAGGCAAGATGGAATAATAGCATGTGAGGACAAGAACGAAGCGCGAGAGACGGAGAGGCGGAGGAGACAAGCCGAAGCTCATTTCCGGTGGAGACGAAACAGAGCAACAGGATCGTTGTGCCGTCTGGGGAAGTGGGCCAGGCTCCATCTCACCAAATCCACAGCATCCGAGTAGCGCCAGTCTGGGGGCGGGGCGAGATCGAGGCAGTAGTAGAATCAAAAACACCAACGAACGACAATGGTGATATCAAACTAAAGGGGGAAAACAAAGAGAAAAAAAAAAGTGAGTGCTCACGATGCATCCGTTTTGGGGTAATCTTCAGGCACAAGTACGCGGACTATTCGCTGTCATTGTTCAAACCCTCCAAAGCATGATGCGAGTGTAACCACCCCCCCGGCTGATGAGGAGTAAAAAAGGCAAAAAGTGGTGTGGTTGTTTGATGCATGCGGTTTCTGGGGTGGCTTGCCGCTATTGTACGCCCTTATGAAATAAATGCCTGATGGACAACGAATCACACACACACTGTACGACATCAGCCATCATCTCTCACATTGTATTTTCAGGCAAAACAGTACCTGCCCCGTCGCCCTGTCGCCAGTACGACCCCTTCGTACCCCAGGACCTTGCCCGTTTCTCCGCACGCGAGCATCTCGTTCCCCCAGTCTTCAGGCAAAGGAATGAGTACATGCCGTCGCATTGCTGATACCTGCGTCCTCGTCACCCCAGAGTTTCTGCCAATAGTCCCCGCCTGCCGTTTACTTGCACGCGAGGTACTGCGTCGTAACTGCCTTGCTTCTGACCGCGTGAGGGTGGTGTCATCCCTGGATGAGGGGGGGAAGGAACCTGGGGCGATTGGGCATTGGGTATATAAGGCAAGTGCGGAGGTATGTTGGCCTCTTGCTGTTATTGTTCTTTTCTTTGCCTCCTCCCTCTTTATGCTCCTTCATCATCCTCATTATCATCTCTCATCAACACTCAAACACTCCTCAACAACAACTGCTTGCGACTGTGATTTACTTCATCAGTCGCCTTTATCGGTATGTTTCTTTCGCTCTTTTCGCTCTTCTGTTATCCTTTCCTGCAATTTGACCGTCTCAGACACTAACTGGGCATCAACAGAACAACAAGCCTCTAACTACCTTCCAACCAAACCCCCCATCAACACCACACACCCACACATCACCACCACCTCCACCAATCACCATGGCTCCCCGCGTCCCCCGTCTCCCCAAGGCCAAGCCCACCGAAATCTTCTGCATCAGCGCCGCCGGCGTCGGCGTCCTGGCGCCGCTGTACATGGCCATGCCCGGCGCCGAGGAGCGCATGGCGCGCCAGACGACCAAGTGGGCGCCGCGCTGGGAGCGCAACATCAACTACTTTACGAGCCCCGCCGAGCGCACCGCCCAGCGCATCGAGCCGCCCATTGCAAAGGCCGTCAAGAAGCTGGACGAGAGGCTGCCGCTCGAGAGGATGGCCAAGGGTATGGAGAGGGGCATCCAGAAGTCGATTGCGCGCTTCTCGGGGCCCAAGCCCGGCGAGACGTGAGGCGTTGATGTGAACTTGACGACTTTGTATACTCTACTTTTATATCCTTTTTTTCTTTGTATGTGTCGTTGTCGTCGTTGCTATGAGCCTATGCTGGCTGGGTTGGTCCGGATGGATCGGTGGTTGGGATGGCTGGAGCCTGTGGAAGCGGGCTCGCCATGGCGCTGGTCAACTGATTGTATATCAGTCTATGCACCTTGTACACTTCGTCTCAAGCGAAGCAGGAGTTGAATACAAATCTGTGAAACACTTGACTGTCCTGCCGCTGGGATTTTGTCTTGCCTACTGTAAAAGCTCTCAAGGCACCTGAACGCTAAATGACATCAAACCTACCTTGGCTTCTTGTTTCAAACAAGTCAAATAATGCTCTATCAATTTGATACAACACATTGATGGCTGGAGCATCTCACTGCATGCTAGCTGAGGCATCGCTAACCCTTCTTCAATGATCAGTAAGGTAGTTTGAACAACATGTTGCACAGCTGGCCGATATACCTAGATTGTTAGGCTTTGCCAAAGGCCTCTCGGGTTCTTACCTGTCAAGATGGCCTTATAGAGAGGAGCAAGGCGACGACCATGCCTCTTTCACCTCCGATCTAGAGGCCTGTCCTAATCAGACCCAAAGCCGTGATAGCAACCGGGAGACGAAGTATCAAGTCATCTATACACGGTTTTAATTCCCGGTTCCCCATATTAGCAAGCTCCTACTTCTGACATAAAAATGCATAAATAGTTTAATGGATGATGTTATCCTGAAGAGCGGGTGTGCCAATCCGCTTCATGGAGCTCATGTAGCCGACTTTCTTTCCGCGCGTGAGTTGACGGTGGAGTTATAGCTGTCTGAGGCGGAGGATGGCTTGAGACGGTTACGCTCCAGACCTAATTCGTCTCGGTGACGCCAAGTGAGCGGATAGAGGTCAGCTAAACCATGTTATTTCCCCTTGGATGTCATGGCTCTTTTTCTGATGTTTTTTCCTGCTCACGAGGCTTAATTTGATGGATTCACCTTACCGAGCTGCTGGTACGTCCATCTTCCGGTAGAGGTTACACGGCAGATGGAGGCTTGAGTCAAGTCTTGGGCGAGGAAGGCCGCTGCATCTGCTTACGTGCAACAAACCCGCTGTGATGATGGAGTCGTTTCCCATTTATGGATCAAGTTCATGGATGAAGCCAAGTCTGAGTAGTTGTGTCAGTTGTGTTACTGACAAGGATTGGCGCGATGGTTGTGCATACCCTACATTTGTCGTGATGAACCACGTTCAGGAACTGTTGATTCAGCGACATTTTTGTCAATAAGTCAAAGACCTGAGACTTGAGTTGATAGTCCCTGACACTTGATGCTCTGCTCACCGAAGGAACCCACGCATGTCGGCATACCGGCAGCAGAAAGCAAACAGCCGGCTCCTAGAGATGAGGTTCAGGGGAGCAATAGGATGAGTGACCGACTACCGGAGCAGAGAAGCCTCTCAACTGAATCACATCAGCTTATCCCCTTCATCTCCAACAATTTGTCATTCCGTTCCATATCCCTCCTTTACGCTTTCAATACCTCACATTTCCATTCTCATCCTCATTTTCAGTCTCTCATTTCTTCACCTCTTCGTCTACCCCAGCTTTTCGGCTCTTTTTTCCCTGCATCAAGACAAAAAGACCCGGCTCGGCTCCGGCATCTATTAGCCAGCCAATGGGCTCGCACGCAAACCCACGCACTAAGGATCCTCTCCCCTTTAGCTTCCTGTCGACTCACACACACAACTTTTTGGTCGTCCAAAGTGACCCCCCAAAATGGAGGCAACCGAGGTTCCTTTTTTTTTTCCTCATTTTCCCGCGGACAATGTTTGAGAGGGGAAGTTGATGTTGATGATCTCTTCACTCGTTTGTATAAAGGGCCGGTTCCAACTTTTACTTCATTCCTTTAAAAGCTGAACCATGACATGAAAAATCACACGCCCGTCTCTTGTATTACATGTACTTATAGCATAGAACCTCTCATCTCATATCAACAACTTGCCGCCACGATGCCCATCAAATCCCTATACGAGCCCCTCGACATCCCCCAGACAAACGTCCTCACGTACCTCTTCGGCAACGGCGCGACTCTCTCGCACGAGCCCATCTGGTTCGACGCAAAGGACCCCAGCAGGAGCCTCTCGCCGCACCAGCTGGTGCAATGGATCCGGCGGCTGGGATTGGGTCTGCAGCGCCTGGGCGTGAGGCGAGGCGACGTCGTCATGATATGCACGCCCAACCACATCTTCGTGCCGGTTGCGTATCTGGGCATCACGGGGTCCGGGTGCATCTTTAGCGGTGCCAATCCTGTCTTTACCGTTGCCGGTGGGTGGTGATGCCCCTGTATCTCTTTGATGCCGTTGTGATAATGGCTTGTATCATGGACGAAACTAACACCAGGATGATCCATCACGATGCTCTTCCAGAGCTCAGCTACCAGCTCGCCAACACAGAGGCAAAAGCCGTGCTCGCCCACCCCTCCGTGCTCTCCAAGATCCTCGAAGCCGCCGCAAAAGCAAACATCCCCAAGGCCCGCATCTTCCAGTTCTCAGACTCGCCGGCCATCCTCCCTCCACAAGACGGCGTCCTCGACTGGAAGGCCATGCTGCCCCCTTACGAAGACGCCTATGACTGGCAATGGCCCGTCCTGACGCCCGCGGAAGCCCGCCGCACCGTGGCGACCATCAACTTCAGCTCCGGCACGACGGGCCTCCCCAAGGGCGTCTGCGTGCCGCACGCCAGCCTCATCGCCAACGTCGAGCAGGCCATCCACCTGCGCCACGCCCACCGCAAGCCCGCGTGGGACCAGCAGCCGCGCAACCGCTGGATCGGCCTGCTGCCGCTGTACCACGCCTACGGGCAGCTGTACGCGTGCCTGATGGCGGCCAAGACGCTGACGCCCATCTACGTGCTGCCCAAGTTCCAGTACGAGGACTTCCTGGCGGCGATCCAGCGGTACGGCGTCACGCAGCTGCAGGTCGCGCCGCCCATCGTCGTCATGCTGGCCAAGCGGCCCGAGACGGCGCGCTACGACCTCTCGAGCGTGCGGCACGTCATGTGCGGCGCCGCGCCGCTGTCGCGCGAGCTGCAGATGCTGTGCCAGGACAAGTTTGGCTTCCGCATCACGCAGGGCTACGGCATGACGGAGCTGACGTGCAGCGGCATCACCTTTGCCGAGGGCCTGGACGGGGATAACCTCGGCTCCGTGGGGAGGCTGCTGCCGAACTGCGAGTGCAAGCTGCTCGACGACGAGGGGAGAGAGGTTGGCGTGGGCGAGCCGGGGGAGCTGTTCATACGGGGGCCGAATGTGTGTCTGGGGTATTGGCGGAACGAGGAGGCGACGAGGGAGTGTCTGGATGACGAGGGCTGGTTCCGGACGGGGGACATTGCTGTTGTCAACAGCGAGGGCTTGTTTTCCATTGTCGATCGGAAGAAGGTGAGTTGTCAGGGGACGGAGGGTGGCTCGTTGATTTAAGTGCTTACGGCTGGTTTTATAGGAGCTTATCAAGGTCAACGGCCTGCAAGTCGCCCCAGCCGAACTCGAGGCCGTCCTCCTCGAAAACCAACACATTGCCGACGCCGCCGTCGTCGACATCAAATTGTACGTTTTCCTACTCTCACTCATCGTCAAAACTATGTACTTACAAAGAGGGTTTCATAAACAGCGGCGAAGATGAATGGCCTCGCGCCTACGTCGTCCTCCAGCCCTCCTCCAGGGGCAAGGTCTCGCCAGAGGACATCCAGGAATGGACCGCCGCGCGGGTGGCCAAGCACAAGCGGCTGGTGGGCGGCGTCGTCTTCATCGACGAGGTGCCCAAGCTGGCGAGCGGCAAGATTGTGCGCAAGGTGGTGCGGCAGTGGTCGAGGAGGGATGCGGAGGAGATGCTTAAGGAGGGGACTGCGCCGGTGAGGGCGAGGCTGTGAAGTATTGTGCTTGAGGATCTTTCTTATGCTTTGCATGGCGATCTTGGATAGAGTTGCATTTAAGCAGAGCCTTTGTATGTGTAGATATGAAGAGAGGATACAGGTAATACAGCCATAGACTGGTCGTTTGGTACTAGATACGTTGAAAATATGCAGCTGTGGTTCAGATCCATCAATCTACCAGTCATTATGAACCTCCATCCATAGCCCTCGACAGCCTCTCAGAAACCATGGCTCCATATACCCCGAGTCTCCTCCCCTCGACCCATCTCAATCCGCCTTCTCCCCCCGGTACTTTTCCAAACTCTTTGGTTTCTTGCCCAGCACCACTATATCCCTCAAAGTCAGCAAAATCTTCCCATCAAACGTCACATCACTTTCCTTATTTCCCCCACCAAATCATCACTCGATCCCACTTCACATCCCCTCAAACCCATCAAACGTCACCAAATTCACAATCAACTATCCCCAGACAGACTTTTTTTTTTTTAAAAAAAAAAAAAGGAAAGAAAGAAACGATAAAGGGTAAGGGGTAGAAGGAAAAAAGGAGAACTCACATCGATCAAACAAATAATAACTCGTAACCAACAATATCGGCAGCGCAATAATCGTCGACACCCACCTCCTCGCCGCCCCGTCATACCGCCTCTTATACGCCCTCTTCTCCTCCTTGGCCTTTTCCTCCTCCGCGAGCCTGTCCTGGCGCTGCGCCAGACGTCGCAGACGAGCTGCGCGGAGGGCGGATTCGCGCATTTCGGCTGTGCGCAGGGCTGCTGCTGCTTCTGCTGCCTCTTTGCCTTGTGCTTGTCCTCCTCCGATCCTGGAGGGGCCTGTCGAGGGGGGTGATCCTATTGTTGCAGAGGGTGAAGATGTCGTCGAAGTGATTCGTGGAGAAGAAGACAATGCACCAGAAGGAGAAGCCTTGTTGTTCAATGGACTCTTTGTTGCGTATCTCATCTTGCTCGACACTTCCGAGTTATGGACACTCTGCCGGAAAAGTTGTCCTTCATACCGCTCTAGCAAGCGACTGCGTATCCCTGAGCGAAACATTATGCTGTAAGTGTTTCTCTTCAATGAGATGTAATGTTTTTGGTGTAAAATTTTCCCTCTCTTGACTTTGCAGTTGGTTGTGCTGGGTGTGAGACTGAGTTTGTAAGGGGTTTTGATGATGAGCAGTTAAGCCTGACACGGCTCCAGCCTTACGGGTTTTTCATCGTTCGGCCGAAAGTCGGGCCAAGGCAAATCCGTAATCCACCTCGAACTACAAAGCATCACCACGACACGAATTGCAGTCAAACCATGTCAAATCATGTCAAATCGTAACACAGGCTGCATATCAATGCAACAATCTTCATTAAATAAGCGTAGCAATTTCCTCATCTACTTTTAGTAATTCTCAGCAGCCACGCGCTTCCTAATATCGTTGAATTTGTCTGAGAGTAGCTGGATGCCCTCATTCTTCAGTATTATTACAATTTTGAGAATCCCAAAAACGCCAATTCACCATGTCGAAACCACCAACCCAGTTCCTGTTTGCTCTGCACACTCAATCATCATCCGTGTACCTCGGACCACTAGCCGCAGGCGTTTCCGGCGCGTAAGCTGCAGGCGTTGGGGCCGAGTAGCCGCCGTAGCCAGCAGACGGCGTGGGAGCACCAGCCGCTGGCGTCGGTGCTGAGTCCGGGCCTCCCCATCCGCCTTGCCAGCCGCCAGCAGGAGTCGCTCCAACTCCAGGCGTCGGAGCGTTGTAGGCACCGGGCGTGGGCGCGCTCAGGGCGCCAGGAGTAGGGGCCGACATGGCACCCCCGGGAGTCGGGGCGTCGTAGGCCACAGAGGACGTCGCCGCTGGCGTGTAGCCCCACGAGTCGTTGCCGCTGGCCCCGGGCGTCGGCGCCGAGACACCCCAGGCTGGCGTCTTGGAGCCGGAATTCCAGCTGTCGCCTCCGCCGGCGTATGCCGGAGTGCGTGAGCCGGCCCCGAACGCGTCGCCTGCCGCCGGGGTTCTAGCACCAGCTTGCCAGGCGGGCGTGCGTGAGCCCGAACCGTAGGCTGTACGGCTTCCGTCATACGGATTGACAGTCCTCGATCCGTCAGCCCAAGCCGGCGTCCGCGATCCAGAGTAATCCTGGCCCTTCCATGCTGGTGTACGACCACCTGCCATAGGAGCTGAGTTCCGTGTTAGTACGGGGGCGATGGAAATAGATGAACACAGGACAACTTACTTCGTGATCCCCAAGCGGGAACGCGGTCCGAACCGCCAGCGCCCATCGGCGTGCGGGATCCTCCTTGCCAGCCAGGCACTCTGTCCCCGGAGCCGCGCCCTGCTCCACCTGGCGTCGGTCGTCCTCTGCCATTGATGTCAATGGTCGTGCCCGTGATCTTGTCCTTGTAGCTGAGAGAGTCCTTGGGAAGCGTAATCGTCTTGTTCTTGGTGTGCAGCTCGACGCGAGCGTGCGTATCTGTCGTGTCCTTGACGATACCCAAGAGGCCCTTGTAGTATCCCTTCTTGATGATGACAGTTTGGTTGATGGCGCGGTCCCGGCCAAACGTCTTGGCAATCGGCTTGTTCTCGGTGCCGTTCTTGTGGATCTTGAGAGCCGGGTTCATGGTGGACAAGTCAGGACCCGACGCTGCTGCGTTAACACGGCCTCCCTTAGCAGCGATCGTGTTAACCATGCTCGCCTTGGTGACAAAGACACCCGCATTCTCGTTCGTGGCGTGCGTGTGCAGGAACACGTACGAGCGGTGGATGTGGATGATCTTGCCCTGGCGCTGCTGTCCAGAAAACTCCTTGACCACGTCGTCCAGGCGAATCTCCGAACCCTCTCTATCAGCGGCGACCGCCTGCTTCCTCTTGGGCAGCTTGTTGGGAATCTGGGACGGCATGACTTGGCGAGTGTCGCCAAATTGGTCCAGCACAACCAGCGACTCACGGTCCACCTTGACAATGCAGCCGACCGTGGTGGGATCCAGCTGCACGAGGTCGTGGAGCTCGTACTGGCCGAGCGATCCCTGTCCGCCAATGTCGCTGGCCTCGCGCAGATCCTTGCTAAAGACCGTCACTTCGTTGTTTGTGTGGTCCGTCAGGAGAGTGACGCGGTCCTCGGAGATCTTGACCACGGTGCCGACCTCGTCTTGGAACTTGCTGCCGCCAATCACCTTTACGTGGTCACCAATCTTGAAGCGCTTGCGGAGGCCCTTGATGGGCACCTCGATGGTCTGGCCCTTGAGGTCGCCTTCAGTGACGAACATGGTGACAATGTCGCCTTGCACATTGGTCGCTTTGCCCACGACGCCTCTCTGCTCTCCAGCGTACACCTCAATGATGTCGCCGGGCAGGTACGTGACGAGCGTGTTGCTGTCCTTCAAGCTGGCCGCCAGCGCCTTAAGGTCCAGGTTCTCGGTGCCATCGTCGGCACCGCTGGCGAATCGCGTCACCTCTTCCAGCGACGGGTTGACGTCCGTGACCACGAGCTGCTGGATCTTGACGTCCTTGACCTGGAAGCCGTTTTCAAACTCCTCACCCATGTATGTCCAGGTATTGGTCGTCGGGTTGCCCTGGATGTGGCGGGGATGACGCTTTCGCGCCTCCACCTCGCTGAAGAGCCGCTGGGGCGGTCGCGGGCCCATTCCTGGGGCCCTCTTGCGCTTCCCGTCCGCAGTTACGGCAGAGAGCGCCTCGTCGCGCATGCCATAGTCGAGTCTAGGGATGAAACGGACTCTCGCCTCCAGGCCGTTCTCGGTGACATCAATGACCTGGGCCAGGTCTCCATTGTGCTTGGCCGGCTTGCGCAGTCGCACCCAGGCGCCCGGCTCCAGCGTCGGCGTCTTGGTAACGCGCAGCAGCTCAGGCATGTCCTTGATGTCCACCAGCGTCAGCTTAGAGTGGGGGTAGACATTGAGGATGCCATCAAGAGCAACGAGAATATCCGTCTGCCTCTGAGTCTCGACGTAGACGAAGCTCTTCATGACGGAGTCTGGGCCGCCGCGCTCGAAAGCCGCGGTAATGGCCAGCTCGTCCTTTGTGCCCCTTCGCTCGTCCACCCGCTTCATGATGGAGAGGACGACTTCTCGCTCCTTGCCTTCCTTACATCGCACGGCCCAGATGCTGGGATCATCCACACTAGGGAGGAGAAGGCGCTTGGGCACAACGGCCGAGTCGCCAAAGCTCTTGCCGGGTCGTCGATTGCCGTACCGCTGACGCAGGATCTCGGCCTGCTTCTCGGCGTCCATGCTCGACTCCAGCTCGCGGCGGCGATCGAGCTCGCGGTGTCGTCGGTCATCGTCCAGTCGCGAGCTCTCGACCAGGTCGTCGGGGTGGGCGTTGTCGATGATGAAGTCTTCTATCTCCTCACCATCCTTTTCGTCGTCCTCACCCTCGTCTTCGTCATCGACTTCGGCCTCGATATCGATGAAGGCGTTCCGCCTGTCGCGCTGGCGCTTTCTGCGATGGCCCTGGGGTCACCTGTGTCAGCATCATCACCGGCACAATGCTCTTTGCGAGATCAGCGGTCTTTAAACAAGGCAGCGTACATGTTGAACATCATCCTCATCTTCGTCATCTTCTTCCTCGTCTTCCTCGTCGTCATCGTCATGGCGACCACGAGTGTCTGCTTCCTCTTCCTCGTCTTCCTCTTCTTCATCCTCATCTTCATCCCGAGCCCTGCGCGACTTGGCGGGCGTGGGCTCCTCGTCATCGTCCGCCTCCTGACGGCGATTGGGGCTGCTGTCTCGCGCCCGGCTGGAGGCGTCATTGGCCTCCTCTTCGTCAGACATGTCGGCCGGGGCAGGGTTGAAGTCCTCCTCGTCATCGGAGTCGTCGAAGCGGTCGCGGTCGTGGGAAGCCATCTTGAGTACGGTGCAAGACGCGTGCTGTTCACCGTACGATGGAAGATGGAGAGTTGGAGGAGGAAGAAAGATTAAGGCGTGGAGATGGCAGGAAGGATTTCGCTTTCAAGAGCCAAAGGCAAGTGACCGACGCGGGTAATTATCGGGCTAAACCACTGAAAGGGAGGGCAAGAACAGTAGACTAAAAGGCACCTTCCCTAATAATAGGCATATAACTTAGGCAGGTTAATAAAAAGGCTATAACTAAATCTTAAGGATCCTAATCTCTCTCTTTTATATATATACTATTAGTTAGCTTTAATAAATTAATTTTATTACTTTAACCTCTTTTTTATTAAAATCCCTATAGTCTTTTTATAATAATTAAAATAAAAAAAGTATTAATATTTTTTTATATATTTATTAAAATTACTAGTCTTAAAACTAATTTATATTTTATAAAAGTATAAAAAGTATAGCTATATAGCTAGTTAAAGCTAAGTATTATTTATATTCTTTTATATATATTATTTTATATTTTATACTTATTTTATTTTTTTATTTATTATAGTATATAAAAATATATTATATATATTTTTATAAAAAATCCTTTTAAAATCTTTATTTAATTTTAAAAAGTTTAAGAATTTACTTAAGCTAAAAAAACTATTATAAATAATACTATTTTTTAATATTAAATTTAAAATTTACTTTTTTATTTATTAAAGGCTATAATTTAAAATAAAAGCCTTAAACTTAATATTAATTTTTATATTTATTATTATAAAACTAAACCTTTTAAAAGGGCTAGTATAATTACTTTAAAATAAGCTTAAATTTAAAAAATCTAGTCTTTTAACTTACTTTTTTATAAATCTACTTTTAAAATAAGACTTTAATAGCTAATTTAATATAAGTAACTTATTTAATTTATTAAAGCTAGAATTAAATTTATAATTAAAATTAAAAAAAAATAGTAATTAAAATATTATAAATAATCTAGCCTTTATTATATAATATATATATATTATAATAATATTCTTATTTAATAAGTTATACTTTATTTTTAAATAGCTAAACTACTTAAAGGCCTTATTAAATAATAAATCTTTAACTGCTTTTTTACCTAGCTATATAATAAAGTATATTAATATAAATCTTATTAATTTAATAGCTAAATTTATAAACTTTATTAACTTTTTATAAAATATTAATAATAAGGCCTTTATTAAAAAAGCTATTATAAAAAACCTAAATATTTTTTAAAATATATTTAAGAATAGGTTTTTTATATTTATATATATTTTTAATTTTAATATAAAGCCTAATAGTTTATTAAAGTAAAAGGCTAATAAGTTCTTAAAGGTTTATTTTATTAAAGCTTATATAGCCTTTTATAAAGCTAATAAAAAAGACTATTTATTATTAAGACTTTTACTAACTTAAGTAAAAGACTATTATTTAAAAGACTTTATTAAGTAAATAGTTATAAGCTTATATAATAAAATACTTTAAAAAAAAGCTATTAATTAATTAGCTATATTTATAAAAAGTATAAAAGTATTAACTATAGCTATTAATATAACTTATATAGTTATTTAAGCTTATAAAAACTTAAAAAAAGCTTAATTTAAAAAAGCTTATATAAAGGCTTATAAGTATATTATTTAAAAAAGGTTTAAAAAAAACCTTAATTATATTTTAATAAAAAAGTTTAAGTTTAATTTAATAGCCTTATTTATAATTTTTTAAAAAGTAGTAAGCTATTTTACTAGCCTTATACTTAGTTTTTTAATTTTATTATATTATAGCTTTTAATAGCTTTTAAAATAAATATTATAAGGTATTATACTACCTTTAACCTTTATACCTTAAATACCTTTACTTTTACTTTAGCCTTAACCTTTTTAGCCTACCCTTACTAATTATTAAGATTAAAGCTTATACTACTACTAGTTATATAAATAATTAGGCTTATTTTAATAAACCTAGCTTAAGCTATTATATATAAAGCTATATATATAATTTAAAAAGAACTTATAAGTAAGTAAAAGTAAAAGCTTAAAATATATATTTTTTAAGCTATTTTATAAATAAAATACCTTATAAAATCTCCTCTTTTATATAAATTTTAAGAATATATATATTAATAAATAGCTTTTTATACTTTTTAATAAGCTTATATATTTTACTTATAAATAAGTAAAATACTACTTTAGCTATTATATAACTTTTTTAAATTAATAGCTATAATTATAAAAAAAGGCCTATTTTAAATTAATAATATATAATAATTAAAAAAAAGGTTAATTTAACTTAAAAAGTATTATTATAAATATATATACTATTATAATATATTTTAAAAAGTTTATAAATATAAATATATTTACTTATAAAAGCTAAAAATAGTTTTTATAATAAAAAGCTTATTAAGGCCTAATTATAATATTAAGGCTAGTTATATTATATTATTTATAAAAATTTAAAAAAGTGCTTATAAATACTTACTTAATATAAATAAGTATTAAAAAAAAAGCTATTATAATACTTAAAGCTATAATATAATACTTAAAAAAAATACTAAATAAAAATACTATTATAAATTTATTATAAATTATTAAAATTACTACCTTTATTATAAAAATAAAGCCTATACTTAAAAAAAAAAAGGTATATAATAAGCCTATTATTATTAAAAAAAATATAAAAAAGTATAATACTAAGTCTTAAATACCTAGCTAATAGCCTTTATTTAATAAGCTTATAAAATATATTAAATTAGCTTAAATTATAAAAAAAAATAAAAAAAAAGATTTTAATTTTAAAAAGCTAGTATTTAAGTTTAAAGTAAAGTTAATACTTTTAAAATTATAATAACTTAGCTTTAAAAGTATATATTAATTTAATAAGCTTACTTACTATAAGTTTTTATAAAAGAATTATAAAAGTAAAAGGAAAATAATTATAAAAGTATAATTAGCCTTACTTAGCCTTAATATATATAATACTATATTATTAAGTAAAAAGGAATTTATATTAAAGTTATTTAAGATTAATATAACCTTTAAGTATATTAATATAAGATTAAGTATAAGCTTTTATAAAATTTAATTTAAATAAACTAAGGCTTAAAAGCTAACTTTATTTTAAGTAAATTTATAAAGTAAAATAAAATACTTATACTTAATTTATCTTTTATAAGATTTATAAGCTTAATTATATTTAATATTAATAAGCAGTATATTATTATAAATAGCTTTATAATCCTTAACTTATAATATAAAAGTATATAAAAAAAAGTATAAGCTATAGTTAAGCTATTAATAAATAAAAAGCTTAAAAATATTATACTATTACTTAAATTACTATAGCTTTATAATATAAAAGCTATATTTAATATTAAAAAGGGTATTTTATAAATTAATATAAAAGCTAATAAAAAAAAATAAAAAACTATTTAAGGCCTTATTTTAATATTATTAAATAAGTAAAAAATTATACTTATACTTAATACTTTTAAAGCAGCTAGATAATATATAAAAATAAATAATAAGTTTAATAAAAATTTAAATTATATTATAAACTTTATAAAGTTTAATAATAATAAAAATATTAAAAAAACTAATTTACTTACTTTAACCTTAATATATTATTAAAAGGCTTATTAAAAGTTAAAAAAAAAAGATAAAAATAACTTTTAATACCTTTTTTTTTTATATATAAACTAACCTTAGCCTAACTTTTATTAAGTATATACTTAAACTTTTTATAAATAAAGAATTTTATATAAGCTATAAAAAGGCTATAATAGTTTATTTATTTTATATATTTTATAAAGTATTAAACTTATAAAATAAAGCTAATAAAAAAACTAATTTTAATTTTAACTTATTTATATTAAAAAATAAAAGTATAAAAGCTAATACCTTATAAAATTTTAATAAGTTTAAGCTTTTTAAACTTAATATAAATAATTAGCCTAAACTTATAGTTTTACTTAAAGCTTATACTATACCTTTTTTTACTATTTATTATATAATATAAAAGAATATAAATACTATAATTAATTAAAAAGTTATAAATATATAATTTAAATAGTTTAAAATTAAACTAGGACTTAATATATTAAAAAAAATAAAAGAAAAAGTTATTAAGATATTTTAAATATATTAAAACTTAAAAGGGAAGTTTATAATAAATATTTTACTTATAAACCTATTTACTTATAAACTTAAACTTAAAAAAAAAGTTAAGTTATAAAAAGGCTTTTTAAAAAAGCAGTAAAGTAAATTAAAAAAATACTAGTTAAATTAGCTTATTTAAAAAAAAATAAATAATAGTTAATTTAAATTTATATATTTTATTAATAAAAAACTCTTTTTATAAAGTATTAAACTTATATTAATTATAAAAGTAAAATCTAAAAATAACCCTTAAGTAAAAAAGTAATTAACTATTAATTACTTTTATATTATAAAAAACTTACTTACTATATATATTTTACTATTAATAAACTTTTATAATTAGCTTATAAATTTATATATAAAGTTATACTATAAGTTTAACTTAAAATATATATACTAATTTATTTTTATAAAAAAAATACTATAATATATTTTAATATTTAATATACCTAGCTTTTTATAGCTTTAAGCTATTTAAATATTATAAAGAATATAATTAGCTGCTTTTTTATAAACTAAAGGTATAAGAATTAGTCTTAAAGTAATCTTAGCTTTATAGCCTAAGCTATTATTATTATATATAAAAAACTTAAAAAATATAGATTTTATTAATACTTATATTAATAACTTATTTAATAAGTTTAAAAACTTTAAAATAAAAAAATAGCTATTTATTAAAGATTATTTACTATTAAGACTGCTATAAGCTTTATAAAAGCTTAGCTTTAAAAAGGTAAAACTAAAAATAAAAAAAATTATTATTATAAAATAAATTTATAAAGTAAAAAAAAAAATAGCTATTATATTTAAAAAAGCTAATAAGTTAAGGAATTTCCTTATTTTAATAAATTAAATAAGTATTTATAGCTTTATAAAAACCTTAAGGCCTTATTAATAATAAATACCTAACTGCTTAAAAATTATAAAACTACTAAATTAGCTTATTAATAATATCTTTTAAAAATAAGATTTAATAAAAGTTATAGCCTTTATAATTTAAAAAAAAAAAAAAGCTATTATAATAAAATAAAATAAATATTAATTTAACTTACTATCCTTATTATATTTAAATACTAGTAGCTATAATATTAAATATATAGTCTTTTAATATAAAAGTAATATAAAATTTCTTATTTTATATAACTTATTTTTATTTATAAAAATATAAAGAAATTATAATATATATAAAAAAAAGCTATATATAATTATTAAATTTAGTTAAAAATATAGTAACTTTTTTAAAGCTAAAGACTTATTTATAATTTATATTAATTATAAGCTACTAACTTAGTTTATAAGTTTAAGTAATTATAAAGGAATTTATATTAAATAAGTAAGTAAGCTAAGGCTACTAAATATATATATTAAGTATATTAAAAGTAAGTAAAATTAAATAGTAAATATACTATTAAAAATAATTTTTTTATTTAATAATTACTTAAATATTAATATACTAAACTTATTAAAATATATAAGTAAAATAAGCTAATAAATATAAAAAAATAAAAAAAATAAGTATAAAAAGCTATTAAAAAAGTTCCCTTCCTTAATAATCTTTTAAATCTTATTAAAAATATTAAATAGTTATATAGCCTTTTTTAAAGCTACTTAGTAATAAATAAATAATAAAAAAGCTTAAGCCTTATTTTTTATATTTAAGATAATAATTATATTTACTTTAACTATATACTTAAAAATAGCTAGTAATAAATACTTAAAAATACTTATAATAAACTAAAATATAAAAAAGTAATATATTAATATAATAAACTTTTTAAAAAACAGTTTTAATAATATAATAAGCTAGTATAATATTAAATATATTAATAAAAAATTTAAAAACTACTTTTTTTTATTAAGTTAATTATAATACTAAAGTAAAGCTAGCTAGCTTAAGTACTTAATTAAAAATAAAGTAGCTTATACTTTAAAAGCAGCTTATAATAATACTAGCTATTTTAAACTAAATACTATTTAAAGGATATTAATAAAAAATATATAATAGCTTATAATATTTAAAAATATAATAAACTATATTATAAAGTATATAATATATATATACTATATGCTTAATAATTTTAAAGCTTTTAACTTATTAGTATATATTAATTAACCTTTTTAGCTTATAAGTATTAATTATATTAGGCTATTTTTTTAAAATAATATAAAATACTTATACTTTTTAATTATTATAAATTACTTTTTAAAGTATATATAAACTATATTATATAAAACTATATATATTATAAAGGCAGTAAATAAAGTTATACTATAGCTAAAATAAATAGCTATAAATCTTATAATATTTTACTTAAACCTAGGTTTAACCTTTATATTTATAAAGTTTAAAAATAATATATTTAAATAATAAATTATAATAATAAATATACTATTTAAATTTTATAAAAGTATAAAAATAATAAAGGTTATAAATAAAATTACTTAAATTATATTAAAAAAGTTAAAAGCATTATTAAAAATATAAAATAATAGCTTAAAAAAAGTAACTAAAGCTATAAATAATTAACTTATTAAAATATTAAAATACTTACCTTTTAAAATTATATTTAGGCTAAAAGTTTAAAAACCTTTATTAAATAAAGAATTATTTTAAAATCTAATAGCTTTAAAAGCTATATTAATAAGCTAAAAAGCTATTTTTATAAAAAAAATATATATAAACTTAATAATAAAATATATAGCCTATACTATTATAATTTAAAAAAATAAAAAAAAAATTAACTAGGCTAAAGTTATTAAAGCAAGCTATTACTTAAAAAATTATAAGAATTATATAAAAAAAGACTTTATTATATTAATATAAAAAAAAAAGCTAGCTAAATTAAAAAGCTATTAAAAAGGCCTATTTTAAGTAAAGGCTAAAAAAGGCTAAAGCTTATATATATTATATAATATAAATAAATTTAAAATATATAATACTATTTTATTAAAATTTTATAAAAATGCCTTAAAAATATTTAAGCTATAAATAGGTTATTTAAAAGCTAATTAAAATAAAAAAGTAAGCCTTTAATAAGTATTAAAAAACCTTTAAAAATATAATAAAAAAAATAATATATAAGCTAAAAATAAATCTTATTTTAATAAATAATAATTTATAAGGTAATTATTAAAAAAGTATTAAAAAGGTTAAAATACTTTATATTATTTTATTTTAAATACTTAATATATATAAACTATAAGTAATAGTTAACTTACTTACTTTATAACTTCTTTTCTTTATATATATATAATCTTTTTTAAAGTAAAATCCTTTTTTTTTTTTTTTTTTTTTTTTTATATTTATATACTTTTTATTTTCTTATTATTAAATATATTTTATACTTATATTTATATTTTTAAATTTATAAAATCTATATCTTAATATAATAATATTTACCTTATATTAAAATATTTACTTAACTACTATTTATATATAATAAAATAAGCTATAATTACTATTATAGCACTTATATTAGCTAATAAAAAAGTATAAAAAAAATAAAAAAGATTATAACTTATATAATCTTAATAAAAAAAATAAACTAGCTATATATATATATATATAGTATAATTATAATATTATAAAGCCTAAAAGTAATAAAAAATTAAAAAGCAGTATACTAATATAAAGTATTAGCTTAAAGGTATTTAATAAATAATAATAAAAAGCTAGCTATACTTTTAAATAGTAAATTTATACTTTTTTATAATAAAAATAATAAGTAAAAAAAATTATAGCTAAAAATTATACTTAATATTAAAGACTTTAAGTACTATATTAGTATAATATATATAAAATATAGTTTTTTTACTTATAATTTTATATTTACTTATAAAATTAATAAAAAAACTAATAACTACTTTAAATTTAATTTTTTATTAAGTAGGCTTAATATAAAATAGTATTTAAGGTATTAATTATATAAATAATATTTTATTTTATATATATTTATTATATTATATTATAATAATACCTTTTTTAAATAACTATTAGCTAAAAGGTTTTTAAAAAATATTATTAAGTTTTAAAATTTATAAGTCTTATAAAAATATATATAAACTATAAAAAATATAATAGCTAACCTAGCTATAAGTAGTATTATAAAGCTACTAGCTTTAAAAAAACTACTATTTACTATAATTAATATTTTTATAAATAAAAAATAGTAAGATTAACTTAAAGATCTTTTATAGCTTAAAAATTAATAAAATTAAATAAACTTTAACTTAATTTTAAGTATAACCCCCTTAATTAAAGACTTAAAAAAGCTTTTTAAGTTTATATATAAAGCCTTATTAATAGCCTTAATTAAATATTTTAATAAGCTTATAAAAGGATTAAAAGATTTTATATATATAATAAATAAAAACCTACTTTTTTTACTTTATATAATTTTAATAATATAATTATAAGTAAATATTATAGCCTTTTTAAATTATATAAATAAAGTATATATAAAGTATATAGCTATTAAAGTATAAAAAAAAAAGTAATATATAAAGGCTAGGCTATAAGTAAAAAAAAAGCTAATTTTTAAAAAAACTTAGTTTAATAATAAAGATAATATTTTTTTAATAGCCTTATAAAAAATATTACTTTACTTTAATTTATAGCTTAATTAAATAAAAAAAATATAATTAATAAAATATATTTACCTTTTTTAATAAATTAAGTAAGCTATAAACTTAAATTATAAAAAGTATAACTTAAACTTAATAAAGAATTACCTAAAGTTAAATAAAACTATAATTACTAGCTTATTAAAAAAAGCTATTATTTATAAGTTTATAAAGCTATAGGCTATAGTAAATAATATAATAATATATATAAAAATATTTTTAATTTTATTTTAAATTCTTAAAATAATAATACTTATAATATATAATATACTACTTAGCTTATAATTTTTAAAAGTAGCTATTATATTAATAAGATTAAAAAAAGTATTTTTAATAAGCTTATCTTTATATAAATAAATTAATATTATTATTAAAAAAGATTAAAAGTACTTAATAATACTTTAGCTTATTTATAAAAATAAAGTATTATTAATAGCCCCTTTTATTTAAGGACTAGATATAATAAATACTATTAAAAAGGCTTAAAAAATACTTAATTTTATAATTATTATTATACTTATAACTACTATTATATTTATAACTATTATTATTATTATACTTATAATTATAAATACTGCCTTAACTATTATATAAACTTTTATTATATTTTTTATTTAAACTTTTATAATAATAAGTATAATTTTTTTAAACCCTGCTCTTAAAGTAATAATAAGTAATAGTATAAGTAACCTTTTTAACCTTATAAATATAAATACTTAAAAAAGTATTAAAAATATTTTAAGAATTTATAAATAATATATTATTTTATTAATATAATAGTATTAAAAGATTTATAAGCAGTAGTTAAAGAAAATAAAATTATATTATAACTTTTTAATTTTAATTTATATTTAACTTATTTTTAAATATACTTTAAAAGTTATTAATAAAAGACTGCTAATACCTTAAAAAGTTTTTTTTTTAAATATTATTATAAAAACTATATTAATTTTATTATTATAAATATATATATTATTATTTAATTTATTTATAATAGCTACTATACTGCCTTTAACTAGCTATAAAATACTATTTAATTTATTAATTAAAAACTAATAGTATATAAATTATAAAAAATACTTTATTTAATATTATAAATAAGCTGCTTTAATAATATAATATAAAAAGATTATAAAGCACTTAAAAAAATAATAAAAGGCTATATAAAAAAAAAGTAAAAAAATATAAATTATATAATTTATTTTATAAAAAAGCTTATAAAATTTATAAATTTAAAATTAAAAAACTTAATATAAAAACTTTTATTAACCTTAAATACTATAATAAAATTAAAAAATCTTAATATAAAAAAAAGTAAAAAGTTTTAAGCTATTTATTATATATTATTTATATAATTTAAAAATAAGCTTATTACTTTTTTAATTTATTAATAAATAAAAATACTTTATTAATATATAAAAATAAAAAGGTTTTATAAGTTTATAATAATTAAAAAGGTAGTTTACTTTATATAATATATATTATAAATATTAATAAACTAGTTATAAAACTTTTTAATATAATAAATAAAAAAAGTAGTTTTTAATAATATAAGGCTACTAAATATTTTAAATATAAAAGTAAAAAAAAGTAATTAAAAACTTTAAAACTAAAAGAGAATAGTAATCTTTTAAAAAAAAATATATTAGCTATACTTATTATTTTATAAAAAAAGTATAAAAAATATAAAAAATATTTAAAGGCTATATTTTTCTCTTCTCTTTATATATAAAAAGAAAAGTAAGAATAATAAATTAAAAGGCACTTTCTTTAATAATAAGTATATAACTTAAGTAGGTTAATAAAAAGGCTATAACTAAATCTTAAAGATCCTAGTCTCTCTTTTTTATATATATACTACTAGTTAGCTTTAATAAATTAATTTTATTACTTTAACCTCTTTTCTACTAAAATCCCTGCAGTCTCTTTATACTATAACATGACGTTAGCCGCATTACACGGAACTGCCTTAACACAGAGAGAGCAGCGGTCACGCCATCTTGATAGCCCCTTCCACCAGACGTCCAAACACATACGACCATATCCATTAGAGAATACGGGATCCCGTCTGCTCTCCCAGAGTCAAGCCAATGAGAGGCAGATTAGTAGTCAGGTGGGTGACCACTGGCGAACACCGGCTGTTGTATGTTTCTTTTTGCAGGTTCTACTCCATTGGAGTCACTTGTCGTATTCAGTTACTGTTCTCCTTATTCGACTTCCTTATCACGGATGCCACCACATTGACTAGAGTCAAACTGCCTTTCGCGACTGTGCTCCCTGATACACTACTTTTCGCAGCTGCTGTTGCGTCACGTAAACTGGCAGCAACTGACCTTGTAGCTTCTAAGAGGAAGCACATTATCGATGTCCGAAGAGACCTAAATCTGAAGTTGGCTCTCGATTCATATAGAATGTTCAATGTGTCTCATGCCTTGTGTTATCCAAGCCACATGTTTTCCAGTATAGGTGGTTTTACGGACTGTGAATGCGGGTCAAAATCACATCCAAGTCTGGAAACCCAATATAAATGAATAGTACTAGGAATCTTTTCAGAGATCCAGAAGTGGTTCAAAACATCAGACTACTGGCCCAGCAATCAGCTCCAGGAGACGGCACATAGATTGCAGCAGTCTAACTCGGCATGTCATGACATTAATAACTGCCTGATGGTAGAATTGTATGGACTATTCTGGCTCAAGATTCTGAAAAGGGTGAGTACAGTTTCAACCACCAAGATCTACCATATTCCGATTTGCTTCATCTCGGTGCAGGGTCGCCACCTCCACCACGGTCAACTTCTGATGAGCCCTTCAGCATCTTTATAATCTCGGAATCCAGCCCCTGCTCCTTTGCAATTTCCAACGGCGTCTTACCCCGAGAGTCCTTTGCCCTGACGTCGGCCCCTCGTCTGATGAGTAGCCCGATTGTATCCTGTTGTCCGTACAACGTCGCGTATATCAACGGCGTATTGCCCTCGTCATCTTTGACGTGAATGTCCGCCTCTTTCTTAAGCAAGAGCCTGGCTGTGGACGTGTGTCCACCCATTGATGCATAGAATAACGATGTCCTGCCTTGCTTATCTTTCGCATCAACTCTTGCACGTTTGCTGAGCAGCAGGCGGACAATCCCCAGCTGACCATGGCCTGAAGCATATGACAGCGGCGTTCTGCCGTGAGGATCGCGCTTATGAACAGATGCATGCTTCTCAAGAAGAAGTTTGGCTGCTTCCTCGCAGCCCTTCCGCGATGCGTAGGATAATGGCGTTCTGCCGTGTTGATCTTCTACATCAACCACCGCGCCGTTGTCGAGCAGTACTTTGATTGCGTCGCCACGGTCGTGCTCTGCCGCATGAGACAAGGGCGTCCTGCCGTTGTTGTCTTTTATATCAACCCCTGCACCGTTTTGAATCAACAGAATGATCATATGTCTGCCTCCCATACATGACACAGCGTATGATAACGGCGTCCTGCCATGATGATCTTTTGCATCAATGTCTGCGCCTCCCTCAAGTAGCTTTTTCGTTGGATCCTCACGCCTCTCCGTTGCATAGAACAATGGTGTCCTGCCTTTACTGTCCTTTCCATTGACGTCTGCACCATGAGCAAGCAAGATGTCAATTGCATGCTTGCCGAAAAGGAGCTTGGACGCCGCATACGACAATGGCGACCTCCCATCCTTGTCTCTTGCATTAACCTCTGCGCCTTGATCGAGCAGCACCTTAGCTATCCCCTCACTGCCGCTTGCCGATGCATACGATAGCGGCGACCTCCCTTTATTGTCTTTTGCATCAACCTCTGCACCCTTAGCAAGCAATAGATCGATGGTATTGAGATCATCAGATGTTGCGTGTGGTAATGCCGTCCTTTTTTTGTTGTATTTTGCATTGGCCCTTAAGCCTTTTCTGGGTAAATGTCCCGCATTCTTTGACGCAAATGACAATGGTGTTCTGCCATGTCGGTCTCTCGCATCAACCTCCGCTCCGTGTTCAAGAAGTAATGCCGCTATAGCATGATTGCCGTATCTTGACACTGCGTGTGATAACGGTGTCCGACCGTTAGCATCCCTTGCATCAATCTTCGCGCCTTTGCTGAGTAGAAACGAAACTGCATCTCGATTTTCTCTCGCCTCTGCTGCATGTGACAGTGCCGTTCTTCCAGCTTGTTCTCGCGCATCTTGCATATCAACCTTTACACCTCCCTCAAGAAACAACTCGAGTATTAAACGCAGGCCAAACCTGGCAGCCATGAAGAAGAGCGAGTGGTCCTCTTTGTTCATAGGATCCAATATTGCTCCACTGCTAAGCAAGAATTGGGCAACAGATTCACGGCGCTCCTCGATCGCGAGTGGGAGAAGTTTTTGAACATCTCTAGGTCTGGGTTTTGCGCCGTTTTCGAAGAAATACTCCACCATGGACGTATGGCCTCCTCTAACAGCAGTGATAAGGGCCTCCTTCGTGACGTCGTTTCTTCCCAGGCCAGAACATGAACGCTCCAACGTGAGATACAACACAGCGGCCAGCGTGGCGCCCCTCTTCGATATGGCTTGAAGAGCCCCTCCTGCACGAAATTCGAAGCCGCGTCCGATGCTCTTTTGCTTCGCTTCGTTGCGGTGGTAGTCTTGGGCAAGTCCACGCAGAGAAGGCTCAACCTTCACGCAGGCATCAAGTATTGCTCGAACAGCTTCTCTGCTATCCATAGCGAGCGCCGCAAATATCGGTGGTCCATATCGATCTTCTTCCTCAATGAGGAACGAGCGAGCTGGAAGAAGTCTGGTCAAATGTGCCGCGTTATTTTCCGCCAGGATATAGGCCAAGCTGACGGTCTGTTTGTGTTGCTTTGCGTCATGCTTTGCAAGGAAGTTGTCAAATTTGACCCAATCAGGGAGCCGAAATGTTTTGAGAAAATCGGCCTGATTGACATTGCCTGCTTGTGCTTCATTTGCATGGTGCCAAATGTTCTTTACGGCGTACTGCATGAATGGAAAGGAAGCAGTCGCTGTTTGATATCGATTCTTTGCCTCCAGCCGTCGATATTCGCCATCAATCATCTTGGAAAAAGCCCGTTTGCCGAGGGTGATATGGTCTAGACAACATTGTTTGAGTTTGTTGTGACTTTCCCCGACATAATCTGCCCCGAGATCGGACCAAATCTGTTTCAGACCATCTTCTTTGAGTAGGTAGTCCTTGACTGATTCATGGATGAACTGTACTGTTGGAGTCTTGGAGTTGGTAGTTTCGGCAAGTCCTTTCGATGAGTCCAGGATGAATCTCCCCATATCGGCGAGCGTGATTTCTTCGGTGTTCCATTGATATATCTCGTTGGAAAGCAGGGCAAAGTACAGCTCTTGTGGCTCCAACGGCTGTTTCGCGAAAAGCACCCATTGAACGCAAAGAAGGAGCTGATTGGTGTTTTGACCATCGCGCGTCAAAATGTTGCGAAAGAGCTCATGGAGGTCTCCTGGGATCTCTTGCAATCTTTTCCGTAAGTCGTTGACTCTCCCGCTGTCGTATTCCTTGTTTAGAATACCGACGACAAGGACAACCCACATGAAGATCCCCCCTGCTTTTTCTCGAAGTTCCGTGCGAAGCTGTGCCGCAAGGGCTTCTCTTCCAATCATGAGCTCGCTGTCGATATAACTGGTGATGTCTTGGGTATGCCCTTCTTGGCTCTCGAGTACAAGACCCAGGCCTTTCGATATTGTGATATGCGGATAATGGCGGCTTGAAAAGCAAACACGGAACGTCCCAGCTGTAATGGACTCGCCCACATTCTCGAAAAACCTGAGCATGTCCCGAACATGATCTTCTTCACATTCATCCAAGGCATCGATGAAGCACATAACATTCAACCCTTCAAGATTCTGAATCGCTTGTTCGAGTAGATCAGTCAATATCTCCGTGTTCCAGTAGTGGTCCTCGCCAGATCGCTCTATAGATCCGGGTACTTCAAGAATGTCCAGGAGAGATGGAATCCTTTCGAGGAGCTGTGAGAGAAGTGATCGATACATTCCCACCGTAGACTTTTCCAAGTCCTCTCCTCGCGCATTGAAGAAGAAGTGAATGATGATTTTGCCTCCTCTTTTTCTCTGAGCATTTTGAAGGGCAAACTTCATTAGCGTCGATTTCCCAGTTCCTGGTTTGCCTTTGATCCATAGGAATCCGCGGTGCTCTGGGAACTTTGCTGGATCCAGCCAATCGAGGTATTCGGGTATTTGCAGCAGCCATTGGCATGTCTTGACATGAGCTTTCTTGATGGTCATTTGCCGAGAGTCGATTTGATCAAAGCGAAGCGACTTTAGCAATTGGCGTTTCTGTTCGCTGCTGGAGGTGTGCGATATGTCCTGGGTGGCCTGGAGTTGGGTGGAAAAGCTCGTGTTGCTCGTGCCCTGCCCAGCGCTGCAAGTTGAAGGGGAGAGCCTCCTGATGAGATCTTTAGCATATGCCGCCGCCGTCATTGCAGCGTAGCCCTGCCATGCTTTGTTCTTGTGTGAGTCGGAATAGTCGCATATCCCTCGGATGACCAGGCAGGGAAATGAATTCATGAGGCCACCCGCTTCCATCTCGAAGCACAGTATATCATACTCTGAAGAGAGGTGATCGCGGACTATCGCGTCTTTCATCAACTGGTTGGAAGACGCAACGAGTCCATAATGGATGAGGAGGCTCTGACCTGGAGGTCGAGGTGGCCGCACAATCAACGAGTCATCACCACAGATGATCTCGCAGTTGGCACTACTGTTGAAGTGGTGAACGCAGGTGCTGTTGTAGAGCCTGTCGCTGCTTTCGTGAGGCCGACTGTATTTCTCCTGCAATCGCGGGGATTCTTGCAGAATTTCAGCCACAGCGTCTTCGATCCTATGGCCTCGGCGTTCGTATTGCGCTGCCAGGCCACTCATGGCGGTTCTGAGGACCATCGGCGGCTGGTCCAAATATCTTGTCGGTTGAAACGGCTGGTTTTGAACAGTCTTGCCGAAGTCGTATTGCATGACACCGCTATGTCCATTGCAAGGAGCGCTGACCACGACGTCTCCTAAGCGGATATCCTGCTTGATGCTGGGCGCACCGCCTCCAATACCGACCATCAGACGAACTTTTATGTTGGGGAAATTGTGCGACATGTCGTTGGCGACCGTTGCTGCAGAAGCTGTTCCGTACTCTCCAAAGGGCAAAGAAGCAATGACAACATTGTGCTCTCCGATTCGTCCAAGGGTAAAGTCGCTTTGGCTGGCCGGAGAGACTCCTTCGGGCCTGCCATGTAGTTCATCCAGAACCGCTTGGGCGGCAACGTACTCGGTGACGAGGGCGCAGATCCATCCAACCGTGTATTCATCGTTCCTTTTGCGCGGTAGGTCTTCTTCAGACCAGTTCCTCCTGGTAGACCGCGTTTTCAACCTCTTTTCCGCGCCCTTTGCCGCCTCGTGGTGGTTCCCAGAAGTGAAGCCTCGCTTCATCGTGCATCCAATCACTCTTGGAGTTGGACCCTTGGCGTAGATGTTGACCTAGTAAGCTTTCGTACACTTGATCAACCATACTGTGAGGCAAGGAGATGTCCGTTGAAGAGACACTGCTTCAGAGAGAAGAGATGAATATGGCTGAGACGGGTAGAGCGGGGATGACAGGAGGTGAAGTGATGCTGTGCCGCAATGAGGCACGTTGAGGGGGCATCAGGCGGAACCGACGAGGCGCATGCTGCAGCCGTCAGCCTCACAGGCTGAGAGCGAGACGCGCGCGGCATGATGCCCAGTCCCAGTCGCATCGGCGCGTAAAGCAGGGCCAATCATAGGGTATGATTCGTGGAGGAGAAGGGGTTGCAGGAGTCTCGACACGAATATGTGTCCCCTTGGTGCTGGAGTTGATGCTCTGACGGCGTCAGGCTGGACATGGGAGTCAAAGAAGGGACACCGAGCTGATATGCAGCGTAACAGCATGTATTTCGTCAATATGGAAGGTATGAATATGACCATCAGGATTGAGGATTCCTACTCTGTTAGATGGCATGGGCCAATCATCAGAGCCTCTCGTTTCCCCTTGACGGTTTGTCCTGAAGCTATCGCAAATCGGCTTTAGTTCGTCGCTTATCCTGCGCCAGCCAATCAGCTACCAGCGATTATCGATCGACCAATTACGTCAATCCAATATTTTTTTCCCCAGCTCCGAGGCCGGCGTACAGGAACCGAGAGGAAGTCATCACCACTTCGAGGCCTTGAAGTTCTTCTTTGTGGCATGATCTCGGCCATTTAACTGGCTCCAGGAACTCATCATGGCCCGCTTTGTGCGTAACACCCTCTCCAGCCTCGCCGGAATGCCACTGACTTGACGGCTTCTCCTACAGAGAGCAGTTGCTCTGAGCACGAGGGCTCTCGGCCTCGCGTCTCTCCGGTCACAAGCAGCGGTTGCCCGCCTGCGAACTCCCGCGATAGCTGCCTCCCATCTGCGTCTATACACGGCCTCCGCTCCCCGAAGACAGCAGGTGGAAGCTTTCCAGTCGCAACTCGGCGGCTCTCCCAATGCCTCCTCCTTCTACCAGGCCACCGCACCGGCCAACCCGCAAAACCTCACCGAGAAGATCTTCCAGCGATATGCCATTGGCCTTCCCCCTGGGAAGACGGTCAAGGCCGGCGACTTCATCTCAATTGTATGCTTGGCGATATTTCCAACTCCGTGCAATTCATGGCTAAACGACTAATAGATGCCGCACCGATGTATGACACACGACAACAGCTATCCTGTGGCCACCAAGGCCATGAACCTCGGCCTCAAGAAGATCTACAATAGCGGCCAGATCGTCATGGGTACGACTTTCTCTCCTAAGTGTCATCAAGGCCGTTTGATTGACCTCAACAGCTCTCGACCACGACGTCTCGAACCAGTCCGAGTCCAACCTGCGCAAATACAGGCTGATCGAGGAGTTTGCCCGCAAGCACGGAACTTATTTCTACCCAGCCGGCCACGGAATCGCCCACCAGATCATGATCGACGAAGGTAGAGAAACATTATCCGAGCAATGAAGATTGCGATGAATCATGCTAACGGCAACTTCCAAGGCCATGCTTGGCCAGGGACGCTTTGTGTCGCCAGTGATTCGCATTCGACCATCTACGGCGGTATTGGATGCCTCGGTACACCCGTGGTAAGATCAGACGCAGCCGGCATCTGGAGTGTCGGAAGCACCTGGCTACAGCAGCCACCTGTTGCCAAGATCACCTTTACCGGTCTCCTTCCCGTTGGCGTCACCGGCAAGGACGTGATCCTGAGTCTCTGCTCCTTGTTCAACAACGACGAGGTCCTCAACCACTGCGTGGAGTTTGCCGGATCCGAACAGACCTTGTCCAGCATCCCCATCGATGACCGCCTCACAATCAGCAACATGACCACGGAATGGGGCGCCTTAAGTAATTCTACACCTCTAGCCCTATGTCAATGCGAAGTAGCAACAAACTGATCATTGGCCTTGCAGGTGGATTGTTCCCCGTCGATGACGCGCTCATTGCCTGGTATCGCGGCAAGGCCTCCGCCGCAGCTGTGACCGACAGCCCTGCCAAGGAGCGCATCAACCACGAGCGAATCGACGAACTCTCAGAGAACCGGCTCGCCGCTGACCCAGGCGCTACCTATGCCAAAGAATTCTACCTCAACTTATCCACATTATCGCCGTTCGTTACTGGGCCCAACACTGTCAAGGTTGCCAACCCTTTGAATAAGCTGGAGCCTCAAAACATCAAGATCGACAAGGCTTATCTGGTATCTTGCACCAACTCTCGAGCAAGCGACATTGCTGCGGCGGCTCGTGTCTTCCGGGAGGCTTCCCAGGATGGCAAGCCTGCCAAGGTTGCCGACGGTGTTCGTTTCTATCTTGCTGCGGCCTCCCTCGCCGAGCAGCGCATCGCCGAGGAAGCCGGCGACTGGAAGGTTCTGCTTGATGCCGGCGCAATCGAATTGCCAGCATCATGCGGTCCTTGTATCGGCCTGGTATGTTAAGGAGATGTAGTAGTAGGTGCATAGCGGCTAACCGTTTGATAGGGGACAGGCCTGCTCGAGGATGGTGAGACGGGCATTTCGGCGTCGAACCGCAACTACCCCGGCCGAATGGGATCCCGGAGTAGCAAGGCATACCTTGCCAGTCCAGAGGTCGTTGCTGCCAGTGCTATCAAGGGCACGATAGCTGGCCCTG
Organism: Trichoderma gracile; assembly: GCA_020002365.1. Taxonomy (NCBI): domain Eukaryota; kingdom Fungi; phylum Ascomycota; class Sordariomycetes; order Hypocreales; family Hypocreaceae; genus Trichoderma; species Trichoderma gracile. The sequence goes on from JAINEY010000008.1 coordinate 955,341, forward strand.
GCTGGTATCAGAAGCCGGAGGGCGTCGAGAAGGTCATTATCGGTGAGGGTAGCGGTGACTTCGCGGCTGATAAGGCTCGCTCCATCGAGTCGGCTTTTGACAAGATCATCAACGAGGTGGACAGCATGATTGCATCTGCCGAGGGCGGTCAATCAGAGTCGGCTACAGCTCCTGCAGAAGACGAGGCGCTGGCTGACATTCTTCCGGGCTTCCCTGAGAAGATTGAGGGAGAAATCGTTTTCTTGTGAGTTTCTACCGAGTACCCCAGTGCTCTCAAATATACTAACATTGGATAGGGATAACGACAACATCAATACCGACGGCATTTACCCCGGGAAATATACCTATCAGGACAACCTCCCCAAGGAAAAGATGGCCGAGGTGTGCATGGAAAACTATGACCCTGAATTTGGCAAACTCACCAAGCCGGGTGATATTCTGGTGACGGGCTTCAACTTTGGTTGCGGTAGGTTCTTTGCTCATTCTTCAGGTTACGTTCAAGAGAAAAATGGCTAATTCATTTTTCCCCCTTACAGGAAGTTCTCGTGAGCAAGCCGCCACCTCCATTCTGGCAAGAGACATCCCCCTCGTCATCGCCGGAAGTTTGGGCAACATCTTCAGCCGCAACAGCATCAACAACGCACTTGTCTCTCTCGAAATCCCCCGCTTGGTGGAGCGCCTCCGCGAGGCGTTCAAGGGAGACGGAGACAAGAAGCCCCTGACTCGCCGCACCGGCTGGAAGATCCTGTGGGATGTCAGGCGCTCCAAGGTGGTGATTACGGAGAAGGATGGCAGCGTCTGGGAGCAAAAGGTCAGCGAGCTGCCCCCCAGCGTGCAGGAGATTATCGCCGTCAAGGGACTTGAGAACTGGGTCAAGTCCAAGCTTCAGGCTTTGGAATCAGAATCATGACGTGGGAATAAAACTTTTCATAGTCTGCTAGATAAAACTGTAAAATAAAGACAAGGCATAGAAATCAGACACGATGGGCGTTTTGGCATTGTGGCAGGTATGCTATGGTCGAAGACACGCAAGGAGTTCTGTTCATTTCTGCCAAACGTCAGAGCTGATAGGTAGCCCGCCTATAGAAGGAGGCCGTCCAGGTATCTAAAGTCATCAACTGTAGGATCTCGAACACCGAGCATTCCCGAGAAGCCGGCATTGTAGGCAGTCCCATATCGTAAGAGAATACCAGCCTTGCCCGCGAGTTCAGCGAGCTGTCTCTCTACGTCTCGGACAAGCCGGTCAGTTAGCTGAAGCGCTTCCAGAAGGCATTCCTCAGGCCATCCGCATCGTCACACCACTTCCATCCACCAGGTCCCATGCTGCCAAGATAGCTTTCCAGCGCGTAGAGAGCGAAGCCAAATGGCTGCATGCTTGCCTCTGCCCCGTCAACAACGCCAGTGATCTCTTCGGTTCAAGATCAACCAGAATGTTCATCTCGTTCAGGTCGCCATTGATAGGGACCGTTGAGTGAGACCCGTCAAACAATGACGGTAAGGCATGGCTGGCAGAAAGCGGCTTAGAAGGGTTGCGGCGAGGTGCTTGAACCTCGCATCGCAATCAGATTTGATGGTGCTTATGTCGGATATTTCGTGGCCTTCTGTCGTGAACCATTGCCAAGAGTCTGCCGAAGAAGCTATGGACAAGATCATTTACCACACTCACTGTACTCTCCATAAAGACGACTCACGATACAAAGCTTTCAACGGTGTTGCGCCTCCGGGAACAAGAGAGTTCAAAGCGGATATCTATGTAATTTCTCCAGGAAGTCTGTCCATCTCATAGATGGAAAGCCGCGAGCCGTTCGGATCGCCAATCCATCCAAGGTGTAGACATCTCGGTAGCAAGTCTCCGTGAACAGCTTTTACAAGCTTGAACAGCTTTCGCAAGCTTCAGCATACTGTCATTCATTGGAGAGACCTTTGCCGAACTGTATGATATTGTCGCCTTCTACTCCCGCAGTCACTATGTAGCTGCTCAGCCCCTGAACAGCAACAGGCGAAGCAGCCGCTCCATATCTTTGCCGTACAAATGCGTCACACTCCGCTCGCGATGCAGACGGTCCCCTCTTCTGACAAGAAACTCTCGATTGCGCTGTCGAGTGTGTAGGTTATTATAGGCACCTCATGATCAGATGATGCAGTCGAGGATAGCTCGCGTGGAACAGCGTTGGGGTAGAGTCCAGGGTCAGTGAGTTGTCATGGAGTGGCATGTGGGCATGCAAACGGTGAGGAACGGGATTCATATAGTTCGACATTGGGCTTACAACTGCCCTACTTTCCTATGCCACATATCTTGGTGATGCTATGACCTGCTGCGTTGCAAGTAATTCGTGGGAGCTAAGTGGCTGGTATCACCACTCCACTAGTAGATGACAAGACGCGACCAGTCTATCGGCAGTCATGAGTCATCTGTATCATGCGAATAAGATACAGAAAATTAGACCGTAGTCTTGAAAACTGCGGCGATTGTGGTAGATCAGGTCAAAAGACTAAAGACAGTAACAACGCGAAGAGTCTACCACCTCGGTATATATGCGTGTGCTTCTTGAGTATCAAGTTACTTCTTAGGTATTCTATGTGAAACGTATCTTGATAAATATTCATTTTTGCCTAGGTAGTTGCTCCACAGTCTTGGATCAGATTCTTCCTGCTTACAGAAAACTATGTCGATGAAAACTTCGGCATAATATCACAATGAATAGAATTTCCAATAAGCTGCTCTGTCATCGAAAGACCTTATAAGAGAATAACGAGGGCCGTAGCCGATAGGCGAAGGATGAAATATCTAAAGCTTACAATTCCGTGGCTTCAACTGCCAACCTCCTGAGTCTGAGTGTCCGTGGTGACTGCTACAAAAGAGACACAAAGACGGCTAACAAGACTAAAGCTCACAGTATCATTCTATGTAAACTAACTACTCGTATCGAGTAGATAGAGTGTTGGGATGTGTGTAGTCTCCAATATCAACTGCTGGGTATGAAGGCGTGTGTAAGGTGTATAAGGGTCCTTACCACTGCCCCTTTCAACAAGCCGCCTGAGCTTAACCCGGGAGCAAACCGCTCTAGCATTGTCTCCCGCCCGGTTAGCTCAATCGGTAGAGCGTGAGACTCTTATCAAAGATTCACGTTCTGAATGTGGACAATCTCAAGGTTGCGGGTTCGACCCCCGCATCGGGCTATTCCTATACAAAGTCGGGTTGAGATGTCAAGGCGGCATTCCTTTTTTTGCATTTTTCCTTCCTGAACTGGATCTATTGTCAATTCTCTCTTTCATCCTCGATTTCGTCACGTTTTGGACCGCGGAAGAGGAGGGTGGGAAAGATGCAAGAACGAGAGGTAATGGGCAAGGTGCCCCTGAATCGTGTCGTCCGGGACTGCATCTTTCTGCAACTCACGCTGTACTGCACGACCATCCACTTACCGACTTCATTAAGTGCATCTTGATATACAACTTGAGGCCCTTTCTGTTGCTATATGTCATTTTCTTCAATCATGAGCCGTTTTGCGCCGATAGATGGAGCAGTGAAGAAGTGGACTCGACTAGCTCCTTAGTCTTGTGCTGGTATGGAAGAACATTAAGCTGGCGCGGTTAGGCAGGCCAAGTATGGTAAGTACAAGATAAGCGAACCATGGAACATCTGCCGAAGTTCTTAAAACCTTAATTCTGTTTTAACTCGCTTAAGCTTTAAGTTTCATTCACATGTGTTACCCTCCCTCCAACCAACAAATCCAGAGACTCCGGCATCACACAGTGTGACTTATAAAAGGCATCTTGGACCAAGATATTCGAAAGATGAGATTTTCGTGGTTATTATTTATGTCAATCTCGTTGAAATATTCAAAATGGCTCTCACACAACACGGCACGACTCGGTGTCAAAATACGTAGACAGGCTCTTGTACTTCAGCCATCGGCCAAATGGCGTCCAACACCACATAGCAAGGCAGACTACAGACACCTATGGCTTCTGCTGCGGCGTACGCCAATCTTTGTATGACCGAATACATCTACGCCCCTCCGAACCCGAACCTTCCTCAATGTGGAAAGGGACACGCAAGACAATGCTCGGGCACAGGTATAAATTGCCGACTTCCCCCCCTTACATCTCGGAGATTTTTTCAGTTCCGGGGGTTATCCTTGCTCAAGTGTAGTATCTGTTCTTTTCAATAATCTGACCGATGACGCCCAATTTCGAGGATTCGGCTGAGGTCTCAATGGGGTCCTGAGGGACTCGATGGTCGCTGAGGGGGAAGGGGTCGCGAGTGAGTCCCCTTACTTTTACTCGTGGCCTATGATGATTCGGTGCCTACATATAGGTGCAGCAAAGGAGCTGAGGCCATAATAATCTCCTTCTTACCCGTGTTCTTCTCTTCTCTTGGCCAACCCTCTTGAGTTATCGCCCGTGTTTAACAAGCAGCTGAGTCACATCAGATTTCATTCTACCATGTGGGGTGAAAGACAACGGCCACCGTCCATTTTTTTCTCAGTCAGGGAGATTAAGTTGCTGACTGACATTCAGAGTCCAATTGTTCCTTCAACATGGTCACTCTGACGTTTACATTTACTCCTGGCCCGGTTGATGTTTTACACCTATGCCTCTTGGGGGTTCAGGACTAGGGAGCCGATATCAAACAAGCTGCCATTGGAATGGTGCAAGGCAGACTTGCTCGTGGCTTCTTCCAACTAAAGGAAGAGAGATTTCACAGTTTCATCAGATGATTGTAGATTGTCAAAAATGCAGTGTTCTTGAAACTAATCAAATCCATCTGAACACATCATCTTATTCATTATCTTCTGCTTTCCTCGAATGGTCCTGATAAAGGGTTCTGCTTGGATTTTGTGAATTAGTAAGATGCCTTCGGCCGTATAGCAGGATTTAGTAGCTTGTGCGAACTTTGTTCCACCCCAAGGAGGGGGGCCAACTGCTATCGGCAGAACGTGCCTAGAAATGACGTGCAAGCAATGGATGGAAGACTTCTTGAGACGTATTGTGCTCTCTGTTGTTTGCGGCGCAACTCTTGTTGTGCCCATGTGGCTCTCCTGGGCACAAGCAGTACTCCAGCACTGCCCAGAGATGATACTGATACAGGAGGGTAACTTGAGACACTGGAGGGACGCTCACCAGCTCTCTCCGCGATATATGGACAGGAAAAAGCTGTTCCATCAACCAGCGTCACGAACTCTGGCCCAAAACACTGTCCAAGGTCAAAGATCAACCTTCATACATTGCATGTATGTGGCATGCAACTTAAAGATGGAGATTCCACTGAGAAACGATGCGCCATATCAATTTGTGGTCGCGTTCCATATTCAGACTTCGTTATTATAGACATCCGTAAATGACAAGGCTCTTTAGCACCGCCACCTTGGAAAAGTGCCTTCAGCCAATCGCCAGGCGCCTTCTATCCAACTTATGCAAAAGTACTATTGGACCAACAGCAACTGACATGTTCAGCAGCCTGATATGTCGTGACACAGCCTGGTCAGCCACCTTACGGCCCAATGTTGGCGGCCCAATGGCTGCAATTATCAGGCTGCGTTCGTTCACCGCGTCGAGAGAGAAAAGTAGCCTTGTCCAACTCCAAGGAACATTCACTTCTGGTTGCACTTCCTGCCTGCATAGGTACCAAGCAATGGTGCAATGGCTCCCAGCCAAGCTACCGAGGATTACTACAAGTTCCTCGGTATACCCCAGGCGGCAGGGACAGATGCGATACGTGCCAGCTACCGAAAGCTTGCGTTGAAGTATCACCCAGACAGGAATCCAAACAATCCTCAAGCAACAGCGCAGTTCCAGCTGGTGTGTCTACCCTCATTGGGTTGATGATAATAACGAACACTGACACAACGTTCCATTGCAGCTCGAGACCGCCTACTCTACTCTATTTGACCCTGAACGGCGACGAGCTTACGATCTCCAATATGAGTCCATCAAACAGTATTCAGCAACAGATAATGGCACAAACCCACCTCCGCCGCAAGCAGATAGCAACAACCCCGACCAGTCATGTGAGCTACAAATTGAAAGGCTAGAGGCGGCTATACGACAACTCCAGAAGAGAGAGAAAGAACTGGAGAGCCAATATTACCAAGCACTGAACGAGTATAACATCAGCCAGGTAGCACTGCTCAGGTTACAGGCGGTGGCAGACAGGGATGCAGAGGAAGAGGACTACAGGAACAGTTGGCATGGGTATTTCTTCGCAAAGCGACAATCAGAGGAAGAGAAGCAAACAAAGCAGCGTCGTATGGTGGACAATAGAGCTGCTCGAACCGTGCGAGAAGCAGAGCTGAAACGTCTCAAGACAAGTATCACCACTACTCAATCACTGCTCGCTGATTTCGAAAGTCGGATACGACAGAAAATTTTCGAAAAGCACAGATTGCAAGCTCAAGAGAGGAATCGGCAGGAAGCCATTCGATTGGCAGAATTTTTGCGACAACAAGCGATGCAGGAACAGAGAGAAGAAAGAGCACGAGAAAAGGCAGAAAGAAGATACAAGGAGGAACAGGCCGAAGAATTGCGAAAGGCACAAGAGACTGAACGCGTATGGAGGGAACAGGAAGCTGAAAGACGAAGGGCACAAGAAGCTGAGAGAACACGAAGAGCACAAGAAGCTGGAAAGATAAGAAGAGCACAAGAAGCTGAGAGGATACGAAGAGCACAAGAAGCTGATAGGATACGAAGAGCTCAAGAAGCTGATAGGATACGAAGAGCTCAAGAAGCTAGAGAAGACGAGGAAAGATGGGACGACTTTTTGCGAAAATTTCGGGAAGAAATCTTGAAACAGGACTTCTACACAGAAGAGGCACGACAAGGTGCAAGCCGGACAAAGGCCAAGGGCCAAAGGAGCCAGAGAGGCCAAGGACCCAAAGCGGAAAACTCAAATGGTGGACAGTCAGCGAAAGCACCAAAAAGAAGGAAATCTTCCTGTCTGCACAGGTCCTGGTGGGAGAAAGCGGAGGGACGCCACGAATGCGAGCGATGTCTGGAAACGACACGTCGTTGTGCGTTTCGCTGCCCGGGCTGTCATATGGTCGCCTGCGCTGGATGTCGCGACTTTCTGAAGAGGCGATAGTAGTGCTCCATGGGATTTCATGTTCACTTGTATGGAAAAACAAGAATGACGTATCTGGATTGAGATGCAGTATACGGGCATACAAACAAAACATACTGGGCAAAGAGGTTGGCAACGAGTAAGGTAGACATGACAAGCTTCCTCACAGTCTCTCTTATATGTTAAAAGAGCTCTGCGTGATGCATTCGAATGATGTGTAGTCTTCAAGTGTCTTATTGCTAGAAACATGTTGCAGATAATTCACGTAGACATGCCTCAAACTCTTGACTAACGAGATTCTTGTCTTTATTCGATAGCTTTCCAACGCTACAACCTTTGTTTTTATCCTTCGTCGTCCCTTCAATCAACACGTCGTCGCATCTCCAAGCCCGTAGTCGGTGGCTGCCAGCAGCAGCTCCATGAAACCAGCACTGGTGGCCCTGAGGTTCGAGTTGTACTGGGAAACAGACGGATAAAAGGGGCAAGACGCGGCGTTGTTGGCAAAGCCAAACTCAATCGTGTAAGAGTGGATGAGATTCTTGGTGGGATCGGAAAAGTGCCTCGAGTAGGCGTAGTCGTCACTAGCACCCGAGGTGGGATACAGCTGCGCCGACTGGAAGGCCGTGTAAGAGCGGCCGCCGCCAGCAGTCAGGGCCGAGGCCACGCGCTTGGCCGCGGCCTCCTTGACGTCCAGGTCCGCCTGGGGGACATACTCGCCGTAGCCTCGGCCGGGAGACGGCGTGTCGGTCAGGATCCCGCGGACCTTGTTATAGGTGCCGTTGAGGAAGTTCATGGTCGGGTAGTCAACCTGGTTCTCATCGCTGCCCCAGTTCCACAGGACATCACCGGCATACGAGTGAAGATCCACAAACCAGCGGACTTTGGAGTACGTGTCAAACACCCACTTGATGTTCTTCGTCTCGGGCTCGGAGAAGGCGCTGGCACCGTGGTACGTCTCGGAGCTAGGAGAGGTCGAGCCGACGCTGGACTGTGCCGACGAGGCAAAGAGGTTGCGGAAGTCCCAGAGGAAGTCAAAGTTGCGGTTCAGGTCGACTCCGGGAGACTGGCCCGAGTTGGGGTTGCGGTTCTTTCGCCAGCAGCTGTTGGTAGACTGGTCATAGGCGACGCCGTCGGGGTTGCTGAGCGGGATGAAGACGATTCCCGCGGCCAGCGCCGTCTTCACCTGGGCGTTGCTGTACGTCTTGGAGCCGTAGGTGAGGCCGGTGTTGTGGGCGTTGGCATACAGCAGATCCGAGATGAAGTAGAGCACGCTGTCTGCGGAGCCGCGCTCTCGGGCATGGATGTTGCCGTTGAAGAAGACGCGGTAGGCATCGGTACAGTTGCCTCCGGTGCCGCCGACCTTGGCTCCGACGACGGTTGCGCCCTGGGCCGTCTTGTATGGAGTGTTGAAAATCTGAACTCCGTACGTGTTGGCCAGGCCCTGCAGACCGCTGGTGACCTCCTTCACGTTGAGGATTGTGCTGAAGGAAGTGGATGAGGACTGAGTTCCCAGTCCTCGAGGCGCAGTTGAGCCACCGCTAAATCTGTCGCCCGTACCGATGGGAGTTCCGTTGCTGGACTGGCGGCGGACAACTGGCTTCAGGCCACTCTCCTCGTCTCGCTCGTGGGGAAGAAGACACGCCGAGGTGACTTGGGAGAGCGCAAGAAGCGCAACGGGGAGAAAGGTCTTCATCTTTAGCTATTGATGTCTTGATTGACGAGAAAGATGCGATGGCTTCTGGGGCCCAGTGGAGAGCCGATCAGCCCCAACTTATATATAATTCAAGTGTCTTAGTCTGGTGCCAGACGACTGTAGGTATTTGTTGATGTCAGGCGCCTACTTGGTGCCTCCTTGCCTCTCGATAGCAGTGTCACATCAGACAGGCACGGCAATGCGCCTTCATCCGGAAGTTGGGAACGGCCAGGACTGCAGCTGCCGAAACGAGGCAGGGTTCCTCTGGCTCGCGTAGTATTTCTGAAGGCAACAGCAGCTGCAGCTTGCCCTGAATCGACTGCCGGCCGCTCGCGCGTCTTATACAGATGATGGAAAACAAAAGTGCCGAGTGCCCCGCTCACCAAAGGGGATCTGCATCTCGTGGTCTGCGGTGACACAGACGGGGTATGTAAGGAGGGCTTGCAGCGTCATGGGGGCAGTCCTCCCTGGGCACCATAAGGTAGTCAGAGGTCGAGGAGGAGGCTGGTATCATCGATGGAGGTTGGCGATCGGCACCGTCCGATGAAGTCCCTCGATCTCTGTGTGTGTGTTCAAGCTGGTATTGTCTTATGCCTTGAAGATGTGGTACCTTAGTTTACAACAAATTGGGCTTCTTTACACGTGTACTGACAATGAACTATTCATGTAGCGAGCTATCAACAGCCATTAACAAGCAGTACAGATCCAGGCACTATTGCCATCAATGCATGCAGTTGCGTCCTCAGACAGCAGGGAATTTTTGTCAAAGACGACAACTTCAAGGAATTTTTGTACATCACGACACTGCAAGGAATCTTTGTGCATTGACGCCTATACGAGTACACGCAGTATGGGGGAGATAGCGGCAATCAACACCAGGTTAGGAAGGTCACCAGGGCGAGCGCCTACGGCAGCGGGATTCTCGATCGCGGGAGACTTGAGGAGATTACCCCATGGATCGGCCGCTTCTACTGGACAGTTTCGAGATTGGAGGCTGGGCGACCACGACATTGTTTGGCTACGGAACGTTTCCTTCTCTCCAATAGTCTGGTAAGAAGGCCGGGTGTAAGACTTATTTTGTTAAATTGGTCGAAGTATGTGAAAACGACAGGCTCCGTGCTGTGATTGAAGCCCAACATGTGACGATGCTGTCGTGATGGCTGTTTATGCCTGCTTTGTGTTAGCTGCTCCGCCGGTAACAAAGAGGCTGCTCCGCGTTTAGCTTAACTTGTGTTATAAAAATAAGCCTAAAACTAGAGGAACTTTATCTCCTCAGAAATGACTGGCAGGCAGATCTCGGACGGCTTTCAGCGCATGGCCGAATCGGGAAGGTGATGTGTCTCTGTACAAGCCACTGAACAGACCGGTGTGGTCAGAGAGAGACTGTCGAACCGAGGCTCAACCCCGGGGATACTGACTATCTATATTTGTATTATCTCAAAAGGGACTTTTACAGCTCCTAAGTATCTATGGGGTTGAGAATCTGATAACTACGTATCAGCAAAAAGTGAAACAGGTTCAAGAGTGTGGATGAGTCTATCTATACAATTTCCAAAGCTACCAGGCTTCCTACCTCAACTGGGTTGTCATTATTATGAACCCGCATCCCGCATCCATCATTAAATTCCTTCCATGAGTGTTTGTCATCCGACAATTCGTCGACAGTAAGGATGTCAAAGCCGTCGAGGCCAAGTTCCCCATCCATCACGCCATGAACAAAACAGTCGCCTATCAGTCGAAATGTCCGAGTCGTATGAGAGCAAGTCCGCCTTTGGCAGCAGTTTTCCGGTCGTAGAACCAGTGGTACCCTGCTCCCCGGCAGAATGTATACTTCGTCGCCTTCTTTCATGAGCATTGGGCCCACGCCCATATGCCCGTACTTGGCAAAAAAGCGTCGGTCATAATAGTAGTCTTGGCTTTTGAGCTGCTTTTCTTCCGTACCTTTGTCGAACAGTCTCTTGTTTTGGGTGATCAACTCCTTCTGTTGTCGGAGCAGTTTCTTGTGTTCATTGATCATCTCTTGTTGGGACTTACGGAAGTCGTCGTTTTTATGGAGTTCTCCTGCGTTGGCCCGTTTCGATAGTCCTTGACCATGGTGCGTCAAACGGCCATTGAGGAGCCTCAAGGCATCATCGAAAAATATCCCCAGGCTTGCGGATTCACTCATCATGATATCTTCCCTTGGCCTAAGAAATCTGCTATGTTGGAGAAGCCTAGCCTCGCTCATAAGCTTCATGTGCTGATGGAGTATATTAATGTGAGCTTCTTCTTTGCCATTCTGAACAAACAGCTTCTCACTTTCGGCGAGAAGTATTTCTTGCTGGTCGAGAGACTTCAGCAATGCCGGGTAGAATTCGTCAACGTCGTTGATGAAAAACATCGCTCGCTTGGTGGTGGACAGTCGTATGACCTCCGCAAATCGGTCGTAATCGACAAAGAGAGGCTTGAGTGTCTCATCCGGATCTCTTCCTAGGATGTTCCCCCCATCTCTTGAACCTATATCGCCGTCCTGGAGCCGTCGCAGGGACCCATCTGTAGTCTTCTTCATATCGGAAAAGATTGTCTTCAGGAACCCGTCATGCGCATACGCAACAGGCCTTGCCCGAGCAACTGTTACCCATTCACCGAGCACCTTGGCCGCTGTATCAGCATTGAGTGATTCGAGTATTGGCTCTGTGGTCTTCGTTACGGTTCCAATCTTCCTGCCAACAATTCTGAGAGAATGTCCGCTGTGAATGATCATGCTGTATTTGGGAAGATCTCTGAGACCATCTGTGTGATAATACATGGTCAAATCCCCACAGATCCGCTCTATTTCTGGACCGACAGTTGGCGAATGGAAGATGCTTGTCCTCGGGTCCCGTAACCGCGGAGCATATTCGGCTCTTAGAAGGCGTTGAGGGTAGTATTCAGCCTTGAGTTTGCCAAGAAGTGAAGCTATGTCGTCCCTTATCAACTCCGGTACAGAACTGTTGTTCTCCGTCATCAAAAGTAGCCTGATCCCCTTGCAGGCATCGTATAGAGCGGAAAGTTCAGCCCGCCGGCGCTCAATATCCTCACGTTCTGTGCTCCAGTCAGGAACCCAAGATGGAATATCTTGTCTTGCTTTGCGGCTGTGATCACCATTGAGAACAGAGAGCGACTTGGTGTTCCGGATAGCCACAAGTACTGGTGCCATGTGCACTTCAGCCACCTGTAAGCTGTAGTCAGGCCGTAACACGGTTGCTTCGTTGCACAGCCCTAGGAGAGCGTACACTCGGTCCCGCTCATCAGAAGTCCGGCGAAATCCGAAATATCGCAGAAGCAGTAGAAGATTTGTTCCTCGAGAGTGGGACCAATGTGTACGGAAATTGTCCAGGTATGTTATACGCGTGGCCAGATTGAAGACTTTCGCGTCGGCCGTTGACATGGAAATAGGATAGTTCTCATGGATAGACTGCCAGTCAGTTAGAACCTCGGCAGCTCCGACGAGCAACTCCCATGGAACTTCAACATTGCCGTATCTCACGGTCAGACTGTTCGCAACAACGGCCTCCTGGACAACCCATATGCGATCCCACCAGGGAGCAAGTAATGTTCGTCGCAACGCCTCGGCAAGGGCAGCCATGTGAGCATCGGGGATATCCTCCAAGACTCCAAGTGGGTTTGGGATTTCCCTGGGCCAGCTCACGACTGTCAAGAAGGCAAAAACTACCAACGGCTGAACGGGCTTCTTGAGGGACGATGTCTTCCAGGCATCGATGTACTGGCTTGCAAGCAAAAAATCGGCTTCACAACCACCGAATTTTCGAAACGGGCGGGCATCTCCAGAAGAGACAGGTTTGGACATGCCATCTTGCAGCCCACTGCCGAGAAAAATAACGACCTCGACCGCAGTACTGTAAATCTCACGCATCTGAGCAACCTGAGATGATCGCTCGTCGGTGTTGCCCTGGTCAATGCACTATGCCTCGTTTAGCGGATGGCCTCGTCGTTCTGTGAGAGCGCAACAACCATACAAGAGCATCGACCCAGAGAGCAATGTCCACTTCTTCGTGTCGCAAATGCCTCAAGGCAGTTGCGAGGTTGGGCGTCACTTTGACATTGTTCCCATTGACGAGGATCTCGGGGGGCTTCCGACTCCAACGCCCCCAAGCGTATGACAAGGCCTTGTAGGGAGGGTACCCGTCTCGTAAGCGGTTGAAAGGGAGGAGTGAACAACGAATTTCATGGTCCCATTGACCTGGTGACAGGAGGATCAAGCGGAAAAAGCCAGCCTCTGTATTTGCGGCCATGACGAGCAGTTGGTGGAGAGTAGTGTTCAATATTGGTCTGCAGAGGAAGAAAATGCAATACCCGACCACTGGTAAATATAGCTTTTGGTGAATATAGTCTCTGGTGTTATCGCTTGCGCAAGGTCAATTGTTTCATCCGCATCGATTCCGAGATTGCATAGCCCAGACGGAGCCTAAGGTGCGCGTTCTTCTTGGGCATCACCCCAACATGCAGCTGCGCCTCAGCGAACGTAACCCAAACCAATCAAGAATGCAGTTTATACACAGCCGTCACGTAAGCATAGCACAATGCTACTCAGAAGTCATCGCATTCTACATTCCCTAGCGCATCAGTACAGACAAGGGAGAAGCGATGGTGTCAGTCGTGATGTGAGGCACACATAATGGATACATTCACATATGAAGATGGGCAGGGTCACATCGACAAGCGATAAAGATCGAATAATCATGGCGGTATCGGGCTCCAATTCTGATTGATAGCTTGAGTCTGTCCATTGGTGTGAGCATAAGATGTTGTAAAGAGAGACATAATGTTTGAGCCATCAGAGGAATGGCATAGAAAAATCGAGACCTCCTAGACTATGCCTACCTCTACCCGTATATCACCACAACCTGGTGGGATTTGCGTCCACCATGACCTTCGACCCTTAAGAGGAGAAACCACTGATACTCCGTGTTAGTCAAAGCCCTTCCTCCAAGGCATATCATTCAGTAGGCTCACCCATCAACCAACATAGCCTCGCCGCTCATAAAGGAGCTCATCCAAGAACTCAGATACGTAATGCTGTTAGCAAGCTCCTCAGGCTGAGCAAACCGCTTCATCGCTGTTCGATGCATTCCCTCGTCAAGCGCATGTTGTATTTGTGGCCCGACATCGCCCATGATGGGTGTCATGGTATAGCCAGGGCAGATGGCGTTGATCCGTATATGCTCCGGCGCGTATTGGTTTGCATCCTATTACAGCATGTGAGTGACAGCTCCGCTTATTGATGAAGTTGTGGTATACTTGCGCTTTTTGTGATGCCTATGATGCCGTGTTTACCTAGACGGTTACATCAGCATTAACAGCCGCTTTCCAGCGCGTTTCCCGATCATAGACTGTACTTGTAGCATAAGCCGTCATCGAAGGAAAGTCCCTGGAGCCAAACCCGCCCCAAACAGACGACACATTCACAATTGTGCCTCGAGCTTTGCCAACCCTAGATGCTTGTCAATCAAGCCTGCTTTGATCTTTGGGTACGTTACACACTCTTGCTGAACAGGATCTTGTTGTAGCATCGGCTTAATCTGCTCCCTTTGAGCGATCCACATGCTCGTCAAGTTAACGTCAAGCAGCCTCTTGAAGTCCTTGGTCGAGATAGATGCGCTGGGGCCCAGGGGACCTGGAATGCCGACATTGTTCACGGCGTGGTCGATTCGTCCAAAGGCGGAAGAGACTGTTTCCACGGCTTTTGCCGTCGAGTCTGCATCAGCTGCGTCGATATGGACTGGCACAACCTCGACAGTAAGATAAGGCATCCTTCAACTCTTTGACCGTTTGCTTCAACATGGAGGCATCAATGTCTGCAAGGGCTAGTTGAGGGCTTCCATATCTTGCAAAGGCAAAAGCCGTGGCCCTTACGATTCCTAACAACATCACTCATTGTGAGTATGGTGCTTCGATGGAGGTCATGTTTTCTTACCGCGTGCGGCACCGCTGATGAATGACGGGCCGTGAAGGAGCTTGTTCATCATGTTCAAGGTGAATAGCGCGGTGGGAATTATATCAGACTATGTGACAGCTCTGTTGATCTGACACGGTCGACGTTCAGAAGGCAGCATAGTGGCTGTCCTTTATATTCGAGTTGAGAAACTGGAACATGCACTGAAGCGGCCGCTCACTTAGCCATCTGCCCTCCTACCTTGCAATTGGTGCCCTGTCTTTACCGCCAATCCGAACACCCGAGGATGATTTGTGTATACAGCATCTCTTCAAGTTGCGGTCCAGACAGGCAAAGTCCGAGAGGAACAGCCGCTTGCCTATTTGGGTCTGCGGATCACACATGCGGAACGATTACATGGCGGAGATCGGCTCTAATCCTCTAGATCGGCCTCGATTATTAGTTGAACAAGTTTGTCTTTCATGCATGCTTCTGCTGAGTATTAGATTACCCATGCACAGCCATCGTGACATTCATCTGCAAAGAAGAAAGTACGGAAATAATAGACCAAGTTTGCGTAGCGGGTATCGAAAGCTTCGGCCAGACATCCCGCCGAGCCTCTGCAAGAATATCATTACGCCATGCTCCTACCGCAACACTGTTTGCATCTCCCAGCTCCTGCTCGTTCCCGAGATGCTCACTGTTCTGACCCAAGCAAGTCAGGCACGCTTCCCCACCTTGCTGCACTTGGTCCCTCTGCTGCCTGTCTTGCGTCACAAAGCTCCTCTAGTCAACTTCAGCAAGCTCTCCTTCACTCGTTCAGGTATCTTGAGCACATACAATGGACTCATAGGTAGTTTCTCTCAGTACATTAAGATACAGACTTCATATAGCAGGCTCAAGTGCTGGCTGCTGTCACAGAGGCCTGGTCAAGGATCCCGTTGTTCTTCCCATCAGCTCCGTCATACACGACAACGCACTCGTGCAATCAACCTCAAGAAAACAGACGCCGGCTAGATAGACATCGTGCCGCATGTCCCAAGATGTCGAGAACAGCGCATCGAATCGTCGAACCTTGTCAGCTTGCCATCTTCCTTGGGTCACAACTCCAGCAAAATAGCGGCAGTAGAAACCAAACTTGGTCATCAAACCTTGATCTGGGAAGTTCGTGGTGAGGATGGTCAAGGGAGAGAATGAAAAGAAGGAGAGTTCTCCTGTTGGAGTTTTGACCTTGACCCGACTTCAAATCCCCAACAAAAGGGGTCATTACAAGCCACAATATCTACTCTCGGACGTAAACTACACATAAAGGGTACCTTATAGTACGCGCTACGAATTCTTGACTACAATGGTGCCTGCTCGTTAATTCCACGTCATCATCACCCCTCATATCGTTCCTTGTGGTTGACCTCCCCTCCATCGCCGCTCAAATGCTCACATCCAGTCCCCGTTCCCAGTAACCAAACGACACAAAGAAAGGCATCTAAAACGCAATGTCTTGGTCAAGCCTCAGCACAGAGATCCAATGGCTCATCCTCGACCATCTCCGCGCCTCCAAATGCCGGCAGTACGAACCCCCCTCCCGCCACCGATGGGGCAGGATAACGACGGGCATCTCCCAAGCAGCCTACGCATCCGTCTGCCGCGACTGGAGGGACTTCTTCGAAGAGACCAACTTTGAAAAGCTCATCCTCCACCAAGACGACATCCCAATGCTAGGCGAGGTCGTCCCCCGCTGCGGCGCTCTTATCCGCTGGATATGGCTGCGCATCGAGCTCCCCGCGTACGACTGCCGGCTATGTGATCAGCCAGAGTCTACCGAGGAGAACAGAGTCAACAAGTATATCTTTACTGACGCTATCTGGGGCTTGTTTGACATCCTCAGCCAGCTCAACAACGACCACCACCCTGGAATAACCCTCGAACTAAGCGCGCATTCGCCCAGCCTCGTGGACCACTATGCCAAAGAGCTGGGCTGCATGATCAACGACACCGCATGGCACACCTTGGGCGGGATCCAGCGTCCTCGACCCCCAAGCGACATCCGCCACCGCTGGCGCCGTGGCCAGCGGAAAGGCCTCCCGAACGCTGCTGCTCTCAGAATGGTTGGGCATCCGGAGGGCCTCCGCTTCGACCTGCGCGCGCCCGTCCCCAAGCGCATGAACAAGACGCTTCCCAGGGTCAGGGCGGTCAAAGGCCTCGTCATCCGCGGCCAGTGCTATCGACACTTGTCCATCTCGAAGGCCCTCGATCCCATCATCAAGAACCTCACCCAGCTGCGCGAGCTCTCCTATGAGTGCTGGAAGGGCTATAACACGGCCGATATGAACCAGCGCGGCATCCGAGTCCGCGAGAACGAGATCCTACTTTCAGAGACCTTGAGGTACCGCCAAAGCCTGCGGAAAATATCCATCTACGAGGGCACCAGCCGCTGTAACAGGAAATACCTCCATCCCTATTACACCTGGGGATGCGCGACACTTGGCTTCGGTTCGGACCTGGCAAAGGCGAGCCGGAACTTGGAGGAGCTGTACGTCAATGATCTTGCTGAGGCGGATGACTTCTTCCGGCCGTTTTGGGGCACAAATTTCCAAAAGCGCACGACGAGGCAGATGGTCTGGAGAAGCCTCAAGCGCATCTCCTTGTTTGCCCAACTGGTTCCCCCTGACCTGTTCGAGGAGCGGATACAGGCCGCTGGTCACGCTGCTTGCAGGATGCCACAGCTCCAGTTTATGGAATTATGGTACTGCGACGGAAACTATCAGTGTGTCTTTACATATGATATCTCGCAGCATGGGCACGACACCCACAAGTTGGAGCTGCGAAGCTCATGGGGGGCGCGCCTCAGCCCGGCTACCTTGCAGGCCTGGAGGGATGCCGTCTGTGGCCGAGGACCGGGGATGGAACTCGAGGTTCGCGGGCAAGGCAAGATATGTGTTTTTCCACAGGGGCGTGACCTCATGTGTGCGTTGATCTTGCGAGGGGATGTGTTGACGAATACCAGTCGACGGCAGATATTGGGTCAGCATGGGCATTCGTCGTGTGACAGGGCATAAAGACAGATGAAGAAGACTAGCATACAGCAAGAAGAGAGGAATGTAGCGATAATAGGCGATACTAGATATCGTCGGTACTATCAAGAATAGCAGTAATAGGAATATTGGTTTGCCGGGACGCCAGAGAGCCGCACCTTTCTTCTCATCTCATGCTAAGGTACTCGGTAATTAGTGAGAATAGAGGTGAGAACACTGTGGATTCTTATTCTTGCTGTCAATGCAGCTGCTTTCTGTATTACTTTTGCGAGGCTGACTCTTACTCGACTCTAACAGTTAGACTATAATACATTCCGGTCTCATAACTTGTAAACGTACAACAACGTGGGCACTTCAAGTCGCTGCCCTGTCGATATTCGGCAGAATTCCACGCAGCGAAGTCAATAATCCTACAGTTCTCCAGCAAAGCCGGCATTTGCAGCATAGCGCAGTTGATATTCCCTCAAGTCAGCCCAGTGCCGCAGCTCTTCCTCTTCGTCTTCCGCCGTCATCTGGAGCGGATCTGGCGCGCGGGTCTCTCCCACAGGTACGGGGCCTGTCTTCTCGAGTTTCACGAGCACTTCGAGGAGCTGCGACAGAGCCTCTTCTGACTTGATGGCAAACGGACCTTTCCGTTCGGGGGGATCGTTGAGCAGCGTGGACGCAACCTGGCGAATCTTGTTGATGAGGGATCCACCATTCGGCTCGAGATTCCGCTGAGAGATGGAACCCAGCACGGTGAGGAGATTCTGAACGATGATTTCCCGCTCAGCGGACATGAACTCAAAAATCTCCTTGTCATCCGCATCCTGAAGAGCCTTGTCCTCGTCACTCGTCCCTTCAACCTCGAGAGTCTGCTGCTGTTCACTAAGGTGAACATCCCTCAAGTTGAAATACAGCTCCACGAAATACGACCTCGTAGCCAGCTGTGATACGAAAATGTTGGCCTTTTGAATCTCGTACTGCAGCTGTCGGCGTCTTGTAGGCTGCGTCTTGATGATGTTGCGTACGTCGTGTGGCGGCTGCGTGTTGGGCCACACTGGCGGGACGTACTGCAGGCCGGCGTCTTCCATGCCGGCCAAAGGATCTGTTTCGCCCCCGGTGTTGCCCAACTGGAGCTCGGGTGGCAGGTTATCGATGATACTTTTAGCAGCCAGGAGACCATCTCTGAGGAGCAGCCTTTGGTCTGCCCAAGGAAGAGTGCTCATGCCGTACGCTAACTCCAGGCTGACGACGCCGTTCATGGTTGTGTAGATGTCAATGGCGAACCGGAAGCCCGTGAGAAGCGTCACGCTGCCCTCAGCCGGGTGGATAATCTCGTTTGCAAGAACGCAAATGTCATCCACGTTCTCGGGGTATGCAGGATAAGGAAGGCTGGGTGTGGACGGGGCGATGACAATGTCGGTATGGGATGCTCCCAGCTGCGAAAACGATCTATAAGCGGTTAGCAGTCATGACGATGAGAGACAGCAGACCCGGGGCAATGAGAAAGCGCTTACCGAACGCCTAGCAAAAGACACCAAAAGATGCGCTTCCCAATCTGGTCCTTAACGTGGTTGAAAGGCATCGAGTCGGGCGCAAAGCTGTCGCTCCCAAATGTGGGCAGTTCGCCAGGGTGTTTGGGCCTGCTGAAACCGAGCTCTCTCAAGAGAGTCAGCGTTTCGGCCATGAAGTGGCTAGACGCATTCCATTGGGAAGTATAGCCGGATGCTAATCCGAGGAAATAGCTGGTAGCAGCATCGTCCAGCGTCTTTGGCTGCTTCAGGACCCATCGACTCCCGCGCGTAAGAAGGGCAATGTCACGACATTTTTCAATCATGACAATGGCCTTGGGGAACAGATGCGTGCTGTGCTGGGCCTTGAGATGCTCCCTCGCACTTCGCGGAAATGAGGCGACCAGTGCAGCAATCATACTAGCCAGCAACCCCAAGAACTCGGGCTTCAAGCGATCCTCGCGGTTCGCAAACGAATGTCGGAATGTGGGCTCGTGGGGGAACGGGGCAAGCGGGTGGATGTAGGTGAAGAAGTCGTCCACCAGGAGCTCCAGCACGGGCATTGGCGCGATAGCCTCGGCATCCAAGACACTATCTGTCGATATCGTCATGAGCGTCTTCGCGGCGTTCTGGGGCGACGGCGACGAGGGAAAGCCAGGAGGCACGACGGACGGGTCGATGCGAGCCCGCTTGGCGGCTTTAGCAGCCTCGGCGTGCTTGTTGGGCGGCCCGCGGCGCTTGGTCTCGCGGTTGAAGGTGCAGTCGACGCCCAGCTCGCGGCACGGGCGACAGGGCATGTTGGAGTCGTCGCACTTGACCTTGCGCATGCTGCACATGTCGCAGGCGCGCCGCAGCCGCGTCAGCTTGGGGTTGATGGTGGGATCGCGCATGACGCCGCCGGGCCCCGCGACGAGGTGCTGCTGGAGCTGGCCCTGGAGCTGGCCCTGAAGCTGGCCCTGCAGCTGGCCCTGGAGCTGCCCCGGCGGCATCTCAGGCGCGGGCGCGATGGGCACGCCGACGGCATGGCTCTGGGCAACGGCCTCGGCGGCGGCATTCTGCAGCGGATGGTGGTTCTGGATGGCCTGGGCGGCGTCGCTGGCGGCCTGCAGGATCTCGAGCCCGTTGCTGGCGTAGGCGTGGGCGGTGGCGTGCTGCGACGGCGACGGCGGGGGAGAGGCCGACATGGCGAGGGTGAGCTGCGCGAGGCTGAGGCTGTTGTCGCGATCGAATGGCTGATTGTCGGCGGATATCCGGATGTTGTGGGTTGTTGAAGCGAGGTGACGCCGATACCGAGAGGCGGAAGCGAGAGAGAGCGAGAGAATTGGGCATGGGCAGCTGGGTCACGTGACTGGGTAGATTTTTCTGATGGAATACAGGGTAGGCATTTGGTTGTGAGCTGTGCCTGAGACGG
Source organism: Trichoderma gracile (assembly GCA_020002365.1). Classification (NCBI taxonomy): domain Eukaryota; kingdom Fungi; phylum Ascomycota; class Sordariomycetes; order Hypocreales; family Hypocreaceae; genus Trichoderma; species Trichoderma gracile. The sequence goes on from JAINEY010000008.1 coordinate 975,944, forward strand.
AGAATTGGTGATTGAGTGGCATCTCATGTCACACGAATGGGGATGCAACTCTTTTGCAATTGGCGAATTGATGATGAGAAGTGGCTCATGTGTGTGCAACTTGATGAGATCTGTGAGAGTCGTGGTGTTGCCGTGGGTGAACATGGTGACACGGTGGTTGACCGAGACAAAAACACCAAAATGGAAGCTATACAGAATGAAGCCACACGCAACTCACAAACATCTGCAACATCGCATTCTAACACACATTTGCTGGAGGAACAAGAACAACGGCTTTGACAATTCATTGACAAATACCGCTCCTCTTCAGCCACATCGATTCTCCATATCCGCATCTCATCTCCAGCAGAATAGAGACAGCTGGAACGACTCCGTGCAAAATCCAACAGAATCCAGCAAATCCACGCGTAACGTTGACGTAGCCGCACAAACATGCAGTTCCACGAGACGCTCCTAGCGTCGTTTTCTCACTCTCAAGTGGACAGACCCAACGATGACGGCTCTCCGTGTCAAAGCCTTTGACAACTCGCAGATCGACCCAGTAATCCTTGCCTTGGCTGCTGTGACGCGCGACATCCCCCCCCCTCTGCTGGCCTCTGGCTGGCTGGAGAAAAGTCTTTCGCATCCACATCTCTGGGCTGGAGTGACGTGGGTAGAATGCAACTGGGTACGCGCTTGGGGAAAAGCACGTGAAAATGCTCCGTAGATCTCGCCACTGTTTGATTCAGGAACGTGTCGAGACTATCTTGAGCCGCAAGATCTACACTGTCTCATACGTCGACAACATCGGATTCAACCTCCTGTGATATGGCAGATTCGAGGTTTGAGCAGATCAAGATCCATTGCCTGGTGGAGGTTATCCAGCTGCATGTGTATGTATGTACAGTACGTGAGAATCTGTGACAGGAGTGTCTGCTCCGATGCGACGCTTGAGCAATGGTGTCTCTCTGCGGCTCCAGCAGCGCACAGCTGTGGATATCCGAGCGGGCTGCCAGGGACGGGATCAACAGGCAACCTTCTATGCCACACATTGCTAAAATCGCGACAAAGCAGAATTAGCCTACTGTGCTGTGCTTGGATCTCTAAAGCGGCCGTTCAAGATTGACACCGGGTCGAGACGGCGCTCTCTGCCCGAGACGCACGATGCATCCAACACAGCCGTGGAAAGTTACTCCGTGCCTCAGCCCACTTCCAAGTATTCAGCTGCCACTATCACCATGGCTGAAATTAACAACTGGGAACGGAAACGCTCACCGCTGCTTGTCTTGGATAAAATGTGTAGTCATCAAAGTACGAAGCATGCCAGTCACGATCAATACGGAGGCTTGCCCTTCTCCTGAACGAACCTCCTTTTTCTGGGAAGCATCTGTAAAAAAGGGGCTGCTTTCATCTGCCCGGGGGAAGAGTGAGCCATCGCTGCTTTCCCCCGCTCAACCTACCTACTCCGTACGGAGATTCTCCGCTGGAGCCTCGCTACTCCGTATTCCGGGCATCGAGCCTTGTGGTCTGGCGATGGATTGCCGTGAACCATCTGGCCCCATTGGTCATATTTCGGCTTCCAGGACGCTTGCGCTGGACTTGCCTAGTGCCGCTCCACCGCACCAGGTTGCCGGTGATGGTCATTTCACTGACATTTATTGGCTGTAATGGTCACTTACTCGTAGTACTACTACCTAAGGTATGGTCCAACTCAGCAAGGCAGCAAGGACGCCCGCCAGTTTCGCACCGGGACATATCTTGAGCAAGTCATGATAATACGGGGTTGAGATCGAGAGCGTAGAGTTGCCCGTGCCCGTCTACTAAGATGCCCGTCTCGTTTCTGTAGGCTAGGGAAGAAGCACATCTGCAGAAAAAGTCTGCGTAGATGCTGATTCGGCCCGAGGGCATACGGACAGCCTTCCATAACCCCTCCTCTGTGAGTGAATTTATGGACGTGGTGTTGAGAGCAAGCGGCATCTCAGTGGTTAGGTGTGAATGCCATTTAACGGCTGTGTGGGCTGAGGTTGTGAGAATTTCAGCAGCGTTGCACCGTGTGCCAATACCCAGACCCATCCCACGCTGGTCCCTCCCCACGCACGACGTGTAATAGTACAGGTACCTCTCCCAGGAGCAGCTTGACGCTTGCAGTTCTTGTACCTTGTCGTTTCCATGTTCTCGTCTGGTAAAAATGCCCCTCTTTGTATTGCTTCAGTTGCAGAATGCCGCAGAACAAGCTTCGAACAAGCCACGGCTGACAAGGGGCCACGACCCGCAGCTGGAGCTCCCGATAGGGCGGCGGCCAAAGTCACAGGCCATCTGGGCAGAGACGAGGCCGAGAACATTAATCGACGGAAAGGAGATAAACGTTGCGCCCCCCCAGAGTACTAGTCGTCGTCTTAAGCCACACTCCTTCTCACCTTTCCCTCCTCCTGCCCATTCTCTCCCCGAACCCGCGCAACTCCAGGAGCAACTGTGACTCTTCCTGCCTCTCCTCTCCTCGTCGTCCACACGTAATAGCAGGTGCTCGCTGTCGGTCAACAAGTTGAGCCTTCCCTCAGCAGCTGGCACCAAGTATCAAAAGCGCTTAGCACCACAGTACGAGGCCACCCGCCTACCGCTCCTCCGCCAGCCACTGACCTTTGTACCCCTCCCCCTCCTCCAGAGCCTCCTCGAGACTTTGCAAGCACCGACCGACGTCGACAAGACACAAACACAAACCATTCGGGAACCTCGCGCGCAACCGGCAGAATGGCGCGCCGTGAGTCTCTGTCTGAGATTCGCGCCGCCAACCCCGAGCTCTTCCTGACGGGCAACGTCATTTCGGCGACGTTCAACATCCCTCATGCTGTGACATACCACAAGGGCGGCGCTTGGGTGAGTGCATTTTCTTGGTTGGAGATGGCTTTCGGGATGTCCTAAGCTTGTCTGCGCTTCAACTCGGCCACTGGTCGAGGGGAGATTGGGGCAGACGAGCTTTTGTTTGATTTTCCGAGACATCTCCCCCCTCCCTCTGCGTTGATTGCATCATTCTCCTGCTTTCCTCCGTCGCCTCCGCCCGTCGGGAGCCATCATTCTGACTGACGCTCGCTGTACAGGATCTCAAGCCCCGCCGTGGCCAGTCGGCCCTCATCGACTCCTTCGCCTATCTCTCGTCTGACGCGACGCCGTGGAATCACACGGTCGTGGCTTGGACAGGCGAGATTGCCAACCCTGACAACGACCCGCTGTCTCCTCCAGATACCCCTTCAGCTGCGGCAACCACCATTGGTGCCGCCAACTCGCTGTCGGCTCCCGTCCCGATCGATGCCACCACTCGGCTGCCCACGCCTCCCCCGGTCGACGGACTCTGGATCCCCAAGGCAGACCAGACGCGGCTGGAGCACCAGCTGTCCCACAGCACAACCATTCGCACCGTGCCTGTCTGGCTGGCTGACCAGAGCGAGGCCACCGATGATGGCATCATGCTCAAGGACCAGGCTCGCTGGAGGCGCTATGCTGAGCACGATCTCTACACCCTCTTCCACTACAAGCAGCACGAGCCCACGGATGGCCGCAAGGAGCGGGCGCAGTGGGCCGACTACTACCGCATGAACCAGAAGTTTGCCAACAAGATCATTGAAATCTACAAGCCTGGTGATGTTGTCATCGTCCATGACTACTACCTGATGCTGCTGCCCAGCATGCTCCGCCAGCGAGCTCCCAAGATGTACATCTCCTTCTACCTCCACTCGCCTTTCCCCAGCAGCGAGTTCCTCCGATGCCTGCCCCGCCGCAAGGAGGTGCTCGAGGGCGTCCTGGGCGCGAATCTCGTGGGCTTCCAGTCTTACAGCTACTCGCGCCACTTCCTCAGCTGCTGCACCCGTATCCTTGGTTTCCCCTCTGACACTCTCGGAATCGACGCCTACGGCTCCAGGGTGCAGGTCGGAGTCTTCCCTATCGGCATCGACGCTGCCAAGGTGGAAACCGCTGCCTGGGCAGACACTGTCAACGAGAAGCACGCCGCCGTTCTGAAGATGTACGAAGGCAAGAAGATCATCGTCGGCCGAGATCGTTTGGACAGCGTGAGGGGCGTTGCCCAAAAGCTGCAGGCGTTTGAGCGCTTCCTGGAGCTGTACCCTCACTGGCGTGAGAAGGTGGTCCTGATCCAGGTCACTTCGCCCACCAGCATCGAGGCCGAAAAGGGTGACCCGGAGAACAAGAACGCCAGCCGAGTCAACGAGCTCATCACCAAGATCAACGGCGAATACGGCAGTCTCGGCTTCTCGCCCGTGCAGCACTACCCCCAGTACCTCAGCCAGGCCGAGTACTTTGCCCTGCTTCGGGCAGCAGACATCGGCCTCATCACCTCGGTGCGAGATGGAATGAACACGACGAGTCTGGAGTATGTTGTTTGCCAGAAGGACAGCAACGGCCCGCTCATTCTCTCCGAGTTCAGCGGCACCGCGGGTAGTCTCCGCGACGCCATCCACATCAACCCCTGGGATCTGACGGGCGTGGCGGAAAAGATCAACGCGGCTCTGACAATGTCTGAAGAGGAGCGTGTCAAGATGCAGACGAGCCTCTACACCCACGTCACGACGCAGAATGTCCAGTCGTGGATCACCAAGTTCATTCGCAAGTTCCACGCGGCGCTGAGTGAGACCAACTCCGTCACCTCGACGCCCCTCCTCGACCGCGCCCTCTTGCTGTCTCGCTACCGCGCCGCCAAGAAGCGCCTGTTCATGTTCGACTACGACGGTACCCTTACGCCCATTGTGCGCGAGCCGAGCGCCGCTGTCCCTTCGGAGCGTATCATCCGCTACCTGCAGTCGCTTGCGTCGGACCCCAGGAATGCGGTCTGGATCATCTCTGGCCGAGACCAAGAGTTCCTTCAGCAACATCTCGGCCACATCCCCCGGATCGGATTCTCTGCTGAGCATGGTAGTTTCATGCGAGACCCCGGCAGCGACGAATGGGTCAACTTGGCAGAGAAGTTTGACATGGGCTGGCAAGCAGAGGTCATGGAGGTGTTCCAGCGGTACACGGACAAGGTTCCAGGTGAGTTGCTGCCTACCTAAGTTGGAGCTCTCTCAAGAATACTCCCATCATAAAAGGCAAGACTAAAGACAGATGCTAACTACGCTATCCTTTTAGGTTCTTTCATCGAACGAAAGCGCTGCGCCCTGACCTGGCATTATCGACTGGCCGAGCCTGAGCAAGGCCTACACATGTCACGCGAGTGTCACCGAGAGCTCGAGACCGGCATTGCCCAGCGATGGGAGGTCGAGGTGATGCCGGGCAAGGCCAACATTGAGGTGCGCCCTACCTTCATCAACAAGGGTGAGATCGCCAAGCGACTGGTGGCCACTTATCACAACCCGGGAGCTGCCCCAACCGATAAGGATCCTTACCCCGGAAAGATTGAGTTTGCTCTCTGCTCTGGAGACGACTTTACGGATGAGGACATGTTCCGCAGCCTGAACGGAGCATGTGGCACGATCCTGGAAGACCAGCACGTCTTCACGGTCACTGTGGGAGCAAGCACCAAGGTGACGCTGGCCAAATGGCATCTCCTGGAGCCCGAGGACGTGATTGAGTGCGTGGGTCTGCTGGCTGGTGCTGGCGACCCGGCCAGCCTGGAGCGTGTTGGAGAGGTGAATCTGGCCGCTCTGAGCCAGGTCGAGGGACACATTCCCGCCGAGGAGCTGTGAAGGACATTCGGCTGCCCAGTGTTTTCTGGCGTGGTATGACCTTGTTCTGGGAAACTACGAGGCTTGTCTCCAGTTTGTTCGGCCAAATTTGGGGGTGATGCTTTTCCTTTTGATGACTTGCACATTTGAGATGAAGAGAGCGAAAACGGACGCATAGAACGGTAATAGAAACGAAGGATGGCGCGTGGCGTACGGGCTAGTAATGACCTTGAGGAACAGAATCTGAGATAAAAAGCAAAAAAAGGAAAAAAACAAGGGCTACCGGAGAAACATACAACAGCAAAAGAACAAAAAATACAGCAGCAGATACGGGACAAAAAGGGGACTGCGGCGGCTCTGGTAATCTGACATGGAAAGTTCCGCGATGAACTGGCAAAGTATACAGAGAAGCGTCAGTCGCGATTCATTTAGCGTGGAGAATAAGACGAAGTTTAACCTCGAACATGTTGTCGCATTGGAGCTGGGTTTGAATCTTGAATCGTGTCTCAGGAGGGGAGCTGACACTGCCGAGTAATGGCTGCGTCGATCGATGCTCAGCAGCATCGGCCCTACCTACCGAGGTAGGGAGTTCTAAGTGATTTGCTGTTTTGTGGCTTCTCTTAGATGGCATCAAACAAGAACAGAAGAGCTCAGCTGGGCTTGGGGGTTTTGGCTGAAGCCAGGCCGTTGGCTATCCTGCCGAAGTGGCTGCCACGAGAAAGCGTGCTTTTCCAGTTTTTGGCCATCTGGGGTTGTATAGATCTAGGAAGAAATGGAAAGTTGCCATACTAATTACCTTACCTCCGTGGGTAATGCCGTCGTTGCCAGCCGTTTTGGTGCGGCTGAAACACGTGCGTGGCGGGAACCAGGTGAATCCGACCGGCGAATTAATGATTGGGAGACAAGTTGGGGCAGATCTCGTTACATTTGCGAACTACCTTACCTACCTGGGTTGGCACGCAGAGAGAAGGGCCCATCGAATCAGATTATGGGGGCAAAAAGGGCGGGCTGAAACTCTGGTCTTTCTTCGGCAGCCTCCCCTTATGGGTGGTTGTTCTTTTGGTGTTGGTATGTAGTGCTATAGAGGGGATAAAGCTGGATGGCAGAAGCGGCATGGCTGATGGGAAGGGGGATCTGGCATGTCACACGGGGTCGTCTGATTTGACGCCTTCGAGTTCTTCATTTTGTTTTGGTCGCGTGTGGCAGAAAAGAAGCAGATCAAATCTGGAGAAGAGGGAATAAGGACAAGAGACGGTTGAAACTCTGTTTCCGGAGGGGCCGAGGCTGATGTGTGCGGGAGGCGGCATGAGAATCAAGGGAAAAGGGGGGGAGAAAGGCAGGTTTGGATGGCAACAAAGGCAAGATGAGGAGATGGTGGCCAGGTCAGTTGAATGATTTCGGGGATGTTTTCCTCTTGAAGCTGGGCTTTCCTGCGTATCCGTTAATACGCTCTCACGTACGGACGGGGGAGGAATGTTTGTTGTGGAGGATTTAGACGTATGACACGAGGAAGGGCACATCAGATGGCGACGAAGAAGCGCCGCTGAATCAGCACGGACACGGAAGGGGGCCCATGGCATGGAGGTGATGGGATTTGCCAGCGGAGAACGGAGAGCGTATTTCAGATACCTGGGGTCATGGGGACTGGAGAGAGACTGGAGACTGGGGGAGACTGGAGACTGGAGAGTGGAAGATTGACGGGACGCGCGCGTTTTTGCATGGTAAAGGACCGAAAGGGAGGACGTCTGCTGACTCGGGGATTTTGCTCCATCTGTTTTACTCTTCTTGGTGTTTTTCTCGATTTTTCGGTGCGGCTTGTGGATGGTTCCGTGTGCTTCTTCTTACTCTGTTCTTGTGTGGCTTTGTCGGGGGCCTCGTCAGCATTGTCCATGGACCGCACAGAACACATACAAGTATTATCGTCGATAGCTTAAGCAATCGTGACCTATGCCCAGCTTCCTGGCGGCTTGTGCCCGGGTTCCACGAGGCTCCCCTGACCGCATCTCATGCAGACGATAATTTGTATGATGCCCCCTGCTGATTTTCCGTATGTACATTGATTATGATATTCCCTGGACATACGAGTTTTGACACAGAAGCATCCGCTGCCACGACGTCATCAGGCTGGAAGTGCCGAGGGCAGGCCGGAATCGACGGTGCTTGGCGCTGCCCCACTTGCCGGACCCGGGGCGGCAGAGACGACGTCATGGGGCGTCCAGTGAGAAGGAGCGGTTTGATGGGTTTGGAGGAAGGAGTTGGGGGCGGCCTGCAGAGCATTGACGATGCGATTATGCTGATGATTTCGTTTTTTTTTTTTTTTTGTTCTGGTTGAAGTCGGTAAATAGACGAAATGGTTCTTGGAGAAGACTTTTACGCGGACGGAATATTGCAATGCGCGGTTTAAAATTGCAGCGTTTGATGCTGTGGGCTGGATCTGCAACTGCGGCTTGCTGATTCATACGCATGTTTCCGCTAAAGCCTCACCTTAACAGCAAAAGAAGGACGCAGAAAAAGAAGAAGAGAAAACCGGGGCCCGAGTCTGCCGAGACATGGTCCCAAAACAAGAAACCACCGGCAGACAAAGTACCCTTGTATCCCGGCACGTAGCACAAGTAGCAGCGCCAGGAAAGATCGCCCCGAAGCACAGCACCTTGGCAGGTGCCGGATACAAGGCCGGTACATAAGCTTTTCGATGTGGAGCCCTTTTCTCAGGCTGGTGGAGCCTCGGTCAATCGCGATTGCCTGCTTTTCATTCGCCTTCACCTCGCTCCTGCCCGCTGGCTCGGGGGTGACGGACCAATCATGTCCAGGGGGGCCGGCGAAGAAGAGCCCGCTTCCATCTCCGTCTTTCTCTGCTCTCTCTTGGCTCTCTCTTGTCTCTCCGTTTCTTTTGCCTCTCCACAGCAGACTGGAGAAGGTCCGTGAGAGTAGGACCGATTTGTGCAAGGAGACTCTCGGTATGGGTGGGCTGAGCTGTCACCCAATGAAGCGCCCAAAGCCGCGCCTTTCCAGCCTCTTCGCGGTCGTTCGCTTTCGGCCTCACACCTGACTGGTCCCCCCCTTGCGGCCCCCCTAGTCGGCCGTTCCCCAGGATTCCATTCGCTGGGAGGCCCGTTTTCCCCAAGCCTGAACCCGTGGGGTGGGAGGACGTTTCCATGGTCCGCTCGTGGTGCTCAATCCGGGGCTAAAGCGCGTGAGGTGCTCGAGATGCCTGCTTCACCACCCACCAAACCGCCGGACTTGGGCCGGGGTCCCACGGTTTCCTGATCGTGACCGTATGGCGTGGGTGTTGTGCCAGCAATTAGGTCATTGGGAGCTCCCCGGGCATCAGTGGCGGCTGCTGCCCATGCGGGTGAGGATTTATACCCCGATGCCTCCCCTCCTCCACGACGACGATCCTGTCCGACTGAGCCAGCTACACCACCCGGCATCACAGCCAGCATCACCACTACCTTATTTCACTTTGCCTGTAAGGGGGCCTAGCTTCTGGATCAGCCACCACTTCTTGTCCAGCTTGTTGGCTCTCAGTCTTCTCTTATATATCTCCATACCTACACGTTCACCTCCAACATATAGGGTGACACTATCTACCTCGTGATAGCTTCAAGCAGACACGACACCCCCTACTGCCACTCAAGGGCTTTCACATTGCGTGCCCGGACTTCAAGATGCGTTCCAGAAGGGGCGGTTTCATGACCATTACCTTCGACCAGCATGATCCTTCGTCGGAGAAGCACGATGCCACCTATGGCCGTCCATCAGTCTCTGGCTTGGACTATTCTCCCTTGCCGCGTGTGACTGGACGGTCATGGGCTATGGGTGGACTGGTCTCAATGGGTGGATTGATGTAAGTACTGCTTGTATTAAGTCAAGCTGAAGATTCACGCGACGATGCTAATGTCTCTTCCTACCCAGCTTCGGTTACGACACTGGTCAGATTTCGGGTTTCCTCGAGATGCCCGACTTCCTGGACCGCTTCGGTCTCACCCATTCTGATGGTACCAAGTACTTTAGCAATGTCCGCTCCGGTCTCATTGTCGCCCTCCTGTCCATCGGTACTCTCATTGGAGCCCTCGTGGCCGCACCCATCGCCGACCGCGTTGGTCGCAAGCCTTCCATCTCGCTCTGGAGTCTTGTTGTGTCCATCGGCTTCGTTATCCAGATTGCGTCTGTCACGGCATGGTATCAGGTCATGATTGGCCGATTCGTGTCCGGCCTGGGCGTTGGTGCCCTCAGCTTGCTCGTCCCCATGTACCAGGCTGAGACGGCGCCGGCTTGGATCCGAGGTGCCATGGTTTGCGCTTACCAGCTCTTCATCACCATGGGCATCTTCCTGGCCGCCTGCTTCAACTATGGCACTGTCAAGCACCAAGCCAACAGCTCGGCCAGCTGGCGCATCGTCATTGGCCTGGGATGGATCTGGACCCTGGTCTTGGGCTTTGGCATCTTGCTTTTCCCCGAGACCCCTCGATACGACTTCCGACATGGACACGAAGAACGAGCCAAGCAGACCATCTGTCGCGTGTATGGCGCAACGGAAAACCACTGGGCCGTTCACACCCAGATCGTGGAGATTGAGCGCAAGCTCCGCGCCGAAGACAAGCTCAAGACTAGCCCTCTCCAGGAGTTTGTCGGCATGTTCAAGGCCCCTCGCATGGCTTACCGTATCGCTCTCGGCATGACCCTGCAGATGTTCCAGCAGCTTACCGGCGCCAACTACTTCTTCTACTACGGCACGACCATCTTCAGGTCGGTGCAGATCAACTCCTTCGTCACCCAGATCATCCTCAACACCATCAACTTTGCCGTCACCTTTATTGGTCTGTACATGGTCGAACACTTTGGCCGTCGCAAGTCTCTCATTGCCGGTTCTATCTGGATGTTCTGCTGCTTCTTGATCTTCGCCTCGGTCGGCCACTTCATGCTTGATCTCAACGATCCCGCAAACACCCCCACGCCAGGTGTCGTCCTCATCGTCTTCGCCTGTCTCTTCATCCTCGGCTTTGCCACCACTTGGGGTCCCATGATCTGGACCATCCAGGCCGAAATCTTCCCTTCACGCTACCGTGCCAAGGGTATGGCGCTGTCTACTGCCAGCAACTGGATCTGGAACTTTTGCATCGGTTTCTTCACCCCATTCATCACCAGCGCCATTGACTTTAGGTATGTTACATCATCTCATGACAGTACGGTAACGAGCACGTGCTAACATAGTATGCATAGATATGGCTACGTCTTTGCTGCCTGTAACTTTGTGGGCGCCCTCATCATCTACTTCTTCGTCATTGAAGGCCAGGGCCGTACCCTTGAGGAGATCGACACCATGTACCTCGAGCACGTCAAGCCGTGGAGGAGCTCCAAGTGGGTGCCACCGCCTCCGGAGCACATGGCCAACATCCGCAGGAAGGCGGGCGTCGATCTCGACGTGCTTGCCGACCACGACAGCGATACCCCCATCACGGACGGTCACGACAAGCAGGTTTCTCCTGATGTCCCGGCTCCTTCTCACCAGGAGCATGTCTAAGAACATCATGTATCTTTCCTGTATATAACGCGCTATGGCTTTTCTTTTGTTGCATACTTATGACTCGAGTTTGGATATACCAGGTTGGACATGGGTGTAAGATAATGGCTGTGGGTGAATATCCTAGTCACTTAGTGTACTTTTGATATGCATGATACCAAATTTAGTCATTTGATTACAATCATCTTCTCTTGCTGCTCTACAGATCGTGATATACAAACACCTGGAGGCATTGCAGCTATAGTTTCCAGCTTTCGACCCTTCTTGGAACGCTTTTCCTGGGCCAACTTCAATACAGGTTCTCGCGTAAAGTCAATCGAAGTGGCGTCTTAACCGTTTGACTGACTTGGACTTGGATAGGCTCAGCTGAGAAGGGGAAGGGGGAGAATGACGTGTAGGAGACATTTCGAGAATAAGCCATTGGAGAAATAGTCCTTGTGTTTTGGGTCCGGGCTGTCGGACTAAGCTTAACCCCCTAGTGGAAGAATCCAGCAGAGGTTGGGGTAATTAGTTGGAGAAGTTGGTTGGTTGAATTTGGAGAGGAGCAGTAAGATAGGTCAGTGGCTTGGATGGCTGAGACTATCGATCTGTCTCTTTGGGTTCGATTGATGGGGGAGGGTGGGAAGGGGTTGGATCTTCTATTACTGCAAGGGATTTGGTGCTTGGGAGGAGGTTATTTGGGGGATTGGGTGTGGGATGTGGGGTTGGGATTGGGTGTGATGTCAGGGGAGGGATGGATGATTCTTTGAGCTTGGACTGTATTGTGTATGCGATCTGGATCATACAGTTTGCTTGAAGACAGAGATTGATGGTAGTTATTGATGAACATTGCACAAGATTAACTTGGAGGGAATATGCACACACTGACTATGAACTGCAGTCAGTTGAACGAAATTCGATATACAACGGCCCCACATCTTGAGGCCGCAACCAACCAGGTGGTGCAGTAAGGTCACATCGGAGATAAATGGGAGCACAACAACAAGACCAAACGACAAAAAGGAGCAAGACCATACCTCCGTATAGATTTAACAACAGCAAAAAGAATGAGAAATCAAGTATTGAAAAGACATACAACAGCCGGTGTTCGCCAGTGGTCACCCACCTGACTACTAATCTGCCGGTTAGTGGCTTGTCTATGGGGGAGCAGACGGGACCCCGAATTTTCCACTACCTATGGTCGTATGTGCTAGATCTTGGTGCCATTCCCACTATAGCAGCATTCGGTTTCTGTGAAGCTGAACGCTGGATTTAGCCGAAGACGTCTTCAGTGCTTCGTGAAGACTTTTGGAAACAGATTACTTAGGACGACGCCGCAGAGACTGTCGTTCAATTGCTAGTGAGACCGCTTGGGTGCTGAATACATTGCAAATCCTCAAGCCACCATCTTGCATGTAATGCTTCGTGCCGATATCACCAGCTTGAAATATTGTGATTGAAATACGCTAAATAGGAGAAAGGGTAATCGAATTCACTCTCCTGTGTTTCCCTTTGACCCTCGTGGGTATCGGAAGCATCTGCCGCATTGCCTCATGTCCTCCGCCGCAACGTATCGATGTTTGACTGCGATAGTCATCAAGTTGTCGATCGTCATCTCACTATTGAAGGGGAACTATAAACATATGTAACAGAACAAAGAAATTTACCAACAATCCGTATTAACATCCTGAAATTTCGAAGGATCCAGCTCCTCACGCATAGCCCGGGTTATGCTGTTGCTCCTGGTCCGAGTACACCATGCCGCCGTTGGGCTTGTACGGCTCTGATGACCCCTTGAGAAGGGCCTGGCGCTGCTCCAGCTCCTTCTCGTGCTGCATCAGGGCGCAGCAGTTGCACCAGCACGACTTGCAAAAGTCGCCAAAGCAGCCACCCTCAAGGCCATGTTTCTCGCGAATCTCGCCTCGTTGCATCGTGGTGGGAATGCACCCGAGGCCGCAGTGGACGAGCAGCGCGTAGACAATACACTATAAGTCAAGTTTTGTCAGGTTACATGTACACTCTGAGTTTGCTGGAGGAAGGCTTACGGATGCATTGCAGCATGAGTAGTCTTCCAGGTTGCCGTGCTTCATTCGGTGCTGAGCTTTTCCGTATGTGATGCAGGGAAGGAAGCAGGTCAAGCAGCAAAGGCCGGCTGGGCTGCAGCAATCGAACAGGCCATGAGCCCAGGTAGTCTCGTTGCCCTTGGTTTCTTCTTGGGAAGACATGAGGGCGATTGGCCAAGGCTGGGAAGAGAGAAATTAACGAGCGTAGGGAGGAATGGATGTTGGCTTGATAGACTGGCAACAGATGGTCTGAAGATGAAAGAACCTGGCATCTGCCGAGAATATATATACGATAGCACTAGAACGTAAAAAAGCCGATACAGCTACTACCCAAGGCATTCGGCACTCACTCCGTGGTCTGTTCTCAGCTCCTTCAGGGGTGATATTGGCAGGCCTGACCCCTGTCATTATATCCGGTGCTAAAGATTCACGAGCCACCAGTTGTAGATTCTAGCGACAACGTGCGTCGTGCATAGCGAGTAGGTGAGGCTGAGTCGAAGCTATTGTTTGTTAGATTACTCGGCTCTGCAGGCAAAGTCCGAGCTTGTGTTCATGGGGTTCATATTGGGCTAGAACCAGGTTGAGACTCATCTTGCAAACTACCCACCCATTGAGATGACGCTCCAGATTGAGAAGTGGTTCTCAAGCTTCGAAGTCTTCCTACTAAGACTTGTGGGCATTAGCTGGTATATGCCATTAGCGGTATTTGTGACCTGGGATTCATATTGTGTAGAAAACGGGTCCTGGTGTTTGCTTATAATACAGCTTAGATCTCTTATCAGATGCGATATACAGCATCTTGTTAACGGACATAACATTCGGTAGGGACCAATGCTAAAATCTGAGATCAGCTTCCTTAGCGCCATGGCAGAGCTGCCAGAACTAGAGGGCCGCAGACCTCTATTTTTGCTACGGTAACTTGTCACAAACTTACCTGCAATTAGCAACTCTGGAAGCTATATCTCATCCATGATCTGTGTCAATTTTATCGTGAGACGAGTTGGACTAACAAAGGAATCACGCGGATAAAGAAGGGTGAAGAGACTCGAATGCTGAATCTAGTCTGCCTGGAGTCGTTTGCTACAGCCGAAACCTAAGCTCCTTTCCCATTATCTCACACGTGGACGTGCGTTTTACAACGGTCTGGCTGATGCTGGCCGCACCTATTTGCGATATAGGTAGAGAGTTGAAGAAGTGGGTTGCTCGCGCCACGGGCTCGCGAGGAAGACTTTGAAGCCCAATGCTTCTTGCTTAAGCGAAGATTATTTGTTGGAATGTGCCCAAAGAACGAGGTTCAAAGCTTCAGCAATAGATGCAGTTACAAATAACGAGAAAAAGATGCATGTTCAATTCTGATCGCTAGCTGCGTGCTAGGTACCTTAGCCGAACGAGTGGGATCTCGACACGAACACTTCTTTACCCCGGTTTATCTGCAGTAGCGGTATGTACGCATAGCAGTGGGAGAACTGATTAAAGTCTCCTTGGTCTATAACACATAGTCTTTTCTGCGACAGCTCCAGGCAGGAGGCTTGACAACTGTTCCCTCGCTCACGCATCTCTGTGGTGACACGGACGCCGTTGGGCCTCGGTGTTGCAGATGTAACACACCAAAGCTGCAAGTCTCCATAGACCGTTGAAGCCTCGCTGCAAGTGTCTTAGGTTGAATATGAAGCCACAAGACCCTTGATCCACGATTGCGGCCCGAGGTAGCAGTGTAGCTCCGTTTCATTCTGTTTATATATGTATATATGGTAGGAAACACATCCATCCATTGCCACAGGGTGAAGCCTTCACTGTCGTGTCAAGCGACTTTCCAATACTGCTCAATGAAAGAAGCGCTTCACTCACATACAGTCCCCCTACCATGCAAGTCTGCCATGCTTGCCTCATCTTGAGCTTCTTCAACCGGGGCGGCCGATATTGGGGCAGGGTCGCAGCTTGGGGGGCACCGATCCGCTACAAGATTGGTTCCACACCCTTGCCGACCTGCCGAGCACGATCGTTGGTGCTGTGTGTCGTGGTTTGTGCCTTCGCCAGGCAGGTCAACACCCATGCACTCCGCAGCAGGCTTGTGAAGGACACTCGAGCTTGATCCATGCTGTCGGTGTTGCGGCCTCTCGACGGCGACACCTGACAGGTCTCCTGATTGACCATGCAATTGGTGCGAAGGTGAGCCTGCTTGAGGTGTTTGGATGGCGCGCTGTGCCTTTTCTCTAATGGTTAGGGCATTTGAACGGAGGTCCTCAATCTTGGCTCAGCGGTGATCCTGACGAACACTGGGACTACTTTTCCAACGGTTGTAAATCTCGTTAACGATATCCCAAGGCACGTCAGTTGATTCATTGGATGAGGGGGATACGAGCGTAATGCGATGAAAATAGTCACGCCTGTGACAAGTACCAAGCACCCGGAGGGTACTATACTGGAAGATGAAGTCACATCTTGGGTGTCGTTCGCAGTAGACCCATCCGATTGCAGGGTAATGTCATTGTGTGGCAATCGTCAGATCGAGTAGTGTAGTGTTCTGCATGAAGATCTCCTTGAGCCTCTGTGCTTCAAGGCATTTAGGATTTGGCCATAACAATTAGAGAAACTGCTCAGTAGCGCAGAGTATTATGAGGCGTCTCAAACTGTCTGAATCGCCCACTCCAACATGTGAGCCAATCGCAGCTTGAATGCTCTCTTTCCTGTATTTTGAGAAAATGGTGCTCAAACAAGTCTCTCTTGACAGTGCTTCCGTTGTGCAATGATCAGACTCTGGTGTGGAATGATTGACCAAAAACTGATTCTTCATGGCAAGTCTGCAACTTTCCTCTTCATATGCGAGCCACACGGTCTGGCTACAGGGCAATGGCATGTTCAGAATGAGGTCATCGTTCAGCGGTTCGTAATAAGGCGAGGTTCTTCTCGTCGTAGGATCGTAATTGTTGAGAAAGTTGATCATGTTGACAATGAAGACTGTTCTGCGTGTTGTTTCGGTAGTCCTCCAACGACCCCATGTCGTTGTTTGCGGCGAACACGGTGACGATTTGCGATCGCGGAAAGCATCCATGTCACAGCTGTGAATCTGTACGTATGGCTCGATGTAGCTTCTCGTCATCTGCCGAGTGTTGATCGCATTAGCCTGAGTGAGAGATTCGGTCGATAGGGACGGTGCTAAACCTTCAAAAGGAAGCTCATTTCCAAGTTCTTGACTGGCATTGCGAGTCTCCAACCCTCAGACTCGACGCCAATGCCTTCTTTCAGTTCAAACGTCTCGTATATCAAGAGGGCGTGTATCGCATCCCACTGCTGCATACATTCGTACGATGGCTGACGGACGTCTCAACAATTTGACCAGGACCGAACCGGACACAGGAGCACTTACAAAATTCATAATCAGCCCATGGCGTGCTGCTTCTATGGCCCGTCTGAAAAACCGCTTGTCGGTTGAGAGGTTCATGCTGGTACTGCTGCAAATGGCCATTGAGGTGAAAGGGAAGGACGCCAAATCGGGTTCGACGCTTTTGACCCTTGGTAAGTGTAGGAATGGAGCGAGACAAGAGCATTTGATCAATGAAGAAGCGTAGTCACCCAGGACACGAGTGAGAATGAGACATGTCGACGATATCGGAGGGTTTGAAGGAGACCTCGTTTCGCTATTCGAGGATTGTTCAACGGGCGTAGAGGGTGAGTTGCCCTGACATGTCGGCGGTATATACGATCTCTCAATCAAAGACTCGAGGTGCGAGATGGGAGATACGTTTGTGAAATCTGCCGTGTTGAAGTCAAGTGTATCCAAAGGATACGGCGAGAGTGGCAAACTCCAAGTTGGAATGTCATGGAGGGGTGACTGGCTAGAATGAGATTGGACGTCCTGAATCTGGACGCCTGGGGCTTCCTTGACGTTCTCGACGCAAGACCAAGCTTGAACAGCTGGCTGCGAACTGTAGAGGCATTTTGTTCCCCTCTTGATACAGCGAGAGCAGGTAGGATGGGTGTAGCAACACTTGGACTTGGCCCGGACACACGCATCGCACGCTTTCCGACGAGTCCCACCTTTGGAGAGACCCCGGCAGCGCCTTCGATGACGCATGAGCAAGTCGCCTGCATCAAGTACGTGAGCAACGGAGAGACACGGTGATACAACGGCAGAGAACATGAAAGGGGGACAAGCGGAGACTTACGCCGCTGATAAGACTTGGAGCACGACTCGCACACCAGCTGCTCGGAGCCCGTACTGTCGACGTTTAACTCCATGGCCACCAGTGTTGATAGGCCCAGTTCTACCGGGGGCCCGGAGTACCTGGACGGTCAGGAAAAGCGCAAAGACGAGTCGCGTATGTGTTGTAGGAAATCGCGGAGGGATCAAGTAAAGCGTCTCCGTGAAATACAAGGGGTGAGCCGTCGTCAACGTGCCGCGGCGAGGCCACGTGATGACAACGGATCTCCGAAGATCTCACGCCATCCGGAGCCGGATGGTCTAGCGTACGGATCTTGGGGTGCTGACCCATGCAGTATATCCGGAGATCGACGGTCATTCTCCGGGATCCTCCTTCTTCTACTTCCTCTACCTCAACAGCAAACGGTAACAGAATAAGCAGATTAGATTAGATAATTGCCGGGTGAAGATGTCCTGGAAGGTTTCCGTGCTCCCACTCCTGAGTCCGGAGTCCAGAGTCCCTGATTCAGGGCTCAGGGCTCAGGGCTCTATGTGCTTCTTACATGTAGGTGATAAAAGGCATCATGATTTCCCACTCTCTGCGAAGCGGTGCAGTCATTGGGTACGATCACCTCCTGCCTCTCATCCGCCATGGCTTCATCGACAGAGGAGAAAAGCAACTCCGAACTGCCATACAACCCATCGTTATCGTCGCCAGGTGAGTAACCCCCCTAGGCGACTCTGAGATGATCTAGATGAAACTGCTTTCCGGAATCGTTCTGCAATTGTTTTGCTAATCCGAGAAACATCAGATGCCGAGGCCGCGCAGCCTTCGAAGACAGAGGATGTCTACCCCGCCGATGCCTTGTCACTTCCCCGCCGGACGCTGTTCATCGCGAGTGTATGCATGTCCATGTTCATCAACCAACTTGGTCTATGCAATACCCTGACCACGCTGCTCATAATCGGGGACTCTTTTGGCATCAGTAACCCAGGCACCTTGTCATGGTTTATGGCTGGCTACAGCTTGACGATTGGCACGTTTATCCTGATCGGAGGACGCCTTGGCGATGAGTTTGGCAACAAAAAGATGTTTGTCACGGGCATGTGCTGGCTCTCTCTGTGGAGCTTGGTGGCAGGCCTCTCCGTCTACTCTAACCATGTGCTTTTCGTCTTTGCTCGCGTCTTCCAGGGCATGGGTCCCGCCTTGACTCTGCCCAACGCACTCGGAATTTTTGGCAAGTCTTTCTCCGAGGGCCCTCGAAATATGGCATTCGCATGGTTCGCCGCGTCGGCGCCCTTTGGCGCCATGGCAGGTTTTGTGTTTGGCCCCCTCTTCGCTACGGCATGGTGGCCGTGGATATACTGGAGCCAGGCCATTGCTGTTGCGTTGGTGGCCGTATTTTCTGCCTGGACAATACCAGGCCTGCCTTTGCAGGAGGAGGAGCGGAATTTGACGATGTCTGAGAAGGTGGATCGTCTGGATCTTCCTGGAGGCGCAACCGGCGTGATGGCTCTGGTCTTGTTCAACTTCGCGTGGAACCAAGCTGTGGTTGTTACTTGGCGAGAGCCCTACGTGTATGTGTGCCTGATCCTCAGTTTCGTCTTTGGCGCGTTATTCTTCTACATCGAAATCCGCCGAGCACGCCATCCGATCTTGCCCGTTTCTGCCTTTACTCTGGACATAATCTTCGTTTTCGCATGCACGGCAGCTGGCTGGGCCACGTTTGGCATATGGGTGAGTATTGCTCCGCTCTGGACTGGAAGGCATATTGAACTGACGCTGCTGCGTATAGCTTTTTTATGTTGTGCAAGTCTGTCTCAATATAGGCGGGCAAACCCCTCTTCAACTGGCCGCATGGTTTGCTCCTATCCTCGTCACCGGAGTAGCTTCAGCTTTGACTGTCGGCAAAATAGTTGGCAGGGTTCCTGCTTCATTTATCATGGCAGTTGGACAGGTCGCATTCCTGGTCACATCGATTCTCCAAGCCCTCCGGCCTCCAGACTCGATCTACTGGACTTACTTCTTCTTTGCCACCATTATTGCCACCATCGGAATGGACACATCGTTACCTGCCGCCATCATGATCTTCTCGAGCACAGTGGCCCGGGAATACCAAGGTATGGGAGCCAGTATAGTCATGACTCTCGTCAACTACAGCATATCACTCGGACTTGGTTTTGCCGGTACCATCGAAACGAACATCAATCATGGCGGACAAACTAAAGCAGACTTGCTTCATGGTTATCGAGGTGCTTTGTGGTTCTCTGTCGGCCTGACCGGGCTTGGAACCATTCTCAGTCTCATTTACTTGTTCAAAACCCAGTTCAGACCGAAGTCCGACGGTGACCATTAGAGCGGGGCCTCCATCGTGGCATGAAGGTGATTATGACACAGAATTCTTGTCCTAGATTTCACTAGACTGGCGCGGCCATTGTGTGGAGTTTATAGAAAGCCCTACTAGATAGAAGGCAATTCAACCCTACCCATTCTCGGACTTTGGTATTACAACCCTTCAACTTCGATCTTTTAGAACCCGCATCCTCTTAAGAAGCCCTCATTTTCAGCCCATGCAAGAGTTCGATTACTCCGCCCTGACACCCGTTTAGCAGCCTTCCAATTCAGGGGTAGACTTCACCTGGGGTCTCTTGTGACACCTGTGCACGACCACAATGTTGCTACTTCAGAGGAATGAGTCAAATGTAGAGTAGCTATGGAAATTCAAGGACACAGTACGTGCAGATGGTGTCGAGAAGGTTGATAGATTACACCAGAAGTCTATAGGCCTGCTCCCACTGGAGTAACGTACTGTCTTCTAGAATCTGTGGCTAGAGTCGTAATAAAGAACCCCGCCCTCAGCCGGTGTTAGCTCACCACGTGAAGTCCCAGACAGGCAAAAGAAAAACAGAAAGCTCACAATATGTTTCTTCAACCACAACAACCCGAATTACAAGACAATACAATGAAAGTAAAAGGCAAAAAAGACAAAAACATACAACAGCCGGTGTTCGCTGGTGGTCACCCACCCAACTACTAATCTGCCGGTTAGTGGCTTATCTATAGGGGAGCAGACGGGACCCCGAGTTCTCTACTACCTATGGTCGGAGGTGCTACCTTAGATAACCTATGCACCCTAGTCTAATATAACCTATACTTTACTTTTCTAAATTTTTTACTATAATAAAAAACCTTATATAACCTATGCTTTATATAACCTAATTAGTTAAAAATTTTAAAAAGTAAAGTATAAGTTATATTAGCTTTTATACTAAAGTTAAATACCTTTTTAATATAATACTAAAGCTAAAATAAATATATTCTTTATATAAATTAAGACTATTATTAATATATTTATAATATATTAGTAATAAATTTAATTTAAGTACTAGCTAGGCCTTTTTAAAATAATAATAAATTTAAAATCTTATTTAATATTTAGCTTTTAAAGCTTTTTATTATAACCTTAGTAAGATAAAGCTATTATATAAGTAAAATATATTTATTATATATTAATAATACCTTATTAATATATTATATAAAAATTATAATAACTTAATACCTTTTTAAAACTATTAAATAAAATAAAGGTATTAAACTATATTTTATTATTATTTAATTTAGTTTAATTTAATTATTATAGTTAATAAATTAATATTATTATAGTAAATAAAATTATTTATTTAATATATATCCTTAAGTAGCTAATTATATTAAAATTAAGTATAGCCTATTTAATATTCTTAAATTAGCTTATAAAAGGTTAATAATAATACTTTTAAAATAATATAAATATAATATATTAGTAATAGTTTAATAATAAATAGCTAATATATTATAAATTTAATACTGCCTTAATATAAAAAAACTAGATTAAAAAAGTATATTATTATTAAAGGACTAGCCTTATAGCTACTATAAGTAAGCATTTATATATAAATTTATATACTTAAAAAGTAAAAACCTAAATATTTTATTTATATATTTTATATTATTATATACCTTATTTAAGCTATTTTTAAAATAGCCTTAGTATAGCTTTAAGCTATAGCTAGTTTATTATAAAAGTATAATAATTAAGTATAAGTAAAGCCTAAGCTTATAATATACCCTTTTTTTTTAACTAGTATTATTATTAGCCTTTATTATACTATTATTATAATAAAAAAAATTTTTTTTATTACTGCTTACTTAGCTAAATTTATAGCCTATATATTTTTATTATACTAGGATTTATAGCCTTTAAGTTTTTAAGCTATATTTACTTTTTATTTTTATTATATTTTTTTTTTTTTTATTTATTTCTTAAAGTATTTAATTTATTTATATAAAATATCCTTATTATTTACTTTTTATTATTATATTAGTATATTATACTACTTTTTATATTTATAAATAAATTATATTAAATTTAAAGTAAATATATTTTATTTATTATAAATAACTAGTTTATTTTTATAATATTATTATTACTTTATAATTTATAAATAAATAAGGTTAAGTTTATTATACCTTATTATTATAACTTACTTATTATTATTATTTTATATATTTATAAATCCTATACTTTAGGCCTGCCTTATATTTTAATTTTACTAACTTACCTTTTATAATATTACTATTTTATTTTTATTTTATATTATTATACTTTTTTATTAAACTATTATATCCTTTTATTAAATTATTATGCCTTTTTATTAAATTATTAGTAAGTATAATTTTTTTTTTTATTAAGTATAGTTAATATTTTTATAATATTTAGTATTCCTTTACTTTTTAATAGTATTAATAATAATAGTAATTTTAGCTTTTAATAAAGCTTAATAAACTAACTTATAAAGCCTTTTTATTATATTATTAATAATTATATATTTAAAAGTAATTTAAATAATAAATTAACTATTATTTTTATATAAAAGTTTTACTTATATAAGTAATATATTAATTATATTATTAATAATAATAATCTTAATTATAAGTATAAGTATAGTATAGCTTATAGCACTTATTATATAAAAAATAAAAAATACTATTAAATTAATAATTTATTTATTACTAACCCTTTTTTATATAAGGCCTAGTATAAGCTTTAGGCTATATTTTTTAATTTTACTTATATTATAAAACTAATATAAAAGAAAAGTAATAGTATTTTTAAAAGTAATTAAGCTATTTTATTTTAAAAATTTATTAACTTTATTTAAAACTAGGATTAGTATTATATAGCTATATAAAATATACTTATATTTTTATACTTAGCTTTTATAACTAGGTTTAGTACTTAACCTTTTTTTATCTTTTTTATTATTAATTATAATACTATTAGTATTTATATATAATTTTTTAACTAGTATTTTTATATATATTTTATCCTTTTCTTATACTTATAAAAAACTTATATTAATATATTTTATAAAGTTAATATAAAATTAATAAATAAATTATTTATACTTTAAAAAATTAGTAAAATTAAAACTAGGCTTATAATAAGTATAAATAGCTTTAAAATAAGTATAATACTTATTAAGAATTAAATATATATACCTTTAATTATAATATATTATACTAACTTTTTATATTAAAGTATAATATTACCTTATTTAAGTATTAAACTTTATTACTTTTAAAGGTTTTATATAAGCGCTTTTTTTTAAATTTTAAAAATATATATATTATTACCTTAATTAACTTAAATTTAGTTTAATATACTTTTTTATTTAGCTTATTTTTATATATACTTATACTTACTTTAGCTAAGTTTTTACTTTTATAGCCTTTTATATTTATTTTTTTTTTACTTTTAGCTAACCTTTAATTATTTATAATATATCTTATACTTACTGCTTTTTTAATATATTTATTTACTTAGCTAGCCTTACTTATAAGTATATAAGCTATTACTTAATATATATATAAAAATATACTTTAGTAATATAATAATATTACTTATACTTATATTATAGCTACTTAAATAGCTAATATATATTACCTAGCTTTAACTTTTTTTATAATATTATAATAATTACTTTTAATATTTATTTTATATAACCTATAGTTATATTATTTTATTATTAATATGCCTTTTACTTAAGGTTATATTTTAATTAAAATACCTAAGTCTGCTTATTATTATAATAAGTATTTAAGCCTTAACTTATTTAATTTAAGGCTAGTATATTACTTATTTAATAATTATTATTATAATTTATATATTTATCTTATACTTATATTAATACCTAGCTTAAAAAACTTACTTTTTATATAATATTATTTTTATTACTTAAATAATTACTTTTATTTATATTACTTTTTTTATTAATACTAGCTGCTTTTTATTAATAGCCTTATATTTCTTTTATTTAGCTTTTTTTTTATTTTTAATTTAGTTTAATTTTAATTACTTTTAGTTTTATATATATAAGTAAATAATTTATAATTAATTTATCTTTAGTTTTTATTTAAATCTTTTTAAGTTATTATAGTCTTTTACTAAGTCTTATTTTTTTTTAAATTCTACTAGTATATATATATTTATAAATTTTTTTAATAGCTTTTATATTAGCTTATTATATTCTGCTTATTTAATATAAATAAGCCTTTACTTACTTTATTTTTATTTTATTTTTATTATTAATATTTTCTTTACTTTATATTTTTTTTATAGCTTATTTTTTTTTATAAAGTAAACTTATATTAAGCCTAGTTTAAAATTAAATAATTATTAAAATAAAAGAGGGTTATTAATAGCCTTTTTAATTAAATTTATATAAAAAATAAAGTAAATATCCCTTTTTATATTTAGTTTTATTATTATAAATATAAAAACCTTAATTATTTTATATTTTATATATTATTAATCTAGCTTTTTATTAAAGCAGTTTATTTTAATATTATAAAAAAATAGCTATACTTTATTATTAATTTAAAATCTTTTTATTAAGTATTAGCTTTAGTTTATAATTTTTTATTATTATTATTATATAAAGGTAATAGCAGCTTATATAAGCTTTAAGCTTTCCTTAAGCTAGTTAAAAAATATAATAATATACTTTTTAAGTAATAACTTACTTACTTTTAAAGCTACTATTTATTATACTAAGTTAATATTATATTTATAAAAAAGGCAGGTTAGGCTATATTTAATAATAAAAAAATCCTAATTATTAAAAGCTAATTAATATATTAAAAAATAAATAAGCTAGTTAAATTATAAAAAAGATATTATTATATATAATATAGCTTAAATTTCTTAATTAGCTTTTTTTATACTATTATTAGTTTAAAAATAGTATATAGTTAAAAAAAGTTACTTTATTTTTACTAATTTATAAAGTATAGTTTAAAACTAGCTAACCTAGTTTAATTTATAATTATTAATAATTTATAAAAAAAAGTTATAAAATTACTACTATATATTTTTAAAGTAAGCTATATATTTTTTTATTATTATTAAGTATATAGTTTTTAATTAAATATATTTAAATATATAATTTATAATAACTATTAAATATATTAAACTAGTTTTATATTAAGCTAAAAGCTTAATTATAAAGTTAATAAATATTTATTACTAAAACTAATTACTTATTAAAATTAAGTAAAGTAGTTTTTATTATTATTATTAAAATAAATAATTATTATAATAATAATAGTTTTTTATAAAGTATTTAATTAATATAAATATCTTATTTTAATAATAAAAGTATTATAAAAATATAAATATTATATTTTATTTAAAGTATTTTATTATAAGTAAGTTATATATATATTATATTAATATAATAGTAAAAGGCTTTTAATTAAAAACTTATAAGTAGTCTTAATATATAAATGCTTTTTAAGTATTTAACTTATAATTTATAATTTACTTTTATATTTTTATATTAATAAGGAATTTTTAATTACCTTTTTATATAGCCTTAAAGCAGAAAGTATAAGTCTTATTTATATAAATAGCTTAGTTTTATAAAAACTATAAGTAAATATTAAAAAATAATATTTTACTTTAAGGGAATTTTACTTTTAATAATAGTTTTTTTAGCCTTAGTTTTATTTTATTATTAATAATTACTAGTTTAATTTTAAAGTAATACTTAATTACTTAAGTTATTATAATTAAAATAAAGACAGGGTATATTAAGTAATTAATATACTTAAATTTCTTATTTTTATTTTACTTATATTATAAAAAGGTATTAAGCTATACTACTTATAATTTAAAATAAAAGTATAATTAAAAGCTAAATTTTAAAAGTATTTTTACTTAATAGGCTTATTTTTTAAAAATCTAGTATAATTATAAAAAGTATTTTAAATTCTTATAATTAGTTAAAATTATAAATAAGTATATTATTTTTATTAAGTTAAATTATTATACTTTTAAACTATAAATAATAATAAGTAGTTTTTTATTATAAATAATATAGTTTTATTTTATTATTATTAATAAGTAAAAGTAATATATTATTAGCTAAAGTATTTTATTTTTATTAAATTATAAAAAGTAACTTTTATAAGTATAGCTTAATAAGTTAGCTTTTATAACTATATTCTTTTTAAAATCTTATTATATTAATATAAGGTATAAAGTAAAAGTATTTTTTAGCACTTAAAATACTAATTATTTTATATCCTTTTATATAAATAAGACCTTTTTTTAAGTTAAGTAAGTAAGTAGTTTAATTACTTTAATAAAGTTAATAATAAATTTATAATAAAAGTTAGTAAATTTTAAAAAGCTTTTTATACTTTTTAATTTTATTAAGGCTGCTTATTTAGTAATTATTAAAATTTTCTTAAAGTTAAAATAAATATAAACCCCTGCTTTTATAATATATTTTAAGTATTTAACCTCCTTTACTTTAAAAGCATACTTATTAATATTTATATTAAGTTTAGCCTTTTAAAGCTAGTATAGTATATCTTTTACTTTTTATATATATTCCTTCTTATTCTTATTTATATAAATTAAAATATTATTTAAGTATATTATAGTAAAATTACTAAAAGTAAGCCCTAATACTTTATTAATATATTATTAAAAAAATATAAATACCTTTAATAGCTTAAATAATATAACTAGCTATTTAAATA
Organism: Trichoderma gracile; assembly: GCA_020002365.1. Classification (NCBI taxonomy): domain Eukaryota; kingdom Fungi; phylum Ascomycota; class Sordariomycetes; order Hypocreales; family Hypocreaceae; genus Trichoderma; species Trichoderma gracile. Next base: position 1,002,390 of record JAINEY010000008.1, read on the forward strand.
ACTTAAACTAGGTTTAAAATACTATTAAATGCTTATCTTTTTTTATAATATAAAGCTTATAAAAAGTAGTATAAATATTTAATTTTATAAATAGTTTAGCCTTAAATAAAAAGTATAGTATTTTTTTAATAAAAGAAAGTAAATATTTATTATATTTAATAACCTTATTTAAAGCCTAATAATTAATATAAAAGCGCTAGCCTTTACTTACTTTTTTTATAAAAAGGATTAAAGCTTTTATTAATAAAAAGCTTATTTAAATTTATTCTTTATTTATTAATTTTATAATTTATTTTTAAAGCTTTAAAAGGTAGTTTTATAATATATTATATAGCAGTCTTTATAAAAGGTCTAGTACTTATTCTTTTTTATTTTAAATAAAATTAATATAATAATTAAGCTGCCTTTAATATAAAAAAAGGCTAAATACCTTTACTTTATTAAAAAGGTTTAAAAAGTTATAAAGTTTTTATAAAAGTTTTTATTTTAGCTTTTACTAAGCTTATTTTAAAAAGTCTAAAAGTAGTATTATAATAATTTATAAAATAGCTATTATTTTTTATAATAAAAATAAAATAAAAGTAAATTCCTCTCTCCTTTAATAATACTTATACTATAATAAAGCTTTATATATTAAGCTTATAATTTAATATATAAAGGTTATTTAGTTATATATAATTAGCTTATATATTAATAAATTATTTACTTTATAAACTATAAGTTAATCTTTTTATAAATTAATAATAATATTATTATGCCTTATTTAAGGTTTTTTTAAAATAATATCCTTAATAAGTTTTAAAATTATATAAAAGATTATTAAATACCTTTAGCTATTAATATTTATTACCTTTTAAGTAATTTAAGTAATATAGTATTTATAATAGCTTTTTATAGCTACTTTTAATATTTAAGGTATAAGTATTAAAGTAATCTTTAAGCCTGCTTTTTATATAGCCTATTTACTTATTATATTATAATAATTATATTTATTATTAACTTAAATAATTAAATATTAATAATTATTAAAAAAAGTTAATATAAGAAATAATAACTTATTTATATTATATAATATCTTTTTTAACTTTTACTAGGTAATTAATATATATAATATTATTAATATTATATAAGCAGTCTGCCTTTATATAAGACTTAGCTTAAAGGCAAGTTATTTCTCTTTAACTTAATCTTTTTATTTAAGCTATTTTTTATTTTAATTCTTATAGCTTTAATAATAATAAGCTAAGTTATTAGCCTAAGATTATATATAGCTACTTAATATATTTTAAAACTATAGTATAAGTATTTACTTTTTTTTTAATAATTAGCTAAAATATTAAAAGTAATTTACTTAGCTTATAATATATTAACTTAAGGCCTTATACTGCCTAAGCCTAGCTAGCCTTATTATTATTTTAAGTTTATAAATTTTATTTATATTAAACTAATACTAATTATTATAATATCCTTTTTTTTATTTTTATTTAAGTTATATTATTATTTTTTTATAATATATTAATTATAATACTTTTCTTTAATTATATATATTTTAAGTTTTATTATAATAATATAATATATTATTATAGCTATTATATAATTATTTTAAAAAATACTATACTTTAGGCTATAATTTTATATTTTAAGTAAAAAAGCACTTTAAAGTTAGGTTAGTTTAATTTTATTTATTTATAAAAAGCCTTTAGCTAATAATATTTTTTATTTAAAGTATATAAAGAATATAATAAAGAATTTACCTAACTATTACTATATATAATATAGCTTAATTAAAATAACCTTTTATTAATATAAGTTAGTAAAAATTAAAGTTAAGTACTTTAATTAATTATATAAGTTATAAATATTACTTTTTATAGCTACTTTATAATAGTTAAAGACCTTAGCTTAAGCCTTAGCTATTAAATATTATTAAAAAAAAATAAATTAATTCTTTTTACTTTTAATAAAGTTTTAGTTTATTTTTAAAGTATACTTTATTATAAACTTTTATATAAAGAATATTATATAATTACTATTATATAAGTTATTAAGTAAAAGTGGTTTTTATTATACTACTAGCTATATTATTACTGCCTTAATAATAATTTAGCCTTATAATAAAAATAAATTAAAAATATAGCCTTATTAATTTACTTTTATATTAAGTATAATATAACTCTTTTATTATATTAATAATATAAGCAGGACTTATTAATTAGCTAGCTTTTATTATTAAGCAGCTACTTATATATATAAAGTTACTGCCTTTTATTAAAGTTACTTAATTAATATAATAAGTTATACTTACTTTTTAGCTATATTATATAAAGTCTTTAAGTATAATACTATTTTAAAAAAAAAAATAAAGTATATAAACTATTAAAAGACTAGCCTTATAGTTATTATAAGTAAGCATTTATATATAAATTTATATACTTAAAAAGTAAGAACCTAGATATTTTACTTATATATTTTATATTATTATATACCTTACCTAGGCTATTTTTAAAATAGCCTTAATATAGCTTTAAGCTATAGCTAGTTTATTATAAGAGTATAATAACTAAGTATAAGTAAAGCCTAAGCTTATAATAATTATAGCTTTTAAACTTAATTTTAATAACTTATTATAAATTCTACTATATAAGTATAAAGGTTTATAAGTATTTAAACCTTTTATTATATAATTTTTATTATTTAAAGGTTATAAAAAAATATTAAGTAAAATAGTAAAAGTATTAAGTAAAGCTATTTTAATTAAGTTATTAATAAAAAGTACTTAAGTATATAAATATATTAATAATAGGTTTATAATAAATTACTAATAGTTTATAAATATATTATATTTATTTAGCTAATTATATACTATTTTAGCTAATTATAATAAAAAAAAGGCTTATAAATATAAATAAAATATATAAAATAATACCTATTAGCTATAAATTATTTATTTAATTAAAAATATAAGTAATTTTATAATAATATATTATAAACTTTTTATTAATATATTATAATTTATTATTATTATTAAAAATATATTTATATAATATATTAACTATACTAATACTTTATATTATTATAAAATACTTATTAAGCTAAAATATTAGCTATATATACTTATTATATAAAAGCTTTTTATTAATAGCTTATAAACTAATAATAACCTTTTTATATTAAAGACTTATATTATAGTTAATTATAATATATATTAAAAGAAAATATATAGTAAGTTTATATAATAAATTTATAATATATTTATAAAGCCTTATTAATATATTACTAGCTATAACTTATATTTTATTTAATAAAAGTATAATAAAGTAACTTAAGTATAAAGTTATATACTACTTTTTTATTTTTTATAATTAAAATAAGCTATCTTTTACTATATTTTTTTATAAGATTTATACTTACCTTTTACTACTATTATTAAAAGTGCCTTATTATTTTATTACTTAGCTATAATAAATAATTAACTTAAATAATATAAATTATATTATATTAAGTATATTATTTATAATTTATTATTAATATATTATAAATATATTATTAATATATTTACTTTAAAAAACTAAAAGCAGTTTTAAAGTATTTAATACTTATTATAATAATATAATAAAAAAATATTAACTAACTTTTATTTAAGCCTTATTATAAATAATTAGCTTATAGCTATTTTTAAATATTATTATAAAATACACTAGCTATTTAAGTTTAATAAGCTAAGTGCTTAATATAAGTATTTTAAAATAAAAAAGGACTTAAATTATATAAGTTATATATAATTTATTATAAATATATTATTAATATATTTTATAATATATTTAGCTATTTTATAATAATAATATTAATATACTTATTATGCTTTTTTATAAAAAGTAAATAAAGCTTTTTAAGTATATTAAAACCTTTTAGGTTAATATAAACTTTAAGTATTTAGCTAATTAAAAAAAGAAGGTTATATAGTTTTACTATAATAAGAAAAGTTAATAAAATAAGTATATTATAATATATTATAAGCTTATTATTAATATATTATATTTAATCCTCCTTTTTTTATATATTATTATAGTTAAAGAATTATAAAAAAGGTATTACTTTATATATAAGACTATTTTTAACTTTATTTTTATTAAATACTACTTTATATTAAAGTAGTATTATATTTATTATAAAAGGATATATAGTATTATACTTAACTAAAACTTATTAAATATTATTAATAAGTAATTTATTATAAAGTTATTATAAATATATTATTAATATAATATATTTTATTATAAGGTTTAGTAACTATTTATATAATATTAATTCTTTATATAACTAGGAATAGTATATAAAGTATAGTATTTAACTTTACTATATATATTTTAAATATAAAATAAGTATAACTTTATATTTATTATATTAATAATATATTATAAATATATTAATATTTTATTAAAGATTATAATATATAAAATTAATAATAAAAAAAAAGGTATTAGCTTATTTTTTTATATTATAAAAAGCTTACTAAAGTATATAATTATTAATAATTATATAGCTTTTTTAAAGTTAATTAAAGCAGGTTAATACTTTTTACTTAAATATATTTATAATATATTAAGAATATATTATTAATATACTATAGCTTACTTAGAATTTAAAAAATAGGTTAATTATAAAGCTTAAGTTATTATTATAAGTAGGTTATGCTTTACCTTTTTTAATATAATTAAAAAGTAATAAAATACTTATAAAAGTTATATTAATTATATAAAGGTCTTTTATAAGGCTTTTTATAATATAAGTAGTTATTATATAATATTAATTATTATAATTAAAAAGTAAGTTTATATAGCTTATTACTTATTATATATAATACTTTTATAATTTATTATTAATATATTATATTAAGAATATATAATAAAATCTTAATAAGCTTTATATTAATAAAATTATTATATTATATAGTATTTATATATTATATTATAATATATTCTTATAAAGCTAATTTAAAAATATAAATTAAAAAAAGTATATATATAATAAATATATTAATAATATATTAATAATATATTATTAATTTTATATAAGCTAGTAATATTTATAAAAGTATTTAGCTAAATTAAATTATAAAAAGATTATATTTATATTTTTAACTAATATAAAAAAACTTAAGTTTTTATTTTTATTATTATTAGCTATCCCTGCCTACTTATAGTTAATATTATTTAATATTTTTATAGTAAAAAAAAGGTAATATATTATAAACTTATTATAAATATATTATATATTAGGCTAATTATATAATAGTTATTTAACCTTTTAAAAAGAGGATTTTAATTTATAACTTTAATAAAATATTTTAATATTAAAGGTTAAAAAGCTATAATATAAAATAGCCCTTAAAGTAGTAAAATAATATAATAATAAATAAGAAAGTAATAATATATAAGTAATATATTAAAAAGCTATTACTTTTTTATAGCTATAGTTAGTATATAATAAGGCTAAAATATATTTTAAATATATTATAAATATAGTCTTTATTTTAAATTATAAAAATACTATATATTAATAGTTATTATTAAGTAATATAATTATAATATATTACTATTAGCTTTTAAAAAATATAATAAATATTATAATATAAAAGTAATATATTATAAATATATTATAAAAATAATATTTTTAATTTAAATATAATATATTTAAAAAGCATTTATAAAGTATTTATTATATAAGTATATTTAAAAGACTTAATTTATATAATATATTTATAATTTATTATAAATAAATTACTTTTTTATAACCTTTTTTTTATTTTCCTTTACTTTTTTACTTTTCTTATTATTTAATATAGTAATAGGCATATTATAAGCTAGCTGCTAATAATACTTTTAAATAATATAAATATATATTATAAACTTTAGTAAATAAATTATAATAATATATTAATAGCTAATTTATAATATATTAATAATTTATTTATTAAAAATACTTATTACTATTTAATTAGCTATAATAATACTTATACTTAATATTAGTATTAATATTAGTATTCTTTTTTATAATATAATAGTTTATTTATAAAGTAAATATATTAATAATAATATAGTAATATATTAATAATATATTAATAAAAAATACCTTACTTTAAATATAGCCTTTATTACTTATCTTATATAAAAGAAGGTCTAGACTATTAATATTAAAACTTAAGCATTATAAAATATTATAGCTAAGTAATGCTTTTATAAGTATTATAAGTAATAATATAAAACCCTTATTATTATTAAAGGCCTTTATTATATTATAATAATAGTTTATAATATATTAATAATATATTTTAAATATATTAATAAAAGATTAATAATATTTATAATATTTAATACCTTTTAATTATTAGCAGTCTTTTTTTATACTTTTTTAAAAATACTATAATAGCTATAAATAATATAGCTTTTAAGGTTTAATATATATAAAAAAGGTTAATTTTATATAATATATTAGCTATATATTATTAATATATTATTAATATATAAAAGCTATAAGTAATTTTTAATATATATTAAAATAAAGGTTTTTATTACTTATAAGTATATAATAAAATACTTTTTTAAATAAAAGAATAATCTTATTAATCTTTTAAAATATAAAAAAATATTAGTTTTTAATAATATATTATAAATATATTATTAATATATTTATTAATCTTACCTTATATTTAAATAGCGCTAGTCTTTTTTAATATATACTAGTAGTTTTATTATTACTAGCTAGTTATTTAGCCTTATAATATATATAGTTAATATATTACTTTAGTATAATTAATACTTATAGTATTATAATATATATAAAATAAATTAAGAATATATTAAAAATATATTATAAAGTTATAATATTATAAAAGTTATTAATATTAGTAATAGTATTAAAAAAAAAAGGGATAAATAGTTAATATATTAAAGAGGTATTTAACTTTAATATAAAAGCTAATATAACTTATACTTTACTTTTTAAAATTTTTAATTAATTAGGTTATATAAAGTATAGGTTATATAAGGTTTTTTATTATAATAAAAAATTTAAAAAAGTAGAGTATAGGTTATATTAGACCAGGGTGCATAGGTTATCTAAGGTAGCACCTCCTATAGTCGTATGTGCTAGGAGATCGAGGCAAACCAACCTATAGCGGCGACAAAGCAGAGGCCTGTAGCTCGCTGTAATCACGAGCTTGGTAGAACGACACAGCTATGGCTTCAACAACACATCCAATTGCCGCAGTGTCAGTAAATGTGATAGAATCCTTGAAACCTGTTTTATTTCCTCTCTTATTAAAGAGAAGGGGGGCCTTGGAATTTCTGCCTACAAGTCAACGCGCCGAGTATATGTCAGACTGTTGATAAATTCCACCCGATCCTAGGTTTGTCATGGTCAATAAAGGTCAAAACTATTTAAACACTACATGATGAATGCTCTCCAGGTTCTGTTTCTCATTGCCTATACAAACTGCGAATCGGAATAGACACCAGTCTACCAGAGCGACGTCGTGCTTCTGAACCAAGCCTTCGCAACACATGCCTGACACCATCATCAATGGCATCAATGCTGGTTTCCGCACACTCAAGCAGTATGCCACAATCCTTTGCTCCATGAACCGTGAGCGGATCGACGTTCTCAAAGAGCTGCGCGTAAAACTGTCTCAATGCCAACCTTGTCCGTGCGTCAAGCTGGGGCGTGAACCCGTATTCTTGGGCGGCTGCTTCAATCATGGGAAAATTGCTTAGTGGAGTGTTGGGTTCGAGGGCCAAGAAGTGTTTCAACCTCCAAACCGACTGGCGTAGTGCATCTTTACTTGGAGGAACGGACAGGAACTCCCGAAGACCAGAGTCATGGCGTAACGCGTGGTTGAAGACATAATGATGGAGGAGCTTTGGAAGGGTACCGGTTTCATAGGCCACCCAGAATTCGTTGAATGAACATGTGGGAAGGTCGGGGTAGTCCCTTGGGTTGATCCCTAGGCTTTTGTCGTAATCCTTGGAGGATTTATTGCCACCAATAAGGCAACTGTAGAGAAACCCAAGGCGACTCTCATCGTATTCGTCACGACAGGTTGCAAAGCCAAAACTGTACCACAGATCAAGGCCATCCTCAGACGGGTTTGGATGAGACCCGTCCAAGGCCATCGCATACATCAGAAAGCAATCCCGTTTGGACTCTGGCTCTAGGTCTTTCACTTCCTTGGCTCGGTCTTCTGGGTCAAGGTAGGGCCTTGCAGCCGCTACAGCCCGCAAAATGGGATGATCCTTGCCCTCGAGCTCAAGAGGTGGCCTGGAGATATCAAGGATGTGCTGGTTTCGAACAAACCACGGAAAGTAGCTCCCTCGACACTTCGCGGGCACCTTGGAAAACTTCTCGATGATACTGCTCACAAGCATGTCTGTCTCTCGCCAATCGTTCAGCTGGACAGCTCCAACCCCCAAATGTAGGAGACCCTGGTAGAGGCCGAGCAGGTGAGACCGCTCTCTCCCGTCGCGGCACCGAGTGAACCCGAAATGCTCAAGAGCCTCTGGGTCTTTGGGAAGCTGATCTCCGATAGCATCTTGACACAGTATGTCGGCACTCGTTATCGACCGAGCCGAACACTTTGTAAGGTGATAAAACGACATCTGATCTTGGCACACTCGGCTACAGAACCAATCTCGGCTGCAGAATTCACAGTGGCGATCAGTCTCCATGTCACAAACTTCGCATTCACCTCGTAGCTGTTGAGGTCGGGGTGACGTTGTCGCTGATCGACCTTGGGTTTGGGCCGGCGACAAGGGACCAAGGTTGGCTTCTTGTTTAGCTCCGCTTGGTAAGGACAGGCTGGAGTCCCTGTTTAGGCTTGTCAGTACTTCAATGACTACAATGAAGAATGGAGGCTCACCCGGGGCTTGTAAAGTCTTCTAACTTGCGACTGTCGGACCCCATTCCTTGGCGCTGGGATCTGAGGTAATCGGAGACGAGGGTCATTGTATGAGCATTTTGACTGAAAAGCTGTCTCGTGGTCGCAACCGAAGAGCCTCCAATTGAGGACTCAGGAGCATGGGGAAGTCCGTCGGCATTTCCATTGCGTATGGACTCTTTCATGGCTCGCTCAACGTTCTTGAGGGCCTGAACGAGCTTCAACCCCTCTTTCTCGTCACGACTTGGAAGTTGAGGCACCGTCCAGAGATTGTAGAGCTTACCATGGCATCCTCTTGTCGAGTAACCCCCATAGTGCTGAATGGTCCTGGAGCAAAGGAAGCAGCTGCGCTTACTGCAGCCCACGTATCTGAATATGTTCGCGCCGGTACAATCGTGTTTTGTTGCTGCCAAGATGACTCGCATCTCTGCGTGCACTTCAGAGATCGAAGCCTTCAACTTGTCAAACTTTTGGAGCAGTTTATTCTTCGTCCAGGCCCCTTTATTTTTCCCACTCCCGACAATGGAGGCTACGGTCTTGTCGTCAAGTGTGAGGCCGAGGGATGAAAACGTTTGCGCCAGCGACCAGGCATTGTTCCGCACTGTTGAAGTCGGTTTAGCTTGGCTGGTCGGTGTGTCAATCACTGGGAGTATCTGGAGGTTCTGGAAGCTAGGCAGCCTTTCTGCGCTTCTCACCAAAGTGTCAAAGCAGGTTTGTAGCCTGCCGAGGTAGCCTAGAGCGTCTCTCAGAGATCTCGTATTGGCGAGGTTGCTAGTGATCTCTTTGAAGTCATGCTCATTGTATGACCTGTAAGCATCATGTGCGCTCTGTATAAGCTTTTCAATGCTATCCTGACTTGGCGAATGTGTGACGAGGTCAATAAGGGAGCGAAGTCCCTCGAGGCGTGAAAGAAGAGAAGGTGCGCGATCAGCCAAGGTCAAAGTCTCTTCTTGGGCCTCCGTAGGTCGGCTGATCGCCTTCAGGGCTCGTTTGGCTTGACCCACGTAAATGCTCAACCTATGTTTGTACGATTGAACAAGTGATGTCAGAAGTTGCTGTTTGACAGAAGTGGCGACTGGGTCTGAGTGAACGGGGCCGTTGTCAGCTTCCCAACACGTTTGATCTGTCAAGGCATGTCAAACCTGATGATGCAAGCCTAGAGATGTCTCGAAGGCTGGAGGCTATGGTTTCCAGCATGCGGAGAGTTGCATCTGCTTCTCTGAAGCCATTGTTCCTTGCCACGAGAATGTCGACTCGATCTGGCCACTCAATCATGAGAGATGAGGAGACATGATAGCCTCCTTTCTCATTCGCAACAAGCTCAGATAGTCTATCAAGGAAGGCCCTCTTTAGCTTTCTCTCATCAAACATTGAGAATGCGTTGGCGTGGACGGAGTCAGCATCGTCCAGTGTATTGGATTCTGCCTCCTCGTCGGGCATTTCCGAAAAATTCGACGCTTCCTCGATCTGGCCGCCATTTTTGAGCCGTAAGAGTTTCGCATAGGCTTCAAATCGAGACTTGTCTAGCCCTTTGACGCCCCAAGGATAGCTCATCTTGAGAAGCTTTTCCATGGAGCTGGAGTGATGGGAAAAACATGCGATCCTATTCCAGAGATCTTGGGAAACAAGGCTCGATGCCCAAAGGTGCGGGGTTGCAAATGTCTGATGATTGGTATTAGTTATGATATATATAGCGAGCGGCTATTACTCGGCGAGTGAAGGCATTGGATAGGTATCACAATGGTATGTCCCTTGGAGGTTGGCGTACTAGTCACTGGCTGGCCCTGAACTGGTTGCGATACCTACGTCTAATATACTACAACGAGGTACTACAGTTTGTGTGTATCTATGAGTGACGACTGAAGATATTAACACTTCAAACACAATCGTCGTCTTTTAGTGTGATGAGTGGCATTGCCAAAAAGCTACTCTGTGATTCGAGGACAGGATTGGTGCCTGCATGGCTGGTTGTAGATATAGCAGCTCAGAAAGAGTCTTCCAGTATCTCAATCCTAGCGACAGGGAGTGAGATCGGAGATTCTCAACTCTCCTTATCCCAATGGTAGCCTATAGCCAGACTAGAGACATATGGCAATGGTAGCCAAAGATAAGAATAAAGGAAATAACAAAAAATGCCATCTATTCATAGTCTGTAGTATGAATAGCAGTAATAAAGACATATAGGGGTTTGCTGGTACCAGATAGCCGTTCTATATGATGGCAACTGAAGCTGACATCCATGGAACCCATGTGTACATACATAGCACTGGGTCCCGGGGCCGGGTTTAACATCCAATGATATCCAAACCTTACCAAGGCTTTTCTCTGAGTGGTCTAATGGCGACGCAGACCCCAAATCCTGCGGCATAAGATTGCGGGATGGTTCGACCGCGTTGTTTGCCCAAAACGGTTCGGAAGATCATCATACCCCTGCGCCACAGTACATATACGAGCACTGCAACGCACGGCACACTCAGGGCAAGGCTGATGAGCTCGCGAGGCAGAGAAGCTTACAGCATATTTACACGAGCGATGGCGCAGCTTTGCCAGAAATCCCAAAACAATATCTACTCATATCGAACCCACGATAAGACAGTCAAGACATTGCATCCCATATCCTCAATCAGAGCTCGACAATTGCAACACTAACTAATAAGCAATGCATCGTGGCTCGAGAAGAAGCTTTGGGTGCGGTGCTTGTCGGCGGATCAAGATGAAGGTGAACAAGAAGTCCATACTCTTCGAGAGTGTCGCTGACGTTATCACTTGATGCAGTGCGACGAGACGCGCCCAGTCTGTGATCGCTGTCTGCGAGCAGGCCGAGAATGCGTCTATCCGCCCCAATTCCACTTTATCGACACCAATACTCGATTCGCGGTGCCAGAAACTCGAGAGCTCTCCACGCTTCCAAGAACAGGCGCCCACGATTTGAAGGCCAGATTGACCATGCTTCATGAAGAAGGCGGCGAGGATGGCATGATCTATAAGTTCCAGTTGCTCCGTTACCGATCGACAACTCCTCCGTCTTCGTCAAGGAGTTCCAGCCCTCCCGTACCCAAGGCTCCCAGTTTGTCTCGAGGAGAGAAGCTTGCCTCAGCGTTGGCTGCTTCATTCAAAGGCCCTCCATATGGTTACCGGTTGCATCATCTTGGCCGATACATGACCGAAATCCCCCGCCGTCTTGGTCACAACGCCGCCCTGGATATTGCAGTAGAGTGTCTGCTGCAATCCCATACCCAGTTGCTTGAAGCGATTGAGCTTTCTCAGCCTAGCAGCCAGCCCAGTCCCGAGTACATGAGAGCCCTCCAAACCCTGCAGAATGTCATTGCAGATCCCGTCTTGGGCACTTCTGCCGAAACCGTTTGTGCCACTATGTTGATGGCTCACTACGAGGTGAGAAGATCAAAGCCCTTACAGTCTTCAAACGTTCCTTTCTGACCTTGCACAGATGATGGCTCCAGAAAGGCGTTCTCACCAATACATAGCGCATGCTGGGGGTGCGTCGAAACTGATATTTGTCCGCGGTCCGAGGCGCGTACGCACCGATTTCGAATACAACCTCTTTCGCACGCAACGAGGCCGTATTGTGAGTATAATAGTATCGTAGAATCGTAAATGGCATTGGGGCTAATAAATATAAAATATTAGGTACTCGAGGCATTACTCCGGGGCGAACATTGCTTTCTACTGACTGGCGGATGGCAAGACATTTGCCCTGAGAAATGCAGAGGCATCAAGTTTTCGAGCGTTGACTACCTTTTCGAGAGCATCTGCAGGATTCCCACTCTCGTAAAGTACGTTGTCGATTGGAGAGCTGGCGTATCTGAGCTAGGCCTGAGCGAACTCACACATTATGGGAGGAAGCTGCAACAAGAGCTGCGAGCGGCTTCGCCTCGGGGTTCAGCGTTTGTCCGCCTCGAGGATGATCTTGGGTTCGAAGAGCGCCCATCGTCAGCATCAGATGACGAGTTCCCGCTCAGTATTCACTTTCGCTCTCACGAGGGCGCTATATTTCATACCTGGCGGTGGATGGCCTTGCTAATTGCAGACCTTTGTCTGGTTAATCTTGTTGCTGATCCAAGGTTGCGGCTGAGCATCGCGGATACTGCGCGGCGAATCTGCATGTGCTACGAGTATGCAAGTCTATCGAACCCACTTGAGGCCCAGTTCTTGCAGGTTCCCTTGATCATTGCATACGCCGTCAGTGACCAGAAACGCAAGGATTGGATTACAGACAAGATCAACCTCTTGATGGGAGGACTATATGTCACATATACTGCACAGTACTTGGATAGCTTGTCGATGATGATATTGAAGGGTATCAAATGAAAAGAGTGAGGCATTTCCCTTTCCTTCTTATACAAGGTTTCTTACGTAGTCTGTAAATGTGCAGGTTGGGGTCTGTGCAGAAAGAATTGAGCATTTGAGAGTGGGCAATGGTTTGTCTGACTTCTCCAAGCAAGGTCGGTGTAACTAGAGTGACATCTATGGAAGTAAAGAAGGAAAAAGCAAAGAAGAAACGAATTAGGCGAGAAGGCCGGAAGAAAAGAAAAGAAAAAGCTCAGCTAGCAGCAACGAATGTAGGTGCCCTTTCGGATCCCGTTACATGGGAGCGAACCTGTCTCGCTCTCAGTAGAGTCCAAGCCACTCCTTGATCGTTTCCAACTGTACTCGTCTTGCCTGGAGAAATTTGTCAGTCGTGGTACTTCAGATGGTGTTCTGCTGAGCTTACATGAACGACACTGGGTTTATCGCCCGCAAAAGGCGCAATAGACTCCTCGCCATGCGCAGCAAGGCTGGTCATCATCCATCGGGATGCGTTGCGATCTGGCGAAGGCGGAAATGGATGGATGCCAACACCACTGGTGGGATCGTTCTCCGCATAGGCAAATATGATGCGAGGCGCTTGGATCAGGTCCGCTCGTGATATGTGCCACTTTGCCTCCACTTCCGCCTGTGTTGGGGGAACAAGTCCGTACAGTGTCTCGCAGGTCATGGGATCCGTTTCTGTCTGAACAGATGTCGGGGGTAAGATGTTGCCCTCGAGAATCTCGTTAACGCTCAAGGGGAAGTAATTGCACGTAAGGTAGTTGAAGGGGGCTTTCTGCAGACTTGCTTCCGCAGATTGATTCGTGTCCCAGGCGATGCAAGGAACCTGGTCTGGCGGGTTTCGCAAGGTCAGAGTGGCGTTGACAATGTCGATTGGGTTCTTTGCGCTGAGCGTTATGTTGACCAGTTTCTGAGGAGTAGCACCGTAGGGATTCGCGTCTGGGCTGCTGTAGCTGAGCAGGGGAATCAGCTGTGCGTTGGTGGCAATGACTCCCATCACCAGCCGAAGATCTGCTGCTGTCTTTGGGACGGTGCAGAGATTGAGGTCTTTCGCAATGTCTTCTACCTCGCCCACTTCAAGACGTTAGTTGTCGCAAAGCCATGAATAGGGTTACAGTCTGTGAATGTTGTTGACGTACGGTTCTCGAAACGCTGTGCAAGCAAAGTGAAAGCGTCCCTCATTTTGCTAGCCGCCGCTGCAGATAGATCCCAGTAGACTTGACTGACCTAGATTGTTTTCTGTTAGCAGTACATTCTCACAGTAGAGCCTTATCAATAACAACATACCCAGTTGAACCAGTCGTATCGCCTCGGGTTTTGATAGTTTGCTCCAATTGATCGGAGAGGCGGAGCGTACGGCACCGCTCCAAAGAACACGTCAGGATAGTTCATCTTGAGAACCGTGGTCAGAAAGCCACCATATGAGCCGCCAGAAACGATGACCTTGCTGTCCTTGGCACCAGGAATAGTATGTTTGATGTGACTGATGAACGTCACGGCATCCAGCATGACATTCTCAAGAGTCAGGGACTTGTATTTTTGTTTGGGATCTGTGGCGTTTGATGCGTCGCTGAGGCCGAAGAAACGGTGCTCGAGGCTAATCACCATGCCTCCGATCTCTTCGGCCCATGCAGGATAATTGGTTCTCTCCTGTAACACGTCAGAATATGTACATGACTGGGGACTTTCTGATATGTATACCAAACACGCAAACGTTCCAGTTTCGGCTTGCTGATAGTAGAAGATGGGACCTCCAGGCTTGAAGTGAGGTTTGAGTATCTGATACTGTTGTTGGAAAGTCCCATTTGCAGTCGAATTATGCTCAACCAGCTGCGTGAAGAATTGGGTCTTGGTCGTGCAGTTGGGTGAATTGGCTTGGGCCTTGACCACATTGGCTTGGAGAGCAAGCAATGCTGGAAACCAGAGTTCTGCACTGAACAACCGCATGATGGTTCTCATGAGAGAGAAAACAAAAGAGATAATCTATGATCTAATAAAAGTATTGAGGTTTGATGAATGCCGGTTTCAATTCAAGAAGCTACAGTTTGCTGTCTTTATATCTTTTTCTCGGGTAATCTGCCAGTGTCTTCTGAATGAGAACGCCGCGACGATATCCATATCAGGAAACGGTGATCACTTCTGTTCATTTCGGATTGTTCCAACAGTAAGACGCTTCCTTGGCCAGCAATATGGTTGACTAATGGCGGAGTAGACAGCATCCTCATGTACCAAAACAGTAGGCTACGAATGAGAACATGGAAGTCTTCTCGATGAGGAGAGGCTGAGCATCAGCATACACCACACGGCCTCCCCGTAGGTGCAGACATGAAAGAGCTAAAAGCTGCTACCAAGTGGCGGCGCTGGTAGGAATCGAACCAAAAGGACTAAGAACCCTCTCCGGTCAGGCACTCAGCCGACCCGGCGTAGATCTTATTGGCTTCCTACCGCGTTGTTGTCCGAATCGGGTAATGGGGATCGTCAGGGCTGTGCCAACCTGAAGTGGCTACAGATCTTGCAGGTTTTGCTCTACAAACCACACGGGGGTCAGTGACGTGAATAGCAGGCGGACAGCCTATAAGGGCCCTCGGTGGGATTTTACAAGTTTACTGAACGTTTTACAACCATGGCAGGATGTTCATTAACAAGGCGATATGCACAGGATCTGACAGCCTGGGCCGTAACTCTGACGCTGACGTCGAATCCTTCCAGCGCAAAGGGACCGGCGGCAAATGCTACATCCCGTGAGAGGACTCATCTATAAATCGAATCGACAGTCTCAGCTTCAAGTCAACTTTGTAGTACGATGGCGACAATTTTTCTCATATCATTTTGAACTCCTTTTTCCTGACCTTGTTATCACAGTTAATCTCGTCGATACCATGGCTCACGGCGAGGGTCCTGAAGCTGCCGCCTATACCAGCACCAGCCTCCAATTGATCAAAAGTCCACTGGCCGAAAGAAAAAAACTCGACGCTGCAACACTTGTTAATTCGAGGGAGTCCCAATTCGTTGTCGAACCCGATGTGGACGACGGGCTGGAATTTGCAAGGGTATAAGTTACTCGCTAATTCTTGCAGTGACATTGCTGATGGAGAGAGAATAGCATGAAACTTCTTCCACTCTCGAGGTAGGTCTGACAACTACCTTATTTGCGCGAACAATTGACTAACAAAAAGAACAAGTTGTTTTATGACCTTTGGTTTGTCGCAAACCTGAATGTCTTCTCGACGGTATTTGCACCCCTTACGCAAATAAGCGGTGCATAAGCTTACTCACTCTGCTGTTTAGGTCCATGAGATCAATGATGCTTCGAGTCTGGGATCATTCGTGGGATACATCTTGTGTGCATACGAGAAAAGCTCTTACTGAACGTTGCTAATCTCGTAATAGGCTTCTTTGGACAACGTGGCTCTTAACAACCCTATACGATGTCCGCTATGTCACAGACAGTGTCTGGGAGCGAGTATCTCGTGCCGTGCACTTGGCCGTCATGGTCGGTTTTGCAGAACTCGGCCCGACATTTGACTTCTTTAAGGAAGCAAAATCTGTCTTCCGAGCCATGTGTATGTTCAAACTCCAGGTCAGATCAGTTCTTATTAACTTGAGCTTACATGGCAATCGACAATAGGCCTATTCCTTATGGTGTCCCGGTTGATGCTCGCGCTTCAATATTTCATGATTGTCTTCCAACTTCGCAAGCACAAGGAGGGGAGAAAGCCGCTTATGATTGCGGGAGGCCTTCATCTGCTGTTTGGCGTGTAAGTGAAACATTCCTCCTTACCTATTGATCCGCATAGCTAGAAGTCCTACATATAACCAAGACTTCATGCTAACTATAGACTATTTAGCATATATCTGACGGTATCTTTCTTGTCTGTCAACGAAAAAAGCTCAGTTGTTGCTGTTAGTTGGTATCTTGGGGCAATAGCTGAGGTTGTCATCCACCTCAGCCTCTCCAGCATTAAGGCGCTTAGCTTGTCCGATACCCATCTAAGCGAGCGTATGAATCTGCTGACTTTGATCATCCTTGGCGAAGGTATGCTGAGACATGTAAAAAGGCTGGTTGGATTATATGCTAACAAGCTGCACAGGAGCCATCATCATAGCCCGAAACATTCAGACAGTTGTGAAGAATACCTTCCTGAAGAACAGCGGTGATATGTGGTGTATGCGAACCTATTGCCCGCCTCAATATCCTGGCGTTCTTTGACTAACAGTGTATTCATAGCCCCCGCGCTCATCGGAGTCGTCACATGTGCAGTTGCCCTGATCTACTTCGTCTACCAGATGTACTTCGACTGGATGCACTCTGGCAGACTGGCTCATACGCGACAAATGCTTTGGGTCTCGTGGCATTTGCCGTTCCATATCGCTCTAGTACTCCTTCTAGAGGGCGCAAATCAGTTCATCGCTTGGTCCCAGGCACTCCAGTCAATCAAATCAGCGGCCCAAAGCATTGTCGACATCACGCATGAGCTGCCTAACAATCCAACCACGAAAGAAGTCATCCAGGCACTAAATGAAACGGTCACAGAGCTCTTGGAGTCATACCCTCCGGAGGATGAGGTCGCAGCTTGGGATGATGTCGACAGGACATATAAGAACCTGCTTACTCTTCCCAATACCTTCTGGGCAGTGAGTGGCCAGCTGGCCAACAATGACCCCGAAGTGACGTGTTGGTTGAACGGCACAAGAGATCTCGCGCAAACTGTCTTCAATGGCATATTCGCGTCGTTTAGCCTCGCTGCGCCTGCAGATGAGCCCGAGTCTACTGACGTACAATCCGCCACGGAAGCCGCATATCTAGCCACTGCGGATAAATTTGGCACGGTCGTAAGTCTTTCATTTGTCCCCCTCTTGAGTGTCTTGAGCTGACATGTCCTACAAGTTCATCTACGCCTTCATCACGGCCGGGATGGTACTGATCTTGATGACCGCTCTACATGTTGTGTGTAAGCAGCGTGGGTGGTCGGCATTCAATATATTTCGAGCAATCTTCACCGTTGGCATGGGCCTCGGGCTTTCGCTGGTCAGCTTGCTCACGTACAACCAAGGCGCTCTCTCTAACTTCCTGCCAACGCCATGGCCACTACCGACGATTGCAATATGCTATTTTGCCATCCTAGTTCTAAGTCACATACCTGAGCCTATACTGCTCTTTTCAAGACGGAGAGCGGGGAGTTACAGCACTCTGGACGCCGAACGATGTTGAGCTAAGGGCTGTGCGGGAAGTCTAGAGAAGCGCTGGAATAATACCGCCGTCGGAGGTGGACTTTAGGGATGTGGATGGTGAGAATAATTGAGAAAAGCTTAGTTAGGAAGAATGTGGTACGATATAAGAGCCTGTTCTGGTCTCGCAAGTCTATCGTCGACATGCTTGGTTGTCAAGATCATCCTCACTTAAGCTAAATACAGAACCTCTACCGGTAGATTCTCGTCATTCGCGACTTCGCCATCCATGATACCATGCACATAACAAATGCCAAGCACCTGATAAAGTTGTCTTTCTCCTGGTCCCGGGAGGAGTTCCTGCTTTGCCCCCAGTGGCCTAATTACGAAGGGCATCTGGCCACCAAATAGGCACCAGACTTCATCTCCCACTTGTGTCTCAGGAGGTCCAAGGCCCAAATACCCGAAGTCTGTCACGAACATGGTCGTGTTTAGAGTCAAGCCATTGATCAGTTGCTCGGTGAGAAACTCGGGCTGCGAGTAATGACCCCAGTCCTCATCCTCCGTCTTCTCGAGTTTCGGATCGAGCCGCAGTACAGCTTCTCGGTCGGCCCGAGACAGCCCTTCAGGATGAAAGACGGACTTGGGTGAGCTGTGGCAGTAGCCCACAAACGCTTCGTAGCTTTCGGTGCCCGTAGACCTTGCAGTTACTACTACGGCAACCTCTCGCGTGCGCATCACCATATCCCAGCAGAGACACTTCCAAAAGGCTTCAAAGGTTGAACACCCGGCAGGATTAGGCTTTGATGGGTTGCGATGGAGGTCAGTAAGGAGAAACCAGTCGCAGTAAGCCTTGCGCTTCTCAATTGGATCATTTCCCTGACATATTTTGCCAACGGAGGTCACCCTGTGGACGCGGCGTCCATATACTTCGAGGATGCGGTTGTCGGCATGGGGAATCAGGTGAAATTGGTCTTTGCCATGAGTCGGAAAGACTTTAAACTGTTGTTGGCTCCATTGATAGTCGTTGAGCTGATCAGCAAGTCCACTGGCTGCGGTCCAGTCCACACACCATGAAGGAAGACCAGAACAGGCATGCTTCTGGAGCGGGAAATGGAGAGGCAGAAGAGACTTTGTCCCAATGGCAGTCGAGACGGCAGCCTGGCAATAGATTGCTTCAGCTGTCGTCCGATAATTGGGCAGAATCGGTTGGCCCGGCCATGAGTTGACCAGCCCTAAGACGCCATGGACTTTATCCCGGTTATCTGTTGCGAACCTGGCCCGAAATGTGGTCATAGTATCCCAAAGTTCTACGCTTGCTCCGTCACCATGACTGGTCCTTATGTTCTTGACGTTTGTCAGAGCACTTCCCAGTCTTCTCAAGCATTTCCTCACACTGAAGTCGCAGCTTGAAAACACTTCTGCACAACATGACTCGAACATGTGGCCGGTGAGGGCAGAAAATGCATCAAGAAGAAAGCACATGTCGACTGAGATTGGTCCATACAGGAATGTTGCCTTTGGAGGAAGGATGATTTCTTGCACAGTCTGGGTTCCGATGT
Organism: Trichoderma gracile; assembly: GCA_020002365.1. Classification (NCBI taxonomy): domain Eukaryota; kingdom Fungi; phylum Ascomycota; class Sordariomycetes; order Hypocreales; family Hypocreaceae; genus Trichoderma; species Trichoderma gracile. The sequence goes on from JAINEY010000008.1 coordinate 1,022,382, forward strand.
ATTAGCATGAATCCCACAGAAATGAGAGGATGTTTGAAGAGGCTAACCCAGATTCTCGTCCACCAAGGGCTTTCATAGAAAGGGGCGAGAGCATCGGCGACCTGACAGCAATAGTCCGGATATGACATGGGATATGAGAATTCATCTTCTGTCAGGTCTGTGAAGAGTGGCTGATCGGAAAGATGTCCGCCAGAGAATAGCCTGATGTTTGCAAATGCATGAAAGATCCAGTCGACGTCGTTCTCATCGACGCTCGACCCATCTGCTCCTGGATAGAACTCATCCCAGAACCAGTCCATTGATTCGTTGTCTTTTTCATCACCACGCCAATGCATCTCCCAGGTAGGCGACATGTCGTCTGGCGTCTCGCCAATCCATATCACTGTCCGGTCGCACATGGTATAGATATCTCTCATAAGCTGCACCTGTTGAGAGCGCTCATCCAGGTCTGTTTGGTTGATGCATAGGGCATCGATCCACAAGACACGGGTCTCATTTTCCAGTCTGAGCCGGCGAAGGGCTGAATAGAGATTGACGGTAACATCGACTATGTAACCGTTGACGGCGATCTCTCTTCGATTGTTTTCGTCACCCCATGTGTAGCTCAACGCTTCGTATTTGGGCGGCGGATCAGACCGAAGAGAGACTCGATGGAGGGTGCACTGAAGAAGAGACGAGCCTGAACCGCACTCCAGGTGAAGCATGCGTATCTCTTCTCGGGCTGAGTCAAGCTGAGCCACATCCTTGTAGACGGCGGCTGCTCCAGCCGGCGATCGTATGTTGATTCTCTCTTGAGGCTTCATGTTCAAGATGACTGCGCTTGAAAGGGTCAAAATATGTGTCTCATAAGTAACAAATAGCAGACCTCTCTGCTTGTCTTGTGCAGATAGAGCGAGTTTGTTCTTGAGCTGTTGCTGCCTGCGGGAGGAGATGGCGGGGTCTACAGAATCCTTCTGGCTGCGGACTGGAACAAGCGGGAAAGAAGTTATTGCAGGGATCGATGATTTTACCGTCAGCTGTTTGAAGGATCATAGGTAGAGGCGCATGGGCGCCATAAGCAGGCAACTTACTGCAACATCCGCCCCCGGGGACAGTTCAAATCGAGGTAAAGATGAATTCAGAGCTATATCAGCAAAGTATTTGCGGCTACAGGGAACGGCATGAGCACCTTGTCGCAATGATACTGAAATATTATACTGAATCTTAGCTCAACAAGCATCCTTTTGTCAAGACCTAAATTCGAATGCTTCATCACATTGCTCGAGTTACTGGGTTGAAGTAACATATTGATCAATAGTTAACTTTTAATCCGACCGCTAGATGCATCAATTTTATTCGGCCGTAGGACGTGATAAAGTTGTGTTCTAAGCGCTGCGTATGCCTTGAGTTCAATCTCGCTCACATACTTCATCTGGCTTGATCCAATGAAGTCTTGATTGTGCAATTGACGCCTGGCGGACACACCGTAGTTCGAATCAGGTGTTTGAACACAGGTCCGTTCGGCCCGCTTGTAAAGTATGCCAGCGAGGGGATATTGAGAATCTCAAACTGTCGCACATCAGTCAAGGGATATTGCTCGTCTCCCCACTGGCCAAAGTAGGTCAACCAGTTAGTCGGAGGATTATCGTGACTCTTTGTCGCCAGAAGAGCAAACCGGTTGTTCTCCTCAGCGGCACGATGAGGATTGAAGTCGAAAGTGTAGTTGTAAGCAAAAGCATTGGCAACCGGATCCCACAGAGAACCCATCGACGTCTTGTCTTGTAAAAAATTCGCAGGGATCACAGCCTGGAGAATCGCAGATAGGTTCAGATGATTCAGTACTCCCGATGGTATTCCAGGTATCGAGATCGAGCTCAGGTTGATTGCAGGCAGTGGGGGAATGACAAACGGAATGCTGTGAGAACCCTTTGTGGCATAATTCGCGTGGCTGCCAAATGCCGAGAACACGAGCGCCCTCTTTCCAATCTTCTGCAGTGCGTTATAGGAGAAAGCCTCTCCCCGCTCAGTATGCTGGGACAAGAAGATCTGAGTCGGAACTCCATTGCGGAAGCGAACCATGGTGTGCTCCCAGTCAGCAACATGGAAGTCTTCCGGAACTCCGCCGACATGTCCGCCATCGTTGAAGGCGTAGAAATAAAAGTAAAAGGCATCGGTGATCGAATGATCTTCTGGATGAACGTAGAGGATAATGGCAGCAGCAGTACCGCCAACTGTTTCGCCTCGGCCATTTGGCTTGACTCCGCGCACCCACGACGGCTCTCGTGCAATGTCGGTCACGTCGTCCTTGGAGGTGAGGAAGACTGACGTGTTGCCAAACTTGTTGAGTCCATTGAGGTTATCAAGTGTCAAGTGCGCACCTTTGTCGACCCTAGTAAAGTTGACTTCGGGGACCGTGTGAACCAGCTGCTGGCCAATATCGGCTGGGAAGAAGATCTCGCCTTGGTCCAGCGCAATGAGTGGAGCTATAGAAGAGGAGGCATCAGTAAGTATATACCAGATGCGAATGAAGAACTATGCGTGAAAAGGTGGCTCTCACCAAAGTCGAGAACAAATGCTGGCACTTTGGGTATTTCATGGTGTCCATGGGAAGAGGAGGCACCTGCTGTACCGGCGGCGAGAATCGTGCCGATCAAAGCATGAGTCGCTCGCATTTTCACATATGGTAAGCATGATCCTATATGATGGGAAAGGATGAGATGGACTGGATGTGCGCTTGATATATATAGGCGCGGTTCTGCTTATGCACTCAGAGGAACGACAGTCTATCCGATCGGCGTCATGTAGGCTGCGAGAGGCGTTAGGCTTCTCTCGACACGGAGCTCGTGATAATCACTGCGTATGACTCTAGCTTACCCAGCCTCAGCATCACTGCGAGAGCACTGTAGCGTGATGATGACGAACATAAAAGATCCACGCGCCATCAGTATCTTAAAAGACAAATAAACCCTAGTCTGGTGAGTATTGTATGCCATTTGCGCAACTATTGAGTCCGCTCAGTAGATCTGATAGTACAGACTCCGTGTGATGGTTGGTAATCTTGGCAATGTCGATGTGAGCCCAAACAATGTGACGAAGCTCAAAAACGAACGACTTGTTTATCAATCGCGGCAAATCCAGTCAGGAAGGGAGCCGACGCCTTTGCCTCTCCTTGTTGAGACCGGGGGCAGCTCAGCGGCTATAGGCACAAGGCTAATGGTCCAGATGCCATTGGGCAGCTTATGTCGTCCAGATGAGATGCTCATGCAAGAGGCAACGAGATTTTCTTCAACTTAATACGCATCTGGAATGTATGGCTCGTGTGGTATGAATGTTAAGAGCCTCGGAGACAGAAAAATATAACAGTCCCGTCGGGGTTCAATGAGAATGAACCACATCAGATTGCTCTCAAGATCAGATGTTTGGAGGGAACACATGCGTACAACATGTACCGATACAAGAACAACTCGAGGCCGCATGATGGAGGACTTGTTTAGCACAAGGGTGATGGGAGTTGAATGTTCTTTTCTGTACGACACAAACGAATGCCTGAAATTGTCATATTACATATCTAACTCGGGTACTATATGGACGGGGAATAGGAGGTATACCCTCGTAGTCAAGTCTGAAAAGGACTACGGGAGATGAGAAGCGCACATCAAACCCTGCGTTCCACATTTTCTGTGCCGTAGAGATGGTCTTTCGAACCGGTTCTGGACAATCGATGCGGTTGAACCACCCGCACTCCTTGTTCCCCGGGATTTGGAGTCGGCGTCGCTGTTAGACCACTGTCAGAGTAAGCCATAATGAGAGTTTTGATGTCACTGGATGCTAGATATCCGGTTTGCAGCTCCCACTGCAGTGAGAATTAAAGAACGCGTTACACCATCAAACGAGTCTCCTGGCCTCAGTTTTAGGAGGGTACCAAATCATCATAGGCCATGATGCGAAAAGGGGACCGCACTCGCGCTCCCCTGCGCTCCCCTCCCCCAGGCATCCCCAGTGGTGTCCTTTAGGACCTCTGTACGACCGCAGCCCAACCCTCCAACATGAGCTTCATCGGTCTGGTGTTTGCAAAGAACAAATATTTACCTTGAGCATGGATTGCCGAAATCAACTCTACCAGTACATGCGGGGGAAGCTGTATATTTATATCTGAGGCCCGGCGCTGCCTTGCATGTCCCTTCCACTAAGAGAATAGGCCACGACAAGTATGTAGGGTTGTGGTTTGCATTGCCTTGCTGACATTGGACGCCACACGGCAGATTGACAGAAGAGCTGGTGCGTGACTCAACGCCGAGTCGGGCCGCGGTATTTAAACTCCCATCTCAGATGATTCCCGCGGGGTAGATCATCCGAACTCTACGGATTACACAAGTAACCGGATATGAGCAGCGGATTTTGCAAACCCACCTCAGAAGAGTGAATCCCCTCTAGAAGCAAACGGCGTGACATTAGTTCGAGTTTACTGAGAGCAATAAGCTTATGCTCAACCCAAGCAATGGTATCGATAAAGTCGTCATATTTGACCGGGATTTTCTGTACAACAGCTAGAGACATCCCTTGAAGCAGCGTCGCCCACACCCACGCACCAAGGTATTGACACCATCAAGGAGATATCACAAGGTAGAGGGCATACAAGGTCAAAACGGTAGGGTAGTAAGGCAAGCCAATTGGTTCAGAGACAGCATCTTATCTGTTCTTCTACAAAGTGTGTATATAATCGAGCCGGCTGGCCCATACAGCTCAGCCTGGCATAAGTTACACTGGATGCCTCATAGCACTGGCATTTGTAAGTGGAGACCTCAGTCTGATCACCAACAGAACCTTGAATATGTTTGATCCTCGACCAAAGACGGCTTTCTGGCCGGCAGCAAGCAGTGATTCTCTTCATTTGCACTGCCGTGATCGGTACGCCATCAATACACTGCGTGCAAGATGTGCCAATACCGACAATCCCATTGGTAGACGTAGGGACCGGGTTATTTGTCAATCCCGAGTGTCTCTATTAGAGAGTGAGCAATGCTAAATACCAACGATTTCATACACTACATAGTGCACCATTATTCGACGGTTACTAACTCGGCACTTGATAATAGATTTTGGTATCCGATTCTATCCGCCGCATTTAGACTTACTTGACGTTCTCCATCTGGCCTTGGTATGACGGGGGAGATCTTGATCAACCAATAGCAGTCAAGGTGTAAGCCAGTTGCATCGTTAGCGTCGATACTCTATTACTATGTGCGCGGACATAGCCCCCCTTTTCGCCCGCACCAGTTCATTCATCACGAGTACTTTCAGTCCACGTCTCATATCCTCGATATTCTTGTTGCCCTTCAGGATCCTAGCTTTACTGCTCGGGGGCTCGGAGATGAGAACGCGGACATAGGAAGAAATGGAGCTACGGTGCGGCGCGCACATCTATGATGAAGTATGTAGTCTTCGATCTAGCAGCCCACGACCTCGCCAGAAGAAGTTCCACTCAGAGCTCGCAATCACTCTTCCAGCCGACGTACGCCTCAGAACTAGACATCGACTTAATTTGTCTGCCATGATTTGATACGATGTCTTTCGAGGCCCTCTACCGTCTGCCTGGCCGGATCTTAGCTTTAGTATGTCCGTTGAAGCCGTTAAGCGCTTCTTGTGCTGCACAGGAGCCTTACTCACATGGACAGGGCTTTTTGCGAATACATAAAGAAAGAATTCCCATACCTCCACCCAGACTTCCAGCCCTTATCAACAATTTTTCTCTCTACACAATTGTCAGCGAACAGTAAGCTGTCAAACAGACATCATACAAGATGGATCAACTCACGTCAATCCATCTTGCCTCCGCGACAACAGCACAAGCTATCGTCCAGAATGTCACATTCATGAGCGCCAACTTCATGCTTGCTGCCAATATGTACATCCCCGACAATGCCCCTGAAGGACGTCTCCCCGCCATTGCCGTCTCTCACCCAGCCAGCGGCGTCAAGGAGCAGACAGCTGCCATCTACGCCAGCCGTCTCAGCCAAGGAGGTTTCATCACCATAGCTTGGGATGCTGCTTACAACGGAGAGAGCGAAGGTCAGCCCAGAGGCCTTGAAGATCCTGCTCAGAGAGTCGAAGACATCAAATCCGCCGTCACGTTTCTCAGCAACCACGAGCGCGTTGACCCCGACCGCATCGGCATCTTTGGCATCTGCGCCTCCGGCGGCTATGTCACCGTCGCCGCAGCTGTGGATAGACGCGTCAAAGCAGCCGCCACTGTCAGCGGTGCCGACGTCGGGCCCTTCTTTCGTCAAGGCTACGACGGGAAGCAAGACCCCTCAGTGGGAGAGAATATGCTGCGTGAAGCTGCCAAGGCACGAACCGCAGCTGGCAACAACCCCGGAGAAATATCCGGCTTCCCCATCTTCCCACCCAACGCATCCGCTGCAGAGGCTCTAGGGCCATATGTTTACGAGGGCTGGGAGTACTACAACACTCCCCGCGGCTTTCACCCTCGCTCGGCGAAGACGATGCCATGGAGCAGCATCGATAAGATCTTTGCGTTTGATGGATTCCAATATGTGGACAAGATTTCTCCGCGGCCGATCCTCATGGTTGTCGGCACTGAAGCAGATACCAAGTGGATGGCAGAGGACGCAATTCGTCGCGCAAAGGAGCCAAAGGAGCTGTTTTGGGTTGAAGGGGCGACTCATGTTGGGCTGTATGACAAGCCTGAATATGTTACGCCTGCTGTAGCACGCCTGATTCCTTACTTTCAGGAGCATCTGGCAGTTGATCAACAGCAGGCAGCATAAGAAGTTAGGCTCACCAAGGTGGACATTAGGCAACGTGGATTTATACGGTGGAGTAAATTGTACTATATCATCTGCCTGTCTCATCTCAGCACACATCCTGATAATCTGCCTTCGTCGTGTAGCATATAATTACTTGAAAGCTCTGCTGCCTCTGTCACCACCATGCCTGAATACCCCATGCTAGCTTCTTGTACAAGCCTTTAATTCGAACAACTACCCTTTCTCATTCTTGGGTCTCTTGCAAGAACCATAACTGACTTGCTATTTCGTAAAACCTGTACACCAACACAGATGAGCCGTTCTTCGTATTTCAATTTCCAAGATCTAGACCGAGCTCAAGATTCAACAAGATACGAAAGCTGAATTGATTTGCGAATGCCCTCAAATTGAGAGAAAAGCATTTCTCATCATGATTCAAGTAAACTCTTTGTGATAGCGGTATGGTGGTGTTCATCATTCATGATGGATCGATATACCATCAGCGAACACAAGTCGAGCTTCTTGAACCAACAAGACGTTCTACGAGATGGGTGCGCCTACAGCGGCCAGAGTTGCATAATACAGGTGCGTTTCAGCCCCGATGATCATTCGTCCAGCGCCCGCAAACTGAAAATTGGCAGATGTCTCGCCGAGGAAGATCTTCCCCAAGAGGGTGCCAGAAGGATTCCACACGTGAACGCCATCGCCACAACCAGCATAGACATTGCCTTTAGAGTCGCAGTGAATCCCTGCTCAGAACTGTCAGTAACATCATAAGAAGGAGAAGAGATAGTCGGGACTTACCATCCGCGAGGCCAGCTCCCGCATAGGCAAATACCCTTCGATCTTTGAACGTTCCATCTCGGGCTACAGTGTAGCGATATCTAACCCAGGTCAGCAAGATATATTACGTTTGGCTTAAGAGCTGGACTCTGCAGTCAAACTGGTGGCATCTGCTTACATTGTGGAACGTCCGGCGTTATCATGCCCTCGAAATGCCTTGCCAGCGCCAGTATCCGTGATGTAGGCGTATCGACCCTCGGGAGAAAAGGTGATGCCTGGCCACAGGTCAGAAAAAAGGGTGTCGACATTAAGTGACGGTTGCTACTCGCCGTTGCAGTTTACAAACTCATCTGCGACAACGGTAACAGCTTTGGTATCAGGATCGAAACGGTAGACTTGATTCGGAAGACCAGGTCTGGGCCGAAAGTCTTGCAGATAGCCATACACCGTATCTGTAAAGTAAATGTGCTTGTTTTTGAAGTTTACAGCAACGTCGTTGAGGGAGTTGAATTGGCGACCAAAGTAGTTGTTTACGAGCACTGGAAGTATGTCAGTCACCGCTGAATGCCGCCTTGGAGATGCGAAGACAGAGCTCACCTGTGGAGTTGTAGGGCGGGACAGGGTTGACGGCAAACAGAGCCGGGGCAATATCCGGACCCATTCCCTCGCCTGTGAATAGCATGTTACCCTTGTAGTTTGTCCCTCCTATTGGTAGTTAGCAGACATTGAACTGTTGATCAAGACATAAAGGCCAAGAAGGCGTACCGTTTGGATTGATGACTTGGGGCTTCGTAGGAACCACGTCGACTTGGACTTTACCGACGGCATCTCGCTCGCTGGAGAGGGCCATAGTTTCATTCATGGATACCTTCAAAATGAGACTGGACTTGTTCAATCCGGTTCCAGCTGCCCGAGCACCGGCATTTTGGGCAAAGAAGACTTCATCCGTAGGGGGATACCTAACAGCTGTGTAAGAGGGTCGTATGCTGGATAAGGTCTCGATAGTCATCTTACCACACAAAGGCTTCATGGAACAGCGGATCACTACCTGCGTCGGCAATGAGCGTAAGAGTTGGGTTTGGCCCCAGAATGTGTACAAAATCTGGATGATAGATGTGGAATGGCTGTTCTTTCAGGCTTTCGATCGTAGAGCCAGGTGGAATAAAGACCTGCCTATTTCGTCAGATGTCTTCATATGGAGATGATCATAGGCATGCAAATATTGACCCCTTGTCATGGTTGACTTACTGTAGTGATATTTGCGACACTCTCCGGAGGCACCACTGGCATCGCCGCAAACGTTGATGGATCTATCACTTGTGCCTGTGACGGCAGCCCATTCAACGCTTGCAGGGAATTGCCTCCATTATACGCGGTCATCATATCTTGAATGCCAAAGAGGGCGTCTCTCACAGCATCGGACGTGGCGACGCCAATTGCAAAGGCTGCCGCTGCCACAGTGATGACCCACGGCACATTTGAGCTTGCCGTCTTCCGTTGAGACATGTCGTCTAGATGTCTGGGGATCAGATGCGAGCGACAATCTGAGACATACTCAGACGTTGAGCAAGAGCAAGATTTGTGACCCAGAAGTGAGGGGGCGTAGTCTATGGGGTGTTACAGGAACTAAAACTTGTTACTGCGAGGGCGACAAGTTGCTTAGTGTGGGATATTTTACCGAGTCTTCAGCCTTTTGTGAGACTTGCCCCGCTCATATTGAGGTTGCCTTCACACAGTCAGTGTCTCGGTGATAGGATCATGGACTGCGTATCAAACCATTTCTATTTCATTCTCCAAGCGCATTCACGAGCAAATTAAGGAACAGAGAGTCTACCATTGACCCGCTCAAAGATTCCCTTCTTCATCTGTATACTCCCATTTCTATGGGGGTTGTCAGAGGCCGTCCTCAACATACAGTTGTTGTACTGCAAGCGATCCTCGAGATGTCCCAGAGCCAGCGGCCGATGAATGACGGTAATAAGCAAGAAGAGCAAGAAGAGCAGTCACAGTTTCTCGGGAGTGGGGAACATTAAACATAGATTGATTGATTGATTGATTGATTGATTGATTGAAACGTCAGCGACATCTGTAAGCCCGGCTCTAGGCGATGAGGTTGCGCAGAGCAGACTCCTGCTGCCCCTCGACATCGCCGAGTCGAGCAACCTCCTTGCCCTGTATAAACATGTAAGCTTCTGTAGTAATCATCGAGGAACATCGTTTTTGAATAGCCAACCTACATTTTCCACCCTCACTATCGTCGGAAGACAGTTGATGTTGTAGGGAGCATGTCGCCACTTGTTGCTCGGGTCCCTCCACTCCTCGCGAGAGCCAGCGCGGATGATGGCTGCCAAAGGCGCGGTGTCTGCTCCAAAGACGCTCTGCAGAGCAGGGAGAGCATTTCGACAGTCGGGACACCAGGAGGGTTCGCCAGAGGCAAAGTACACGACGTAGTGGGTGTCGTTGGTTGAAGGCGGGGTATCGGCATCGACGAGAGGCATTTTCGGAGGAGTTGTGAGAGACTGAGCTCGACTTGTGAAGAGAGTGAACTGCCCGGGAGAAGTGTGAGAGAAGATATGAAGACGAGGAGCTGTTGAGTGTAGGTTGTTGAGCGTGGCAAGTGATGAGATTCGGAGAGAATGAGCAGGAGTAAAAATTCTTTAATAGCAATCACATGGCGCTAAGCCAGCACTGAAGCTTACACAAATTGCATCATTTATCACGACTTTGCGACTTACATGAGCCGTACTTCTACTCTTACTGCGCAGTACTACAAAACTCTGCAACGAGAAAAAAGACATCCGATGCTGTTCCTCGACAAGTTCGGTAATTCACCAGTGTTGCCCATGAGGCGGCTATGAGCAGGTCCGTCAAAGACAAATTCTACGAATAGAAATAACAATGCTCGCACAAGCTGACATACACACATCAGCTACAGCATACCCACGAAGTTTCAAAGAGACACGAACTGAGTTGTCGGTCACAATCCATCAACAACGCACAGATGCCAAAAAGAAAACATACAACACCAGGGATTCGCTGATCGTCACCGACTCAGCTACTAATCTAGCGCTCATCAGCTTATCTAATGGAGATCAGACGGGATCCTGATTTCTCTGACGGCTGTGGTCGTATGTGATGGAGAGGCGAGGCCAAGCCGTATATGAAGAGCGGGTTGCTTGACTGCGGGTTCGCAAGGGCTTGGAGGGTGTCGTTGTTTAATCATACCTCAAGGTGCAGGCTGGTTCATGAGAGAAAGGAAGAAGCAAACGAAAGGTACATGACTTCCAGAGCGGATGAATTCCCAAGAGATTCCTGTACTTTCCAGGAATGCATGCGGCGAGCCTGAGGAGAAACATCCACCTCAGTCTCGCTTCTGGATACGCGGAAAACTCAGCCAAACCGCCGATATGACGGCAATCAACGCCAAAATGATGGGCTGCAGCACCGAAACCCCCTTGTGAGACGCAATTGCACCAATGATGAAAGGAAACACGGTTCCTCCTGTCCCTCCCATCGCCATGGCGAACCCAATGGCGCTCACATGGATGCGTTTCGGCAGCAGCTTGGCCGTCACCATGACAGCCCCGGGAAACATCGGGCCCAGGAAGAAGCCCAGAAAGGCGACTGCAACGGCAGACACGACAAACTGTGGCACGAGCCAGAACAGTAGCTGAAGGCCGAGACAGATGCCGAGGTAGATTGCCAGGCAGAGCCTCTCGCCGAATCGCTCCGTGACGAATCCCAAGACGGCGCGGCCAAGTGCCATGCCTGCCCAGAACCCGGAGCCTGAGACTCCAGAGGCATAAGCGGAGGCGTGACGGACTCGGAGCATGAAGGTGACGACCCAGCCTCCGAGGCCAACTGTACAACAATTCGTCAGTGTATCATGATACGAATCATCATCGAGTGTAAGTCTCACTTACCCTCCACGCCCATGTAGGCAAAGAAGAATAGGGCACAAAGCCAAGTAACTTTGGACTTCATTGCCTCGCGAGTGCCGGCACCAGCAGTCCCAGCATCTGCATTTTCGCGGGCATGCTCCTCTCGATAGACGGCGCCCGTCTTGTCCCAAAAGAACATGACAAGCCCGGCGAGTTCCAGGCCAGACATGCCAATCTGTAGACCAACATTCAGCATTTAGCTTTGATTCAAGTTTCTTTGTATGAACTGGGTAGAACTCACCATGAGGTAGTAGAACGTATACCAAGGCAACCCCCCTTTGACAACCATCGACGTCGCAATCAGCGGCGAAAACAGCGCCCCCAACGAATAACACGAATGCAAAAAGCCCTGAATCGTATTCGCCTTGTCCATGGCGCCGACCCACGCGCAGAAGCACGCGTCCGTCAGGCCGTTGCCAAAGCCGCTAATGGCATTGCACACCACGAGGGCGGGATACGGTGGGTGAGAAGCCAGGACGGCAAATGTGATGAGGTGGCATATGGGCGCCATGATGGCCACACCGCGCTGGCCGAGCTTGACATGGATGCGGGCATTGGTGAAGGCGGCGATGGAGTAGCCGACGAAGGGGGTAAGGAAGATGAGGGAGATGACGGTATAGGAGAGATTGTAGTATTCTTCGAGCTGTCGGACGATGTGAGCAAGAATGCCGGAGACGAGACGATGAATTGGCATCGACACTTACATATGGGATCAAGGCCTATTTTCGTATAGTCGTATGACTCACTCATTAGCATCATGTTGTTCTGAAGAGCAACGAAAAAGAGACAAATTCATACGCCGACAGCAGCATCATTCATCCCTGCAATGGCAAACGACACAAACGCAAAGGCAAGGCGTCCGATGTTCTTGACGGGCCGATTCCACCTCTCGGCCTCCGTGAGAGCATCCGGCGGCGGCTCATCTCCCTCATTGTCACCGGCCGAGACAAGTGGCGACTCCGCCTTGGGTTCGGAACCGAGTTGCCGGCCAGAGGAGACGCCCGAGTCTAGATGCCCGAGCTCAATACTCTCTACGGCGGGCGGCGATGCAACCTGAACGGTGGTCGTGGTAGCTGACATGATTTCCCCGTCCTTCAGTGATGAACCTGAAGATATCGTGAACTACCCAGATGGACGTCGACGGCTAATCTATCTTTTTGACCACTCTAATCTTATGTAACAGGTGATGGAACAGACGATGGAGAAGAAGAGGCTGCACACCGACTGCAAGCCGTCATCGGCGATCAAAGTGCGGAGTCGGTCTTGGCCCGCGATGAGGTAGACCGAAGCCCGATTCACTCGCCACAGGGAATAGCCGTCAAGTCTACTATCATACCAGACGCTTCAACAGAGTAGATGTATTTAACAATTGAAGAATCTGAGTATCCTCTGCATTGTCAAACTTTTATCTATTCTTCCTGTGAAGCATGCAATAGTACTGCCTTACATGTGTTATTGTTTATGTATACCTTAAGTTCAAGGGTGCAGAGCGAAGGCTAACAAAGTTGAACTGCGTTTTGTGATTTCACCCTAGATTTACATGCACCCTTGCGATCAATTTGTGTTGAAATTCCAAAATTTACGACTGCCATCTTGTTGGTCTATACGTTTTGCGATTCCTCCGATTCTCTTGGTTTGGATGAAATAACCACGATCCTTCTACCTTGAAGCCCCTTTTACTGTCGACATCGTCGGCCTTTATCCGCGCCCGAGCTTGACATGTGAACGCCGCGCTAACAGACGTTCCACCCCTGTACACAGTGTTGGATATAGGGAGTCGACAAGAGCCAAATAAAGGATTCAGCAGTTATCGGCAGAGGTGCGTGATAGAAGCGAAGCATGTTTGGGTGCGCTGCGATCAAGCGCTTATTGACCTCGGCACATGCTCTGATCAGGGCCATAAGAGCATGGCGATGTAAAGGTTGAAAAACAGGGAAATAGGGAAACATATCTGGGGTCTGGCTACACAGCACCTCACATCTATATCCACAGCACCTTAATTTATAGCTTAAGTAGCTAGAGACGCTAGTATTACTCTTACCTAGCTAATTGCTAGTTAATTAAGACACTAATATCTAATAGTGCCTAACTAATATATATATATAAAAGCAGCTATAATAAATAGCCTAACTTATATAGTAAATATATAACTTACACTCTTATATTATATACTTAACTTTAAAGCTATTTATAAGTAAGCTATACTAAAATAGACTATATTTTTAGTAAATTATTTAAAACCTAGTAAAATACTATTTCTTATATTAAGAAGGTTAGTAAATTTAATAGCTATAACCTTATTATATATGCCTACTAACCTAATAGCTTTAATGCTTTTAACTACTATATTATTATTATATATTATAATAAAGGCTAGTTTTATATCTTTTTAATTAAAAATAATATATATAAGTTTAAAAGATAAAAGACTAGTACTTAAATAACTAATTACCTTTTTTATATTAATATCTAGCTATAAGTAATTTTAAAGGCTATAGCTAAGGCTATAGCTAGGGCTATACTAGCTAAGCTTTAATATCTAGAATATATAAATAGTAATATTACTAATAAATATAATTATTTACTACTTAAGCTAAAAGTAATACCTGCCTTTAAAAAAGATAGTATTTTAAAAAATAAAAATATAATTATTTTTACTTAAAATAGTAATACTAGACTAATATAAATTTTTATATAATTATAAAATAATAAAAATAAAGATATTAAGCTTATTATCTAGTTTAATATATATAACCTCTTTTATTACTATTACCTTAATAAGCTTATTAGCTAGACTTTTATTAAATAGCTATATAAATAACTATAAAATAATAAAAAATATATCTTTTTTAATAAAAAAAATAATAGCAGCTATATTATTAATTTATTTATTATATTATAATTAAGATTATAGCTTTTATAATAATATCTTAATATTATTTTTTATAACTTAATATATAAAATAAATTACTTTAATATACTATTATTTAATATTTATAATACTATTAAAATAAAAAAGATATTTTAAGCTGCTGCTGCTTTTTTTAATATTAAAGATAAGGCATTTTATAATTAGGCAGTTAATTATTTTATATAGCTAGTTTAAAAAAAAGGCATTTTACTTTTAATAATAATAGTAATAAACTAAAAGCTTACTTAAATAAAGGCTTAAAATAAAAATAAAGCTATAAAAAAGATATTATATATATTATACTATTAGTATATTAATATAAATATATTAATAAAATATAAAAGCTTTTTTTTTAAGGCTATTAAAATTAATAGCTAAATTTAATAGTATAAGACTTTTTAATACTTTTTTAATAATTTTAATAAGCTTATTAATAATAAGAATACTTAAACTTATAATAACTAGTTAAAGGCTTTTTAACTTTTAAATATATACCTTAAAGCTATTATAATATATATTATAATAATATAGCTAATATTATAAAGCTTTAAGATTATTAATTTTAAAGTTAATTATTATTATTACTTTAGTTATTTAATAACTTTAATTATTAAATCTATATATACTACTATTAAATACTTCTTTTAATTTAATTAAGAAAACTTAGCTATAGCCTTTTATAAGTTAAAGCTATTTTAAAAGATATAAAATATTATTATTTAGGCTAATAAGGCTAAATAAATAAATAAAATATTATTAAGTATTATAAGTTATCTCTTTTCTTTTATATATATTAAGATAATGCTTATAATATTATAAATATTAATTAATAAGTTTAAAAGCCTTAGCTATAATCTTAAGCAGCTATTAATAAGTTTTTATTATTCTTATATAATTTAGATTATATTTAAATTACCTTATAAATATATCCTTTATTATTAGCTATAAAAAAAGCTACTGCTTTAAGCTAATAAAATATACTTATATTAGCATTAGTATTATAATTTTATATATTAAAAGTTAAGGCCTAAGCTTATTCTTAATCTAGCTATTATTAAGGCTAAGGGATAATTAAAAGGCGCCCTTAAACTAGCTTTAACTTTAATAATAATATTTTAATAAGATCTTATTATATTTAAATTTATAAAAGCTATTAAAAAAGCTAAGGCTAATATAATAATAATAATAGCTTAAGTAATAGCTAAGGTAATAGCAGTAACTAAAACTAACCTAATTACTTTAATAAAAAGGTTAGTATTAGCCTTAAAGCTAGTGCTAGTATTAATAATATTAGCAGTTATAAACTTATTTAAGGCATTAATTTTAAATATAGCTAAAGGCCTTTTTTTAATAGCTAAAAATAATACTTATAATACTAGTATTAAAATATAAAGGTTATATTAATAAACACTAGTCTAGTTAAAAGATATTAATAAAAAGGCTAGCGCTAGTCTTAATAATATTATTATTATTTTTAATAATAGTAATAATAATAGCCTAAGCCTAGCCTTAATACTAAAGCTTTTACTAGCCTTAATACTAAAGCTTTTACTAGCCTTAATACTAAAGCTTTTTATACTATTAGCATTTAGGCTTAATAATATTATTATTATCTTTAATAGTAATAATAATAATAGCCTAAGCCTAGCTTTATTACTAAAGCTAGCACTAAATAAAAATAAGGATAAGTTTATAATACCTTTAAAAATATAATAGCTATTATAAAATACTAATTAAAAGCTTAATATTCTTATATAATAGCTGCTTTTATAGTAATACTTAAAAAAGCTTATACTAATAAGTAAAAATAGTAATAACAGTAAGAAAGTAAATAATTTAATAAAAGGTAAGGAATTTATTAAAAATAATATAGTAAATAAGGATAATATTAAAGACTAGCTATCTTTTAATATAAATAAACTAGGAATAGCTTTAAAATTAATTAAGATATAGCTAAGTGTTATTTATATATATATATATATAGACATTAGTGTCTTAATTAACTAGCAATTAGCTAGGCAAGAGCGACACTGGCGTCTCTAGCCACCTAAGCCATAAATTGAGGTGCTGTGGATATGGATGTGAGGTGCTGTGTAGCCAGACCCCATATGTGCAACGCAGATGTGATAGACCTGTCCTCCAGATGAAATTGGGGAAGTTCAGGGGCAAGCTAGATATTTAGACATAGCGGAGTGACCGGCTACTCTCACGAGCGATGCGCTGTCGCACGTGCAAGAATTTGCAATAGTATAACATGTAAAGCAGCGATCAACAGAGAAGGGTCAAAGTAGCTTGTATGTCCATTTTACTTTCATGTCCGATGATGTACATACGCATTCCCTATGGCTTCGTAGCAGAATCACGATCCATGGAAACGCCCGAATTTATCCTGAGGCAGATGAAGAACCGAGAAAGCTCCTAGTGCTTTTCTCGAACGGCTTCAGGCATAGCCCATGCATGTTTAACTAGATAACTATTACCGTAGCATGATCTTCACACATTCTACCTGTAAAAGGAAGTAATATCTTCCCCTTGTCCTGAATAAAGACACAGATACATGTACCTCCTCTACGGAGCAATCACCAGTCAGCATATGCCTTCACCCCATCTGTGCTGCTTCGATTTGCCAGGCGACGTGTCTCCGAACCCTGTGCCTGCGTCAATCACCTGCGAACAGGTCTTTTCGCTCGTGCTGTCTGTGCATAATCGTACATGGACGAGCAGTACGAAGTGGGATCCCCTTTCAACAGCCCATATCGTCCATCTCAAACCCACACAGCTCGTCTATCACACTTCTCCTCCACACCATCTAAACGTTAGACCACAGTACATGGAAACCGCCGCCCACTCTTTCTTGGTTTCCGGTATACGCGATTCTTCACTTGAGCAGCCTCGGTATAGAGCAGAAGACTAGTAAGGATGCATCCAGTTGACATGTCACTTCTTTGCCTCTATTCGTCTTCCCTGTCAGCGCAGGGGAAACAAGGATCGGTGGGCTTTCCCTCGCGATATGGGGGCCGGAAATCCGAGCGCCGGGGAGAAGAAACCTCCCGCTTTCCACTGTCGTTGAGAAGTCCAATCGTCCTGCTTAATCGAGAGTGATGAGCCTCTGCCCCATCTGCTGTCATACCATAATGAATTCCACTTTTACGGCAGCGAGTCAGTCGACATATGCCGATACTCGAACTCCCCGCTCCACTGCGGCTTAGAGATTGATGACAGCGTCGCAAGGTAGCATCCTCGTCCAGGAACTGAAGGCTCGGAAAGACCCAAGTTGCAAAAGAGTGTTACGAGGTGGTATCCCATGTATCAGGACAAATTGGAGGCACAAAGCACGATCTCTCCTCCTGGCAGGGAACAAGACACGTGCGTGACCCCCTACGAGTTTCGTACAGGTAGCCGGATAATCCCGAACCATGCATTCTGCCACTTGGACATACATACCTAGGTACAATGCTCACTCATGTCTGTTAACGAGTATTTCTCAAGCTTCTACTATATACAGAGAAATAAAGACGACAATTGGAGAAGACTTTGCATAGGCATAAATGGTCACAAACTCTAATATAAATAACCGAAAAGATGGTTTCATCGTGCACAAATGATGCATGAATCCTTCATCCTGATAAATTCGGATCCTGTCCGGAGTGTGTGTGGCATCACAGCCTTGGCTGCCCGCTCCTGTAGAAAATCTGCGACGAACATCCACCACCTTGTACATTCTACCTTATGAGGCATGTCATCGATCCAACAGAACCTCTAGCACCTTCATCAAATCTTGTCTCGACAAAATACATGTAACTATGTGTATCAGCCTACTTGCATTGCCAATGAACTTCTACCAAGCCAAGAGTAAACGAGAGGAGGTGCACGCAAGGATGAGCTGCCGAGGCTGCAAGATTTCCCGGGAAAATAGATGCCAGCTCAGAGGATACAGCGCAAATAGCACAGACAAAAGATCTCATACGGCATGGTGCAAGGTTATATGCTAGTCTCCCACCGTCATAGTTGCCACGCGAGAGCCGGGAGTTGTCCGGTCATTGTACAATTGCTCCTCATAAGGTCACAACACAAAGAGAAATCAACATTGACAAAAGTCGTCATCGTGAAACAGGTCTCGCGTCTGGATCGAAAGGTCAACGTGGTAGCTTGCATCTTTAGGCCATAGTGGCAAAAGGAAGGATGGAAGGATTCAAGAAACCCGGCAGAGGAAAAAGCAAATATATAAAACATCCAATAAGGCGCTCAATCTGCCCAAGGTGACGAAAAGTTTATGACTCGTAACTTCATGCTCTAATTATTCCTCAAGACTCGATACGCTTACATGCAGTCCAAACCAAGGCAGACAAAGGGGCCAACAAAAAAAAAAGCAATTATAAAGAACTTTTGCAAGCACTCTAGATATCACGCCCTGCCAATGCCGTTATTCATGCTGATGCCGTTCCCGTTGCCATCGCCATTCTCGCCATTGCCACCCCCAGGAAACGGAAACGCCCCCCTGAGCCTCCTCGCATGCTCATCGGGCGACATCTGCTTCTGCTCGTCCGAGGGCCGCTGGCTCGTCGTCACAATGTCAATCTCGACTTGCTTGTGAATCTCCCTGCTTTCCTCATCAGCTCTCGATTGGTGGTGGCCCTGGTCCCGTCCGTCGCTCCATACTTTGAGGTCCTGCATCCTGACGTCCTCCACAATGCGCTCCTCGCTCTCGCTGATGGTGAAGTTTGTAATCGGGTTGGCTGTCGGCGGTCCGCGGCCGCGCCAGCTCTTGGTGCTGCCGCCAAATGTGACGAGGCTCTTTGGCGTTCCGTCGTCGAGTTTCTGTGTGGAGCGCCTCGAGGAGAGGATGGAGCCGATAAAGGGCCCGAGTATTACTTTGGCCATGGGGACCAGCATGGGTAGGTTGGTGGTGACGACGGCGACAAAGGTCTCTCTCACAGCCCAAGATCCGGCCAGCTGCGCACCATTGGCGGTATCCTAGATTGATGTCAGCGCCGTTGTCTCAGACAGACGGCATATGGACAACCTACCAAGACAATGAGAGCGGACCGCAGGGTAGCGCAAACAATGACAAAGACACCACCGCTAAAGAGAAAAATAAGTCCGACCTTCCTCCACGGCTTCAGGCTCGTTCCCCAGAGCATGGGCAGCGGAACCGAGATGATGTACATATCGGTCAACACGTTGAACGACCAGTAGACCCAGATAATCTGGTTCGAGACGGCAGGATAGCAGACGTCTAGATGCGCAAAGCAGTTAGCATAGTAACAGAAAGCCGACGAGGGCAAGGGGGGCGTGGGAAAGCACCGACTTCCGGGATCGGGATATATCTGCCACAGCTTATGGAAAGGCCGACATGAGAGGTATAGGTTCATCGCGACGGTGATGTAGCTGCCTGCCAGGAAGGCGAAGCCAATGTAGATTCGGATACGGTAATGTCTGGCCAACCCGTCCTATGATTGAGGAGTTCATGATCAGTCAAAATGTCCAGATGAAGAGGAAATGCCAGTTCGAGGTTGGGCGAGTAACGTACCGTCAGCCTGATATAAAAGAACAACAGCGACGTCTTGAGCGTCCAGAGCAGCGTCGAATACGTCGACCATCCCGCAATCTGAATCTTGGATCCCAGCACTCTGCCACCCAGTTAGCTGGAGCCTCCTTCAACCCCATCGAATTCTCGAGTTCTTTGTCCGTAGTCGCTCACCTCAAGTGGTACTCAGGGTCATCAGGCGACAGCGCCGCTCGCTGCTCGTCCGTCATGTTGTTGTTCGCAAGCCCATTCGCCTTATTTCCCACGCTGTACGCCAGACACGTCTCGGCGATGTAGAGCAAAACAGCCAGCCAGGCAAGATAGTCATCGCCACTGAGGTTCCGCCAGCCCCCAAACCGCACACGAGCCGCCGTCCTCAGCACGGTGACCAATATCCCGACACCCAGCAGAGTAAAGGCCTCGACGGTAAACTGGTGGAAGGCCGCAGCGGCAGCGGCTGCAGCAGCCGCATCAGGCGGAGGCGCTGCAGGCGACGACATAATGCTCCGAGCGTGGCGGCAACAGCAAAGTGGGCGTCGGGGTGTATGTATGTGATGGATGTATATATGCGAGTGAGAAGGGCGTCCAAGGCTTCTCTGACGAATCGGTAGTATCTTTAGGGTCTTCGACAACTCAGCGCCCGCTCTCGATCCCAGCTGACCCAACCTCGACATGATTTGACCACTGGAACAGGAGGATGGCGACGCAAGTCCATCATATTTCATCCTTCGCCGGCGCCCCCCTCCCCTCCCTTCTCTTGATCTTCACACGGGTTGCCTGCAATCGGAACCTGTCAGCATCGCGTTACAGGCAGACAAGGCAGGCAAGGGACCCTTTTCGCCCTCTCCAGAAACACGGCAATACCGCCGTCTGATAGGACACACCGGTCCATCTTGGCAACGTCGCCCGCCCTGTCAGATTCTTTTGCCGTATGTACTGTAAGGTACCTCTTCTTCTGATGCCTGTTGCCAGTCAAAGTACGTACTACTTCTGACAAGCAAGGATCAAGCTGCAACCCAACCGGTGCCCACGCCGAACCCTGGCAAGAGTATCTCCGTCTCGATGGGGATGAGTTGCATCGAGCAGCTCCACAGCCCGTTATTTAGCGCAAGGGGAAGCAGTGCAAAGAAGCCGCGGTTCACATGGAGTGCGCGATCCATAAAACGCGGCTTGAGAGGGTTCATGTGTGCTTACTGGAACATGACTTGGACTAGGTAGCAGAGGCGTTCTTTCAGTTGTCGGGACTCAGATTGATTTGTCTCTGCCTCGCTCGCGAATCTGATCTAAGACTCCACGAGTCAAACCTTTTAGCTCATGGATAGTCAAGTAGCACAGGCGCCTGCCTGCTTACCTGAATCCTATAAAGGATCTGCCAGTATCCGGCTCCCATCTTCACGGCCGAAAAGATGCAATGCTCGAACCCTCTCTCTTGCCCAATTGCATAGAAACAGCGCATGCGGGTCACCAAGGTCTGCATGTTGGGTCCAAGTCCAACATTCCGGGTTGCTGGCTGTGGCCACCCAGTGCAACGTTCTTTAACCTTCCAGTCAGAGATGCCTCATAATACTCGTACAGTACTACTACAGACTTGCGCCAGGGTGCCACCATAGTCAGTCCATGTAAGCACGAGAGTCGGACAAGGAATTTAAGCGACACATGGAGGGGGGAACATGGGCGGACAAGCAAGCAAAAAACCCCCCTGTCTCTCGCCCTGGCTAAATAGAGCAACTGGTTGCTTGTGCCTAGTATTTGATCAGCATGGCGCCCCATCACGGTAGCAATCGAGGGGAAAACTTCAAACAAAAAGGAAAGAAGAGGCAAGAGGGAAGAGGGAACAGGAACAGAAAGCACCATTGTTGGGAATAAGCCTGCGGTAGGATTCTGTCATGGAGACGATTGACTGCGTCGTGGCCGGCGCCGGTAAGTGCTGAGTCTCCTACTACTCACTTCTCGCTTGGTTCATTCTCTTTGTGTCTCTTTCGTTTCATTTTCTTCCTCTTCTTCCGCTTCAATTTCTCTTTCAATTCATTCGCGCCACACATTAGCAGGATGAAAAGACGAAGATGCTAATTCCCCCGGCTCTCAGGATGGTACGGCCTCGCCGCCGCAAAGCAATACCGCGTCGTCAACCCCGATGACTCCCTCGTCATCTTCGATGCCCAGTCCACCGTCGGAGGCACGTGGGCCGACGAGCGGCTCTACCCAGACGTCAAGAGCAACAACCTGTTAGGCACATACGAGTACCCAGACTTTCCCATGGACCCCGAGACTTTCGGAATCAAACCTGGCCAGTACATCCCCGGCCAAGTCACAAACGCATACCTCAAGGCGTATGTGGACAAGTTCAACCTCGGGCCTTGTCTCCGTCTGCGGACAAAGATCACAGTCGCTGAGCATCACGACACGGCTGAGGGCGGATGGACGCTCACGCTCGTCAATGGCGAGGGCCACGAGTACAAGGTCTTTGCGAGGCGTCTCATTGTCGCCACGGGACTCACTTCGGAGCCCTTTATGCCGCACTTTGACGGGCAGGAGGAGTTTGGCGGGAGGATCTTCCACAGCAAGTACTTTAAGCAGAACCGGGATACTCTCGAGACATCCAAGGCCGTGACCGTGTATGGAGGGACCAAGTTTGGCTGGGATGCCGCTTACAGCTACGCCATGGCTGGAGTCGAGGTCAATTGGGTCATCCGGTGTAAGTTCATCTCTTTGGGGTTGTTTGAGGAGGGAGAAGATAGCCGCTGACTTGCATCAACCCACAGCCTCTGGCCATGGTCCCTGCTGGATCGCCCCCTCATACGTGACTCCATTCAAGAAATGGATCGAGAAGCTTGCAAGTAAGACTTCACCCCTCCAGCATGATCCCAGAGACTCAGCTACTAAGATCGCCCTCACAGACATCCGCTTCCTCACATGGTTCAGCCCCTGCATCTACAGCGGCGCCGCCGGCTACACGGGCATCCAGCGCTTCCTGCACGGCACCTTCATCGGCCGCGCCATCGTCAACGCCTTCTGGGCCATCCTCGGCGGCGACGTCCTGTCCCTCAACAACTACGACGCGCACCCCGAGACGGCCAAGCTCAAGCCCTGGATCCCCGCCATGTTCACCGCCGCCAGCTTCAGCATCCTCAACTACGACGCCGACTTCTTCGACCTCGTCCGCAGCGGCAAGATCAAGATCCACGTCGGCGAGGTCGACCACCTCAGCCCCGGCACCGTCCACCTCGCCGACGGCACGTCCTTTGCGTCCGACGCCTTCGTCTGCAACACGGGCTGGAAGAGCTCTCCGCCCATCACCTTTCTCCCCGCCGGCATCGAGCGCGAGCTCGGCATCCCTCACGCCATCGACACCGAGGCGCCCCCCGAGGACCTCGCCAACCAGCAGGACCTCCTGCGCCGCGCCGACGCCGACATCGCCGCCCGCTTCCCGCGCCTGCGCGACCAGCCCGTCTGGAACAAGCACTACGTGCCCCTGACGCAGCAAAAGGGCGTCTCCAGCGCCGACCCCCTCAACCCCTACGCGCCCCAGACGCCCTTCATGCTCTACCACTTCCTCGTGCCCCCCGCCGAGCGCTTCCTCCGCCCGCGCGACGTCGCCTTCAGCGGCTTCGTCAGCAACTTCAGCAACACCCTCTGCGCGCACCTCCAGGGCCTCTGGATCGGTGCCTACTTCCGCGGCCTCCTCGCAAACGACCTGCCCTCGCGCGCGCTCGTCGACGACGACGCTATGCGGCAGCTGCGCTACGAGACGGTGCTGCACAACCGCTTCGGCAAGTGGCGCTATCCTGCCGAGACAAAGGCTCCGACGACTATCTTTGACGCCGTGTATTACCTCGATCTGCTGCAGAAGGACCTTGGACTGGATCCTCACAGGAAGCCAAAGGGGTTTCTGAAGGAGATTACGAGTCCGTACGGTGCGGAGGATTACAGGGATGTGAATGATGAGTGGGAGAGCAAGGTCGGCAGGGTCGGGACCGCATAAACAGAGGAGACGAGATCTATGTTGTTGTCTAACTTACATGTATGTAGCTCGAAAATCTTTCTGTATCTAATCAATCAGAACAGCCCAGGAACGGGGGGGGAGGATACCCACAACGTTATTCACTACTACTCACTCCTTCACCCGAGCCTCTATTTTCAACATCGTCGTCGTTCCTCGAGGAACATCTCGTCTCAACCCTTTCGTTAACATGCATGTGCAACTGCTCTCATAGCCGGCCGTCTTCTTCTCAACGTGACCTTCATCATCACTACTCAGAGCCCAGCAACGCACAAATCTTGTAACATCAAGAGGACCAGCTCAACTTTGCTACCCTTCTTCATACAGCAGCCATCATTACCCACACGCATCTCGCGAGGGTCCAGGACCCATCTTCCACGCGCGGCTGAGCTGAACAGTGGATAAAGACCAAAGCAAGTCCCGGCAGTTCCCACATGGCGGCATTTGCAAAAAAAGAAGAAAGAAAATCCACGCGAAGCTTCTTCTCTAGCTCTGGTGATCCCGCGAGTCAGTTCTTAGCTCTTGGCGCGACGTCCTGGAAGGGACAGCTGATCCAGCTGTGTTGGTGGTTTGAAACGTGCCCTGATTCGAGTGTCCTCTGCTCCGACGGAACTGTTATGCATACCTAAACTCACCTTTGCTTCAAGTTTGGTACCAAGCCAGCACTTAGCCCCCGTCTCTGCTTTCTACCAGTGGGCGATGTAGCTGCCGCCTTCTGTCACCTATTTGCTTCATAGTGCCTTGTCTCACAAGTGCTTGGGATACAATATCATCACTTCATTAATTCTAATCTACCGGGACTAAGGTTATAATAGTAAACGCTTAACAGCCATGACATGCGAGATTTGCTGAGTTTTCCTCAGTGGTTCGATAATCTAAAACATTGCGCCACTGATCCAAGTCATTCCCCCCTTTTCCCTGAACTATCGGTGCCAATATGCAGACACGGGGTCTACCAAAGAAATACAATGAAAGAAGTAAATAAAAAGGAAAGGAAAGGAAAAGGATTCCATCCAGGCAGCCGTGGTCCTGCTATGACATATCAGACCTGACGTCTGACCTCGCGCTAAACTTGTCATTCAGGGACACCAGCTGGACTTCATCAGTCTCGCCATACTCAACCGTGTATGACGTCTGATATCCAATCCGGTTGCCCTCGATATTGGGATGAGGCTGTGACCTGTCCACTTGCGATCCGGCACTATGCCCCAGGGGAAGTCGGCTTGATCGCGGATTGGTTGCGGTTCGGTTCCGCCTTGAGTTCTTTCCATAGTACCGTTCCGTCGAGCCCTGCAGCTTGGGAAATATGCGGACGAGCAACAGGCGGAAAGCAGGCAGGCAGACGCAGATGAGCCCAACGTTGATCTCCACGACAGACCACATGCTGACGTCGAGGAAGTCCCACGTGGGATTCACGCTATCGGTGCCAAACTGGATGAGGGATTTGAGACGCAAGATGCTCACAATGGTAACGCTGACAATCTAGTGAGCAACAAATTCCAGATGACAGGAAAAGGGGGCTTCACGACTTACAAAGCACCGAGGCAGAACATGACGGCCACGCCAACCTTGCGTCTCCAGTCCAGATTCAGGCTTTTGAGCTGCCATAGAGGGATCGCCAGCACCCAAATGTCAATCGCTATGCTGATGGCAGCATTTGACCAGGCAATAGCGTTGATATCAAAACATGTGCCTTGATGCTCCCCATCCCACTTTTCCCAGTAATACTTGACCGGCGTGCACTGAAATGCCGCGATAAAGGTGAAGACGAGACCGAAAACGACGCTGAAGATGAAGGTTCCCCAGAGTAGCCGACGCACCCCAGGGCTCGGAAAGATGCGGATGTAGAAGAGAAGAAGACTGAGCTTGAGCATGCAGACTTCCACGAAATATGCCCATTCCAAAAACCAGAAGTAGAGGCCGAATCGTGTGATTTGATCGGGCGTCAGGGTCCAGATATCGCGACCCAGCCCGGGCTTCGTGATGGCATGGGTGTTGATGACGGTACTCGGGATGCCCCATAGGATGAGGGCGAGGGTCATGTAATCATCAGCACCCAGGCCCAACTTGGCCCAGAGCTTGTATAACAGCCGTTGGAGGACAAAGGCGCCAGACAAGGTGCCCAGAACGGTGGTGATGGCAATGTATTCCGGCGATTTGTCTCTGATGGGTTGACCGCAGCCCGTGGCCGTCAGATTCATTGTTGCTACAGAGTCCCTGTTAGAAGCCGCTGCATAGGAGGGTTGTGTCTCTCATTCCATCTTACATAGGGCTTCTTTGATCGTGCAGCTTTGCAAGACGCATCCTTGCATGGTCTGCTGCAGTGTTGGGTTCGTGCATACGCAGGTCGCATTTGTCGGCTGACATGGTGACTTGGAGAGAGCCAACTTGAAGCAGTCCCGCTATGACAAAGTTAGTCAAAGATTTTGGATAGTCAGAGGAGCAAATGCGAGGAGGAGCACCTACAGCACATGAGGGCAGCGCGGCCACAGCAGCCTGGGGCGATGTGGTGCTTTGGCTAAAGGCCGTTGGTACAGCAGCCAGAGCCGCAAAGGCCAACAGCCATAGCTTCATGGCTGTCGAATCTACGACTGCCTCCTATCAAAGTATTCTAGATCGATGAGCTAGTTGTAGTGGGCAACGCCATGCGAAGAACTACCGTTATCGGATCGATTCGACGGGGAGGAGGTTTAGTTGAGAAGGCCGGTGTCAAGACTTTGCGGTTGTTGAAGAGGAGGGAGACTCTGAGCCAGTCGAAGTGCCCAACTCGACAAGTTACCGAACGACGTTAAAGAGCAGCAAAAGCAGGAGAAGAAGAAAAGTCGCCACAAACGAGTGGCTGAGATGATGGCGTTTAAAAAAGATTTGGACCGTCGACGTGAGGGGGGCAATTCTGTGTAAGTCTCCCCGCATATAACCTCTACCGAAGAACGGCTTCCATTGGGCTTCTTACATGTAATATGGAATGAGCTGAAGGCACTAGATCCATGACTGACGAAATGGGCGCCCAGCAATGGACCTGATGCTTCCTTGGGTCTTGAAAGTAGAGCGACGGCGACTGGCACTAATTGGACGTTGAGGCGCTGACCCGAACAGACATCTTCCCCTGCTCTGCCGGCGCACGACTCAGGAACCCGAAGCAGCGGACATCCGCTAGCCCAATCACGCATCGTGGCAGCATGAAGGCTGCGTCTCCGTGCTAGTTATTCGATTCGTATGTGTCCAGACAACTCGTTCTCAGACGGCGAGCATCTTCGGAAGAGCAGGGGGGCATCCCCACAGCAGAGAGCCGTTGCGGCAACGGCCAGTGGCCAATAATACGGCGCTGGCGGCACCGGTTCCGGGTGCGCGGAAGACGCTTGAGAATGCGTACCTAGTGTGTATGGAGTTTCCACACGGCGTATCATATGTGTGTCATGGCGCCATTTGTGGTTTTCTTTCGAAGAGGACAATGAAGGAAAGGGGAGGCAAGCGAGAAGCAGCCCACTTGACTGAACCCTGATGGCATGCCAGCTGAAGATGCCAGGCCCTTGGTTTGCGTCAGGGGGGAACTGCGGCTGAACTGCAGCTTTGGAGGAGGGATATGGACAGCAGCAAGAGATGATTATGGTGCTGCTTCTATGAACCTCGGTGTCACGCAGCTCTCGTTCTACTTAACTGCGGGTGCCTCTGCTGTTCCTGCTGCTGCTGCTTCCTTCACGGGCACGCATAGAGAGTTTCTCGGCCATGGTTCATCAGGGTCCATTCGTAAAGGACGGCTAGCGTCGCATTCCAGGAACAAACCCGGCTTCAGCTCGAGACAAAGGGCCAAGCCAGGGGACGGAGCTAGGGATGCGCATCGCCTGATTGAGGGTCGTGCTTCCAACGATCGCCTTGGACCGATCGAGCAAGGTCATGGGTGGTTCGTAGTGCGTGGACTTGGGTTCGGGCCTCAGGCGGGTTCATCGTGCGCCGACTCGAAAATAGCGGCCTGTCTTGGTATTTCGCCGGCTGCCAGTCCGTTGGAGACGCCAGAGCTGTGGCTGAGGATGCGAGCCCATGTTTGGTTTGCTTGGCCAATGTGCTGCGGGCGCTGGACCCGTCTTATTGGCGACGGTTTCTGCGCTGGCGGTAATCTTAGGATGAAGCCGTCGTCGAGGCTAAAGGACTCGAGCTGTCGCGGGCCAAGTGACAGCGGCACGTTGAAGAAATTGGCCGTTTGGCAGCTCGTCACGGTTGACTCGAGCCCCTGAGGTATTACGCAACCCATTGGGCGATGTTGGGAAAGGGGACGAGCGTGGATTTTCTTTGTTGAGGCGAAGAACTATTCAGCTTCAGCTAAGGTTAGGTACTGTGGTAGTTGGTACATGTCGCCGGTGATGTGGTCAAACTCGGAAGGGGTTACCGACACACGATACGAGGCAGGTACCACGATAAGCCTGCTGATAGAATCCCGTGATCACAGCAGCTATATGTGTACCTAACTTCAAGCGACTTGCCATAGGTACTTGCCGTCTTCATTCAAGACAAAAGAGCCATCTCTCCCCAAACGATCAAAAGTTCACGAGGTTGACCATCATGCATCGGCCAACTCACTCTTCTCGGCGCAGGTTTCACGTTAACAAGCACTATAACGAGCACTCTGCCTTTATCCAGTGCTAAGGTAGTCTTGGTCTCACAGTATGCGGGCAACAACGCTGCCATGAAACGTTGACGGCGTGCTGCCGAGATTGCGACCTCTTGGCTATGCCCTCAACTGGCGCTTCCAATGTCCCAATCGACGCACCTGCAGAACGCCAACAGAATCTAGTGCTCCCTTCAGTCTGAAGGCGCAGGTTTCTCCCCCTCAGGAGTCGTCGGGATCTCATTAATCAGTCTAGTAACTGGCTTCTTGATCTGCTTACAGTGTATGTGTTACCATTGCAGCAGCATATGCGTCTGTCTACCTACACGTAGGTATGTAGTTCAAGATCCGATCCGTCTCCCTGGCCATAAGCCCGAGAAAAAGAAAAAGGAAGTGCTCAATCCAGCAACATGTGCGATTTTCCTTGCTTCCCATGTGGCCGGTGGGTTTGCAGAAAGCCCTGCGCAATGCCGGGAGCCCTTGTCCTGGACGCCAGAAGCGGGTCACGACCGCGCAGCTGTTCGTCTCTCGATCTGATGCGCGAGTTTCTCGGGGTTCATACTGCACATGGACGCCGCTTATAAGGTACGGACTGCTCTTTCGGTTCTTCTTCAGCCGTGCGATAGCCCGTTCATTTCGGAATCAAGCACCGAATTGACTTTTCTGCAGCATTGTGGCTGCATGAGTTGCGCCGCGCGATGCTACTGTACGATATCCTGTGATGAGGAGGGAGACGGCTAGCATATAACCTCGGCGCATACGCTGGATTCTAGCATGTGCCTGTGCCTGTGCCCTATTGTCAGTGGCATCGAAGATGGAGTCAATTGCTGCATCCTTAGGGCATGCAACTGTGAATACATGGATGGAGAGGAAGCTTGGTTGAGCAGATGGTACATGTACCCATCGCCATGATAACCGAGGTTATATTATGAGAGAGTTTTCTGTCCTCTCCATCTGCGATCTCGCTCTGTCGTGTAAGCACTCTAGTCCATGTGTGGCGTCTAGGCGATGGCTCAAGGTGAGAATATCTGATGCTTTAGATGGGGAAATCTGACTGTGACGGGCTGCTGGGCTCGAAGCGGCTATTTTTGCTTTTTTCGGGCCACGGCGAAGACACTCGGAATTAGATCAACCCATCGTCCGAGTAGTAGCGCACTGGAAGCGTGAAGTCGTGATGATGGATTGGTGAAGGTATGGCTTTGCGCCTAGGTATACAAGATTATCACCATCGTTGAAATTGCCATTGACCGAGTGTAATGTAAGATGATCTACTGCTCTTCATCAGTAACATCTAATATTGGATGCCAGTCAATCTCAGCTGCATCATGAAACATTCGTCAGGCCTCCCCAGCTTGAAACGATCTGATGCCTCGCTGCCATTGGCCGGCTATCGCTGCAGATCCATTGCTTGGCAATGGCAAGACAAGAGTCGCGCATCGGCAGCCGTGACAAGGCAGCCAATCAGAAGCGAGCAGAGTCACCGAGGAGGTGCATGCCGTCATCAGGAGGGAAGTGTGTGCATTTCAATACTGGTCAGGTACCGTGATTCATATCGAAATGTTTGTCTTCCATCTCCTTTTTCCAAGGACGGACAGGTGGAAGCCCGTGTCCCGGGTAGGCCAGCATTGGGCCCGTGTAGTCAGGTAGATACGAGGTATGGAGTACGAGGCAGACAGCAATTTGATCCTTCGACG
Source organism: Trichoderma gracile (assembly GCA_020002365.1). Lineage (NCBI taxonomy): Eukaryota > Fungi > Ascomycota > Sordariomycetes > Hypocreales > Hypocreaceae > Trichoderma > Trichoderma gracile. The sequence continues at coordinate 1,052,587 of JAINEY010000008.1, forward strand.
GCCTTCTGCATGCGTCTAAGGAAAAAAGGCTCACTCACAAACCGCCAGAAAAAGTCAAAATCAGGGGGTAACAGTGCCAACGTCAGAGGCGCCCGTCACGTGACTGCCCTGAGCACCGCCCCTTTCGGTCTGCAGCGCCATGGATGATACGATCAACACCAGAAATTGCCCGTGATCCGCCCTCCTGCAGCTTTGACAGTTCCGCGCCCTCGTCCTCAATTCCTCGTCGCTCGTTTAACACCCTCATAAAGTCACTTGACAGATGGCGCCTCCCGCCATGGTGACCAAGTACTTCGCCGGCCTGAGGGCGCTGCTCGCCCGCCGCTTCGTCTCCCTGCTGGCCGCCGCCCTCGTCCTGGCCAGCCTCATCGTCGTGCTGATCCGAGTCGGCCCGCCCGCGCACCTCAACGACCTCAAGCTGCCCGACGTCAAGCTGCCCGACATTGACATGTCCAAGCTGCCGAGCATCCCCGGCTTCTCGGGGTCTTCCGAGCCGGCCCACTACGAGCATTGCGACGTTAACAACATTACCGAGCCCCTCAAGCAGTGGAAGGAGGCGCGGAAGCGATACGACAAGCTGATGGATGACAAGTTCACGTAAGTTGTGCCGGGGCCGAGCGAGAGATTCCGTGTGCGACGGCGATGCGTCGTCGGTGAATGGCGACACAATTGCTAACTTCTGTTGTTGCGTCTTCCTCTTCGTAGAATTGCGATGCAGACGTACAAGCGACCCAAGGAGCTCGAAGAGACGATGCGCGTCCTGCTGTCCGAAAAGATCCCCTCGCTGCACGAGATTGTCATTGTCTGGAACAACCTGGACGAGGCGCCGCCCGGCAACTTCAAGTCCGAGACGGGCGTCCCCGTGCGCTACCGTGTGTCGGAGCGCAACAGCCTCAACATGAAGCTGCTGCCGGATCCGGATTTCAAGACCCGCGCCGTGCTGCTTTCGGACGACGACGTGTACTATAAGCCGCAGGATCTCGAGTTCGCCTTCCAGTCCTGGCGCAAGTTCGGCCGGTTCCGCCTGACGGGCGCTCTGCCTCGGTGCGCGACGCCGGACAAGGACCACGACGGCCTCTGGAAGTACGGCTTCTGCTCCAGGGACAAGGGCCAGGACGTCTACTCGATGATCATCACGAACCTGTGCTTCGCCCACATGTCCTTCCTCGACTTTTACTCGTCCGACAACGCGCTGATGCAGCAGGTGCGCAAGTACGTCGACGACCACTTCAACTGCGAGGACATTGCCCTCAACTATGTCGCGTCGTACCTGACGGGCACGGGGCCCCTGCTGGTCAGCGGCCGCGAAAAGTACGTCAACTATGAGCCGGCGCAGGGCATCAGCAAGAAGCCCGGCCACCTCGAGGCCCGGAGCAAGTGCCTCAACGACCTGACCAAGATGTTTGGGTGCATGCCTCTGGTCAACGAGACGGCTCACATCCAGCGCGGCGTCATCGTCTTATAATTAATTTGAGCTCCCTCTTCTCTATGAACACGAGAGAGAGAAGCAAGGGGCGGGCAACGGCGTTTATAAATCTGGAAAAGTAACTCCTTCAGCCCAATCGCTGTCGCTACCATGGACTTTTATAGTTGCTACCTTGGGCTCTTATTATAGCGCATCGATAGACCGGGGTAGTTTCGTCCGTGGTGGAGTTCTTTGACGCGTCACTCTGGTCAGACGCCCAATCGCCGAGGTGATGGACGGGGGGTGGGTGGACGGGTAAAACGGCGTCGGGTTCTTGGCGCGGGCAAGCCTTGGTCATGACTGGGAAATAGAGAGGTTTCGTGGGCAAGCGAGTAATACCTAGAAGTAAGTGTTGAATTTTTGTAAATGAGGGTTTCATGGAGCATGTTTATGTTGTTTATATAGTTCATGTTGGCTTTGGTCGGAGTTTTGATGACAAAAATGCTGAAAGTGTAGATCGAGGCTTGCTTCATTGACCTTGGTTAGTACTTTACTGGCTCGGATTACTGTGAAACAGCTGTTGCTTGCCTCAACAGCAAAGCCGAGTTGAAACAATCTCTTCCGTCATGATTAAACAGATACTTGCAACACGATTTAACTCAAAGTTTTAGCCGCTTATCGTGCCCACCATCTTCAGTTGTCCTCCGAAGGAATACGCAGTCTTGGCAGTTCATCCACCTCTACCTTTCCTGTACTTTGATTTCTTCAACGACAGCCAATCCTTCTCACCCCTACTCCTTCGTCATTGATTGTGCTTGAGAGCTTTCCTTTGGCTACGAGCTGCGTATTAATAGCACCTTTGCTTAGGTACTTCCAATGTCCAAGGTAGATCCAAGAGAGATTCTGATTCTGCAAATCTGCGGGGCAGAGACAAACAAATTGCCAAGACCAGTTCTCCTAGACTGATCATCCTTGTCTGTTTTTTCTTTCTTGTTCGGAGTTCGCACATGGATGGTTCTTGGCATGCGCGCCATGACTAAGATTAGAAATCCAGTCTCGAAGACGATGAAGAGAAGACGAGAAGGCCAGTAATCTATCAAGTCATTCGAATTGAGAAGGATTCAGGGTCTGTCTAGAGACTCTATTCTGGCTACATTCGTTCATGTGTAGGTAGATACTAATGGTGCATAAGTCGACGAACTGATGCAAGTCGAAGTAAGGTAGCCATAGGAAGCATCCAGCCCAAGATGCGGAACACTCCGACAATTCTCGCGGAGACCTTCCCAGAACAGCATGAGCAACATGGACAGCATCAGCGGTTCCACGTGCTTCAGAGCGCAATCCCTCCGCCCAAGACATGTGGAAACAACGGAAACATCCGCCATGGAGGAGGAGGAGGAGGAGGAGGAGGAGGAGGAACTCTTGAAACGCCACTTGGATACGCATGAGGATCCGGCCAGAAAAGACACTCAATTCAGGTCGTTCTCGGACCGAGCTTCGCATTAAGGAAACATTACTGGTATATAACTACCCACATGCAAAAGGCGACGAATCCTATCTTACATACCTCTACGGACCGTACCTTCTGCAAATCATTCGCTTGCGCGCATTGAAGAGGCGGGGCCCTTGTCCCCAATTGCAACGTCAAGTGAGGCAGATTTGTAATGTAACTATTTCTAAGCTAGGTACCTATGCAGATCAATGATCGAAGCCGTCTCAAGATCTTATAAGAGCTCACAACCGTTCAATACATCATGAGCTCTATGTATGACTCTTTGCTCAAAAATAGGCACATTCATCCTCACGGGCATAATCAGCAGCCATGGGTTCTCAGCAGCAAATTACCCTCTTTGACTTGCCCAGCAAGGAACCCAACGGGACGTGGTCTTTGAATCCGTGGAAGAGTGAGTTGTCCGTGATCAGACAAGTTTGATGCACCCATATTTATATACAGACCTCATATGAATCTCACTCTTCTCCTGATCTCATGCTAACGCAGCCATAGCACGCCTGCTCTTGAACTACAAGGGCCTCGACTACAAGACAGAATGGGTAAACTATCACCACCCGAACTTCCATAGACACGTCCTTCAACCATCACGACTAACAAACGTTCAACACAACAGCTCCACTACCCTGACATCGCACCGCGCCTCAAACCACAGTATGAAATCCTCCCTCACTCAAGCATCATCCCCCAAGAGAACCAACTAACACGGCTCACCCCTCACCAGCCTCCCCCCCAACGAAACAGGCACAGAATACACCATCCCCGCCATCCTCTTCCCCGACGGAACATACATGATGGACTCTGCCAAAATCGCACCCGCCATCGAACAGCGCTACCCTTCTCCCCCAGCCCACGTCTCTTCCCCACTGGTCCCCAAAATCGAACACCTCACCCTCGAAGCCATCACGCCCCTCTTCCCTATCCTCATGCACAAGATCTCGCAGGTCATTCTGGCCGACAAGGACTATGACTACTGGGTCGGGCGACATACGCGCAGGCTGGGCATGCCGCTCGACGAGTACGAGCGCCAGAACGGCGGCGAAGAGGTCTGGGCGGGTGCTCGGCCGGCGCTGAGCGAGTTGACGCAGCTGTTGAAGGAGAGGCAGGCTGAGGGGCCGTTTTTCTTGGGTGCGGAGGTGAGTTATGCGGATTTTGTGTGGGTGGGAGCGTTGGTGTTTGTGAAGCGTGTGGATGAGGGCATTTTTCGGGAGGTGTTGGAGAGGTCGGGGGCGAGGGAGGTGCATGAGAGGCTGCTTGAGGCGTGTGAGCCTTGGTTGAGGAGGAATGACTACTGAGTCGGCAACTCCTAAGAAGGATTATGTTGACGTTCTTGTAAGAGTCGAGCAATGCTTATGAGGAGATTAAGTATTAAGTAACAATAAGACAGCTGAGTACGAGCAATGATAAACCCCCCAAGCTCTGTGATAAGTGGTATTTCCGCTCATCCAGTTGTCCCAATAAGCCCCTGATCATATAGCGGCTGTGTCCCAACGCGAATGTTATATCCCATCCCGTATAGATCTCATATAGTAGCCCATTTTGTCCCATGTAGATTTGGTATCGTAGCCCGATAGTTCTCTCATGTCCTCCATATTCAGGGTATCATCAACGCCGGAAGAGAATAAAACACCAATATGAGAATGACCATAAAAAAGTGCCAAACTCCTCAGGCTACTTTGCCCCCATCACCCCCCCAAGCCCCAAAACCGCAACATCCGCCTCCGCCCTCTCCAAAAAGCCCATCCTCTTCGCCTCCTCCCCCATCGACAGGCTGCCCTTGGCCCACTCGCCAATGAGCTTGCGCGCCTGCCAGATGGCCAGGTGCTTGTTGTGCTTGTGGATCTTGGCCACGACCTTGGCCTGCAGGCCCTTGCGCAGCTCGCCCATCCAGTCGCCGTCCGCCCAGCGCACGTCTCGCCGCGAGATGGGGCAGATGGGCTCGGGCTGGCCGGAGAGCTCGTCGACGATGGAGAACTCGAGCTTGAACATGGGCGGGTTGCTGCAGTAGGTTGCCACGGCGGAGACTGTTGCCGCGCAGAGAGACCCGGCATCGCAGTCGGCAATGTCCTTGTGTTCTTGAGGTTTTGCTGTAGTCGTTCTTTATTAGCAAGGCAGCCAATCAAGCAACCTAGATGGCGGACGAGTCCATGAAAGGAGATCACTAACCACACACTCGCCCTGCGACAACATCCGCCTCCACCAGGAAATCCAGCTCCGAGCGCAGCAAAGACCCCGCCTTGCGACTCGACCAGTCATTAAACACGGCATCCAGGAACCCGTCGATGCTCTGCCTCGTCTTGGTCAAGCTGGCATTCGGATCCGTCGCGCTGCCGCACGCATGCAAGATCTCGTAGCACTTCTTGAGCTGCGCCTCGTTCAGGTCGTCGGCGCTCTTGATGTGCACCGCCTCGAGCGGGTACGCGTCGCCCGCCTCGATGGCGTCAAACAGCCTGTCGCGCTCCGTCTTGAGCCTGCGCGGCGCCGCTCGCCGGGGCGGCGTCGAGGCGATGGAGATGGGCGAGGCCGAGCTGCGGCGACGCTTGACGACGGCGCTGCGCTGCGGCGTGGACGAGGTGAGTTCCTGGATGCGGTTCGCGTCGGCGATGGAGGGCGCGCGCCGGCGGAGGTCGCGGTGCGTTCTGGACATGACGTCGTTGATGAGCTCGTTGATGTCCTGCGGGCGCAGAGAAACCATCTCCATTTCTATTGGTGGAGGAGGACTGCAGCGTTGTGTGAATGTTGGTAGTTGGTGTTGCGGTTGCGGTTTGTGGTGGATGGATGGCTTGTGGTGTTGCGTGAGGAGGAGAGGTAGAGGAAGCATCGTGCTTCACGTCGGAGGAGAGCAGAGGGAGAGTAAAAGCGGTCAGATGCGAGGCTGCGGCTTCACGGCTTTGTTTCTACCTAGGTAGACTGTTTGACTGACGAGTGACTGGCATCTGGCAGCCAGTGCTCATCCAGGTTGATGCAGCCATGACTCTGGTGATGCCAACAAACTTGTCTTTCCAACACTGCAGCCTAGCAGCATGTTTCTTTCTAACGTAGAGTATGTTAGTATTAATTATCAGATAGAATGGCAAAAGGAGCATGCATCTGAGGACTGTAGAGTCTGGATATCACAATGGTGATGCTCATACACGTCGTCTTACACAATGAGCAGCCAGACCGAGAGCAACCACAAAAAGGACAAAAAGAAATGCCCCCGCACAGATTTGAACTATGGACCTTTGCATTACAAGTGCAACGCTCTACCCCTGAGCTACAAGGGCATCTTTATGGGGAAATTGCGCTAGCGTACCCTCTTGCAAAGTCGCTCCAGTTTACTCTCTATAAAGGCTACTCCGTTTATGCTTAGTCACGCCCTTGAAAGCAGAGAATAATCTACCCTAAATTTCTTTGTGGTGAACAAGGGAAGGGAAAAAGACATGATATCCGGTAGTAGACGCACAGCCTGTTTGATGCAGTCGAGGATGGGTCTGCTAAACTATGGTTTCTGTGGTGCGACGGTGTTGAATAGACCCCTCCAATGCTTCGTGGTGAAGTCTGCCCTACCTATCAAAGTGCAGTTGTTGTAACCTCACTGTTCTCCCACCCAGGTCTCTGTCGGTAATGGCTGGCGGACGTTCAAGCTGACTGTGCGTGACCGAGCTCTCCCTCGAGGTCTGAATCCTATAGCGCTCAATGCTTCCTGCATTGGCGTAGGCCAAGTAAGTCCATGAGTGAGTAAAACCACACGAAAGAAGTGGTTGCGGCAGAGATGATCCTCGGCTTTAATAAATTTACCTGCTGTGTAACCCGGGAATTGCCTCCAAACTCGAAAGCTCAATCGACAACTAGGAAATCACATCAAAAAGTAGGAAAGTAGAAAGCAGGGCCAGCGATGGAAAAAAAAAGTAGAAAAAGTTTGAGATAAGACTACAATTATCGAGCAAAAAGTGAAACTTTCGCTTCGTGCCCCCACACAGGATTGAACTATGGACCTTTGCATTACAAGTGCAACGCTCTACCACTGAGCTATAAGGGCTGGATTTGTGTTTCTGGAAATGCATATATGCTCTATATAGCTTACGCAAACCCCCACACAGCATTCTTACTCGCTGAGACTCGATCATTTTATGCTTGAGAATCAGTGATGGATCGTCTGATGGAAACCATTATTACTTCCTTAAGATTTGGTGGACTTTATGCAGATTTCAAACCTCAGAAATGCCGCGTCCAAAAGCTGCCCGCCATTAATGCTGGTGGAGGATCATTCCCCTTCAACCGCGGCATATCAGTGTCTACCTCCCAAGCTGTGACCTGCCGAACACATGGGGTAACAGCAGGAAAAGCCACTGACCTCCGGGTTATACCAAACACCCACTGTGTCCATTCTATTAGCATACGAAAATAAATTGAGGGTTGATCAAGTCTAGCTTCCTCGAGCTCTTCCTATTCATTGCATGGAGCTCTGTTTTGATCCTTTCGAGCGGTTACAACTGATCACGCTATCACTTTGAACCATATACCGCTCTCAAGGCAGTTTCAAAGATGGCTTCAAGAGTCTGATAATGGAACCTTCTGGTTGGTTGAACTCCGTACAACTAACATCGATAAACCAGTGAATCCAACCAACAGACACTCATACTATTCTAACACTTGCCAGTTGCTGGTCCAGCGTGATGACAGACCCCATCAACACATGTGTAATCCGCATTACACGGCTGACTCGAGTTGCAATTCCAACCACCGCATCCCCAGGTGCAGTCCTTGCAGTATCCTCCCACGCAGGAGTAGGCAGACTGGCAGGGAGAAGTACTGTTACAGTTCCAGCCCTCACAACTAGAGAAAGCCCATTGTCAGTCTGATCACGTCCAGTAAATACAAGAAAAGGTGCATGTAAGCTTACCCCCAAGTACAGCTGTCACATGGATAATCGTTTGAAGGAGGAGGTGGAGGCGGCGGGTTAGAACCTCCTCCATTCGGGGGCGCACCGACGAAGCTCCAATCCTGCTTCGTCGTCTTACTGTTCGCTTGAGAGATGGCATATTGCAGGTTCCCCTTGCCGCTGTTGAAGCCGACCTCGAAGCCGTCGTAGCCAGTGCAACAGCCACTGTTGCAGGACTGGGTACCGTCCGATCCCGGGATCATTTGCCAGTAAGTCTTTCCAGTTGTCTGTTAGCCATGACAGTATCCAAAATAAATTCAGAGATTTCCGCATGGTTGGCGGCATACGTACCCATGGAATGCCTTGGGCATTGAGAGACGCAGCTTGATCGTCGAAATCAGAGCTGTAGTCGGTCTGAACTCCCCATTCCTCAACATGGAGCAATTTCTTGTTGGACGCAGCAGTAGACTCAAAGCCTGGCAAAAGAGCACCCCAGGTATTTGCCTGGCCAACATACGCATGGATGCTCATAATGTCAATGCTTGAGCAAGCCAGCGCCTTGCTAAGCAAGTTGTAACCATGGACCTGGTCACCGCCGATACCTCCCGTCGCGACCTTAATATTCGAATCCGTAATGTACCTCTTAAAGTTCGTTGCCCGGTTGCACAGCCAGTTGGAAGGATCATTGTTCGCCCCATCAGAGGTAAACTGGAAAGGCTCGTTCTGGAGGTCAAACGCCAGGATAGCCTGGGACCAGTTCCCCCACTGCAGGCCGCTGCTGGGAGACTTGTACGTCAAGATGGCCTTGATGCGAGCATCATACTGGGTCTGGGCATTTGAGTTACCGTAGAACGAGGTGCCGTAAGTGTTGCAGTAGATGTCACAGCCGTTACCCTGGACGTCGCCGTTGTGAATAACGTTGCCGTCATGGGGAGAGATGATGGCCTTCATCCCCTTTGCAGCCAGCTGGGCGAGAACCTTGTCGATCTTGGCTAGAGAGTCCCAGTTGTACTGGCCGATGGTTGTTTCGAAGTCCTGAACGTTTGTGACGACATTGCTGCCTTTGACGCAGCCGGTGTTGAGCTGGTTGACCCAGATGCGAACGACCTTGGCCCCATAGCTGGCGAGGGTGTTGATGTAGTAGGCTTGGTCGGTTGCTGAAAGCCCTGGGAGAAAATATAGGCTGGATCCCGCAAAAGAGTTGGAAGCCGTTGCAAGACCGGAGGCGGCCACAGCGTGGGCCACAATGCTCAGCTTCATGATGGTCCCTTATAGAAGATAGCTTGAATGGATAATGAGGTTACTGTCTTGAGTGTTCTGAACTCCAGACTTCTTGACACAGGTGCATCATCATCGTCTTTAATAGTTGTCTCAAATCTATCACAAGCCTCTCGCTTCTCATATACACACATTGGCACGCCAGGTTCTACAACGCACTTTGTTTCTATCTCATGCTATGTGGAAGCTGAGACAGTCGTCCATCCCCACGTAGGAGCGCTTGCAGGCCTGATCAGCGATCCTCCCACGCGAGTCTATCATCAATCAGGCAAACGGAACGTAGTCTTCCGTGCTTGAGACGTGATCCAAATCAAGTCTGTATACTATGTCTTTCGGCACTCGTCGGACGCTAGACAATAGGTGCCGTGCTCTCCCGTCCACGACAGCTAGCGACAGCCCGAGGACTAGCATCTTGATTCGACCGGAGGATATTTTATCTGCCCTTTTCAGCAACTTAGGATGCCGCTTGTTTCCGCTCAAAATTCGGGCCGACTGCTTTGTAGAGTGCTTCGTAAAAGCGGAATTGATGCGTCTTCGTGTATTCTGTCTGCTGCCGTGAGGATAACCCTTCGTGGCTTGACAGCTGACACAGTTGGGTTGCATTGGTCTTGAGCGAGTCTGTGTTGACTACCGGGGTCCAACTCCTGCACCGCGAAATGGGCCCGATTCGGGTATTAAGGCTATGTTGAGTGATTCAAGATGCCAATTGATATGTTTACATACCTAGTCGCGCAACCTGGAACTGAAAATGAGGATTCAGTCAGGACGTTAAGAACTTCAATGCTGCTTATGTTCCCCTTAGTGAATGTAAACTCCTATGTTCTTTCATTCGCTACAACCATTGGCGCTTATATCTGAATCGGACTGTATAAGACGGCGAATAGCCTCAAGCATGCGGTCGCAGTCGCAACAAAGCTCTAATAGCACTCTCGGTCTACATGTCTCTCCAGATAGTGTCCACATAGCCCATCTAGATAGGTTGCAGTTCGCTAAGGCTCTCGACAGCGAAGTAGCTTCACTATAAGTTGGGGTAGCCTGTGATTCTATTTGGTCGCCTACCTAGGCGCATGTACGATCCCCCACGTAACCCGCAAGCCGTGAACGAAAGCTGAGCTCCAAACTGCCGCGGAACCGAGATCATACCATGCCAGGCCGTGCTCTAAGCCAGTCAGGACGCCTCGGCTAACAAGCCGCTTCTCCGATACGAGGGTTGTCGCCGTGGAAAGATTTCACTGGTCGCCTTTACGAGCCGAGAAGTCCAAGGTATTGTCCTGGTCAAGGTTAGCAAGTGATAGCGAGGCAGGGGAATGAATGTGCTTTCAACCAACCATGGCGAAAGGAACACTAAATCTCAGCCGTAAACAACCAGCTTCCCTGTAGGGCTTAAAGAGACGAGTCAGGACACCCTTCTGTATCGGCTTTGATGGTGTGAACGATGGCTCCGATCTTATCATACAATCAAGAAGAATGAGTTTCGTTATGCATATTTGCAGCATGGCGAGCACATCACTCACTATATTGGGCTGGGTCACAGTTCCGACGATACGCATTGAACTGTCGTTGGATATACTGTTGCTATATCTCACATCGAGCAACTGCAAAGAACCTCTCTAGATACATACCATCTCAACCTGCCACCCCATGAATCACCGTGAAATCCAACACAATAAACGCAATGTAGCAAACAACCATGATCCCGCCAATCAAGCGGGAGAAGCCAGCCCCAAACCAAACCGTCCTCGTAAACGCAGCCGTCGAAGCCCACAAGACCACCAATTCCGAGACAGTCACATTGCCTCCATCCAAGTCTCCCTGTGCGTCAATCATGATGATGCCGCAGCAAAGCGACAAAAGGAAGATGTTGCTCCCGGCGCAATTGGCAACTAGAATCCCCGGGTGGCCGCGGTAGCCACTCACAATAGCGACGAGCTTTTCCGGCAGCGTTGTGGCAATGGCAATCACGATGATGCTGAACACAATGTCGGAGATGCCAAGTCGGTCAATGACGTTGATTGCCGCCTGGGAGAGCACGTAGCCGGCAAGGCATATGGCAAGGAAGCCGAAGCACAGATAGCAGCCATGATATGCGAGCCGGTGACGATGGCGATGTGAGTATGCCCTCGCGGATGTGTCGGGGCTGTTGGCGAGCAAGCCTCGCGAACTTGCCACTGATCTCGCGTCGTCATCATCATCATCGTCGTCTCTCTCTTCATCGTCGCTGGCGTCCGAGTCCTCAGGCGCAGTAAGGACTCCTCGACCCATGGCCACAGCGATGAGCACGAAATAGAGGCCGAACGCCACCACCAGAAGAGGCCCGCAAACCAACCAGGTGATTCTCGTCGAATAGTAGATGACCGGAGCCACTGCCGTCGTCAAGGCGAGAGTCAAGAGAGAATAGATCTGGGAGCTCCTGTCAAACTCTACCGTCTTCCCCTTCTCGTAGCATAGTAGGCCGAGGGAGAAGGCGCCGAGGATGTTGGAAATGGCAGCGCCAATCACGTTTCCCATTGCCAGTGAAGAGCGGCCCTGCGCCAGAGACGCGACGACGACGGCAAGCTGGCAACATCAGTGGTAATTCACAGACAAGGCATTGGATAGAAATCGCACCTCTTCCCATTCTGCGCCTGCTGTGAGGAGGCCTATAATCACCTCGGACACGCCAATGCGGCTTGCGAAGGCGGCCGTATGAGTGATGAACTTGTCGGCGCCGAACTGGAGCAGAAACAGGGTCGACGTGAAGGCGCCGATGTTGAACGCAAGCCCGTCTGATTCTGCCATCGCTATGTTTTTATGGTGGTCGATGACTTTGTGTAGGATATCGTGTAACAACAGAAATCTGCCTTTACACTTACACTACCTAATGATAATTTAAGTGTAGATACATGTAGGTTTGCCTTTAGTTGATGGATGACATCAAGCTGATGCTGACGGGGAGCTTGCGTGTAAGCCGGCGGGGGTTCACAAAAGCACATGAACTCAAAAGACCAAGCTCAGACTATCTCAAAACACTCGTAATCAGATGGAAGCTTCACCTAATGAACGAGTTGGAAACCGACTTGATGTCAAGTAGAATCTGAATAATGATTACAGAATTAAGAAGGACAAAGCTTGGGTATCCGTCCACGCACATTTCCGTCACCTCCATAACATGACAGTCCAACCCCCATATTACAGTCTTGAGCCATATTCCACATCAATACTTTTCCATGCAATAATAAACATCAGAGGCAAAATAACAGATCAGGTCTAGTTGGTTCCGGGATACACCATGCCGTTGTCGGACTTGTACTGCTCCGAGCTGCCGTTCCTCAGGAGAGCCTCCCGGTGCTCCGTCTCCTTCTCGAGCTGAATCAGGTTGCAACACGCGCAGCAAAAGGACTTGGCAATGTCCTCAATGCAGTTGCCCTCGAGGTTGTACTTTGCGCGAATCGCAGCACGCTGCATGCTGGCGGGGATCCAGTGAAGGGCGCAACAGCTGGAGCCGCAGAAGAGGAGGCACTGTAGAGGGCAGACCCGTGTTAGCGAGCTAATCTGCAGCATACGATACATGCAGGCGTAGTAGGAGGAAAGACATACGGAGGTGTTGATGGGCTCGTAGCCCTCCATGTTGCCATTCTTGTTGACTCGGTGGTGAGTCTTGCCAAAGGTGACGCAAGGAACACAGCAAGTGATGAGGCAGAGATCGATGGGGTTGAAGCAGTCAAACAGGTGCGTAGCCCAGCTGAGTGCCCCAGCGGGAGACTTCGAGTTGACGTGCTCTCCGGGTCGAGACAGGACATCGTTGAAGCGATCTTTCCAGTGGTTCACATCGTTGTCGTCGATGGGGCCGCTCTTGACAGGTGTAGAAGATTGAACGGAGGCCGGAGCAGGAGCCGCAACAGGGGCAGCAGGGGCAGCGGGAGTCTCAGTGGGAGCAGACATTGTGATGGCTTTGGGTTTGGGTATCAAAGAGGAGATATTACAGCTGTGAATGAGTGACAAAGGGTGGACCAGAAGAAGTTGCAGCAAGGTAAGGGAGCGTGGGATGGGCAAGCAAGAGGACCGAAGAACAACTCAAACTGGATAGCTCCTACTGGCGAATATATACAGACAATCGACACAGAGCAGAATACTAGCCCAAAAAGCCACACGTTCCTTTTATTTCAGCATTGGACACTTGACATGCAGCCACCAGATGAGCAGCCCACCTCAAGGCAGACCGACAGCCCGTGATGCTAGTCTACGGGGGTGAACCCAGCCCGTAAGATTGCCGTTGAATCCCGCCGACGGAGGCTGTATGAGTTTGCTTCTGACAGGACGAAGCACGTCCAGGCCCACGCGCGAGGACTCAACCATGGCCATTGGCTCTCGTCACGGCCCGCCAGAGCAGGCAGCACATACGCTCAGACGTGTTTGTATCTAGCGTGTAGACGACCTCTGTTCAGCCCTGTAAACTAGTCTCAGCCGCTTCTAAGGGCAGTTGAGCCAGATATTTGGTGTGATGGGCAAATCTGCCCACGCAAGGTTTCAAAATGGGAAGCGCCATGGGTGATGAGGTGTAGACGAGGAGATGACGATGAGGACGATGCCTTGAGAGGCTTCCTAGCTTTGCAATGAATTACAGTATGATGAAAGTAAGTCTAAGCTTATAGACTCTTCATGAGCGGCCAAACGATATCTTGCAACGAGAATGGTGGTGTAAGTGGTACGATGGGTTTTGACGGATTCCATACACCAGCTTGTCCCGGATGCGGACCCGAGTCGCATACGATTTCATAGGCCAATGCCGAGCATGTTGCATTTTCCCGGCAGTCGTGTCTCTCCATCATTCGACACCGTAACCGTTCGCTTGAGCCGGGTAGCCAAACAGAGACTCGCCCCAAGTCACGAGCTGCTGCCACCTCAATCCTTGTCTGCGCGCGCGTGTGTGCTAATAGCAACTTGCGAGGATGTTGCCTAGCTGAACCGTGAAAGTAAAGGCAGAATTGACTCGTTCAAGTAGGCCGATGTTTGCTTTTCCTCCGCCCTGGCTTGACTCACACTCGGCGCCACAGCTGGGCTCTAGAGAAACCGGAGGCTTGCATGAAGGAAATTGCAGTGAAGCCATCAAGGGGGCGATTTGCACAAAAGAGGCTTGTCACAGAAGCATTTCGCGAACATGGTTTTCCACGCCGGTGACTTCGTTTTCAGCCAAGGTTGATATTTTTAGTTGGCCGGCTTTTGATCAGGGTCCATCAGGAATTAGCTACTAGTAGGGTTGAGAAGTCAAAGGATGGCCTCGACGCTAAATCGAAGCCGGGGCGCGATACAGAGCCACATCTCTGCATGGAACCCATGTTCTATTGGCTGAGGTGATAGAGGAAGAGAGGAATTGCCTGTAACCAGTTCCGCAGTTTAATGTCAAGGGCCGTCTTGGCGGCAGCTGTGGCTTGCAGAGCTGAGATCCATGTTTACAAAGAGCTTCTGACATCCCGGCAACACACGCTGCTGAGCATCTGCCAGAGTTTGCAATCCTGGCTCATCCTTGTTTTGCTTTTTTCTTTTCTCTGCTGGTCCATGGTGAGGCTGAGTGTTTGGGGTGCGTGATGAGACCGCTTCCGGCAAGGAGTGGTGGAGTTGGGCAAATCGGCGGGCATCCGGCATTGACCAAGATCGATGAAGTAGGCAGATGCATCAAGGCACTCGTTGAAGTATTTCTGAACAACTCGTGGAAACTCGATAAGAAGTAAACTTGGCTGGCCACGACCGGTGAAGCCTTACAGATCCAGGCAGGAGTGCTATCTTCAGCCTCTTGAGTTGGCGGCCACACTATATATATGACAAGAAGAGGACTGTGAAATCGTCTGGCAACTCATTTGTTCACAAGTGGACGATCAGCTCCATGATTTTACAGGGATCTTGTCCAGTTAGCGTTGTAAAGACGTGCTTGACACAAGCTGCCAGTAAACGCCGAGTGCACTGTGCAGCGGCTAGGTATGAATACGCTTTCAATATTCGTTGTTTTGACATGGCCTGGGCAAGAACTTGGAGTCTGGTTGACTCGGATCCTGGTCTCCAGCATAGTGTTGGCGCCTCGTGGGCTATACAGCATTCAAGCACCCGTACAAAGAGCTATACCCTGCAGTCTGTCCAAGGATGAGGAAAGATCACAGCAACGTAACTGTTATCTCCCCTCTTGAAGTTATCACAGCATGCGTAGCCGATTGTATGATCCAGCACTTTTCGCTACATCCGATATTTGCCAAAGGGACGACATGATAAACAATCTGAAGACATTTGATAAGCAACTGGGAGTGAGAACACGACCGACGGTGGCAACTCCATCAATTTGGCCGATATGCGACGTGCACGCAGCCATAAAGCCAAAGGACAATCTATCAAACGCTGTTTGTAATCTCATGGCTAACCACGAACCCCTCTTGCATTATCAGCATGACATCTCCTTCGTTGGCTTGTGATTGTGACAAGACTTTCACGAGTCTCCAGATCACCTGCGAGATTAGGCCAAGTCCAGCGGGCTTCAGATTTAGCCGCCTCGAATCCTATCTGCAGGTCGTCCAACTACCGCTACAGTTATAAACGATATACCCTCACCAACGAAGACATAGAAAACCCCCATCCCAATTGTAATTGCCTCGAGCGTGAGCAACGAGAAACCACAAGAACCCCCAAGCACAATGCCACAAAAATACCCCTGGCCAGGCCCTTCAACAGCCCCGATCCCCCCCAAAAGCACCACCGCCCTCCTCATCATCCACAGCCAATACGGCTACCGCGACCTCTCCGCCTGGGGCACCGACGCCTCCAACCCCAACTACGAAGCCAACATCTCCAGCCTCATCTCCCACTTCCGCGCCATCTGCGCCGCAGCTGTTGCTCCGGGCCAACGCCCCGTCATCATCCACGTCCAGTTCAAGACCGTCTGGACAGACTCTCCCCTCTTCACGGGCAACGTCGGCCCCTACGGCGTCAACGGCGAAGAGAAGCGCGGCATTGACTTCTTGGAATGTTCCGTTCCGCGGGTGCAGAGGCCCGAGGGACCGGTCTTTGTGTATACGTTTGATGAGCCTGAAGGACCTCCTGAGCCGCCGAAAGAGGAGGAGGATCCGCCTCGGCCGCCTTCGGACGAGATTATCATGACCTCTCATGGACACAGCGTCTTCGTCAATACGCCGCTGGAGATGCTCTTGAATAAGAGGGACATCAAGACGCTCCTCATTGCGGGGATTCCGACGGACCATGCTGTGAGCACGGCGGTTCGCTCGGCGCAGAATCTGGCGTTGACGGGGAAATGGGGAGGTCGTGGGAACATGGAAGACGTAGCGCTGTCTTCTCTATGGACTGATGGCGCTGGAGTCTATTCGTCCATGGATAATGGAGAGCTTGCTGTTGATATGCCTCGGATCATTCTTGTCCACGATGCTACGAGGGCATTTGGAAAGGGAGGAGTAGACGCCGAGACGGTTCATCGGGTGCATGTGGAAAGCTTGAAGGAGTTTGCTGAAGTGAGGAGTACAGCTGAAGTCATAGGCGCATTGAGTCAGAATTGAGATGTGAGAGCGTTCATATTGACAGTCATGTCTGAGCTGAGATTCGACTCCATGGATCTGTTACCATCTATTCCGGTATCTCCCCTAACGACTCGCCGTCACAGTCCTCGACTGGTTCTGCGAAGACAAGTCAAGCAAACTCAGGCCGCTGATCGACTTCTCGCGGCGTTGCATCAAACTTGTCCACATGAGCACCATACTTCTTGTCCTTGCACGTCGGAACGCAGGGATTCATCGACCATGCAACCCCAGAAACGGATGCATCGAGCTCGAGGTTCCACTGCTTCACCATCTCTGCGCATGGGCCACCCTTGATCCGGACCACCTTGATCAGTGGTCGCTCCTCCTTGACATACTTGAGAATCTCGGCAAACGTGCCCCTGCTGTCGTATAGCTTGAAGACGCGCTCGTTTTCAATGAGCAGCTCCAGGCACGTCACGCTTGTGAACAGCCTGAGGGCCTTCATGATGGTGTCATGAGCCCATTGCAGCTTCGGCATAAACGTCTCGTCGGAGTGTCGAGCACAGGTTATTATGCCGGGCACAGTATCGCAGCGCGTCACCCGGCAGTTCAACACCTTGTCGTCAAATCTCAGCGTCAAGATCCTGACGCTCGTTCCAATGCTTCCGCCAAACAGGATGCTGTTTGTGGACTGGGGCATGGCAAAGATCTCCTCGTCTCCTAGGGGAATCTCGCCAAACTCCTTGGTGATGGCGATCTGAAGGCGCTTCTGACGCCAGTAAGCTAGGCTTCCTTCTTCCCAGAGCTGTCTACATGAAAGCATCAGGTTGAAGACGTTGAAGTAGTTGCGGTTGGTGCGTGTGCCTCCTCGCAGCCGCCGGTTGAACCAGAGGAGCTCGACGTTGCTGAGACAGGAGGCATATCTGTCCCACGGAATCTTTTTGTTGTGCCAGTGAACTCTTGGGAGGTTGTTGAAGTGGATAAAGTGGATGGATGCGAGGGTGATGGGGTTGTCGTCGTTGTGTCTGTCTTCATAGTCCTTGATGACCATGAGCAGGTCAAAGTCTCGGTCTTCCCACAGTTGGTGGAAGATCTTGAGGCGGACCTCAAGGGGCATTTTCAGCAGATGAAGCCTTGGATATGACGGAGGGCTTCCTGACTGGGATGAAGCCATGGTAGGAGCCTGTTGGCGTTGTTTCTTGACGGAGACTTGGCGTCGCTGAGACATTGTAGCGGTAATACCGAAAAGAATGATGTTTCAGTTGTAAGGCTTGCTTCAACTTTCAATAACAACCAATGGCTTATACCAACGAACAACGATTGAGCGAGGCAAAGACGGCTTTTTATCACCCCAACCGCGGGACATGCAGCAATAAATAGCCAACAAGTTGTAGACAATCCTTCCAGCCAACCCGTGCCTGAGAGGGTGTGATTGTATGCATTGCCTGCAGTAGAAGGACGCAAGCCAAAACGCAAAGGGGACGATGCACACAGTGCGAGGCTGACCATCCAGGCCTTGATTCTGGCTGAGCTGAAAGCAGGACGGCCTGGAAGAAGTTCCTTTTTCGCCCCTCGTTGCATCGGATCCAATCACCGCTTCCCACCTGGCACTCGGGGAAGAATCGAGTGAAACATACATGCGCATGGCCTCGTCCATCACACGTACGCGAGGTGGTACGACTGCGGCGACAGCGCCAGAACTGAGCTCGTGCCTGATGATCTTGTAGAAGAGAAGGTCCGTTTGGCCTGTCTATGTCTATGCGTGTCTAAGCGAAGATTGTTTGTACAAACGAATATGAAAAGTCGAGTGGGTATAGATCGTCCTCCTAGATACGTAGGCCATGGCATAATGGTACAAGTAATTTGACGTCTCGGCAATAACGTCTGCGGTTGGAGAGGCGTGTAAGCGTATAAGAGTGTGTGCGTGTGTGTGTGGACTGCGAAGCTGCATAAATCTGCAGAGTAATCTGGAGGCAACACAAGACAATAGTATCCTCCCCCGTGCAGATGGCTTAGAAAGAATGATCCTTCAGGCGGTCCTGCGACGACTGCCCAATCATCCCAACCACCTCCTCGAGCCTCTGCATCAACGCACCGTCGTACGGAGGAGACTCCATCATGGCCATGACAAAGGGCCCCTGGCCGCCCCAGGCGCACGCATGCAGTTCATTGCGCAGCTGCGAGATGAAGCTGTTGACCTCTGCGTTCGCAAACAGGCCGGCGGAGTTCATCTCATGTAGCATGTCCAGCGCAGAGCTTGCATCCCCGAAGCGGCGCCAGTAAATATCCGCCAGCTTGGCGTAGAACGGCGTCGAGACGCCCAGGACAAATGACGGCAAGCCGAGTTCCTTGATCCGCGGGAGAATCTGGAAGATATGCGGAGAGGGACGAGCGAAGGCGGAGTCGAAGAGGTCGAGCGCCGTGGCGAGGAATCGCGAGTACAGCGGGCCGTGGATGTTCATGACACGCTCTTCGTCCTGCGAGGCCACTTCCGAAGCCGTCATCTGCTCTTGATCCTCGGCCTCTGAAAGAGCAGACTGACCGGTTTCCTCCGCCTTGGCCTTCTTCCTGCCCTTTGAGCCACGCGGGCTGGTGCCTGACCGCTTTGTCTGGGCAATATGCAACTTTTCGGGCAGCGAAAAGACTTCCTTCTCCATGACGCTCCACAGTTCTGCATCCGTTTTGCATGCCCTCATCAGGCTTTCCACCCTCTCACACTCTTTGCTTCTCTCGAGCTCAAGGGCTTCACGCTCAGCCCTTGCCGCCTCGTCGTCAGCCTCCAGCTCCATCATCTGAGCAGCATCCTGCTCTGCCTCTGTGTCCCGCGGCCTGACTTCATGCAGGCCAAGAGCAACCTGAGCCGCATTTTGCAGAGACCTGGGATATCGGCTGAGGAACTTGTCCCGGAACTCGGATATGCGTTCCTTTTCTGCAAGGGAGCGAGCCGACCCAGGGCTGCTGTCCTTTTCGCTGCTGCCCGCAGGTGCATCGCTCAAACGCTGGAGCCGTTCCTCAAGATGCCGCACCGGGCTGCGTCGCTTTGAGGCGGGCATTTTGCCCTGGGCAATTTCATGGAAGATGCCCTTGAAGATCTGGGCTTCGGCTGGCGTGATGGTTGAGATGCGGTCTTCGTCGCTGCCAGCCAGCTCTCGGTCCTCAGCCTCCCACTGGAAGGGAATCGCATTGTCTGAAGGCTTTTTTGTCCGCCTTGCGGTGTGTCTCAGCCGGGCGAAACTCAGCGCAAACGAGGGACCCCTGGCCGCCAGCCGAAGAGTTTGTGTCTGATATAAGAACGGCAGCATGGTGAAAGACATTGTGACCAACAGACAGAGAAAAGAAAATTGACGTCTGGGTGACAATCCAGCTTTTCAGCAGCAACAGATTCGATTCTTGGAGGCAACTTTGCTGGATAAGATAAGGCATTGAGTTGTACATAATCTGCACGGTTAATTCTCGGCAACTTTCGCTTTTCGATGACCAAGAGATCCCACTTGCAGCATTAAGGTACTTAAGAGCTGCGCGTGACTTCGCGCCAGAACAATTAACAGAGACGCGGTCCTACGCGATCCCTCCAGATCCAGCTCGCCTCACCTGTCGCTCACCTTTTTTTGCTGCATTTTGGTATACCAGCATCCGCCTTGCTTCTCCTGACCTCGGGCGCTTCTTTTTCGCGTGCAACTAGATTCCAGCTCGACTACACACTTTCTCGTCTTCTGCAGCTTCCGACACCCTCCAACATGGCGCCAAAGAACGAGGGCGATGGCCTCAGTGCCTTCGAGAGGCGGCGTCTCGAGAACATGGCCGCGAACAAGGCACTCCTGTCCGAGATCTCAGTTACTGCCAAGAAGATTATTCCAGAGAAGAAGCCAGCGCCGAAGCCATCAGCTCCACGGAAACGAGTAAAGGCAGAACCAGTTGTCCGAGAGCCACGGCGGGGAACGCGCATGAGCTCCCGTCTTGCCGGCGTCGCTGCGGACGACGAAGCACTGAAGCGGAAACTGGAAGTTGAGGCTGAGCATCAGGCTGAGCAGGCAAAGGCCAAGAGACTACGGATTGCCGGCGATATGAAGCTCGGCGATATTGTTGTAGATGGGAAAAAGTACCTTGGCAGCATGGACGGTCTGCAGGGGATTTTCCGTGGCGCGCAGCCGGGAGTTCGAACCTTTGATTACGACCCCAAAGAGGCGACGGACGACGACTTGAAGGATCTCCGACTACGGATGAACGGTTTAAAGCTCTACGAACACTGGATACCCAATGGTGAGATTCAGGAGGGAACCATTCGTTAATTGTTATGACATGACACTCATCTGCTGCTACAGACATCAAGATCACGCCGCAGAGAATATATGCTCTCGGATTCCACCCCACCGAAGACAAGCCCATCGTTTTTGCAGGCGACAAAGAAGGCGCCATGGGAGTTTTCGATGCGTCTCAGACAGTTCCCGAGGTAGATGACGACGACGATCTTCCTGACCCAGTCATCTCCGCCTTCAAGACTCACGCGAGGACAATCACATCCTTCGTCTTCTCGCCAATCGATGCCAACGCCGTCTTCACCTCGTCATATGATTCGTCAATACGAAAATTGGACTTGGACAAGGGCGTATCTGTCCAAGTGTTTGCACCCGAGAACGCCAACGAGGACCTGCCAATATCAGCGCTCGAGATACCTGCAGCAGAGCCAAATATGCTCTTTTTCTCAACGCTTGATGGCTCTGTTGGGCGATATGATACCCGAGCGCCGGATAGTCTAGAACTTTGGAGTCTATCAGAGCAGAAGATTGGAGGATTCTCAATGCATCCCCTCCATCCTTATCTGTTGGCGACAGCTTCCCTGGATAGGACCATGAAAGTCTGGGACCTTCGAAAGATGAGTGGCAAAGGGGAGTTGAAGCATCCGACACTACTCGGAGAGCACGAGTCCCGATTGTCTGTCTCGCATGCTTCGTGGAGCGCGGGGGGTCATGTTGCGACATCTTCATACGACGACACTATCAAGATCTATGACTTTTCAGAAGCCTCGAAGTGGAAGCCGGGCCAGAACATTGACGCCAAAACAATGGAGCCGGCGCACACGATCCGCCATAACAATCAGACTGGCCGCTGGGTTACAATCTTGAAGCCCCAATGGCAGAGGAACCCCAAAGACGGAATTCAGAGATTCACAATTGGCAACATGAACCGCTTCGTCGATGTATATGCTTCAGACGGGAGTCAGTTGGCCCAGCTTGGTGGAGAGGGCATCTCTGCTGTGCCGGCGGTAGCCCACTTCCATCCCAGCATGGATTGGGTGGCTGGAGGGACGGCGAGCGGCAAGTTGTGTCTTTGGCAGTAGACAGACTCTGTGTGCATGCATGAAGAAGACTTCACATGTGGTTGGTTTCGGAGTATTGGCGAGCCAAGAATATGGTAACGACAACGGCAAAGGCTAGCTGCTGTGAACTGATCGTTGCGCGACTTGGATCACTCGACCTGCACATAGCTGGCAACAGATGGAAGGGGCATTAGAATCTTGCTCAATATATACATTTCCTGACTTTTTTTCTTGTCTATTAGCGAGGCGGATATGGTATATAGGCTACATCAAGACCCGGTTCTTTGCTCGACGAGAAACCGTCCCCTTCAGGATCCATGTCATGTCCTCACTGAAAGACCGTCTCCATTTCCGTGCCACAGACCTTGAAGCCGCATTTCTGGTAAAACGGAATATTGTGCTCGCTGCAGTTGAGAATCGTCTTCCGGCAGCCCACGTTCCTGGCCACGGAATTGAGAGCGGCGAGCATGTGGAAGCCCAGTCTCTTTCCTTGGTGCTCCTTGGAGATGCAAATCTCTTCAATATGTCCCACCGTGGTGCGATTTTGTATACTTTTGTCGGCCTGTTGTCAACAAATAGTAAAATCGACCTGTATGGAAAGGCAAAAGACTTACAACTTCTTCTCGACAATCACGGCGCCGGTGCCCACAATCTTGCCCTCGTGCTCAATGACGAGATAGTAGTAGGGGCCTTTGCCGCCGGTGTCCATGTCATCGAATCGTTCGTTGAAGTCCTTTTCCGTGACATTGTCCATCCAGGTTAAGTCGCGGAGACATTCCAAGAAACCTTTTGCGTAGTCTCCTTTTTCTAGGGGGCGGATTGTGAAGCCGGTGGGGAGGGCTGCCGCTGCGTCGCTTGAGAGCAGAGATGCGGGGAATATGGAGGGGTTTGGAGAGGACATTTTGAGGGGTTGTGATCGGTGGTGACGGGGAAGCTACTCGTGAAATCCTGATTCTAGGTATGAGACGATGTAAGTCTATGGGTGTTTGCAGTTGAAGATGGTATAAGATAGTAATTAGTTGCAATAGAGTGTTGTTGAGCTGTGACGTTACATGGTGAATGACATCCTGTAAGCTACCTAAGGTATTGCCTGCGTAAGTGCCTCTCTGGTATACGCTAGATGTTATGCTAAGAACAGAGACAATTCACTCTGCCGATTAGCCGTGGAAAATTCAAAGTTGTCCTGACCTGATGAGAGAAAAGACGAATCAAGCACGATTTCAAGAGACATCTCTGATCAGGGTATCAGAAAGTATTGAGCGGACTACAAGTAGGTCAGGATTTGCTAAAGACAAGTGTTTCACAGACAACAAAGGCGTTTGATAGCGGCCGGCCATCTCATACAGCAAATGGCCGCCTTGAATGAACTTATTCAAACACACGGGAACCAAAGCATTAGAAAACGCGGGAAGAATGTCAGCTTCTCCACAAAGCCACCCGATTGATCCGATTAATCCAGTACTCAAGGGATCGATTTTCTAACCTTGTTTCTTCTCCAAAATCGATCTGTCGTTATTTTGTTGCCTGTTCGGCAACCAACAGCATGAGGCGAAGCAACTTCTGGCTGAGTCAGCCCGGATACATGACCGGGGGCGGGTCGGCTCATGGTCAAGGTGAACGGATCAGCTGAGCAGTGAAGGAAGAGTGTTGCTGAATTTGTCCTTGATGTGTGTTCTCTATGTACTCGTAACTTGAAAGTACAAGTTGTTCAGAAAGGTAGAGTATAAGAAAGGAGAGAAAACAAGGATGTGAGAAGAGCGAAAACGAAAACGATGTTTGAGTCAAAGACAAGGGAGGAGACAAACCAGAGATGTGTCGTACATGTACGGCAGCGGAGCGGCTGCATGATGGATTGCGCACGCTGTTGTTTTACCCCTGTGCACCTTGGTAGCACCGTGCCTTTGGGACCATGTTCGTACTCGTACCCCCTACTGCAATGGAAACCTGTTGAGAGATTCTAGGCGTTTGCCATCAATACCTAAGACCAAGGTTGGTATCTCATGTCACTTGTTGACGTTGTGCTTGTAGCACCATGCCTTGGAAGTACTACGTGGGCTCAAGCTCTGTCTCCGGTCCTGAGATGTGTCACTGTCGAACAACTTGAAGCAGAATCAAGTAATCCATCCAGTGATGACAGAAACAATCATTCGTCACCTGTCGTTCTACTTCCGCAGCGCGCGTCATCGTGCCGGGCCTGCAGATTGCCCAAGCCTCTTGGTGACCATATCACATGGGAAGACGTGGGGTGGAGGCAGGACTAACAAGCCGGCGTGTGTGACTTGTGTCTTTTTGCGGCGTCGCTGCTGTGCATGTGCAGGACGATAAGGTGAACGGCTCTGGCATCATTGGGCTGAGGGTGACTAGCAGTTCTTGCATCTTTCAGGCGTTTTCTATAGTACCAACGGCAGGTATTATGACGAGCATCACGAGATAAGGTACGGAGACGACGACTAATGGACGGCATATCCCTTGCATCGGCGCTGGGGCGTTATCGATAAGTGCTCCCTTGGCGACATCGCAGTGGATCAGACCAGATTGGATGGATGTCACTGCAGTGCTATTCAAGACCCAACACCACCAAAAGCCGACGCACGCAGTACCGGTACCATCAGACTACGGATGTAAAAGCGCTGCCCGTCTGATGCGATATTTCACCCTTCCTCACCTACCGACTCACCGGGCACTCGATCCAGCCTCTCAGCGCTGATCTTCGCGGCCGTTTACAGCGAGCGGTGTAGGGACCAAAGTACAAGGGACGGGAGCGACTTGGAGTAAGGCAGTACTACCCGGCGGGTACAGCCAAGTACCGCCTACCAGCAGGTACCTCTACCTCTACCTCTACCAGCCTCTCAAGGGCAGCACGCCAGTCCGCGAACCTGACCTGACCTTATCTGCAGCCCATAATCCCAACGTCCACCTCCATCCATCAGTCCTCCACCAAACAACCACACCCTCTCCATCCGACCGGCAGACGCGGACATCGACGACGACGCCTCTCCTCCTCTGCTTTGCGCCGTGCTGTGCTACGCTGTGCTTCTGCTTCCGCGGAGCTGCTGCCTCCTCCCCCCCCAGCCTTCAGGCGGTTGGCGGAGCGGGCGGTTGCCTGGCCGTTTGCCCATCAAGCAGCTGCACGTCTGCCGTCATCCTCGCGGCCATCCTTCCTCTGCCTGCTGAGCTGACCCCGGTCCATCTTCTTCCCAGAACGGGCCCTTTGCATCGCCAGCAGGCCGTTCTTCCCGCGCTCGCCAACCATAAAGCTACAGCCTGGGAGCTACCTCTGCCCGGGCCATCATGGCCACCACGCCCACGCCCCGTTATAGCAGCCCGGACGGCCACGGCGATGCGGATGCTGTGGCTGCGCCTTTGTCTCCTCCTCCCAACGACGACCGAACCCCGACCGCTGAGCTTCCCGAACCTCTTCAAGGCAGCGACGACGAGACGAGCGAGAATGTCGGGTCTGCGAAGCCCGGTCACATGGCTGTGAACCTGAACCAGAGCATCTTCGGCCTCATTGCCGCCGCGGGCTCTCGCGTAGACTTTAACACGCGCTTCGACGACGGCAGCAGCGACGACGACGAAGGGAGCAGCCTGAAGCCTCTGCGCTCACGACACCGCGATCTCTCACAAACCGCCATACTCGGCTCATTACCGCCCAAGGACAAGAGGCTAGGAAAGAAGCAGCCGTCTGGACACCGGATGCTCAAGTCCTTTGCGTCGCTGCCCAAGAGGACGAGCAGATCTGGAAAGGGCTCCAGCCCGCTATGGGAGCCTACCCAGGAAGTCGACGAGCATAGTGAAACTAGCGGGTCACCGTCTCCCAAGATATCCTTACAGCAACCTGAGGACGATCTCCGGATAGCGCCCGTCATGAGCAGGATGCTAGAGGCCAAGGCGGAAATGGCCAGCCGGTCTAGCTTTGAAACCGAGAGGGATTCTTCCGGCCCGGAGCGTACAGATGAAGGAGAAAGAGCGGGCGACGAAGAGGAAGAGGGAGAAGAAGAAGAACAGGAAGAGGACGAAGAGGACGAAGAGGATGAAGAGGATGAAGAGGACAACGAACACAGCGAAGGGGAACACGTCACAGAGTTGGCGAAGAAGCTGATGGAGATATTCAAGTTTGACGAACCCGAGCGGGTCATTGAAGGTGCGTCTGCGCCGGCTTATCCCTATGTTGAAATCGCAACTAACAAGCAGCCATGTCTAGAGTATCCGTGTTGGCTACTCCAGAGTGTCTTGCTCCAGGGCTTCTTATACATCACTTCCAAGCACATTTGCTTCTACGCACACCTTCCGAAGAAGACGGTAAGGCATATTTCCGCACCCTGATATCAGGATTGCTGGACGCGAGCTAATCAACACAATAGCACACCGTTACCAAGTCGGGTTTCTTGATGAAAAGCGGCAAACGCAACCCCAAATACAACCGCTACTGGTTCCGCCTGAAAGGCGACGTCTTGTCTTACTACCAGGACCCCACAAACCTGTACTTCCCTCACGGCCACATCGACCTCAGTTTCGGCATCTCTGCTAGCGTTACCGACGAAGACAAGGAGGGCGTGCACTTTTCCGTGGTGACCAGCCATCGCACCTACAACTTCAAGGCCGAGAGTGCGCCAAGCGCAAAGGAGTGGGTGAAGAGCCTACAAAGGGTCATATTTCGAAGCCACAATGATGGTGACAGCGTCAAAATTTCTCTGCCCATCGATAACATCCTCGACGTTGAAGATAGCCAGATGATGGAGTTCTCGGACACGTGCAAGATTCGGGTCATTGACAGTGATGAGACCTTTGCGATCGATGAGGTGAGTTTCGATGGGGGTCTTCCCGGCCCGTCTTGGAATGGTAATCCTAACCTATTCACTGTATCCAGTACTTCTTTTCGTTCTTCAACTCCGGCAAAGAGGCCATCAACGTCATCAAAGTCCTGGTAGAGAACGCATCCGCCGAGGGACCAACTGCCGGCAAAGTCATTGCAGCTCATGAGGAAGTGTCTTCAAGTCAGTCATCGCCGCGCATCTCCGGGACCGCCTTTCGGAATCTAGCCCGCGTAGGCAGCGCACTTACTACAAAGCCTCCGGCTGCCGCCAGAGGAGACGCTTCTCCAGCATGGGCTGACTCAACAAGTCCAAGCGCCGACGAAGGCGTGCTGAGCTTGAAGAGCTCTCGGGGTAGGAGCTCGAGCGACATCAGGCCGCCAGATCATGCTAAAGAAAGGAGGGAGTCGCAACTGATGGAATCGTCAGAGTCCAACCTGTATTCCTCCATTGAGGAGCCGAGTTTTGCTAGTCTTACGCAGTCCGCGTTTGAGGACCCTTCTGCGAGCCAGATACTCCGTGGCAGCGATGTTTTCCAGAGTCCCACGATGAGACACTCGCAAACCTCCAGTCACGACTATAGCGAGTTCAAAGGCAAAGAGCCAGCGTCAGACCAGGGACCGCACTCCTCGGCGGCAGCAAGTCAAAATGATGCATCGAGCTACAGCGGACTTGAACCCCCGCGGACATCGACACCTACGCTGCAGAGTATCACCAAGATAGGGTCTTATCCCCTACAGCGAGCCGGCGCAATCGCCGAGTACCTGAACAAGACGGGCAAAAGAATGAGTACTCTCTTTGCTACCGAATCTATGGGCTATGTCGAGAAGGTTTCCGGCATGTGGAAGGGCGAACGTAAGCACTACGACGAACCTGCTGGTCTTCGACCCGACCAAGACGAGCTGGAAGAGAACGACGATGGTCAAATACAGACATCTAATGTGCGCTTCCGAGCGCACTTTGCACTCCCCGAAACAGAGAGGCTGCAGGCCACATACTTTGGCTACATCATGCGTGTCCTGCCGCTGTATGGCAAAATCTACCTCAGTGGCCGATACTTTTGCTTCCGAAGTCTGCTCCCTGGCACTCGCACGAAGTTGATTCTGCCCTTGAAGGACATCGAGAATGCCCACAAGGAAAAGGGCTTCCGCTTTGGATACTCTGGCTTGGTTGTCGTCATCCGGGGGCATGAGGAGCTCTTCTTTGAGTTTCGAACGGCCGAGGTCCGTGATGACTGCGCGGTGACACTCCTGCAAGGCCTTGAAACCACGCGCCATCTTCTGGAATCTGGAATCCTAGAGCAGCACTATAGGGACGATGCAAGAGCTGCCATTGCAGAGCGAGACGCTTTGAGTATAGCAAGGGGGGAGGCCTTTGCTGATGGGGAACATGACCTCTCTCAATCGACCGCTCTGCCTTATGTCCCTGACATCTCGCCCGGAGATGACATGGAGGCATCGGTAGTCCAGTTCAAGGCGCCGCATCCCATGAGAATCACATGCCTAACAATTGGCTCCAGGGGAGATGTTCAGCCGTACATTGCCCTGTGCAAGGGACTGCTCGCAGAAGGCCACAAGCCACGGATCGCGACGCACGCCGAGTTTCAAGGCTGGATCGAGTCCCACGGTATCGAATTCGCATGTGTCGAGGGTGACCCTGGAGAGCTCATGCGCCTCTGCATCGAGAATGGAACCTTTACGCTTTCGTTCCTACGAGAAGCCAATGCGACATTCCGAGGCTGGCTTGACGACCTTCTTGACTCTGCGTACAAGGCCTGCGAGGGATCGGAGCTCCTCATCGAGTCACCGTCAGCCATGGCAGGCATTCACATTGCAGAAAAGCTTGGCATTCCGTACTTTCGAGCCTTCACCATGCCATGGACGAGGACGAGGGCGTATCCCCACGCTTTTGTCACGCCGGAGAACAAGATGGGTGGCGCCTACAATTACATGACCTACGTCATGTTTGACAACATCTTCTGGAAGGCCACTGCTCATCAGGTCAACCGATGGAGGAACAAGACGCTTGGCTTGCCAAACACTAGCCTGGAAAAGATGCAGCCCAACAAGGTGCCCTTCCTGTACAACTTCAGCCCGAGCGTTGTGGCGCCTCCGCTGGACTTTTCCGACTGGGTCAGGGTCACCGGCTACTGGTTCTTGGACGAGGGCGGCGACTACGAGCCTCCCCAAGAGCTTCGGGACTTTATCAAGAAGGCCAGAGACGACGGCAAGAAGATTGTGTATGTCGGGTTTGGCTCCATCATTGTCAACGACCCGGTCAAGATGACCCAGGAGGTGATCGATGCCATCCTTAAGGCCGATGTCCGATGCATCCTGTCCAAGGGCTGGTCTGACCGCATCACGGGACGAGAGGAACCCGTGAGGCCGGCCGCCGAAGAGCCAGTGATGCCGCCGGAGATTCACGTCATCAAGTCTGCTCCCCACGACTGGCTGTTCCGTCAGATCGATGCGGCAGCGCATCACGGCGGATCCGGCACCACCGGCGCCAGTCTGAGGGCTGGCATCCCGACCATCATTCGGCCATTCTTTGGAGACCAGTTCTTCTTTGCGAGCCGAGTGGAAGATTTGGGCGTCGGTGTCTGGGTCAAGAAGTGGGGGACGAAATCCTTTGGCCGGGCTCTTTGGGAGGTCACGCGTAACGAGCGAATGATTGTCAAGGCCCGGCTGTTGGGAGAGCAGATTCGCAAGGTAAGCGATCTCTCCCCCAATCCGATCTCAGTATCATCAAGTATATTATGGATATGCTGACAGTCTTTCTTTACAGGAAACCGGCGTTGAGACTGCCATTCAGTCGATTTACCGAGACATGGAGTACGCAAAGAGCCTGATCAAGCACACAGACGGGCATCTGGAAGCCGAAGAAGACGAGGACACGGAAGAGAGCTGGACGTTTGTCCGGGGCGACGAACCGGACCCGGATGTGATTACGACCAAGTTGAGCGAGGGATTGGACGGCGTGGCATTGGGTAACAACAACAACAATAGCAAGGCGTCGGGCAAGGCTTGATTGAGATGGACTTGTGCGTTCTTGTCCTTCTTTTCTGATTTGGACTTTGTTGCTCTTTTCTCTTTTTCCTTTTCTTTTTTTTTTTTCTCCATCTTTGAAACTCTCGTGGGAGAGAAACTAACGACGTCATGGCTCTTTTTGAGGAGGGTTGGATCATCGGATGGCAAGCAACAGATTTTGCCTAATTCTTTTTCTTTATCCCTTTTTTTTTTCTTTTTTTGTCTATCTTGAAGATCCCTAGACTGGTGTTCTTTTCTTTTTTTAATACTGCTTGTTTCTTTCGGGACTTCTTCCTTTGCGCATTGGATTGCATATCGCCTGACGATTCGTTGGACTGAGGGATGAATGCAGCTTCGGTGGATTCGATAATACGTTGAGGTGATTGAGGTGATGGAATGTTCTGGGTATTTTTTGAGGCGAGAATGAACTTGATGCCATGTTTTGGAGATAGATCATGATGCGTCTTAGAACGAAAGAATGCAAGTCGTATGGCCCG
This sequence comes from Trichoderma gracile, assembly GCA_020002365.1. Taxonomy (NCBI): domain Eukaryota; kingdom Fungi; phylum Ascomycota; class Sordariomycetes; order Hypocreales; family Hypocreaceae; genus Trichoderma; species Trichoderma gracile. The sequence continues at coordinate 1,082,788 of JAINEY010000008.1, forward strand.
TATCGAACCTCTATACTGAGAAGGCATGAATAACCGTCAGGACAAAAGATCAATAGAGAGTCAAATCAAGGAGTCGATGAAGAATTCGCTATTGATGAAAACGCCTTGTGTCATGTCCCATCATAACCCGACCTTGTCCAATCACAACAATGTAAAGTGTATAATACCCAAGATCCTATTCCCAAGCGCCGGCTTCGTCAAATGAGCAGAGACTGAAAACCCAATAAACAGAAACATTGCCGCTTAATCAATCCATTCAGACGCACACGTCGGCGGCCCGCGTTCGCGAAGCAAGCAGATTGCTGTCCTTGCGAGTATCTTCTTTGACGTAATTCGCCAACGGACGGGAGTTCGCAATGGCCTCCCACAAGTCTAGAAAGGCATCCTCCATGCCGTCGACAGTCGGGTCTCTGTCCTTGTACACGACCCGACCCTGGGCATCCCTGACAACCTGCCCATGCTCATCCACCACTGATTCGTTCAGGAGGAGGAAGAACTCGGGCCAGTCCCGGAAGGGCGACGTCTCCAACGCCGTCCTCCAGATGCCGTCCGTGTGAGCAATGATGGCGTCCTCCCAGCGAGCTGTCATGTGAAGGCACTCGCGATACCAGTCCATCATGCCCTGCATGTCGGCGCGCCACCAGCCGCCGACAACGGTGCCACCGGGCAAGATCTGCTGCCTCGAAATGACCCAGCGGATGAGGGCGGGCCAGAAGACGTTTTGCAGCAGGTCGAGCTTCTGCTGGCGGGTGACGCCGAACTCGCCGACGCGAAGGACGTAGATTCGATCGGTCTGGGAGGCGTACACCCAGTCGAGGTCGCGGTGGGCTGTGTCCCCGTCCATGGGACTCTTGTGGATGGGATAAGGGATCCGTTGAAAGTTGCCGTACATGATGTCTTTTCCTTCTCGTGTCTTTGTTGTCTCTTCCTCTTCTGCTTCTCCTGGGTGTTGGCGCTTCACCTAGCAGTAGATGGGATGATAGTCCATGAAAGGATGAAAGAAGAAAGGATCCAGCACCCAAGAGCACATGCGTCTCAGTGGCGAGTTGGGACAGCGCAGTTGACGCGGGAGGAGGCAAGATAAAGAGAGGGCCCCGAATGCCCGACTGAATCAATACCAGTGCCCGGAAATATCAGATATTTCATGCAAAGACGGGGCCTGCGTCTTTTTTGTCGACGAGCATCAGAGCGCCACGTCCATCAGCCCATCTTTGACCCTCAGCTGTCCAACGACGCGCACCGCGGGTGGCAGGCAAACAAGGCAAACCTCCTGGCCAGAAAACAATGGCAGAAATGGTAGCATCAGCCAGGGTCCCAATCCGGGGAGGCATGACGGAGGCCCCCTATCATGCCTCTTCATGCGTTGCGTCGATCTGCAGCGCAGGGCAGTCCAAGCTAAAGCCGCAGGCAGACAGCGGCGAACCGCGGGTACGATCGGGTTGCAAGCGGAAATGGCTTGGCCAGACATTTGAGCTGTGGCAAAGTCGCGATATTAGTCGAGAGAGCGGGGCCCGGCACGGCAGGCCCAGCCAGCCATTGTGAAGCCCTGTGGTCCAGTGGATACCGGGATGAGAGAGATGAGGCTGGGATACAAGGGCGTGGAGTCTTGCTTTCTATCGGATGTTGCGTTACATGGCCGCGAGAATGTGACCGAGAGCAAGCCAGCCAGCCAAGCACGCAAGCCCGCTGGTGAAGGCCGGCAGAGTCAGCCTGTGGGCGTCGAAAAACGGGGGGATCCGAGAAGAGAGACTCCACCCCTCTCCGTCGTCGGGCAGACGCGCGGAGTAATACAGGCTCAAACAACAGGCCCATGCACCATCCTGAGCGCTCGGAAGGGTCCCGGGAGAGTTTCACCTACGGGAGGCTTCAGGTTCGGGCCACCAGATACTAGGTAGATAAGGGGGGACGGCCACGATAGCCTTTGCCCGCCATTGCATTACGCAGGGCGATGAGCAACGGAATCCAGGTCCAGGCTCTGATCTGAGTGGCCGACCGAGACCGGCTAGGAGAATGTGGCTGCTGCGGCGCAACCTTGGGGTTGTCTCAACCGTCCCGTCTGCTGGAACAAGGCCAAGGATGGTGATGCCTAAAGGAAGGGCCAGGACTGGGGTTGGCGGTAGTGCAGATGGCAACGTGGTTCGCGAGAGTGAGAGGTGTAGATGCCGTGTCATTCGCTCTGGAAACTAGGCATCGCCGCATAAAGGGTCAGCGGCATTGCATTGCATCTGCATCTGTCCAGTCGTCGTCCATGCCTGCTGCTTCTCGTCCCGTCCATCGTGTCTCTTGTCCGTCTATCGGTTTGCTGAGCCATTCATGAGGGGTGAGAGTCCGGATGCTCTATCATGATTGGACGTTTCCATGGATATGGCGTCGCCAGAGTAGCAGATTAAAAGAATACTATCGTGGGCAGACAAGGGTTGGATGAGCCTGGCGATGATGAAGAGAGACGAATTGATCCTCAGGTTAGAGAGAAGCAGAGAGGTATTAATCATCCTCTCTTTGCTAAGCCGGCAGGTGGCAGCCAGACCTTCTTGCCTTTCAACTTACAACACCAGCTCAGAGCAGTTGCCCCACCATGAAAAATTGCATTATGTAATCAACACCTCCAACCTCTGGCGAGGCTCTCACGGAAAATGGCCCTCACCAGCAATAGCTTCTGACGCCAGAAACGACCCTCGAACCTCCCCTGCAGACGGCGCGCAGCAGAGGTATCTCGACACGTTGATTGACGAGCCGACTATCCGATTCTTCTGCGCAGACCGCGATTGACGCCGCCTCTTGTCTCTATCCCGCCTCGACCGCAGCGAACCGCCCATCATGCCTCAAGATATGCCCCCCCGGGGCGGGTACGAGCCCGTCCAGTACAAGGTGCGTTGCGACAGGATTGCTTGGTGCTGGTGACAGTCGACGGATGCTGTTTACTTGGCTGCGTTGGGGACTGGATCTAGTTGCGATAATGCGCATTGGAGGAGAATCGGCGAGAACAGCATCTATCGCTAGAACCGAGAGGGATATCGCTCGACGGCTATACCACCCTCGAAGCATCGGACAAGGCTGACACTCCCCATCTAGCGAAACCTCCCCGCCAAGGGCTTCCGACCGGGCATCATGCTCCTCGGCATGGGCGCCGTCATGGGCTACGGCTGGTACAAGCTGATTGGCGGCATCCGAGAGGCCAAGTACGTCCTCATCCTCACCTCCATCCTATCCGAACCCGCAACCAAAAGACAATTCAACGCAAACTGACACCCTCGTCTCTAGTGAGCTCGCCCGCGAAAAGATGTGGGCGCGAATCCACCTGATCCCCCTCCTGCAGGCCGAAGAGGACCGCGACCAGGTGCGACGATACCTGGCCGACCAGAAGCGTGAGAAGGAGCTGCTGGGCGAGAATACAAAGGTCTATAACAGCGATAGGTGCGTCTTGAAATAATGATGGCCCTAAGAAGGGCTCATGGATGGTTGATTCGCTAACATGAGGATGTAGATTTGTGCGACCGACGTTTGCCGTGGCTCCCGCTCCTTCGAAATAAACAGAAGCAAGAAGCAGAGGAGGACAAAAAAGATGCGCTCAAGGGGGCCTGGAGTTTTGTATATATGTTTTATGAAGATGTGTCCACTTGTCGTCAAGCTCGACTCTACGGACAAGAAACTCAGAGAATTCTTATCCAAGAAGGAGCGCGTCGAATATCTTCCTTGTGCAGTGCTAAACTTACAGATTCAGGCCCTAAACGACTGTTCCTGGCTGGCCGATGCACAGCCAAGCATCTCAAGTTATCAGCTACCTACTCATTCTATCAGCACCACCCGCTCATCTCCCCCTCGACCTCAACACCAACCTCCGCCACCGTCCACTCCCACAACCTCCCCGCCAGCTCATCACTCCTACACTTTGCGTTCCCAGCATGCGGCCTCCCAACCGGCTCAAACAGCACCACCTTCTCCCCCCCATCATCGTCCATTCCCATCCTCTCCTTCACATCCGCCGCCGTGGCCGCCCAAAGGGTATTATACGCGCCCTCCCTGGGCGTCAGCATCCCCAGCGGACTCATCCCCCACGTGAGCACCCTATCCACCAACCCCAGACCCGTAATCATCTCCGTCTTCACCACGCCAGGATGCACCGCAACGCTCGTAATCTGCGGGAACCTCCTCCCAAGCTCCCTCGCAAAAAGCACATTCGCCAACTTACTCTGTCCGTATCTTGCCCATTTCCCAAGCAGCAAATTCTCCTGCTTTGTCTTCAGGCCGGCAAAGTCAATCCCGTTAAGCGGATGCGTAAAGTATCCCAACGACGTCACGGCCACGAACCGCACGTCCGCGTTGGGCACTTCCCTTGCAGTGCGGAGCATCACGGGGAGAAGTCGGAGGAGGAGGGTTGCGTTGCCGAGGTGGTTCGTTCCAAATTGGATTTCATAGCCATCTTTTGTGAGGGCTGGCGGGACGGCGAGAATGCCTGCGTTTGCGATGAAGATGTCTAGGCGGTCGTGTTTGAAGTGTGTTGTTGCTGCTTGGCGGATGCTTTCGAGGCTGGCTAGGTCGCAGGGGATGAATGTGATGTTTGAGGGGGATAGGTTGCTCTGGGGGGTTACTTGTGAGGCGGAGAGCGTGTTGCGGCCTGTGAAGTAGATGTGGGATGGGCTGTGTTTTGCGAGTTCGAGGATGGTTTGTTTGCCGATGCCGCTTGTTCCTATGGGTTTTGTTAGTTTCTGGTGTTTTTGTAAAGGGGAGAGGAGGTTTTGGGGGAGGATCTAGATGGGCTTGCCTCCGGTGATGAGGATGACTTTGCCGGCGAGGTTGGGCACGTCTGTGTCAGGATTGTAGGAGAGGCCCATTGCCGATAGTCTTATAAATGACGGATATGAGATGAACGGAAAGTCAAGCATGATGTCCAACAATATCTCAAGTGAAGGGGGATTCACTCCTCAGGTTCCAAATTCTTTACACACCCTACTTATACCATCCTCAGACCATCAAGTTATAGTCAACCGGAGCATCGAGTCCCTCCATCAACACCGTGCACTGCAACCAAGAAACCCTTCCTCCTTCCTCTTTTACACTCACCCTTCTATCAATATCCCATGCCAAAGCTCATGTTTGACGGAGTTGAAGAGGTGGGTCGCCGGAGGGACTTCATACCGGCGGAGGAGCACTATCAACAATCATCCCTGCTTAGTGTAGTCTGCCATGGATGATTGTTAGTACGAGATGATTGTTCGACGCTGGCACTCCGTTCTTGTGTCCGGTATGATGGAAATGAAGCATCAAAAGACGTTGAAACAGCGGTTGTTGATTGCCGGATTGGCTGCCCGTAGCACTTTCATACCCATCACCATGTCACTGGATGTGACGATCTCTTGTTTTTCTCAGTTCTTTGCATTGCCACATGTATCCGAAGGCGCTGAAGCTCCGAACCCTTTCTCATACAGAACAAGTCACTATGCTTTCCCCTTCTGGCCCCTTCTGGCCAGAGAACGAGGGTACTCCAATACACGAACCCAAACGGGCAAACGAGAGACAGACATGGCCAAACACGATCCGAACAAGAACAAAGAAGGAAACACCATTGTTTAAACCCCATTGCCCAAAGGACTACTCTAACACAGAACGATCAAACAGTATGCGCCGGCCAGATGCTTCTTTTTCTGCTTTAGAATCGGCATCATCCCACAACGCCCCGCGCCGCGCAATCTCAACGCCGAACTTCTTCTAACTGCCCGCAGCCTCGAGCCCCAGCAGCAGCTCCCGCTCTAGCTCGTCGAACTCGGCCAGGCTGTCTCCCTCTGTGTTTTCGGGTGGAGGATCTGCGTCGCCGCTGGAACTGCCCTCGCCGTTCGGTGTATGTACAGCTCGCAGTGATGAAGCTCCCCGGTTCCGTGATACTCGCTGCTTCTTTGCCAGCGCACTCTCACCCACGGGATTTGATCCTTCTCCATCAGACTCCATGGTAGATTCTCTGTCTTTGCGCTTTGTGCCCCGTTTATCGGGGTCATCGCTGTCGTCGCCCTCGCCATCTGTGGTCTCGCTGGCGTCCTCCCCATCCTCGTCTTCGTTCGCTTCTCCATCTCCTTCGTCATTGCCATCGTCGTTGTCATTGTCGTCTTCGTCGTCTTCGTCGTCGTCATCATCATCGTCCAAGCCCAAAAACTCCTTGAGTTCCTCATCAAAATCACCCATGTTCATATTGATACCGGCATCTTCCGTTTCGGCCGCACTGGTCTCCGCAGTCTCCTCTGACCTCTCGCGATCCGCATCGAGAATGGGCATGTAGTACGGGCTCTCGTCCAGCCTGCGCCATTGGCTAAGGCAGTCTGCCAGCCAACTCTGGTTCACAATCTTGATACTAGGGATCTTAGCAGCCTGCTGCACCTTCTTCGTCCGCGGCCGCGCTAGAGAAACCACAAGATGCGTAACCCTCGGCGAGACGCTATCAACAACCTGGGCGCCGAAGCTTTGCGCTTGCATTCCAATTTCAGACTCTTCGATATTGACGCCCAACGGCACGAGACCTGACAGGCAGATGACGAGGCCCGACAGAACGCTAGACTTGAGCTCGTCCAGTATATCGCCCACGTCCGGAACAAGCGACAGGTCCACCCCATCGTCAGGCTGGGATTTCCTCCGCGCTTTCGTATGCCCCGGTGGATGTGTCGGCTCCGACATTTTCCTCTCTGCCCGTCTCCTGTCGTACATGTCGTAAAACGCCGCATGGAGATCAGTCAAGTGATCTTGCAGGGTGACGAGTTCCTCGTCATCGTCGTTCAAAAGATGTTGTCTGTGGTGGAATGTTGTTGATCCGTCACCTTCCGAATCCTCCTTATCCAGCTCCTCTTGCATATGCAGCAATGGGCGATCAGTCAACTGCTTCTCCAACGTCTTTTCCTGTTCCTGTTCCTGAACCTTGAGGCTGGCCTCGTCGCCGCCTCCCATTCGAGCAAGCTCATCAAGCGGTGAGACCTTTTCTCCTGGGATAGCGTTTTCCGTGTTTGGAACAAGACCGTTCGGTTTCGGCGGAGACGGTAGGATGTCCTGCCTCTTGGGTAGGAAGCTAGAGTTGATATCACCTATGCCCTTGAAGAAGTCGTACGGCGCAACTTTGATCAGGTTCGGTCGGTTGTTGGGCCAGACATCGGCGCGATCGTCAATAATGACGACCATGTCGGTGCTTACCGGAAACAGTCTCTGTAAGCTCTTTGCCGTAATGCTTCCATTCTCGTCGCGGCTGATGACACGATTTCCAAAGAGCTTCTTGTCGGGATCCACGATACGCGCAATATTAAGGGCGTACGCGCGGGTTCCCATGGTATAGACGTGCAGCTCATACTTTGTAGAGACGGCTTCCAGGAACTCTTTCAGGCCCGGCCGCAGCTTGATGTAGTAGGTACACCCGCTGGCCAAGCCTCTGGGCCCGTCGTCGTTGAGCTGGAAGCTCTTGACGTCCTTGACGGCTTCGTGGTTGGGATTCGTCGGGTCGCGCTGCCACTCCCCGATCGTCGGCTCTATGCACGCGTGGATAATGGTCTGGTCTAGGTCGACCACCAGGCTCAGCTTCCGCTGGCGCAGCAGGCGCTTCTGCGTGTCGTGTTCCGCCCGCTTGGCCACGTTCTGGCTCACCATCAATCCCGTCTGGTCGTGCACCATGTTGATCATGGCCCGATCCGTGTCCTTCTCCTCGCTGGCCCAGTTGATCTCGGTCATGTCGGCGCCGCAAAGACTGCAAAGGCCCTGGATCTGCACCTCGTGTCCGCAGGCTTCCTCGACGGTCATGCAGGGCATGTCGGCCGCTATCGTCTGGCCCTCCTGGATGCGCCACTCCTTCAGCGTGCCCTCGGCCGGGCTGTCGAACTCGGTATACGTAGTCTCGTCCACCCACTCATCGTCGCTGATCTTGCGTCGCCAGTTGAACTTGTATTCTATTATCGTCTCCTGCTTCTTGATCGACTCGCCCGGCTTCTTGAGGAGCTTGGTGATGACGATGGGGTAGTGCAGGCGCGAGCCCAGAGAGACAACCTTGTCGTACATTGTTTTGGCTGCGCGACTCGAGGTTATCTTGGGCTCTGCGCGTTGTCGTGCTTCCTTTTTTCCCTTCCTCTTTTTTCGCAGCTCGGCAAAGCTCCTAGAGCTAATCGGGTGGCGCGAAGCAGTGGCGACGGACAGCCGCAAGAGCAATTGAAGCGTCAATTGCTTGCTCCAAGGCGATACTAAAAGGCTTCCCCGTACGCAGTCCTGATATCAGCAGCGACAATAGCCAAGCCCATGGCCTTCACAGGCGCGAGATCCGACGAGAGGGTTCGCAGGTAAGGCGGCGGAACAGGAGCTCGAGGCGAAGCGCAGTGGCAAATGCCGGGACAAGGATGCTGTATCGCAAAGACAATAGATGTCCGAGATGATAGCAAGATGGCAGTGAATAGGTGATGATTCTGGCGATGTGTTTTGCCTCGAAAGCAGCAGCAGTCTGTTATGGCGGGAGATGGTTAAAGGTCCAAGTTGCTGGTGCTGGTTGCTGGTGAGGGTGACGTGACGCAGCAGCTGCCCGCAAGCGTTTGGTTCAATTGAGAGCAAGCTGAAAAGCTCTGTACAAGCACAAGTACCAAAGTCACTTCCAGTTTCGCTGCGTCGGAGCACGCGCCCCCACCAATAACCGCTTGTTCCTCTATCGGGCTAGAGCAAACAGAGGTCACGTGGATATTGAGAACAAGGTAGCGCTAGATCGGAACAGGCTAAAGCGGCTATGGCTGCGGCAAGTTCCGAGACACCAAGAAATGCTCCGAACTGACAACTGAGTGTCTTGAATTCAGGGTAGGTGAAGGTTCTACAAAAGATGCCTGTATCAGTAGCCCAGCATTTCCTACCTTTGAAGACGGAGTGATAAAGTCCCTGACTTTCTTATAAGGTAGATATTAACTCCATAATCACTTGATAGGTAGGAAGTGGTCATAGAGGCACTCCAAGACGGTGGCTATAACTTCGTCCGCAACTCCATTACTAGAATTGACCGAAATATCAAGTGCATACTTCCACGAGCCCAGTTCTCCGCAACTTTCACGCAAAATTCAAGAAGAAAGATCTCAGCTCAGGGTGTTCCATCAAGAATAGCATGCATTTGATCTTCATATCGCATCGCATTCATACGTGATCCGGCACGGGCATAATGTGGCCCATCTATATACAAGAAATATCTACTCCCACGCAGACACTCCACGCTTCAAACACAAAATGCCAAATACTCAAGCCGCGGCCTGCACAATCTTGAACCCCTCGGAGATCAGCTTCGTAATCTCCTCATTCTTGTGCTGCAACAAGCCCAGGGCAAAGGCGACATCGTTCCACTGCCGCTCCGTCTCGCAGCGCGCAAGCCTGGCTGCGAGCTTCTCTGATAGCTGTTTGGCGTGTTTGTCCTACAAAAAAGCGGCATGTTAGCGTTTGTATACATCGTACTCATCAGAAAGCGTCTTACCTTTTCAACAAATCCGAGAAGGAAACGGATGATACGCCTGAAGCTCTCCTCCTCCATGTCGCCTGCGCTCAGCAAGCTAAACATGTCCACAAAGTGGTTGTACACCGCATTGTCCTTGGTGCTGAGCTCCGTAAAGAACATCTTGGCAAGATCGGCAATTCGCCGGTCCTCGTCCTCCATGCACTTGGCCATCTCGCCCAGCTGCCCCTTGACCTTGACTTGCCCGGCCAGAATCAAGAACGTCAGCGTCATCAGGCACGTTCGCTTCACCGACACGTCTGTATCTGCCAGACGTCGGTACAAGAAGTCCGTGTTTTCGTCAATCAGGTGGTTAAAGCAGACGGCCATGTCACCCAGCGCAATGACGGCGTTCGATCGGACCGTGGCATCGGGAGACCGCTCCATGATTGTGATGAGAAGTGGAAGGTTGGTCTCGCAATATTCGGAGGATACGCACATGAGCTTTGCAAGGCACAGCGTGGCCGCCGCCTGCAACCCCTCGTCTGCGTACGTCGTGTTATTTGCGCAAATCTCCGACACAAGAGGTCCAAACGTTGCGAGCAGTGACGTCGGCCCGTAAAGAAGCTCCCGCTCCCGGATGTGTGCCATGGCCTCTGTAAAGTCATCCTCCGTCGTGCCGCCGATGAGGTCCAACTCGTCCGCGTCTTCCTTGTCCTTGTCCCCCTTGGAGGGCGCCTGCTTCTCCTTCTCCTGTTTCCTACGCTTAAAGTCCAGTTCGCAGAGCTCGAGATGTACAATCTGCTTGATTGCGACCTGGCCAACGATGAAGAGGAGCTGAGAGAGGGCAATGGCATCATCGCGCTTCTTCGGCTTCTCCTGTGACGCTGGCACGGCACCCGGTGACCTGGGGTCCGCAAACTCGGGCGTCGTTTGCTGGTCTCGCGAATTTGGTCGCGAACTGGGGCGGCCAAAGACCTCCTTGGCCTTGCGTCGGATGATGGCCGAGCAAAGAATGTCGGGATGCTTGGAGAGGGCGTAAATGGCGTTGATTGCCTGCTCTGCCACGCCATACCATTCTTTGCTGTCAGAGGGCACATCCGTTATGGCTGCTAGTCGTGAACAGACCGCATGATCATTCGGAAGCCGCGAAAACTTGGTGGTTGACTCCTTGGCTTGTCTTCCCGTGGGGTTGATCCGTCTCAGGGCAATGCAGGTATATTTGGCCAGCTGCAGGTCGTTCCGCCCGTGGGCTCCCAGCCCAGTCCGGAGCATCGTCTCAATCTCGCCGACTGCAATCTCAGGGATGGCCGATGCAAGCATTCCCAGAACGATGATGGCGCCTCGCCTCTGCGTCTTGGAGATTTCTCGTTTCTGGACGCCGTACACCTGCCACAGCTTGGCCACGACGGTTTCGTGAATAACGCCGCCTTTCATCATGGTGGCAAGCAGCTGTTCAAGTGAAGTCAGTTCGGCGGGCGTAGCGCCAAAGGTCAAGCTTATCATGTTGCGCGCAATGTAGTTGGCGGCATCGTTGGGGCTGAATGAATCTGGCGCCTCGAAAAACAGTCTTCTGTAGCACTCGATGAGGTGTGTCTGCACGCCTTTGCCTTCGTCGCTGTTGCCCTTGGTCCATATGAGTCTCAACATTCGCCGGATGCCGACTTTGTTCTGCTCAATGTTGTAGGCGTCGCCAACTTCGAAATAGTCAATGGCTTCGATGACTTCGCTCTTGTTCCGAGACCCGAGAAGCTGGCAAATGAGCTCCGTTGCGTCGTGCAGTACATCGATGAACTTGAGGGCCTCGTTGTAGTATCGCCTGGTGAGAGTGAGCTTTTCAATCGCCTCGCTTGTAGCCGCTTCCGCCTGTGCCTTTTGGACTGCTTCGAACACCTCCTGATCCGTCATTTGCCGAGGCTTCTCTGGGGATGCGACTTGGGTAGCCTCATCAAGGAGACTGTGGTCTACTGTCGCATCCGCCAAGCCAGCGATGCCAGGTGGAGGCTTAAGCGCATTGAGCTCTTCGTCAACCTTGTCGAGGCGAGCCTGCCACTCCTTTCGTGAGAGTTGAGCGCCGTGCATAACAGTGAATGGATGGGTCTTGATGAGTGTGCCCAACAACTTGATGGCGTTGCGCCTCACGTTGCTGCTCTTGTCTTCGAGGCTTCTGCAGGCCAGCTCGGCAGCCCTTTGCCGTCGCTTGGGGAACTTTTGCTCAAGCTCACAGAGCTTCACATATACTTGCAGGACACGGCATCTTGCGTACGGGTTGATGTCGAGGAAGCGCTCTTCCAGCACGTCAAAGAAGGCGTTGAGCTGGGACTTGTGGTTTTCGCTTCGCTCTTCTTGCCTGCTGAGATAGGCAATCATGTTGCCGCAGACCTCTATCAAGGCGCATCGGAGGGTATATGACTGGACGACGGTTAGCCTTAGGAGCTGCACTTTGGATGACTTTGGGTATGGTTACCTCGCTGTCGAGCTGCTTGGCCAGCATCGTCATCTGCTTAATTACTAGCCTTGGGGCAAGCTCTGATAGCTTTGCGATGAAGGCAGAGACCGACTTTGGTCCTCGGGTATCGTTGGAGTTGAACTCCTTGTTGCTAATTTCGCGCAATACTTCGTCGGTAAGCTGCGGGTAGTCGTATGTTTCGGCGAGGATATGGAGGAACTCTGCCATTGGCTCTGAGAGATGCTCAAAGTATGTGAGGTTCTGGATAACGTTGATTTGGGCGGCTATAGTTCATGTCAGTTAACTGTAGGGGCGTATTTGACAAGAGACGAGGCATAGCATACCGTAGCCATGGCCGTGGTGCTTGACCGCGATGCATAACACCTTGAAACAATGCATCTTTATGGTCGTTGCCTTGACACGTTGCTCGTTTTCCAAAATCATGTAGACCGGGCGCGTCAGCAGACCGACAAATGTATCCCTCTCACTCGTGGTCAAGAATATTCTAGACAGCTTGAGCTTGAGGGTCTTGCACATGATCTCCAACGCGCCCTGGAGTTGTGACGCCGAGTCCCAAACATCGTCCCTCTGTGATGCTGTCTTCTTCGGCTTCCCTCGCCCTCTCGCCACCGGCGCCGCGGACGACTTCTCTGCTGCTTTTGTCTCGACGGCGGCAATGGTCCACTGGAGCAAGAACCCGTAGATCTCGAGCAGTTGCTTGTGATGCGCCACGGAGTCCTGCTCATCGGGCGATTCGATGTCGTTGTGCACAGCGTCCGCTTCGGCGCTGAGGCCGCTCATTACCAAGTCGAACACTTTGCTGAGGATGTGAGCTGGTATGTAGGGGGTATATCTGTCGTCGAGCCATCAGTCAGCTGCAAGTTCACCCTTCTTCCCCTCGGCCCCCGTCCCCTGTCATATTATCTTCAAAGGGTATCTGGAAAGTCGTACTTGAGCAAGAACTGTAATGAGTCGATGTTGACGGCCCGTAGGATGGCATCTGGATTGTCCGCGACCGCGTCGATGATGGGATTCAACACAGGGTTGATCACCTGGTTCGTGAGCGCTTCGGGGTCATTCTCGCAGTCGAACAGCGCGGCATCTGCTTCGGGCGTCGGAATCGTCGCGGGATCGGACATGTAATGCTTCAGCGCATCGTTGATGTCGAAGCTGATGGTCCCCATGATGGGCGGTTCTTGCGCCGAAAGTTGGCGGGGTGTTTGTCAAGCTGGGTATCGATGGTTATACAGATGCAGAGAGAAGATGAAGCTCTGTGAAGTCGGCTGTTGGACGGTTGGTTCGGGATTGAGCCAGCAAAGACTCTGATGCAGGATTGCAGCCTCGCCCCTGCGTCGTAGTTTTGCCGTTTAGGTGCTTGTCGCCACTGCTTTGGCTGGCGGATGGCTCAATGTTCATGTGCAGGTTGTGTCTGCGGCAAATGGCGGGGATGCAATGCGAGGCCCTTGGCAACCAATCTGTTTATTTTCTTTAGACGCGACTTGAGGCTTCCGCCTTTGCCCTGGACGCCCCGCCATGCGCTGCCCAGGCGCGTTTCCAGCCACTGAGCAGCCGCTATAGCTGCCCCCCGAAGCCGCCGGAAAAGCCCCTCCACAGGCCCTAGAAGAACGCAGCACTGCGCTGGGACCTGCATTGGATTTGCTGCTGCATGATCTCAGCGTGATAGAAGCTTGTACACGGACTTTTTGTTTTGTTTGTTGAATCGCGGTGAAGCCCAATTGACTCTCAGCATTGTCTCTTTGCTGTATTTCTTGGGAGATAAACCCTGTTGAGCTTGGCCGGGATACAGTTTTGGCTGCTTCCTCGTCCTGATTCTTTGGAGGTGAAGCCGGCAGCCATGGCGACGGCTATGCTGCGGCCAGTGGAGGACGGCTTTGATATCCACGAGGATGCGAGAACAGAGGAGACGGAGGTTATGGTGGACGAGGACGATGTAGACGGCCAGGACGCTGCCACGATTGGCGAACCCGAGGTGGAGGAGGAGCCCGCAGAGGAGGAGGAGGAGGAGGAAGAACAAGAAGAAGAGGAAGAGGAGAGCTCGGACGAGGAGCAGGTCGAAAGCAGTGTCCAGGCCGACATGGACAGACTGCAGCAAGATTTCCCCGGGTTTCGAGATCGGTATCGGCTGATCAAGCGTATTGGAGAAGGTGTGTCGACCATCCATTGCTAGGATTTGTCTAACCAAGTGCTTACTGTTTTGCTCTTTAGGTACATTTTCCACCGTCTTCAAGGCCGAGGACATTCACTACGACAGATACGACAACAGCTGGGATCACGAAGACGACTTGTCAAAATGGGCGTCTCCTCCTCTCAAGGGTCGATCCAGCCAATCCCGCTCTCCACGGAAGCGAGCGCGTTATGTTGCTATCAAGAAGATCTACGTCACATCCAGCCCAGCCCGCATCCTCAACGAGCTGGAGCTGCTCCACGACCTACGACAATGCCCTTCAGTCTGCCCTCTCATCACCGCCTTCCGCCATACCGACCAAGTCGTTGCCATCCTCCCCTACTTCCGACACGGCGACTTTCGAGCCTACTTTCGAGAGATGACGATCCCTGACATTGCCATCTACCTTCGATCGCTGTTCACAGCTCTAAAGAGCGTACACGAGCACAAGATCCTACACCGAGACATCAAGCCTACCAACTTCCTCTACGATCCCACAACCCAGCACGGCGTCCTTGTTGACTTTGGTCTGGCTGAGCGAGAAGGCACCGACAGCAAGCAGTGTCTGTGCCACGAGACGAGAGAAACGCGGAAACATCGCCAGGCCTCCTCCGTATGGGCGCAGACCTCCATGAACACCCAGCCAGGCTACCCCAAATCCGACACCCGTCCCTCCCGCCGTGCCAATCGCGCGGGTACTCGAGGATTCCGCGCCCCGGAGGTGCTCTTCAAGTGCACGGAGCAGACCACGGCGATTGACATCTGGTCAGCTGGCGTCATACTCCTCACCATACTCTCCAAGCGGTTTCCCTTCTTCAACTCTGCAGATGACGTCGAGGCAATGATTGAGATTGCGACGATATTTGGAACCAAGCGGATGAAGGCGGCCGGACTGCTGCACGGCTGCGTCTTCGAGACCACGATACCCACCATTGGCCAGCAGGGCTTCACCATGGAGAAGATTATCCTGTGGAGCACGTGCCGAACGGAAGACAAGCCATTGACACCTGACGAGAAGCTGGCGATTCGGTTTCTGGAGCGATGCATGGAGCTGGACCCGAGTCGACGCATTACGGCGCAAGAGGCCCTAGATCATGAATTTTTGAACATTGGGATGGCATCCCAGGAAACTGCCGACGAAGACGAGGTCGACATGCTGCCAGCATGAATTGCAAGGGGGACCTCTGTAGGACTAGCATGATAGATAATGACGACCGTTACGCATCAGTTGGATTTGGACATGCATGATGAAACGAACAATGGGACTTTAGACCTTTGCTAGGTACCAGAAGGATGAACCAATATGTACTAGAAGACCATGTATGTTATGACGGGAATTTGGGTTGATTGGCGTTTTGGAGCATCGCCTCATCAACTCTGGCATCTATAATACTAGAGCAGACAAGGGCTGAATCATGAATTTGTAGGTGGCCGACCCCCTTTCACCCTCAACGGTGTTGATGTCATCCCTTGGAGGAGTATGGGAAAGAGGGCTACCTCATCTTGCACGGAGACCAAGGTGGACAGGACCGATGAGCGAATTTTTTAATTTTTCATTCGTTAACAAACTCCGTTAAAGAGTCCCTGATGCAATGCTCGTAGCCGACCAACCCAATCCCTTCTTGTTCCCCAAAAAAAGAAGACCACTTGTCTCGGTATACATTTGGGGTCGAAAGGTGAAGGGATTTCTATTTTCCACCTTTGAGAAAAAGTGCCCGGTTCCAAATCCACAAGCCTTACTCCAGCACACAACAGCATGTTGATTTCCTTTTTAATGCCATTTACGCAACCAGCTCGACGACACCACCAGCCTCCTTGATCTTCTGCTCAGCGAGCTTGCTGACCCATCGCGCGCGGACAACCAGGGGGATTTCGGGAATGCGGCCCTTGCCGAGCAGCTTGGAGTAGCCCAGGGGCAGGAGGTCGAGGACGGGGACGGTGTCCTTCTTCTCGCCGGAGACGTAGGCGTCACGGGTCTCGGTGGGGACGAGGGACCACAGCTAGATTCCTCTAGTTAGCCAACTTGTTCCCTCACAGATTCGCCCGACAAATCCCTTCTCTTGCTGGCATCTCAAGATTTCCTCCAATTCGCCACCATGTGTCTCCAATTCGCCACCATGTGTCCAGAGAAACCAGAAAGAGAGAGGGTATTCGTCGCGGGAGAGAAAGCTGTAAGTACCTTGTCGAGGTTGATGATGGGCTTCCAGAAGTGGTTCTGCTGCTTGTGGAAGTACCGCATACCAACCTTACCGAAGTAACCAGGGTGGTACTGTCGTAACGGTCAGTCAATCTGTTTCGGCGCGCCTCGTCGTTGTACAGTCGGTTCGAACCTTGTCCATGTTGGTACGGTGGTGGTGCTGACCACCAGCCAGACCACGACCACCGGGGTGCTTGCGGTGCTTGCCGACACGACCCTTTCCGGCGGAGACGTGACCGCGGCTATATGGGGAGAAGAAAAAAGCGATATGTTAGCCTTCCATTGCAACTGGCAAAATCTCCCTCCCATCCATCGTCGTCGTTTCTTCGTCGCTCGCCGTTCCGGAGAGTCACCACGACGGCAGTGCCCTCAGGAGTTCGACGGCCGACAGAACTTTCTCCCCGAGTTCATCCATTCATCCAGGCGGGCTCATCAACGTACTGCTTGCGGGTCTTTGAAGTTCGGGTAGGCATGGCGACGGTTGTGGTGTTGTCGCTTCTCCGATGTGTTGCGTCGAAGGACTTGAAAGTGGGTGGTGATGTTTTTGCGGCTGGCGGCTTTGGCACTTGCTGCTGCCCCGGAAAATTGCTAGGCGAGAGGGCAGCACAGCCCTAAGCCCGATTGTGATTTGCGCAGCCCGCAATTGAATTGAATTGTGCACTTGCAATCACGTGCGATAAGCCCCACGTGCTTTCGCGGCAGGGCCGTGATAAGCAGCAGCCGCACTTATCGCAAGTGGGGTGAATTGGGCCAATCCCGCGCTTCTGCAAGAATACATACAAGCCCACTGCTACCGCCTGCGCGACGCCATTCATTAGACGCGCTTCAACACCAGCAGTTCGAGTCGATGATGCTATTCGCATCGTTGAGCGAGCAAGACACGTGATGACGAGGAGTAGCAAGATGAGTCAAGTGACGAAATGGCCATGACGGACCAAGTTGACGGCATCGCGCACGAGCTGTCGAGCCTTGATTTCCACCATCCATATACTCCGTATGATGTTCAGAATCAGTTTATGCAGACAGTGTATCAAGTGCTGGAGACTGGCAACGGGCAAGTAGGCATTCTGGAAAGCCCAACTGGAACCGTAGGTTAGCCCCTTTGGAAAACTGATCAGAGCATCTTCAACCTTATATAGCGTCTCCTTTGGCTGGCTTTAGACTTAGAAGAAGAGGATATCATTTCCACGATCTCATGGACACATACTGACAGCCATCTCAGGGTAAATCTCTCTCGCTCATCTGCGCCTCTCTGACGTGGCTTCGGAATCACAAGGCCACCAGACAAGAGGCAGCCCTGCAGGAAGCGGGGGAGTCGTACAAAGATGAACCAGTCTGGATCGTTGAGCAGCTTCTATCCCGGAAACGGAATGAATTGCTGCAGCAGTGGGAAGACCGAGAGAAGCGGCTGGCAGCTATCCGGCTGAAGGAGAAGGCTCAGGAGGAAAGGGGTCGAAAGAGACGCCGTGTGGAAGACGTTTCTGCAGCTGTTGAAACCACAGCCGACGAAGACGCGGAATGGCTTCTGGATGCTGATGACCATGAAGTAAGCGAGCGAGATGCCCTGTCCGGCCTAAGTAAGGAATCGCGGGAGATACTTGAAAAGATGGGCCTAGGCGGACGCGTGAAGAAGGCGGATGACGATGACATACTCGAGGAGAAAGTCAAGGTGCGAGTATCGACCCCTGATCTCATCTCACCCCATATAGTAACGAATCCCAATAGATCTACTATACATCCAGAACTCATTCGCAACTATCACAATTCATCTCGGAGCTACGCCGCCCAGTGTTTCCGCCCTCGCTGCCACCATCTGTTGCCAAAGCGTCAGACATCTCACCCACGGAGCCCGTGAAGCTGCTGCCGTTGTCATCGCGGCAAAAGCTCTGCATCAATCCATCTGTTGCTCGTCTCGGGTCTGTTCAAGCCATCAACGACCGCTGCGCGGAGCTTCAGCAAACAAAGTCCGGTACCAAGTGCTCCTTTGTACCCAAGGAGGAACTCCTCAGCCAGACCCACCAGTTTCGAGACTCTGCTCTGGCAACCACCCCTGATATCGAGGATCTACATCATCTCGGAAAGTCTTTGTCAATATGTCCCTACTACGCCTCTCGCGTGGCTCTGCCGGGAGCTGAAATCATCACACTGCCATACCCGCTTCTGCTGCAGCAGAGTGCTCGCGAGGCTTTGGGCATCAAGTTGGAAGGAAACGTGGTGATTATCGACGAGGCGCACAACATCCTCGATGCGATATCCAATGTGCATGCCGCAGAGATTCAGTTGAGCGATCTTCGCAGGGGTCGCCAGATGCTTGGAGTCTATGTCAAACGATTTGGCAAGAAGTTAAAGGGAATTAATCGAGTCAACGTGGGAAGGGTTGGGAGGATCATTGACGGGCTCTCGGAGTGGCTCGAAGGGGCCTTGAAGCTCAAGGTATGGTTGAGAACAGGTTTTATTCGGTGATTGCCTGGCTGATTTCATCCAGGACGAACACGGGATTGTCGACCCGAATGACCTTACGAGACACAAAGGCATTGACCAGATGAACATCTATGAACTCATCCAGTACATACAGGGATCGAAGTTGGCTTACAAGATTGAGAGCTACGTGGCCCATGTTGAGAATGAGGGCGATAGCAGCAATTCCGGACCTCTAAAAGCCGCCACTCCCGTCCTCCATACTCTCGTCTCCTTTCTCATTGCCCTTACAAACCTTAGCTCTGAGGGCCGAATTTTCTACCAAAAGGTCCACGGAACCGCAACGGACGTGAAACTGACCTATCTTCTTCTCTCGCCAACCCACGCCTTCTCTTCGGTTGCCTCAAGCGCCAGGGCGGTCATCTTGGCTGGCGGAACCATGTCGCCATTTCAAGACTACAAAGACCAACTGTTTCCCACTCTCGAACCCGGAAAAGTAACGTCCCTAAGCTGCGGGCATGTCATTCCTCCTGAGAATCTCTGCGTCTGGACTCTCGCTTCGAGCAATCCCGCGTCGCCTCCGTTCGAATTCAGCTTCAAGCAGCGAGGGAACCGAGAGATGATGACTCAGTTGGGTTTGGCGATTCTAAACGTTTGCAACATTGTACCTGATGGTGTGGTCGTCTTCTTCCCGAGCTATGGCTATCTTGACGAGATTGTCAAGGTATGGCAGCAACGACAGGGGGAGAGCTCCCAAACTATATGGGATCGGCTCCAAGCCCGAAAATCTGTCTTCAGAGACTCCAAAGGAGACACCAGCGAAGATGTGCTACGGGATTACTCCCAAGCGATCCTCGAAGCCAGGGCGGCTGGGGATAAGCGCACTGGGGCATTGCTCCTGAGTGTCGTCGGCGGCAAGATGTCTGAAGGAATCAACTTTTCAGACCGCCTGGGACGCTGCGTGATGGTCGTTGGACTACCGTACCCAAACATTGCATCGCCGGATTGGAAGGCGAAGCTCGAGTACATTGAGTCCACCACCGAGGCGCGGCTCATCAAAGAAGGACGAAGCAGCGGCGAGGCAACAGCACAAGCCAAGCAGGCGGCGCGGGACTTTTACGAAAACGCCTGCATGCGGGCGGTCAACCAGAGCATTGGTCGGGCCATCCGGCACCGCGGAGACTATGCGGCCATCATCTTGGTTGATAGACGGTATGGGACGGATCGGATTCGGGGGAAACTGCCTGGATGGATCCGTGACGGGCTGGAGAAGGACAGTCACGAGAAGGGGCTCGGTGCGCTCATGGGGGCACTGGGGGGCTTCTTTCGCAAAAAGTCGCAAGCAGGCAGTGGCCCGTAGAGGCCGTTGAGCAGACGGAGTCGTACAAGTATATAAACTTGCAGCTGAACATGATCTAATTGGGCAATGGCTGCGAATGCTGAGAATTTCCGCGGACCTGTAGGGTAGCACCATGTGGTGAAGCAGGTCAAGTTGCAGCGCCGAGAATCAGTCCGCGTGGGCTGTAGGCGTAGGCGATGGTCGGCCTCGGTGTATTCTGTGCAACTTGAATGAGACTTGTTGGAGTTGAGACAACATGTTTTATCCTGTCTTATCAAGGAAGTAGGCGGGTATACTCCCTGCAAGATAATGACAGGAGAGAGAGCGTACAACTCTTCACATTACCAGATGACAATTTGCTCGCAATTGCAGAAAGTGTATCCTAAAAGTATGTATGGAGTCATATAGATTAAGCACTTTCAATTCAAATCCAAAATGCATCTCCCGGAATGCAAAGCAATAGTATTGTCAACTTATATCTCGTATCATGTCATTCTATCCGGAGGACGTGATATCGATACCTAATCCCACCTCAACCCTCGTCTTATCTCGTTAGCATCGCCAATTCGTACAGCACTAACCCTGTTCCTGTCCAAGCGGCGGCGTGGCTTGCAGGCAATCTCTGTCCATCTCGTCACACGGGCCGGTCGTTCATCGAAGGCATCGCCGCTGTGATTGGACGGAAGCGACCCTTCTAGTCCACTTCTATTCTAGCCTTGCCGATGTGAAAATCTTTTTTTTCTTCTTCTTCTATTTAGTCCCCCGGCTTCTGTCCTGGGTCGGACGAGGAGGAGGAGGAGGGGCGGAACCGGAAGGGTGGTCGGGAGGCGAAATTTTGACTCACTTATTACTTCATCGAGTGCCAGATGCTTTTGGTTCGATCTGCTTCTTTCTGTTTTGCTAGAGCGGTAATACATACTGTAGATTGCTGAAGCGGTCATGTTGTGTGGTGACATCTGACGCTCCTTTCGTCTTTCATTTCCATCTTATCAGTTGTCTCTCTCTACTTCATCCTATTACTCTGATCGACGCAGAGCTTTGACAATCTCCAAAGGGTTCAGAGCCGGGCTTATAGACGCCCCTCCCCGAGGCTGCAGAACATCAGACAAACTCCAGCTCCAGCTCCAGCAGCAAAGTTCCCACCAACCCCCGAAACGCAACCGCACAGATGCTGGTGGATACGGTAGAGGCATCCGAGGTGCCCGTGAGGGAAAAGGATGGCCACCACAGCGACGACGAGTCGCTGCTCCACAAGGTCCTGCGAGCTGGCCGCGTCGAGGAGCGAGGCATCCTGCCCGTGCCCGTCGAGGAGCGCACCGCCACCCGCTTCTTCAACATCTTTACCCTATGGTTCTCCATCAACACCAACATTCTGGGGTAAGCTTCTCTCAAACGATACATTAAAAGGGACAAAATGCTGACCGAGCCTGCTGTTGCTTCCGCACAGCATCACGTTTGGCATGCTGGGCCCCGTGGCCTATGGCCTCAGCCTGAGGGACTCGTCTCTTGTTATCCTGTTCTTCTGCATGCTGTCAACCATCCCGCCGGCGTACCTCGCTATGCTGGGGCCCAAGACGGGCATGAGGCAGATGATTCAGGCCCGGTACAGCTTTGGGTAAGAATACCTGTGCCACCAACATAACTCGGAATATACAGAGTGACTAACAACGACCCATTGGCATCTTAGCCGATACATTGTATCAGTCCCCGTCCTGCTGAACCTGGCGAGCATGACTGGCTTCACCGTCATCATCTGCATCACCGGCGGGCAGTGTCTGTCGGCCATCTCAAACGGATCCATCAACGAAGACGCCGGCATTGTCATCATTGCGGTGCTGTCTCTGCTCGTTTCCTTCTGCGGCTTCAGGGTCCTGCATGTCTTTGAGACGTATGCTCCCATCCCAGCCATCATTAGCATGGTCATTGCTACTGGCTGCGCTGGGTCAGGCCTCAAGAAGCAGGCCGCCCCCGAGGCACCGGCCACGGCAGCGGGAATCCTTAACTTTGGCATGATTATTGCCAGCTACCAGATTCCCTGGGCTGCTCTAGCCAGTGACTTTACCACTTACTTCGATCCCAAAGTACCATCGTAAGTGGTCACAGCCCCTCCAGACGTTCTTTATATTACACCGATTATACAGTGCTGCCTACGCAATGTTCAGTCTCTAACAGTACACAGCTGGCGAGTCTTCCAATACACTTACTGGGGCCTGCTCATCCCGACCGTTCTGCTCATGGTTCTCGGCGCCGCCGTCGCGGGAGCGATGCCCAACAACCCCGAGTGGCAAGAGGCCCTCGACCTGTACTCGGCCGGCGGCGTCCTCGCAGCGATGCTATCGCCCGCGGGCAACTTTGGCAAGTTTGTCGTCGTGATCCTGGCGCTCTCTCTCCTGGGCAACACGTGCGGCACGTTTTACGCCATCACGCTCAACTTCCAGACCCTCGCGCCGTGGCTGTTCAAGGTGCCCCGATACCTCTTCTCCATCGTCATCACCGGCATCATCATTGCTGTAGCCATCACCGCAGTCGGTGACTTCTTTGAGAGCTTGGAGAACTTTGTCTCCCTCATCGGCTACTGGTCCGCGGCATTTGTCGGCATCGTCATCGTCGAGCACATTGTGTTCCGCCGCCAGAACTATGACTCGTACGACCACGCCATCTGGAGCGACGCAAAGAAGCTCCCTCTCGGCATCGCGGCTCTGGCTAGCGGAGTTCTTTCCTTTGGCCTGGTCATCCCCTGCATGGACCAGGTGTGGTGGCAGGGCCCCATTGCGAAGACGACGGGCGACATTGGGTTCGAGATGGCGTTTGCTGTGAGCTCGTTGCTCTACGTGCCGCTGCGGTACGCCGAGATACGACTTACCGGCCGGTGATGAAGGGTAGAAAAATTTGGCTGTGAGGTTGTCTTTTGCGAGTTAGATTAGAATTAATTAGATATCCATGTGCAGCATATTGTACATTATTTAATGTTCAGCCAGGAGTTGAAGATATATAGTTGACTTGTAAGAGCGAGAAATAGGAGTTGGTTAGTTGCTGGTTGACAACGGAACGTTTTTGCAACACTGGGGTAGCAAAGTAACCGCCAATGTATGCGCTCATCGCCAGAAGAGATGCAGCATGGACTTGATTTCGCCTTGAGCTGTCAGCTTACTTTCAACGATGCTACCGAAGATGTACTCTACGCTGCAATACTACTAGTAGAGAGAAGACTCTGCATATGCAGCCTTGTTGGATCTGGATGAAAGAAGAAGGCTATCTACACACTTGTGGGGGATGCATTCGAGTGACTGATAATGGGAAGAGGAGCACGGAGGAAAGGCAATAGCAACGTTTGAATCGGCTGAATGACAGCGTTATAGTGCAACAACTCTTCTGAATGGCTTTTCTGGAACATATATAACCCCCTTCCTATAGGCTGGGAGACCAACTCAATCCTTCCGCAGTCTCGGCGGGGAGGTTCTCTCTCATAGGCAGGCTGGCTGCTGTGGTCCGCCAACAATAAACAATCACAGGGATCCAAGCCAACTTTCACAAACTCATAGAGGTAGCTCATAGCCTGATCCGAATACATGGATCCAACAACATCAGGCTGTCGGCATGTAACGCGTTAGTCGAGCCCGGCAGTCGCCGGTCCCAGGGCCTCGTTCCTCGACACACATAGCCCCCCTCTGACACGAGGCACTAAATAGTCAGCCCTACGGGGGCGCCACAAGCTGTCCCAGCACGGCGTTGGGGAGTGGCTTTAGAGAGCTGGTGGTGCAGCGTGGGGGAGGCGGCTGGCGCCGAAGAGATACGTTGCGCGGTTGAGAGGGCTTCTAAGTACTATTGTCCGTTCGTTCTCAACATGCTGTTGATTCTGAACTGGGTTTGTACTCTTATTGTAGTGATCCAGTCAGCAGGCCGGCATGTCCTACATGATCTCCATTCCCTGGTTTAGTGCACGGCAGCCATCAGCACTATCTCGCACTTCAAGAGTGATGCCCGAGTCTTACCATGTACAAGCTGCCGTTCCCCGGCCGTCAAACCCAAAACGGCCTCGAAAAAGCTTCCATCAGCCCTACCGACGTCAAGCTCACAGAATCCAACACAAGCCATCGTATGAGCCTAAGTTGTTAGGCTGACCGCTCGGCAGATTTCAACAGACTTCTCCCCCTCCCAGCTCAGTGCTGCCGGAGCCAATGAAATCGTCCACAAAATGTCGAACATGCTCGAAACGAGGCCTTGGGTCTTCGCGTCCTCCGAGGACCTGTCAGCAGCGTGTGGAGCCCGCCGGTTGGGTTCGGCGATTATATGTACAAGAACATGCAGGCCCTGGCGAGGCAGGCCCCTAATACGAAGCGCGAGGTGATCAAGATGTGTTGAAACGACTACGAGCACATCAGACAGAATTCATGGCGACGTCGGCTTAGTCACCAAGCCTTGTCCATGCCCCTGGGTTGAGTCCCGGGTGTCGTGAAGGCCACATGCAAATCAGTGGCAGTTGCTGCGTCCCAAGACCCTTGCACCTTGTGAGCCTGATCGCTGTTGAGTGGCGTTGGAGTCGTCGGCTTGTCAAGAGGGGCGTCTTGCGCACTGCTCACGCCTTGAAGCCGGTGCGTCTAATAGAGCCCGTGTTATTACTATCCAATTCATCGGATATAGGCAAGTTGTATCTGCAAAGGCTTGCACTGTCGTTCCCATCTTCATCATAGTCGACTCCCATCCTAAGACACATGCACAAGGCCAGCGCATCAATTGCATTAGGCACAAAACCTACCCAGAGGCGACCATCCTTCTCCTTTGTTCTACCTCCATGTTGACGGTCATTTAACAATCCATATGCACGTGGCTACTTCGTCAACGGCGGCACCCACACACACTCTTTCACACCTCCCCGAGCTGCATCTCAACTATCCATTCGGCGACCAAAATCCAGACTAGCGAATCGCAGCATAAGAGCTGAAAATGAACTGGGAGAGGGTCAAAAAGGGCGAGCGAAGCCCAAAGAAGAAGGGAAACTCAGGACACGAGATCCGTCCAGCCTTTCTCCTCCTCTCCGCCTTCAATGTTCCTTTCCTGTCGCGGCTTAGCCCTTCTGCTGGCCTTTCTGCGCTCCAGAGCATCACAACAGCATGACAAGGGACATGTAGCAAGCATGCATGCACTGCCGCAGCCCCAACATCTCGCTGCCACCGAAGGATCGGGGCAGCTCTGCCCTGTCGCCGTCGCTAATTTGCTGGTTGCTGCAACGTCAGGTCTCGTACTTCCCGCCTTTTTGTGTGTAGAGCATCAAGGTTCTGGGCTCAGTTGTAACCAAGGAACTAACCGATATGTCGGAGAGTCTTGTTTGTTGTCTTTATATTGCCTCACTTTCATCTGGCGGGCCATCATGTCATGCCCCGTGCAATTGTTCCCTGTGCTTCAACCACCCACCTGTTTATTCTCAATGAGGTCTCTCATCATAGGTATATATGTCTGACACGACGACCTCGCCAATACACATTTGACATCTGCATTTGAGCCACATCTCAGTCAATACATTTACACTCTTCTTCGAGAGGTATCTGCCATATATTTGCATCTCTGCAATAAATTCTCCCTTTCAGACTTGCACTACTCTCACACATGTCTTGCTCTTCCTCACCCATGATGGTTGACGATAGAGATTTCGTGTTCAAATACTGGCCGGAACAGGCGCTGACTGAGCACATGTGCTCTTCAGAAGCCTTCATCTCAACCCCCAACGACAACCACCATCTCTTCAACACAAACCTCCACCCTTGCCCTAACATCCCCATGCCACAACGTCAACAAGACAGACTGGGCGCGCCAGATCATAGCTATTCCCCCGAAAGCCCAAACGCCGCCTTCTACCAGATGCCCACCCTGCCAGGGCCCGGGATCCCGCCATCAAAACCAGCATCGCATCACCATTACCGCCAAGCCTCGCCCGCCAGCACACACAGCAGCCGCTCGCATTCAAAACAGCGCAGCTCCGCCCGGTCAACCGACGGCGACGAGCTTGAAGCCGGAAGCGACGAGGCGCAGGCGGCCATCAAGCGGCAGCGCAACACCATGGCGGCGCGGAAATACCGCCAGAAGCGCCTTGACCGGATCGCTGACCTGGAGCGTGCGCTGAGCGACATCGCTTGTGAGCGTGACGAGCTAAAACCGAGGCTTGCAAGGCGCGAAGCCGAGGTTGAAGCTCTGCGGGAGGTGCTGGGGAGGAGGTGATGCCCCTTACATCTATATTCGCGTACGCCCAGCGGCCCTGTGTATCGCCTTGTACACTGTGACTACCAGCACACACACAAAAGACAAATTGGCAGTTGGCTCACGAGAACGGTCTGTTTTATTTATTTGGACTTGATTTCTTTGGAACTTAGAGTACATAGACTACTTGTGTTAAGGTGTTTACAGGAGAAAGGGGCAAAAAGCTGGTCGTTGGGGGGTGACTCTGTTCTATTTCGCTCTCGAGCTTCTATTCCTTCAATGATCACTCGGTTCATGTTGAACCTTGGCCTTCTCCATTCTAGGTCGTAGAGCCCTAGTTAGATATATGCAAGGTGTCAGCGAAACAATCCCTGGTATAGCCACATAGCCACCAACAAACTTGAAAAAAGAAAGAAACAAAAAACAGAATCAAGTGACAGTTTCCCATACGCAAAGAAGCTCTCGCGGTTGCTCAGACGATGTCGATTCTCTTCCTTTGTATGAACAAGATGTATCATGGAGATTTTCAACTTCTTTCGCCTCATCACGGCAGACCGACGACGTCTTGTCCCCGCGGCACGGATATAGGGGGTGTGCAAAATTGTACACATATGCGGGACGATAAGAGGAGAGGAGGAAGACAAAGGTAACTCACTATAACTTCCAAACCTCATTTTTTAAGTAGTAGAAGTAGAGATTCAGCCATCATTCTCTTGGACGCTTGTACCGGTTGCCGGGGGAGGAGGGTTAGGAAAGGAGAAAGAGCAGCAAAGGACCAATTCAACTCCTGAGAATTCAACCATTGCATCGACCTAACAAATTCTACCGTCTGTTAGACGCTCTTTTGCCGATTGAGGTCATTGGAAAGAAGATTGCATACTGCTGCTTGGAAAAGAGAGAATCTGAAGCTGGGACGAAGGATCGTTTAAATGTAGGAATTTAACACACGGTCAATTGAAGCCAAGCTACATGTACCTTACACAAACACCACGGGAGATTCACAACATGGATTACTGAAGTCACATAGATGAGATGGACACTTGCAATTCCGAAAACACAACACTGGCTCCATGGCGCATCGGTCTTCTCATCCATCCCGCCGCAGCAAATGCGTCTTCACCAGACGTCGTACATGTACGTTACACACAAACATCTTACCCACTGCGGCAATCAAAGTCCGCTTTTCTTCAACAGCCATTTTTGGGCTCATGGTGTTGATTCAACCCCTTTCTTTGGAGGCTTCGTTTGCGTTGACAGAACATTCGGCGATAGAGTCATAGTGGGGGCGTGTCAAGGCCGGTGACTCACCGCGGCACCAGCGAGATTACATCAACTGTGCTGCATACTCGCAATCTGAAGATTCTGTGTTTTGAAGGCTGCCAACGTTCTACAGAGAGACTGTAGATGGGAAGGAGGATTAATGTTGAAGGTGTCGGTTGTTGACTGAGATTAGTTGAGTCAGCTCGCTGACTCTGCTTCCACTGGATAGGGGTCATTGAGAAGTTTCAAATGACGATACGGTATGAAACATGATGTTCTTCTCTTGTGCATTGCCAACATTGTTGCCCAGAAGAGTTCTCTCGGGATTACAGAGCGGAAATAGACGGCCGACAAGGTAGAGGACAGAACATGGGACGCAAAGTTTGTGACCATCGCGCGAATGCCGCTGTCTCAGTGGCAAGGAGATGAACTACAGTCGGGGAGTTGAATTTCCCGAGAGTCCAGGAACTGCAGGTGTCAGGGGAAAAGTTGATAGGCCGTGTAGGCTTCTAAACAAATAGCCGACAACTTATTTTGAAGTCAATGGGTCTCCCTTGAGATCTGGTCGCCGTTCGAGTCATCCAAAGAAGTATTCATATAATTGATATTAATCAGCATTCAACGATACTGCTGAGACCAATGTGTGCAGATGGCTAGTTTAGTTCTATATAATTAGGTGACGCTTCATTCTGAGCCCTGACCTTCTCATCAGACGCATCGCACTTTCAATATACCATCCTGACAGTGGCGATCGACGAGACAAAGGATCTCAGTACAAGTAACAGCTTGCCGAGCGGCAATTGCCTAGTAGTGTACTTGTACAATCTCATTGTCAAAGACCCAGCCTCTTGGCAAATACGTGAAGTGCACCCTGTGTTGGTGTGACCTATCATATCAGGAGAGTGGCATCTTGAGATGGACTCGCCAGGCTCGGCAGTTCAGACAATGCAAAATACGATAACGGGCAAACAGCCCCAGCCCTTCGAAATTGGCGCAAAACCATATGCCAGAAGCAAATTTCTTCAGGTTATAGCACGCGTAATAATACGAAAACTCGACCGACTTGTGAACTCAGCGCCTACTTCTCCCTACTCCCTTATACTTGCAAACAGCCACTCAACCCTCCTCCGTCGCAAAGCTGGATATTTCGACAAGTACAAGCGCAATAAAGACACTGTGATCATGATAAGAGGCCAGCTGAAGCTGAAGCTCACCCATCACCAACTCAGCCCAGTCAGTGCTTACTGCATAAGACGTCTGACCCTCATATGGATGGATGCAGCTGTTAGAAGGGTTTGACAGCCTCGTCCTTGGCAGTGTCAGACAACTTGACAAGGATTCGACGACACGGAAGTACAAGTATCAAATGCTAGTACGCAGAAGTCATGTTTAAAAGAGGTGCTGCCAGTGCTAAGCTCCCATGGCCCTTTGAAACATGGAAGATGATGGTGATGATAAGATACATACCTAGCAGCAGAATGCTTGAATCCTGCGGATCAAACATTTTCCCCGCCAAATGCCAAGGCGGGTCATCTGCGGGAGTGGAGACGGGACTAACGTGTCGATGACGTAGCCACACCCGTTCCTGATCATCAGGAGGCAAGAGCGACCTGAATCAAGCTCTTGGCTTTTCTAATCTTTAATCTGTCTCTCAATTTATTATTTCCATCTCCTGCATATCTCAATTCATAAGCCTCTTAACCCTCACTCTGCTTTTTGAGTCACAACAGCTCGAATAACAACAAGTGACACTGCATTCATCTTAATCGTCGAGTCGCTCGTTACCTCGGTCTTCTCTGCTTCTACTGTCGATAGCGTCACCAGACTACCGCCATCATGTCCGAGTCCACACCTACACCTACCATCACCGTGACGGAGCCCGAACGCGTCTACGATGCGCAGCCAAAGTCACTTCCGGCCATGAGTAAGTCTGAAACAGCACCATCCTGCCAAACTTGCGGAGAAATGGCTCGACACTGACAAAGTTTCCGTCAAAAATAGACGCTCAGCAGCCACAGCCCGAGACGACAGACGGCGTCAACATGCGCGGAGGCGACGATGGCGGCATGTGCCCCGGCCGATTCTGCTTCATCATACCCTGTCCGATTCCCTGCGACTGCTGCATTTTCCCTTGCCCGTGCTGAGCGCTCGACGATTTGTCATTACCGCAAGCGAGCCGAGGCTGCGTAACGAACGGCTACACCGACAGAAGGATGACTTTGAGTTGATTTGTGCGATTTCTACGGAATACCGAGACGATACAAAGCGAAATGACCTGAACCTTTCTTGTTTGATTCTATATTTGGGTTGAAGAGTTGAAGTCACATCCATGCTGCAAGATATGTGCTACAAGGCTATAATATACCACAATCTTTGAGAATACACACGAACTACTTGTCGCATCAAAAGAACATCGCCAATCCTCCCAATTAATTTTTGTGCTTTGCCCAGTCAACCATTTTCCCCCTCCCTTTTTCGTCATCTTCGGCTATAATTACTGGTTCACGCTGATGCAGCAGGAAACGAGACTCTCTCCGTTTACGCGGCCGGATCACACAGGCCTATGAATTGCAACTGGTCATCTACCGGCCATTCTCAGCCGTATCAATTACCCTGATCAGTGGCCCACTGATCTTGACCGCAAATGCCCGGGTATCATTGTCTATGATGGGGGACTGAAACTACTGGCTGGAAGGCAGTATAGGGATATGTCTTCCGTCTTCCTCACGGAAATGCACGGCTGCCGTCTCCGATGTTGGTTGTGAAGGATCTTGATGCCCACCTCGCTTCTGTTCCTGAAGTCTGTGGGCTTTTTGGCAGAGACTTTACAGTTTAAGAAGTCGTCTTTGACTTTCATGCAGTTAGAGGGGCGGCCAGAAACACGCGCTGCTGAGCGTGGTTGTACGATGATGGTGAAGAGTGTGGGACCAAGATTGCTGTAGATGAAACGGAGTTCTTCTGCAAAGGTTCCGTCCCGGCGGTAGCGCCCTTCCCATGAAGATGAGGAGGCTGTCAACCGTCAGGAGAGGGGGGCAGAGACGGCAAAGGCAAGGAGATCGGTTCTTTGCGGTCTTATTCGACGTAGTTGCTTCACGGGGCAGTATACGAAACCGATTGTGTGTCTTTGAAGCAATTTGGTGGAATGTCGTTAAAGTAGATGGAAAACTGGGTCTTCGACCACCATCACCTCCTTCTTCTTCTATCCCCCATGCCTTCTGTAACGGGAGAGATATTTTACGTCTCGCCGGTCTGCGCTATACAAAAGGAAGCCTGAGGCTTCACCAACTCTACTTGTTACACCTACAACAGCTCTTGAGGAAGAAGTGCCAACTTGGTAGTTGATAGGCTACTGCTGTGGTGTCCCGCAACAGAGTAGTGCTCTTTTTTTAGCCTCGTCAGATACCTTAGATATCCGTGATTAGCATGTCGTGTTTGGTGCTTCCTTTGAGCGACTGCTTAGACTACAACGAGGCATCTAGAGTCCCTAGGGCTTTTTGTAAGGAAGAGCCTCCGTGTCTTGAAGTATATATGTGCTGCGGACTATCTACAAGTTGTGGGGGTTCAGTTTTAGAACACAGGAGGTGAGAGCAGGCTTGATATTCATGTGACATAGCACTCTGTACGCCAAGGCCCATCCAGAGACGAAACGAAACCCAAGACTGCTGGATAAAGAGTGAAAATAAAAAGAGGCGCTTAGCTTGAGCTTGTCTCCATGATCCCGCGGATGTATATACACGGGAAAAAGTCGATATTGTTCTGGTATTTTGCAGCTGAACTTGTGAAGATGTTTGAGTTGTATCACGAAGAGACCCCGTACCATTTGATTGACCGATATGCCCCTATTTCTAAGGGAACCCAAAATTCTCTGTGGCAACAAGGAAGCCATCTTTTTCTTTTTTCCGAAGAGTCTATCAAGTTATATCCATCGGGAGTGATAGGAGGGAGAAGGTCTATAATCCAGAACTGCTTCTTAGGGAGACTCTTCTTATATCGACATATAGGGGTCAAGACCGCGTCGTGCGACGCTTGAGTATGAAGTATCGGCGGATATCATCCACAATATTGCTCAGTCATCGATTATACCCTTACTCTTCACAAACTCATATCGAAAAGTCTTTTAGCTTGATTTAGGCAAGAAGGCATTCTATTGATTCAAATCACGAGCTTTGTGCATCCTGCCTCACTCTCAGATTCATCTCAACACAACCGCAACTAGTTTTGTTCACAACAGCTCAAATGATAGCATGACCGGCTTATAGACAACATTATTCCACAGCTGAGAATGATTATCTGTTAGGCAACCTCGTTTCAACCTATACATACAGCTCCATCTCGGGTTCTTTCAGACACACTTATGAATTCTCTTCAACAAACTCTCCTTGAACTGTCAAAGGCTTAGAGCACTTGTTCAAAATTCCGATGTTCTTTTTTAACGGAGAACCCCGCTACAACGGGCATGAATTAACTCTACCTTACTGAAGAGAATGACCAACTTCGTCTCTATTGATGTCAACACATCCCAGTTCAAAGAGGCAACCACACCGATCAACAGAAAGTGGCACATCCCAACACCCCTCAAAGCCCCTTCGCCACAAACATCGGCCCTTCACAGAGAATCATTGTCACAACACCTCCGTGGCTTAAACTCGAGCCATATAAATCAAAAACACCAAAAACTCAAAACACAACTACTCACAACAAAGTCCCAAATGCCCCTCACGTCAGAAAAAGGGCTACGAAGTAAACCTTAACAAGACATTATCAAGCAAAAGAAAGGGGACATAAATACCCAAAGAGTCTCGGACAAATAGATCGAATGGCAACCCCAGGCTTAGGAAGAAACGGTCCAGCAGCACACACACACACACACACACACACACTGACGGCTGTGTCACCCTCTCTGGCCCCTCGAGATGCTGAAAAGGGGCCAAGACGGATTAAAGATTCCGTGTCTGCATGCGGTTACTCAATCTGGACGGGCGCATGTGTCCAACTCGCGACATATATTGCCCGTCACATGCAGAGGGGACTGCCCGTTTCTGGTAATCATGGCTTGCGCGGATCTCTCCAATCAAGGCCGGGGATCCATGGGTAAGCTCATCGTGGCGCTGTTCATGACGGAGCCAAGCAGACGTCAATTCTGGACCTCAGGCGGGTCGGGGTGGCCTCCAAGTTCTCTAGAATACGAGTACCAAATAGCCCGTACAGGTCTGCTACAAAAACCGGCAAGATAAGCAAGTTAGTAGGGCCAGTCTTTGGCGTGAAACTCTGCCTTGATTTGAAAACGCCGTGTTCAAGATGAGAGTCCTACTCCTGTAAGTTCGAGCAAGGACCGGCTAGGACTTGTCGAATATGTGTCCCGCCCTAAATCAGTCATCAGAGGGCTTAGGACTTGGAGCCTAGAGGAAGAGGAACCCAGGATAGAACGGGCTCCTCAGTGTTAGAGCTGCAGAGGTAATCCAGACAACGTCATGATTACCTACCCCGAGGCGGCTGTGATCTTTGCTGATTGGACGTCGATATGATGGTGCATCATCTGGTTGCATGGTAATACCCCTTGATGATACCGCCAAGAGCGTCCTAGGAGGCGAAGGAAACGCGCAATAGAGAATGGGGGAGGGCGTGTGAATGGCCTTGAGATGGGCGGATGACCACAAAAGTCTAGCCGGGACATGTGGACAAGGTTGGCCATCAGAGCCGGCATTGTGGTGGGGTGAGTGGGCAGGGATCATGAGATTCAGCAAGGGAGTGCTTGGCCTGAAGAGTGGCAGATCTTGCAGATATGAAGTGGTGGGACGCAAAGAGGTTGGAGATCATGGAAGCAAGAGTCAAGACTGACAGGGGTGCAACAACGGTCTGAGCCTCCGAGAACTTGCGCTTGCTAAGACTCTAGGGGAGAAGGGACAAATGAAGGGTGTGTAATAAACGATAAGACAAGTTGGAGGCCCGAGCAACCCGTCTGCTCAAGTAAATAGCCCCAAGCAGCTGAGTTGCGTCGGGGCTAGAAGAAGGCCGCCCTCCAGTTTCCTCTGTCATGGACGGCAACGAACCGTGGCAAGGTGCGGAGAGGCCCGCCTGGGACGGCCCACACCTTGACCACAGGCATGAAGGAAGCCATGGCGGTTTAGAAAAGAGGGAGGCGTAAAGCCAGCCGCAAAGTGTCCGCAACTGTACGGAGCATCACGATATCGGTTAGCATCTGGCTCCTGACGAGGGGGGGCGCCGTATGCTGGCAACATGGGAGCTGAGTGAAGGATGAGGAAAAGCAGAGGAGAGATATTCAAGGGCGATGTAAGCTCATGTTCTCCAGAACCACTGACTCGCGAGCATCGTGTAGCTGCGCGTAGTTGCGCATATGTACATGTGCGTGTCGAGCAAGGTGATGCCGAGGGGAGGTCAGAGGTTGGAGTTATCGAGCATGGAGTAGCTCGTAGGTAGTATTGCAACTCTGCGGGACGCATGACCCTCGTACAGATGTCCCCACCATGGCATGCATCTTCACACATGCTTGCGTTAGCGCACGAGATGTGCATAAGGGTGCATAATGGGGCGGGCAGAGGGTGGGAGCAGATGCGGCATGCCGCCGCACTTGCAGGCAAGGCATCGCGCCCGGCCTGTGGTTGGCTGTGCCTCGGACGAACAAAGCCCATGCCTGTGTCCGCTTGCCTCCTGGGCCACACGGACGTGAAGACGACCATCCCTGACGGTTCGTATCGTATCGAGGGGGACATCGGCGAGGGTAGCGTCGTCTCTGCGCGGCAGATGTCATTCGCAGCCAATGACCAGCTCGGCCGGGCCACGAACCGGAAAGTCAAATGCGGGAGAGAGATGATGGCATCCATCATCCGACTCCCATATGGCGCATGAATGACCATGTACAAGTCGCTCGTACTCCGTACAGGCAGCGCCTCGGCGGACTGCGGCTGACGGGCTGCTGGGCGAGGAGTGCGAAGCCGGGCTCAAGCCATATCGCTAGTCACAACCCAAGCATCCGGCTACCCCTGCACATGGTCTCTTTTGTGGCGTCCATGTCGTCGATAGCCCGCCTCGACCAGGTACTTGTACTGTAGAGGCCCCTGACAGCCTCCCGTCCTTGATTCCCACGGGCACTGGAAGGGGCAAAGCGTCGACAGGCACAGGCGGCTTCATGGCTGTTGCACAAAGCCCGCCTATTGTCCGGAGAGGTGCGCCATCAAGTTCTTGTGGGCGTCGGCAGACTGTGCGCAGACGACGTCGTACCGCAGCGGTCCCTCTTCTGCTGACCTGTCAAGAAAGCTGTCTGGCCTTTGTCTTGTCTATCGCGCGTTTCTCGTTAGCAGTGAGCCTTGAGCATCGGTTCGACGATGGCAGCTGAAGGCGGAAGCGAATCGGAATGAAATGCGAGTACATAGAGCAGAGCAACAGATCGACGCACATCGAGAGCATTTGCATCGTTGGGCAGCAGATTCCAGAGAGGCGCCTAGCCAGATCCATGCAGAATCGCCGCACATCGCCCGTAGCTGCCGCACACATTCCCATTCGCTGGCCGTGAGAGCATCGCTGCTAGCCGCTCTTTTGCCCTGAGACAGGCCGTGGGCAAGAGGGAGGGCTGGCGCGCCTCTTGAGTGGACGAGGCGACCAGGCGATGGATGCGGGTTCCAAATGGCCCGAGTGACGGCTTTGCAGACAGCTGAGACACGGGCAGCAGGCGGACAATGACAGCAGTGTGGCAGCAAGTTGACGAGTCGCTTTGAGGCGGTTCGGCCGGGGGGTGGGCGAGTCCGGCTTTTCTTGCTGGCGGATGTCCTCAGTTGCGGCGCTGCTGTGAGGCGAGTGTGTCCATGTCCTTGTCCTTGTCCATGCTGCCTTGTATCAAGGATGGAGAGCCTATCTAAGCATGGAAGATGAGATGTCGAAGTACGAAGCACAAAGAACGGTGTGCGAGGTTCGGTTGGAGATGTGTATGTACGATGGTATCCATGCAGGCGACGCCGAATGGGGGAGCCTCGGAAGAGATTGGGGCCAGATAAGAGCCAAGGTACCATCAATGCCGAGCTTCTGGACTCTTAAGGCTGTGTGTGTCACGAGACCGTTCATGGAGGTGAGGTGCGAGTACCTGGAGAAGGCAGGAATCACGAGTGTCAACTCGATCCAAGGCGAGATCAAAGCAGGTTTCTCATCCTCTCAAGTCTCAAGGTTGTCTCAGCCACCTCGTATGTACCTAAGGTACAGTTTACAGGTACTAAGAGGATGGGGGGCCATCTACACCCATGTCTTGACTGTACATGTACCTCTTTCACGTCCCTGTTCAACGGCCATTCGATGACGACAGCTTCATACCTGCAATCATGGCATTTCCTATTCCTGGCTTATCGGCGACTCGGAAAAGACGGGCTTGAGGGACACAAGTGGAGTGAAGCCCGAGGCCTGCTTTTGGGGCGCTGTACAGGGATATGGGTATGTGGCCAAGAGAGATGGAGCATTTCCCCGGATTTACACGATTCCTTTTCTCAGTGAGTACCAAGACACTTTCTCTGTGCAACGGGGAGTCGTTCGTCTCGTCTGTGCTTTGCACCCTCCGACGGCCGACTTGTTTCTTTACTGGAGCTGGGGGTTTGGTTGGACAAAGCCAGGTTCAAGTGTTGTGTTAGCGGCGGGAGGCTGCTGGAGCTGGTGAGGACGAAATACGCGATGTCTCTTGTACGAGCACGCGCATTCAGAGGTACGAGGACAGTATGGATTATGCAGACAAGATGTGAACAGAGACATACACTGACGCAGGACCAGATCAAATGCTGAAATGAAGATGATTTACATAGCCTCACCAGAACATTATCAGCATAAACCATATCGAATCATTGCATTACGACTCCCGAAGGCCTCGCGTCGCCCTAAAACCGTCAAGGCGACAGACAACAAACAAGTATCGTCACATGTCGTGTAACAGCAGCCCCAATCTTTTACAATCTTTCAATCTCTGGCAGAAGAGAGGGGAAAAGGGAAACGAAAAGCCGCTGGGTGAGACGAGATTGCCGTAGGCAGCGCCATGCTGGGTCTCGCAGGGCGGCTCAGCCAAGACAGGCTCGACGGCCCTGGATGACAAGCCCATGTCGTACCACGAGGACAAATCCCATTCGACTAGCGTTGCGAGCATTCCCGGGGCAGACGCCATAATAACCTGTCTACCTTACCCTGGCATAGTACTTGTACGAACGGTACAGAAGACGGACGGGGAGGACGAGGCACGGGAGGATGCTGCTAGCCGTTTACTCCGTGTAAGTGGTAAGTGGTAGCGGTGCTACCATCTGCTGCGGATATATGTATGTACATACTTGCCTATCTATATCGCGGCTCCTGAGAGTGTGGACATGAGGCTTTAGTGTCTCGTTACATGTTGAGATTCGAGGTCGACTGTATGGGTATATGTACGCTGCCGAGGTCCACGGCTGTGGTGGTCTCACCAACCTGATAAGAGGCGGGCTCAAGTAACTGTGATGGTAATGATGGTCTATCAACTTTCCCATGCTTCTTAATTCCCATGTCCGTGGAGAAGACTCAATTTCCATGCCATTCTCCCAATATCTCCGCAGGCAAAGATCGTCATCGACACTGGCCCCGTGGTCATCAAAATGCCATGGGTGATCTGCAGCAGGGTGGCCGCAGAAACGGCCATAGAATCTCGGATGCGGACATACATGCACACACATGCACTTACATACAAACATGTCGATACGACGTGAAATGCGCACTTATGCATCGGGACAGATTGGGGGATCTGATGGTAATTCTCTTTGGCCATGACAAATGAGGTAGAACGAGATGGGCATGCATTACAACCGGATCAGCCAGTCGATTCCGGGTATCGAAATGGACGACGACGACAACGCCGACGATAATGGCGATGACGATGATGATGTCTTCAAGTTTCGGAGCCGGAGGACTGGAATGTTGGCCGCCATCGAGGCCATATTGGCATGTGCAAGTACATGTCGTTTCGTATAGTACACATGTACGAGTATTGATGCTTCATGTCTTCTCCCCCGGAGGCTCAGTCGTGTCTTGCCACGCTGAGCGGACTCTGAGACAGCACAGCTCAAAAGGCTCAACTGTCAGCTCCGCCGCCGTTCCTGCTATTCTGGGCTCGAAAACCCCCATCAAACAGGAGCGACAATCGCTTCCGAGCTGAATCGAAGCTCTCGAGACCGGCCAACGGTTGTGTTTCCCGCCTCTACCAGTAGGCAGCCCGCAGACTATCTGTGAGACTAGTAGTTGTCATGAACTGATTGCCTTGTCTTGATGTCTTGCCTGCCCTTGCAAAAGAATGAACCGGCCGGAATGGGTGGATGGGTGGTGGGTGGTGGGAGGGCATCGAAGCGCCTCACCAGCTGGCCGATGATTTGCACGGCCTTTTGCTCCGATTTAGCGGCATGCACACATGGTTCAGTGTATGCACATACTAGTACTTACCTGGATGATATGTGAGGGACTCTGTATGTACATGTAGCGAGCACAATGGCAATATTGCCGCACTTGTAGCACTGGTACCTGCCGGGCTCACGTATTTTGGCGCTAGAAGGGAGGTACCGGCCAAGGCCATCGCCAACGGAGCGTGGTGTTTCTGCCCACCAACTCGAACTGAAGTGCTCGTGAGTCCGCCCAGACGCCGTCATCCACACTTCGCCTCTGCTGGTACGAAGCACGCTCAGTGCTGCTTGTAAGTACCTCCCTGACCTACACATGCCACATACTGGTACACACCTTCACAAAGTATCTACACGAGTTTGACTGAGCTCTGTACCTTGTAGGAGAGGTCTGGTCTGGTGCCCTTCGTTTGAGTACATACCTCACTTACACGGACTGATACACCTACACCTGCTTCCACGCCCATGTCCGCACGCCTCTCTCTGGACTGCCTCCTTCAACGGCTGTCTATCGAACACACTCCCGCCACCGGATGGATACATGTAGCAGCAGCAGTAGCAGCCATGAACTGGCTCTTGATTCTGCTCTAGACGCGAAGGGGGGGGAAGAGGTCTTGAGTACTCGTGTCTTTGACACCAAACCAACCACTAACATGAGCGTGAATGTCCATGTATCAGCTTGCCGACACTTGACTCCCACCCCCCAGTGCCCTCCGCCTTTCAGTTCACAGTTGCAGGCAGAGATAGGTATATAATTAGCTAGACGTTCCCGTGCATCGGCTTGATAGGCGGCCGATTTATGAGAGGAAGCTGTCATGCACCTCTGCCGTGATATATCACCATCAGCTCAAATGACCCTCCCTGCCACTGCTCTTCCCCCCCTGCCACTGCCACACACACAAACACCCCTTGTCGTCGGACATCTG
Source organism: Trichoderma gracile (assembly GCA_020002365.1). Lineage (NCBI taxonomy): Eukaryota > Fungi > Ascomycota > Sordariomycetes > Hypocreales > Hypocreaceae > Trichoderma > Trichoderma gracile. Next base: position 1,121,566 of record JAINEY010000008.1, read on the forward strand.
GGCCATCATTCGATATCGGCTTGACTTGATCGTCTGAGGGAAATTTCTCACAACTCGCATCCCGTTGCCAGTGCCGACTGGAAAGGGCCCGAATCCAGCGTCTCACGCTCTTGCAGGCTGGGAGGACCCGCAGCATCGGTACGTGTGCTGCTGACGGACGGGCAACTGACCTGAGCCCGTTGCGCGTTTGCTGAGCCCATCGCCAGCCTCAAAGTAAGTTGGACTTGCTAGTCGGCATACGGAGTAATCACTCCCTTGATCTCGAACTCTTGGGACCGAGCGGTATACGAATGTGGTGATCAGGCGCATATCACGCCGTGCCTTGTCCTTCGTCTTGTTCCTTCTTCGTTCTTTGCTATATTCCCTTCTCCTTCGGCTTCTCCTTCCTCTTCCTTGCCTAATTCGATTCTTCTTCAATCGTCCATTTTGCCTTGAGATTTGTTCCTCGGCCGTATCACCTTTCGCTTCTCACAACCGCAACCCCTTGCGCTCTCCCCTTATCAACCCGCATACATACATGTAAGCCGATGGCCGCGGTCCACGACCGATACGCTGTGCTCCCGCCCCCAGGGCTACGACGGCCGGGAGCGCTGCTACGAGCCGTGCTGAGACACAAAGATTCTGCGGGAGACCGAAGCCGCAATCCTCATCATCAAGCCAGTGATACCGGCAGCGTCAGTCATCATCATCATCATCAGCAGCAGCAGCAGCAACACCAACAGCCGGCAGCCTCTCGGGAGACGCAGACGCACGCGCAATCACACACGCAGAAGCAGAAGCACATGCACATGCAGCACATGCAGCAGCGGCGGTACCTGGACCCGTACCAGCAGCAGTCGCAGCAGCACCACCAACAGCACGGCCAACACCCGTTCGGAGGCCCGGAGGCGGCATCACCAGGTCCAGGTTCGGCCTCTGGATCACCAGGTTCAGGTTCGAGTTTGAGTGGTGCCGGCCAGGTGCAGGTGCAGGTGCAGGGCCCCCCTACAGGCACCCGGACAGCTACAGCGCCGGCCACCACTACAAGTACAGGCCCCGGCCCCTACACGCACGCGGCCACAGGCCCTCGCACAGCGCCTCCAGCGCCTGCTCCAGCGCCCCCAGCGCCCCAGGCGGCCCCCTCCGTCCCCTCCATCCCCGCCCACGCTGCGCTTCGGCCGCCGCTACACAACCCGAGCAGCCTGGGCCCGAACCCCAATTTCCCCCCTCTCTCGAGCCGACACGCTCGCAGCACTTCCTCTCCTCTTCCTCTGGCCTCACATCCGCTCCTCCCAGCGCTCGACCAGCGCCGCCTCTCGCGACTCTCGTCTCCCGCCGCCACGATGCCCGAGTATCGCCACATGCGCAGCGGCAGCCTCAGCATCCCCAGCGCTGCCCACGGCGCCCATCACAGCATGCCGCGCAGCCCGCCCAGTACGTTGCCCTGCCCGGTCTTTTGAGCCCTTTCGTGTTACACCCAGTTCCGCTCTTCTCTCTCTCTGTCTCTCTCTGCCTCTGCGGACCGCTCACACGACCACCGACATCGCCCGCCAGAGTGGCCGACCTTGCGCTGACCTCGTTTGCTTGCTTCCTGCAGATACATCGCACGTCCCGTGCAAGTTTTTCCGCCAGGGAGCCTGCCAGGCCGGCAATGCCTGTCCCTTCAGCCACGACCTGGGCGCTGCCTCCGAGACCATCTGCAAATATTTCGCAAAGGTGAGGTGCCTCTTGGCTTGGTCTCCTTGCCGTCTCCGCCTCTGCCGCCGCCTCCGCTCTGCCCTTGTCCGCCATGTCCTCCATTGAGTCTTTTTGCGTCTCGCCTATCCATCTACTTGCCTTGCCTGCCCATTGAGTCAATCAGCGGGAGGAGACAATGATGAGAGAAAAAAGAGAAGCAAAAACGACTCCATACTTCCTCCGTTGGCCGGAAACACCCGCAGCCGACAGCGTCCCCTCCGATACCCCTCCGATACGGCCTCGCTACAAGACTCTCCCCATCACCCCCTCTCTCTTCCTCTCTTGCGTGCAAAACATGGGTTGTGCGGGCAGCTCGCTTGTTGCGCCATGGCAGGGCTGACCATGGCCAGCTGCGTGTGTCGAGATTGGTTGGCTGACAATTGGCTTTCTTTCCTCTTAGGGTAACTGCAAGTTTGGCCCCAAATGCGCAAACATCCACGTCCTGCCCGACGGCCGCCGAATCAACTACGGGAAGAATGGCGTTACCATCGGTCCAAATCCCCTCAACCGCGCGGGCGGCGCCAGTCCCGTCTCACAGACCCAGGGCGCTGTCAGTAGCCCCTTCAGCCATTCGACCGCGAGCGCCCTGACCACGTCCCTCTACCGCGCCGATCAGCCCGCATACCCTTATCTCGGCGATGAGATGCAGCATCTCGGCCCCTCCGGCGGCCACGACAACGGGCCCCCGACCATTGATGCGCCCTACTCTGTCACCGAGTCCAACTACGGCTCCCCGCCCGACGACGACTCTTCTCGCCTTGGCTTTGGCCTGTCCCCCGCCGCAAAGGGCCTGTCCGTCCTCGATGCCCCCTTGCCCGCCTCATTCGACTCCAACGGCATCTCCAACGCCGCTCGCTTCCCTGCGGCGCCGTGGCCCTCGTCCGTGCCATCAAAGTTTGGCCTGGAGTCGCCCTCTCCATCGCTCAGCAGCATCAAGGACTCGCGGACGTCGGAGACGCTCAAGCTGCTCCACTCCTCCGCCTTCGGATCGTCCGAACACCTTGCGACCCCGATCGCCGGTAGCCCGCCAGACTCGCAGCATCTCTCCGGCGAAGAGTACTTTGGGAAGCGAATTATGCATTCGACCAGGTACCCCAAGCCGCGGCTGCTCAGCGCCAGCATGCCCAAGAACATGGTGGACCGCGACTGGGAGGCCGAGTTTGCCTTTGGCGATGACGATAACGTGCCGGAGAATCTCGTCCCGGGCGACCTGCAAGATCTCTTGACCCCGGCAGAAAAGGCCCGCAGAGGCTCGATGCGAGACGAGAGGCCCGACTTCAGCCTGGGCAGTCTGGGCAAATATGGCAGCCCAATTGGCTCAAGCCCGAGTCGATGGGGACCCCTGTTCCAGCGGCAGAAGGAGGAGGAGGAGATGACGAGATCGGCCCGAAGCGCTGCCGGATCAGCCTTTGGCCATGTCGGGAGCCCCCTGCGAAACTCGATTCTTGCCAAGGAAATGTCGGACGACCTCTCTGGGGCCAATGGCCGGCCATCTGCCATCCGGTCTGGAAGCGAATCCATGTCGATGCTTTCTCAGCAGCTGCAACGGAGCCGGCTTGATGACACGCTGAACGGCTCCAGCCCTCTGCTGCACCCCACCGTCACGCGTAGCGCTAGCAACGGTATCTCGCCCATCGGCAAGGACCGCAGTCTGGAGCGCCACGTTTCCAGCAACAGCATTGGTTCGTCCGTCCGGTTCACCACCCCGATTGACGAGGAAGATCCCGCCTTTGTCTTCAGCATGGAGGAGGAGGAAGACTCATCAGCGGCTAAAGCCCGCAAGCGTGGCTCTTCCGGCTTGGCCATTGGGACCTACAGCTCCTATGCCAACGCCGCCGCCAGCAAGGGAGCGGCATCCTCGAACGGCGCCAAAGAGGGGCGAGATGCTGTACCAGTCAACGGACGATGATGACTTTGCAAAGAGGACACAGTCGAAACACACACAAAAAAAGCATGGCGGAGCATTTTCTTAGACGAGATGACCCTCCCGGCCCTTGAGGATTAATCAACCGACGGAGGAATCATGACCATATACTGATGAAGGCATGATAATCTACGAACCAGACGGCAGCAATCCATAAATATCAGTCTTGGATACCGAGAGTTTAGTCCACCACACTTTTCCGGATGTCCTTCCGAGCTGCTTACCCCCTATCTCGCTTTTCCTTCTTTCTCTCTGCAACATAGTGGCAATCTGGAACAACGATCAAAAAGCATCATTCCGACATCCAACATCGCCCAGGGCTGGGAAGGGGGGAAATTTACAAAAAGGGACCACAGGGGGTGTACATCTACTACTATATAGGCTGGAGTTTTTTGCGTTTTGAACCTTCTTTCCCTGTCTTCACATCCTGGCCATTTTCTTGCATTTTCGATATCGAGGAGCCAACTAGGACGGCTACGCCCTGAAGTCATACCTCTCTTCTGGATCGCGGGGTATTTTCAGTTTAGGCGTTTTGCAGCATCTCTTTGCTTTCATCATAGGAGAAATAATGAAAGTACGAACTACTGGATCGTTGTTTTTATGGCTCCCAAACCTACCTATTACTACCTATCTCCTTAATCTGGGTATGGATTGGAAATGGCTTTGCTCTTGCCTTCTTAATCTGCAGCTTAGGTAGGAACTGTAACCCTGACTTCTACCTCTAAAATCTATAGATGTAAATGTATGTACTGCTGACTTTGAATCCATGAATTGGTCACCTCAATCCTGACTGCTACCTCTAATACCTATAGATTGCAAATAGATGGATTGCTCGCAGCCTTTTCAATCTACGGATTGGAGAATGTAGTTCCTGACTGCTACCTCTAATACCTATAGATTGCAAATAGATATATTGCTCGCAGCTTTTTCAATCTACGGATTGGAGAATGTAGTTCCTAACTACTACCTCTGAAACCTACCTATAGATTGCGAATAGATGGATTGCTCAGCAGCCTTTTCAATCTACGGATTGGAGATTGTAGTTCCTGACTGCTACCTCTAATACCTATATATTGCAAATAGATGGATTGCTCAGCAGCCTTTTCAATCTACGGATTGGAGAATGTAGTTCCTGACTGCTACCTCTGAACCCTATAGATTGCAAATAGATGTATTGCTCAGCAGCCTTTTCAATCCGCGGATTGGAGACTTTGTAGATAATTCTACCCTAAAGTACCTTAGGTAAGATAGTTCGCGATACGCATAATCACCTCGTATAAAAGAGCACATAGCACGTCTACATCTCGAAACGCCGGGTAAATGGTGGAGAGTAAAATGCTTCTTCTATACACTAGTACAAGGGATAAAGCTGCCCCAAAGAAAAAAAAGCTCCTTTTCTTCTCTGAACAGCTTTCTCCGGACCACTCGACCATCAATACAACCGTCCCATTCCGTTTTTTTTCTCTTTCCCATATGGTGACCGCATCTATTCCTCCTATAGACTCGTTTTCGCTCCTCTTCACCTCCTCTTCCGTCAGAACCTGAAAAATCACTGGAAAGCCCTTGGATCCCCGGAGACTCGGAGAAGAAAAAGTAAGTCTTGCGATGAAACGTAAAATTTCGTCCCCTGTACAATCCCCATGTTGATTCGTTATAGCACCTCGATATCTCCATCCTAAACGCGGACCTCCTTCATAACCGGGTATATTTCAGGTGAAAATCGTCGAGTTAAATAGCGAGCGAGGTCGAGGGGTTGGAGTAGGCGCCAGTGAATTTCCAGAGTCGTCGGGATCGGAGAGCGGATTTAGTGAGCATCGGGCTGGTTGAGGATGTACTCGACGGCCTTGTCAACTGCAACGCGAATTCGGTCAGTATACACACACCGACGGCATATTCCTATACCGAGAAATTCGCAAAAGGAAAGGGTAGGCAGCATAAGCAACTGGGGATAGTCGTACTGGAGTGGATGCTGTCGGCGTCCTTGTCGGGGATCTCAATGCTGAACTCCTCCTCAATGGCCATGACGACCTCAACGGTGTCGAGGCTGTCGAGGCCGAGGTCGTTGGCGAAGTGGGCGGTGGGCTTGATCTGTGAGGGTGAAAGCGGTGGTGGTTAGATGCCATGTCATTCACGGGGGCGTGAGGAACAGATGGTTCGGACGTACGTTGGCGGCGTCGTTGACCTGGGGCGCAACATCGTTAGCAAAGACGTTTTCAAAGACTTGAACACCTGGTTATCAAGAGAGGACGGTGGGCGCATGTCGGAATAAGGGCGCTGTCTATGTTTGCACCCCGCTCGGCTCAAGCATCTCCCCCGCCTCGCAATACGGCTCATGACTTCGCAGCCTCGCCATCCATTGCGCAGCCCCTTCTTCCAAACAATGCATCCTGCAGCCTCCGCAGACAACATCCCTCCGATCCCGCAACCACATGTCCCTCATGACCGTCATCCCACAGCGCAAAGATGATCCTTACCTTGTCGAATCCCTGCAGCAGGCTCATGATGCGGCCCTCAACCTCCTCCTTGTTCAGGCCACCGCCGGCGCTGTACATGCGCACGCCCATGAGGCTCTGGATGCGCAGGGGAGCAGCAGCGGCAGCGCGGGGGGCGGCAAAGGCAGCAGCAGCTGTTCTTCGGATGGCGACGGGTCGGGCGACGGCGCGGACGGCCGAGGCGGATGTGCGGAGGACAGCAGTGCGGAACATTTTCGCTTCTGTTCGAGAATGAAGAAGAAGAAGAGATTATTAGAGAAAGAGAAGAAGAAGAGAGGACCAATCAATTGGGGTGGAGGCGGGAGGAAGAGAGGAGGTTGTTGTTGTTGGAGTTGAGGGTTGAAGGGTGGTGGGTTTTTTGGTGACGGGTTCGGGATTTGATGCTCGGCGGGATGGATTAATTTTCTCGCTGCTGGCTATTACTCGGCCTTTTTGGGGGGGAGTTGCCTCTTCGGAGCTGCAGCTGGGGGTACAAAGGTACTTACGAGGAGGATGGAGGGGGAATGTGTGGAGGGATGAGGAGTCACGTGAGATGAATCAGCGGGAATGAGGGGCCTGCGATTGGGTGGGGGGACTTGAATGAAGCACATCATGAACATCAGTTTAGGTAGGCAAGGATGGTTCAAGATGGTGTAAACCGGTTGGACGATTGCTTGAGAAGGGGCAATCTTGTATTGTTTATTCTGCCGCCTTGGAGGAGAAGCAGTCCATGACTGCTTGCTTTGGACGAAGCTTCATTGCATACTTTGGGCTACAGTACTGAAGTTGCTTGTAGCAGAGGTGTTGAATGTGTGAAGACGCCCGCCAAATGCTCACGAGCATCCGCTAGACTTGCAGTTTGTCTGGCAATTGTTGACAAAAGACATTGATAAAGTGCCCTATATGCTCCAACGGGAGATCACGGGAGAACATGGCAAAGACAACTGCGTGAACACATGACAATCACCGTGCCTATATATCCCCCTCATCTTCTCCCGTTACGCGCTCCCATTCTTCCCACACTTCACGATCCTCTCCATTACTCAACCCAGCTGACTTACCAACCTTCCAAAGCTCAGCATGAAAATCACCATGGGGGTGATGTTGCGCCTATTATATCTGCTGCTAAAACTCTCCAACTGCATCAAGAGGAAGAAGCAGGATGACCAGCCTCCACACGGTTACACTATGAAAGATACGGCAATTGCCCCTGATAAAGACGGCGGGCAAGATCGCTCCCGAAGAGGCTCTGCTATGCCATAGGAAACCAGCAAGAGGAGAGCATGCCCGCCACAGCGCCGTATCTGAACGAGATGGCCTCGGATATGTGACGAGAACAGGGTTAGAACACGCTGTATCTCAGAATGCCAGGAACGTTCACGATAGGCCGACCCTTTTCGCAATTGCGCGGCTTCAAATCAGCCCTCATTATTACATCTTGCTCTTTTATGGTCAGCATGCTCCCAGGTACACAGAATAGAACTTGCATGAGACTTCACCGAGTCTAAAAACTTGAATCAATGGCCTTTTGAGTTGCAGCGCCTAGTTATGTACAATCCTCGCATCACGCCTCTTTTGATTGCCCTCTCCGCCCACATCATACAAGAAAGAATTAGTATTTTTCGCGTAGTCTTTATCGGTAGGGTGAATCAGCGCGAATGGCAGCGGCGAGCTCAGGCTCCCACTTGTCTCCGTTGGACAACAGCTTCTCTGTACACTGTATCAGTAATGCCATTCACGATTGCACCAAGATGCAGAACAAAAGACTCACCCTTGTTGTACAGCAGCTCTTCTCTGGTCTCGGTGGCGTACTCTGCGTTGGGAGACTCCACGATGGCGTCGACGGGGCACGACTCCTGGCAGAAGCCGCAGTAGATGCACTTGGTCATGTCGATGTCGTAGCGGGTGGTGCGGCGAGAGCCGTCGGCACGCTCTTCGGCTTCGATGGTGATGGCCTGGGCAGGGCAGATCTGTCGTTCGCAGACGTTTGTCAGTATGTTTTATCCTGGCGCATGCGCTTCCATGATGGCGGGGGGTTGGGGGGAGCCTTACGGCTTCGCAGAGCTTGCAGGCAATGCATCGCTCTTCACCAGAGGGGTATCGTCTCAGCGCGTGCTCGCCACGGAATCGGGGGGATATGGGACCCTAAGACGACTGTCAACCGAGGCTCAATGGCACAAAAGGACCACGGGTGGGATCTCGAGGTCATCCCAGCGCAAGCTGCGTACCTTTTCGAACGGGTAGTAGATGGTGTAACTGCGTCCCCAAGTCAGCAATCCCGCTCCTAACACTAAAACCTCAAGTCTTCCATCCACAACAGAGCCGGTATACATACGGAGGTCGGAAGAACTGCTCCAGCAGGACATACATTCCCCTGGCCATCTCGGTCATGAGGAAGTACTTGCCCAGCCGGTCCAGCAGGCTGTCCTTTTCCCACACCCACTCCGTCTTCTTGCTCATCCGGAAGTTCTGCGGCGGGGCTCCCTTGGGCGTCGCGTATCCTCGCTGCTGCTGCTGCTGCTGGTAAAATGTAGGAGAGGCGAGCATCCTCGTGGCCATCATGAGCGAGGCGGACGAGGCCGGAGCTCCAGCCAGCTGGCGCTTGGCCAGCATCGAGACGGCGAGAGTGGGCGCCATTGTTGTTGTCGTCGGGATCTTTCGCTGGCGAGACGATTGACAGGTTTTTGGCCCGAGGCAACGGCTGGGTTGTGTCGTCGATTCGGAGGGGGGGAGGCGAGAGACGGTTTGGCGACGCTGGCAAGCTGGACAGGCTCTTTTGCCTCTGCCGGGACGGAATGCCTTAGTGCTTTACTGCGGGATTACATTGCTAGGCCAGTGATTGGGCGACTAATAGCTCGTGACATGGCACGTGACCTTGAATTGTAATGACGCCAACTGCTATGTCATCTTTCACTACCAAACATCAACTTCGCTACACTGACAGAATAATTGACCAGAAACAAAGAAAAGAAAAATATTCACAAGCTCATTATGCGTTTATCATGGCGAACCCCATCTCAATAAAACAGCAATTCTCTCAGAAACTCTTCTCCCAGGACCCCCACCACACGCCCATGTTGGCCGCCACCAGCAAGTCGAGCATCTTCAGCCCCTCATGGTAGATGATGAGCTTGCCCAGCTTGGCCCGCGTGCCGCGATTGCCCCCTCCCGCCTTCTCGCCGCCAATGTTAAGGTCAAACGGTGACATGACATCGTCATCGTCCCTGTACTCGGAGCGGTCCATGGCCGACTTGATGATCTTGCCGAAATGGCCCAGGCGGTTCTCACCATCCCCCTTGGACGCATCGCCCGTAGGGAACAGATCCGAGCCCGGCAGGTTGAAGCGCAGCTCGCTGACGACGGCCGACGTCGACTTGGACGGGTTCGAATCGGGGACCAGCGGGTTAAAGCTTCCCACTTCGCCTTCGTGGAGGAAATGGTAGCACAGCAGGCTTCGGCCGCCATTGCCCGTGCGGAACTCGCATCTTCCGCCCCAGGGGCTGGTGAAGGTGTATCCCCGCGGCTTCATCCTGTCAGGCCTTGAAGATGTGGGCGAGCCGCTTTTCTCTCCCGAGCTAAAGGAGTTGACCGATGCCTCGCTTCCCTCTCGGTTGTGCGCTTTCTTGCGCACTGCCTGCCCGACCTGGTGAAACTTGGATCGCATGGCAGAGCCCAAGCTTCGCGAGTAGGCCATGGTGACTTGTCTGTAGAAACTGTGGCCGTCTTGCGGTCCCGCCATGTCTGCCAAGGATCGATCGGCGTCCATGCTCCTCCTAGGACGCACAGCGCTCGACGGTCGCGTACGGAACTTGGCGTATCCTGCATTCTGAATATGGATGTCGATTGCTGGGTGCTGCGGAGAGCGGCGCTCTAGGGAGGCAGATAGATGTGAGCCAGGCTCCCCGGCTAAGGGGACCACCTCGTAGGATGAAATCTTGCCGACATTCCACTGATCACCCCTAACTGGATCCCTTCTTATAAGGTCCAAGGTGAAAGGTGGCGGAGAGGAATCGGTGCTCTTCAACGGAGATAGGGAGCGGCTCTGCCTTGTATGGCCGGCAGTATATGCTCCGTCTCTGGTCGGATCTCTGGACCGCGCTGTTTCGTCCATGGAGAGCCTGCTTTGGGATACATCACTATGCTGCCTTGGTCCGACGGGCTTGCGTCTAGGAGCAGATGCACGTAGTTGCTGTGGCGCCAGTTGAGGGTTCATCTCGGAGGAGCTGTCTGAGAGCCCCAGGCCTGAGTCATCGAGGCGCCTGGGAGGCAGAGGGGGCGCATAGTCGGCGTCCTGCGAGTTGAAAGGCGCATTAATGTCATTCGGACGCGCAGGTAATGGGTGATCACTGCTTGGGGGATATTGTAGCTGTTCCCCTTGTATCGAAATCTCAGGGGCTTGGGATGGTATGCCAGGCACCGGCTTCCGGGCAATGGTCCTTGTCATGTAGCTCTCCTCGCTGGACCTGCCCTGAGACTCCTCTCTCAGTGGCTGAGGGGCGTCCATGCCCAGCGTGGGAAGCTCGAGGTGGACATAGTAGAGGCTGCCGCCGACATCTTCGATGGTGACATTCTTCAGCCGAGGTTTAAAGGTTGAAAGAATGACATCTGTAATTTCACTTCGTTAGATCTGATTCCATCAGCGAATGTATGTTAGACTTCATAAGTACCTCTGACGCCCGGGACTCTGGATATGTAGAGTGTCAAGGGTTGCTGTATCTCTTCTGATGGGTTTTCGGGATAATTGGGCGGGTTCGCCGCCAGCAGATTTATGTTGGCGAGTGAGTGAGCCTCCATGATGGATCAAGAGAAATCGCTGCGCAATATGCCTCTGTTGGGGAAGAAAACGCCGTGATGCAGTAACCGAGACCGGAAAACAACAAGATATTTCTATCTGCTCGCTCAATGAATGAGTGGGCTAATTCGCTATGCTTTCTGTTTGCGCTATCATTCATGTGGTTCCAGCCACAACGAGCATGACCATGATGCTTCGTTTGAGCTCCTTGTTTCCTTTGCCTATGAAAAGAAGTCCGAGGGTCGTATGCAAGGATTGTGCTGCAGGTGCAGAAGGATTCCGATGCGGATATCAAGGGCCGGAGAAATAATGAGAAAAGGCGGGCTGGACGTAAGCCGAAGAGATTGATGACTGCAGCCAAATTGCCGGCAGAACAAAGACGCAGATCTGGGCAACGAGGAAAAAAAGACAAGGGGGAACTGGATACTTCAAGGGACCTGCTATCAAGCCTCCATGGTCTCCCTATCAAGCCTCCATGGTGTGGCTGTGTATCGCACTAACTAGCAAGGATGGCCGATGCTGGCTTTTGCTAGTGTTTTTCCTAATATACTATCTTCATTAGTTCTTTATCTACTAATAATTACTGCATTAATTATTTAGCCATATCGTTACTGTCTGCCACTGCTATAACTTAAAGCTATCTATAACTTAAATTTATACACAGCCAGTTATTATAATAAAGTCGCTTTTAGGCTAAGAATTTAGTAATGTTAAGGAGGCCAGGGCTGCTGTTAATGCTATTAGCAAGGAGGTTAGCTTTAGCCTTATTATTTACTATATAAGGCTAGCTACTATTAAACTTTACTGCTATAAAGGAAGGAAGTTTAAGTTATAGTTAAACCCTAATCTTACTAAATCTTACTGCTAAAAGACAAGCTCTTAAATAACTAAATGCCCTTATTAGCTTATTATTACTAAATAATATAATAAGCTTTAAAAGATCTAACTTTCTAATAATAATAATACTACTGTATATAATTATAAAATGCTTACTTAATCTGCCTTCTTTTACTACTAAAGTATAACTATTAAAAAGAGAAAGACTAATATTATATTTATATATAATACTAGCGCTAAACCTATATAAATTCTAAAGAAATTATAGTTTAAAGGTTCTGCTAATATTAAGGCGCTAATATAATATAATATTTATAACCTACTATAAAAGTAATATAAAAAGGATTTTAGTAAATATTTAGAAATATAGTAGCTATTTAATAAACTTTAGGATAACTAAAATTACTATTTTTAATACTATTATAATTAGGAGAATTAGCTTATTTCTCTTTTTATATATCCTAAGGCTTTTATTAACCTATTTTATTAATATCCCTTAGTGTTATTAATAGATTTTACTTATAAGACTAACTGCTTTAACTTACTGCTTTTTAATATTTATAATATAACCTTAATTAAGAAGATATTTTAAGTTACTGCTATTTTCCTAACTAGCAAGACTAGGCCTTATTATAGCTAGGTAATAAAGATCTTTAATAGTTTTTTATAATTATTTAAAATTCTAGGACTATAGGTTATTATTATAGACTAGGAGCTTGCCTTAATAAAGTCCTTAAAGTTATATCCTTTTATAAAAACTAGATTTTATATCTTTTATTAATAGCATATTAATATAAATATGCTATTAAAAATAAAGGCTTATTTCCCTAAAGCTTAATATAATCTAACTACTAAATATATTAAATAGGCAGCCTAATTCTAGTTATTTTTAAAGGCTTAGAATAGCCTTATTATTAGCTTATTAAAAGATAAATATAATATTTAATTTAAGGCCTTAACTAGGCAGCCTGCCTATAATAAGCATGCCTAGCTAGTTTTATTAAACTACCTTAAAGCTGCTATTAATTATATTTATAATACTTAGCTAGGTTTTTAAAAGTAAAAGATTATTTACTACTAGGTTAATTAGTATTATTACTTTAGCTATTTAATAATATTAGTTATTAAGTCTTTATATTTAGTAATAAAAAAATATATTATAAATAATAGCAGTAATTTATTAAGTGTTTTTTACTAGCTTAAAGGCTTTTAGTGTAAATAATATTAAAAGATTTAAAATCTTTAGGCTATAAGAATAAATAAGATACTAAATATATTTTACTAACTGCTTTATACTATTATCTATAAATAAGTTACTTTTAAAGCCTTATAGCTTATTTAGACTAAATACTAAACTATAAAGTAGATAATTAAATAGGATTTTACTAATTCTTATAGTCCTTATATTTTTAAAATAATTTATAGCCTCCCTTACTATTATAGTATTACTAAAAGCCTTATTAACTAGCAGCTACTTTAACTTAAAAAGGTTAATTAATTTTAGCACTAGGAAATAGTTTACTTAGCTAGTAATATGCTAATCTCTTTTATACTGCTTAAACCCTTAGTAATTAAGGGAAAAGGTTATTTAAAAGAAAGTCTTAATCTTAAAAAAAATAAATTAATAAAATAACTACTAAGTCTTTTTAAAATAGTTATTATACTTAAAGATAATAAGGCTAAAGAAAACTATTAATATTAATAATAGCAGCTACTGCTATTAATAATACTAGCTATAATAACCTTAGTTAATAAGTTAATAATTTCTTTAATAATAGCTATAAGAATAAGCTTTTTAAAAACCTATAATATATATAAGCTAGGTATTAAAATATAAAGGTTATATTAATAATTAATTTAATACCTTACTAATTATAACTTTATAATTAAGGAAATACTAATAATAATATTATAGCTTTTTATTTAAAAAGTCTAGTTACTTTTTTTTAAAAAGTAAGAGTTATAATAATTAAATATAAATGCCTTAAGTAAGGACTATAAAATTAATATTAAATTTAAAAATATAATAAATAAAGCCTTAGTATTAGCTAAAGCTAAGGCCTATAAGATTAAAAAAAAAAAGAGGCTTAATATTAAAAAATAATTAATTTTATAATATTATAAGCTTTAATTTATAATTTCCTTCTTTTTTATATATATTAATATTTATATTTATTAAATTATAATTACTTAAGATATAGCTAAATTTATATAATAATATTATAATTAGACTTTAAGCTATAAAACCTAGCTATATTATAAAGGCTTAATAAGGAGACTATAAAGGCTTAATAATAAGTCTTAAAAAATAAATTAATAAAATAACTATTAAGTCTTTTTAAAATAGTTATTATACTTAAAGATAATAAGGCTAAAGAAAACTATTAATATTAATAATAGCAGCTACTGCTATTAATAGCACTAGTTATAATAACCTTAGTTAATAAGTTAATAATTCTTTTAATAATAGTTATAAAAATAAGCTTTTTAAAGATTTATAATATATATAAGCTAGATATTAAAATATAAAGGTTATATTAATAATTAATTTAATACTTTACTAATTATAACTTTATAGCTAAGGAAATATTAATAATAATATTATAGCTTTTTATTTAAGAAGTCTAGCTGCTTTTTTTTAAAAAGTAAGAGTTATAGTAATTAAATATAAATACCTTAAGTAAGGACTATAAGATTAATACTAAATTTAAAAATATAATAAATAAAGCCTTAGTATTAGCTAAAGCTAAGGCCTATAAGATTAAAGAAGAAGAAAGGCTTAATATTAAGGAATAGCTAATTTTATAGTATTATAAGCTTTAATTTATAATTTCCTTTCTTTTTATATATATTAGCATTTGCATTTATTAAATTATAATTACTTAAGATATAGCTAAATTTATATAGCGGCGCTGTAATTAGACTTTAAGCTATAAAACCTAGCCATACTATGGAGGCTTGATAAGGAGACCATGGAGGCTTAATAGCAGGTCCCTACTTTAAATGCTTGACAGATGCGGACAACAAGAGGCTCTCTGAGCACCAGTGATTTATCTTGTGATCAAAAAACGAAGGACGAGAGTGAAGATGAGGATGTTTTTCTCAGATTTCTTGGTCCATCAGATGTGTCCTTTTCTTGTTCTTCTGATGATAAAGAAGGCTGAAATGAACGTTGCCTGACCCTGAACCCCCCCCGAAGAAGAGCAAGCTAGGAGGAAAATGACAACGTCACCGCACCGGGGCTGTGTTGAAGCTTGGCCCAGCCCGGTTTTTCCTCTTCTTATTTTAGGGGGGGAATTGCTGAGATAAAAAGTGCCGGTGAGCGAGCCGATAGGGTGAGCGACTGTGAGCTGCAGAGCCTTGAACCTGGTGATGAGGCGTCAGCTGTGACTTGTCGGGGGCGAATTCGACAAGATATTTGTGTTTCGTAAGGTAGAGAACACGTATGTCGACTTGGGGCTGAGTGCGTTGGTGTTGATATTGGGAGTTGTTTTTGTTTGTTGTCGAGTCATGAGGTTGTTTGCGTCTGGTTGCTTGTGGCGATGGGATAGTGGGCGAGCTGTGGTCAAGCGTTGGGTGGTGATGCAGCGGCACAGTGTTGACAGAACTGTACAAATCCGGTATCTGTCGAGGTATAATACAGTGTGTATCATGTGAAGGGACTGTATTTACGGGCTCCTGTTAGCGGTCCTCGTCGATCGATGCCCGACCTGGAGATTGGCCCTGATCTTCATGACCTCACTTCAGCTTCCAAATATAACTTGAACCTCGTCGCTGCTTCATCATTTTCAACTCTCACCAACTCGCACATGAATCGCCAACATACGCACGTTGCCGTTCCCAAAATATCCTCAAGTCCGGCCCTTGTCCTTCCCCGCCTTCAACATGCCGAAAAGCAAGGCATCAGCAGAGCCGTGCCAATCACCATGTACGCAATAAATATCCTATGCAGTGCCATTTCACCTGCTGCTGCTGCTGCAGGTGCAGCATTGGGCTCTGCAGCACACATACAAAAATAACTGCGTGTTACATTGAAGCCTCTAGTATCTCCAATCTTGCTTGAAGCTACACCAGAGCCTGATCTTGTTCAATCTACCGAGCCTCTTTTTCTCTGTTTCTGTAACACGACAAAGCATGATACGGCCGGCACGCATAGGCTGCACCGCCCCCTACACCGATACGATATCGGCCACGAATCTCACTTTTCTCGTCGTCTATGGACAGCCCGTGGCCGTGGTGGTGAATGGGAAGCCGCTGTGGCAGTTCCAGCACGGGGTCGACGTTGCGCAGGCGGTGACGGTCTGCGTGACGACGCCTGCGGCCTGTGAGCAGCCGCAGGGAAGCGTGACGACGTCTGGTGTTGAGGCGTTAGAAGGGCTGGAGTGCCACAGAGAAAGAGAGAGAGAGGGTCGACTGACTATCAATGATGCAAAAGTCGCTGGAGCAGTTGAACTTGCAGCCCTCGCTGGTGCCCGGGCGAGTCGTTATCGTGACGGTAGGGACACAGCTGATGGGCGGTGCCTGGGCATGGACTCGGGATAGGAGACATCTGTTGGATCGCTGGGTTAGCGTTGAGTGCTGGCTCACCGGGTCTCAATGCAGATGCCATACATTGCGAGGGTCAGGACGATACTGGAAGCGAGCTGCATCTTGAACAGTGCAAAAGCTGGCTGACCGACTGATTCAACTCTGAAGAGCTATCGGGGAGGCCTTCAGCAGCATTAGCATGCCTGGGGGAAGCTCTTCTTGAAGAACGTGCTCGACATGTCTAAATACCCTTCATGTCGGGGAAAGCCGTCACCATTCTAGTGGCGCGACCGTGTCCCGTCGCGGGTTAGCTGCAGTCCGAAGGTGATGCCATTCACGCTGATAGGCTGGATGAAGGCATTGATCGAGGGCTGAATGGCTTGGCGATGCAGGGCATGAGGGGTACAGAGTGATGAGATGCCTACTGCCGCTCCAGAGAAGACCCTATTTCATGGTCATTGCCCGTGATATGCTGATGAATTCCTTCAAAAGTCCATCCGACGAGTGTCACCCAGACGCATATTGAACCTGGGTCAACCAAGTGTCTACTTCGTATGTCCGAAGTAGTTGAAGCTCGAACTATATCCCTAGATTAGAGTATAATAGCCGGACATGATATCCTGCGTACATATAAATTACGGCTGAAGCTGGGGGCTGCTGAATACGAAGACTCACCTGCCTCTTGAATGACATGTGCTTCATAGAGGCTCGTGTCTCATGTACCTATTCCGAAAAGGCAGCATTGTGCCTCAGTCCAAGGTTTTATGCCTGTGGGATTGACCCAATGTCCATTCTATATGACGCATGAACCAATTGCCGTCCATCACGACGTCTCAGCTCTATACGCAGCAACAACCTCCTCAACCACATCCTCCAGCCTCTCATCCTCCAACCCCAGCAACTCCATCGCAAACCCATCCCTCTTGGTCCAATCCGCATCCAGCGCCCCCAGCACAAAGACAATGTCCTCCACCGCCACCGAAACAGCCTCCTCATCACCACTATCCAGCCTCTTCCGCGCATCCTCCAGATACGCCTCCGAGTCAACCTGCCGCGCCGTCCACTTCTCCCCCATGGCCTTCTCCAGCGCGGCCAGAATCTCCAGCTGCGTCGGGTTGAAGCTCTGGATGTAAAGCCTCCTGTTGCCCGTCTGCTCCGCCCTCTGCAGCACCCTGACGGTGGCCTCGGCGATGCGCCTCAGCGTCGACGCAGAAGCCCTCGCTTCCCCACCATCCAGGATCTGCGCCGTCCTCGTCGCAAAGTCAAAGTGCAGCAGCCCGTGCCGCAGCCCATGGTCGAAGAAGTGCCCGCACACGAGCGCTGTCCAGGTAAACGCCGAGCCCGGCCGCGCGGCGAGGGCCTCGCACCGCTCGCGCACGAGCGTCTTGCGGCGGTACAGCGGGAGATAGTCCTGCGGACGGGCGTCGGCGGCGTCGCAGCTGCCAAAGTCGGCGGGGATGAAGCGGCGGACGCCGGCGTGGAAGCAGGCCTCGGCGAGGCGGAGGTGCTGGTCGCCCTGGCCGAGGGGGAAGGCGGCGATGACGGCGTCCTGGCCGGCGAGGGCGGTGGTGAGCTCTTCGGTGGTGAGGTCGGGGCTGACGATGATGCGGGGGATGGAGGGCGAGGCTGAGGAGGATGAGGACGAGGAGGTTGAGCGTTGGAGGATGGAGATGTCGAAGCAGTTTGCCTGGATGAGGGCGGCGAGCAGGACGGAGCCGAGGGTGCCGTTGGCGCCGACCAGGCAGACCTTTTTGATGGGGGATGTCATGGTGGTTTAAGTGAGGCGATGTCTTATAAGAGATGGAGTGAGTGAGTTGCGTTCACGTGTGTGCGTCAAGACAGGGGGAGTGTGAAGCTCGAAAAGAGGCCTGGACTGGGGTTGCGGGGGTGGAGACCAGGGTTACGGGGACGAGGGCTACAGTATATCCGGACATGATGCGGTTGTCTGCCATGATGGAACTGGATCTTGACAAGAAGAGAGGAAAGGACCAGAGATCATGATTGATACTGAAGTAATAGTCCAAGAAGTTGCAATCAATCTCAACCCGGTAGCAGCCACCGCCGTCTTTACATAACCCCTTACGCAAGCCTTACACAGACCTGGACTTTAGGCACGCTTCGGCTCCGAATGGCTTCAAACACAACCCCCGAAACTCCACAAACGCCGTTTCCTCCGCTGAACGAAGTCCCCACAAGAGAGCGAGCGCGATGGTACGGACTTTCTCGGCTGTCCGAGATGAAAATAGCGCGCCAGCCACGGCATAGTTGTTGATGGTTAACCCTGGCGTCGTCGAGCGTATTTGCGGAGCCAGGGGTCGAAAAGAGACTTGATGGGCTTCGTTGCGTCGGCAGAATATGTGTTGACTACGGTGTTCTACGAGGATGAGGCTTCAATGCCACTTGAGTAGGTGGCTGGATGTTTCGATGGGTATATAGGGGTGCGGTGAATATATAAGTCTACAAGCATCTACACTTGTATACACTCGTCTCTCACGACAAGACTCACTCTCACTTACACCCTCAACTCAAAACACTCACTCAACAACCAATCATAAACAACCTCAGCATTCACACAATGGCAGACAAGCACATCCTCCTCATCACCGGCGCCAACACCGGCATCGGCTACGAGGCCGTCAAGGCCCTCCTGCGCTCTCCCAAGCCCTACCGTATCTTCCTCGGCAGCCGCACCCTCGAAAAGAGTCAAACTACAATTGAGGCCCTCAACAAGGAGTTTGCCTCGTCAGAGAGCACCCTCGAGCCCGTTGCCATTGAGCTCGAGAGTGACGAGTCCATTGCTAAGGCATTTGAGGCCGTCAGCGCCAAGGTCGACCGCATTGACACACTCGTCAACAACGCTGGTTCGTTTACTTGTCTTGAAAACAGTGCATTTGCATATTATTGGTAAATGAGATCTAGCTAACGCAATAGCGATTTGTCTCTGTAAATATCAGGCGCAGCATTTGACACCCCAGACTTCACAAACGACATCTCCAACGCCCGAACAATCTTCAACAAGGCCTTTGACGTCAACGTCACGGGCACCCACATCGTGACGGCCACCTTTGCCCCCCTACTCATCAAGTCCGCCTCCCCGCGCCTCCTCTTCCTCACCTCGGGGCTGTCGACGCTGGAGGCGCACTCGCGCGACTTTTATCCTCCCTGGGCGCCCAAGCCGCAGGCCGGCTGGCCCAAGAAGGGGGTCATTGCCAACCTGGGGTACAAGAGCAGCAAGACGGCGCTCAACATGGTGATGCTTAACTGGCACTGGCTGCTCAAGGAGGACGGCGTCAGGACGTTTGCCATTAGTCCTGGGTTTTTGGCGACGAATTTGGGGGGTGTTCCGGAGATGCTCAAGGCCATGGGGGCGGGGGATCCGGCGATTGGAGGGGAGTTTATCAGGAGGGTTGTTGAGGGGGAGAGGGATGAGGATGCGGGCAAGGTTGTGACCGGTAAGGGCACGCAGCCTTGGTAGGGGGATGCGTATATGGGGACTGTGATCAATTTCAGTGGCGATTTGACAAAAGATGTACTTGATATACAAACAATCTGCTTACCCTTGCAAGTCACATTCGCAGCTTCATCTCTTGGACTGCCAAGGGGCCAGCCGTGGTTCGCATCCATGAAGGCTGTTGAAGTTTGTTTAGATTGTCAGAAACCCGTTCGCCAAACTACTGTATTTGAAATGATGTGAACACCCTGCTTCACCTTTCACGCAGCATTCATTCACCACATTACCCCCACAATCGCCCGAGGAGCAGGTTCCGCCGCCCTGCCATGATTCTTAATCCGCCTCTTCAATCGATCCCTATACGGCTCCCTCCGAATCCTCGCCGGCGGCGTCCTACCCCACCGCTCCGTCTGGATTTGCACCAGGTGGTCTATCCACTTGTCCAGCATCTCCGCGTCCCTCTTGAGCATCCTCCCCTCCGGGCTATCCTGAGGCAAGGTCTCGAGCCGGGCCTTGTACGCGCGCAGCTCCTGCTGGAGCGCCACGATCTCGTCGTCGGTGGGCAGGGCCTTGGACTTCCGCTCGTAGGAGGGAGGAGGGGGGCCGAGGGAGATCTCGTCGGGGCAGTGGGTTGGCTCCGTCTTGTCGCTGCGGAGCTTGCGGGAGACGCGGTGGAGGTTGGCTTGGAGGAAGACTTTGAGCCAGATGATGGCTGGGGGTGTCCTGGGAGTGGACATTTTGGCTTTTTTCAAAAGAGAAAAGTGAAAGATATAAAAAGAATTAAGATATAAGAAGAAGAAGTAGAAAAAGGAGAGAAGAGAAGGAGAAGTGGTTGTGTGTGAGCGAGTGGAAGTGTGTGAGAGGTGAGAAGATTGTCGTCAAGAGCTGGACTCAAGGGATTTAAATTCATTATTAGAAGCTAAGGTGCTCTCTTCTTCAACCCCAATCTCTTTCAAGTTCTGCATTGTTGTTGGGGAGGAGTGTAGTTGACTAAACTGTAAGGGGACATCCAGGAACGCCGCAGTTGTAGAGTTTAACATTATTCATATGCTTAAGCTCAACGCTTCTTAGCGGCTCTACAATGGACGAAGCCATTGGATCTGGAGGAGATAAGATCTCGGCTGTCTCCTTCGGCTTGGTTCCGATCGCAGAGGCTGCAGTCTAATCATTGCCAACTGGATGGTTTGGGTAAGGTGCCTGTCCTGGAGGAGTGTAGCAGGGTTTGGAGGAGGAAGTGATATCTCTCCTGGAAACGAGGGGCTGCCGCGTGGCTTGGGAAAGGCTTCGTATCCCCCGAGTTGAAGACTTAACGAAGAGTCCAGAAGTTGCTCACGGCCGCGGATTGAGGACATGACACCGCTCAGGCGCTTTTGGTTGGGAACAAGGTGTCCATGGTGAGGTCAATAAGCTGTTGAGCGGCCGGTGAAGGCGCATTACACTGAGTCTTGATGGGCAACTAGGCAAGTATGCTCGCTTGAGTCTTTGTCTCGACTACAACGAGTCGGGCCATTGATAGATCTCGCTACCCTCCAGAGCTAGGCTTGATGTAGATATTGCGGCGTTTGGGCAGCTCTTCTTGAGGCACAGCGGAGAATGGCACTCTGCAGCGGAGACTCTAGGATACAAGTAAGTACAGGTAGAAGATGCAACATGAATTCAATCAACACTGAGGTACGACGAAGTGTAATTTTGTATACACTGGTGACAGCAAGCAAGCAAGGGTCGAAGTTATGAAGTAAAGCAAAGCAGTACTTCGAATTCAGTCACATGTGTAATGATCCTCCTAAGGTACCAATGCTTACAGATTCGTCAACTACCAATTCAGTACTCTGCCAAAAGAGCTTTGCTTATCAGAGGAAAGAGGCTTATGTAGACCGCCTTGCGAGGCAATGCTATCTTGAGCAAATGATAAAACTCTTAAAGCCTCTAGAGTGTAGCAACACTGCAAGATACACACATATTCAGTGAAGATGCCAGGCCAAAGAACGATCCATCATCCACTTCGCTCAGAACAGACACTCGCGTAAAGTGAACGCCAGCATCATATCTATGGAATGCCTGCCAACGCTGTCAAACACGAAAAAGTCGCGGCTGACGACTTTGCTACTCGCAAAAAGCATTCCTATCCCTCGGCCTGTCGCATGGCTGGGGCTATACTGGAACACCGCCAGCCTTTCAACCCCCTTTTTGAACCTAATGACCCCATATGTCTCAGCTCAACCTGCAATACATTGTGGTAAAAAGCCAGCTCAAAGCCGTGCTATACGAACTTATTAGTCCACTTTGGAACCAGCCTCTCCATGTCCCGCTGCAAGTGTTCGTGCCGTGGAGTGGCATGTTGCACATCGCATACCACACTCTACCTGCGCAGATCTTTCCTGCGACGCTGCTGCGGTACATCACAGCCTTTAATGATTCAAGCATTAGGTATCTGAAATATGAATAGAGTTCTGGTCGCATCCGATACATACGGACTGTCGGTCGCGTGGTATCTGCGCGATTGGCTCTCATAACTCATGTGAGGCTGCGCATTCCCATCATGTCGCGGAACTCGCCCGCGCTGTTGTCCCCGTGCCCCAAATCTGGCGATGCATCCCACTGCGAGGTTGGAAACCCTATAGATGGATATATAACATCGCACGATTCGCTCCCTCTCAAATCAACCCACAAGCCCACATCACACTTCGAGCCTCCCCCTCCCGACGCTCAAGGAGAGCACCAGCACCATCATCCATTAACGCACACCCCCCCCTTCGTCCTAAATCACACAATGTCCCGCCTCCTCCTCCTCACAGGCCTCCTGGCCGCCAGCGTCGCCGCCCAAGCCGACCACGCAGCCCCCGGATTCAAATACATCGGCTGCGTCGAAGCAGACGCCCCCTCCTTCCCTTACAAGGCCGTCCTCTCAGGGGCGTCCTTTTCCGCTGAGCAATGCCAGCACGCATGCCACGAAAAGGGGAAATTCGCCGCCCTCAACGGCCAAGACTGCCACTGCGCCGAGGAGTCCTCAGAAGAAGAACCAAAGTACAAGGCCATCGACGAGTCGGTTTGCGCGATCCCGTGCGTCGAGAGCAATAAGGCGGCTGGTTTCTGCGGAGGACCAGAGTGTCCTGTTTCTGGAAAGAAGCGCTATACTCTGTACAAGAAGGAATTCGACGACGATGACTGCGAGAAGGAGCACGGAGACAAGGAGAAGGACATTGGCGGCGGCGGCAGCGTCTGGAACAACAAGGACCTGCCCACGAAGACGGCGACCGAAATCAAGACGATCACGTCCTGCCCCCCTGAAGTCACAGACTGCCCCCTCACAAAGGCCATCGACCCGCCGTCCCCCATCACAAAGCAGCACCACCACCACCACGCCGCTGAGGCATCAGCAGAGGCAGAAGCCCTGCCGCGATGCCCCGACAAGTGCGGCCCCCCTTGCCCGGCCTCGGGATGTCCGCCCTGTCCGTTTGGAAATTGTCCGCCCCCGTGTCCGCCGGGATGTCCCTTTGCGCCGCCTCCTCATGTGCACACGAAGCTGGAGTGCGATGGCGAGCATTGTAAAACGGGTGCGCTGGCGACGACTTCTGCGGGTGGTAAGCTTGTTACGGATCCGGTGGCTTCGCATGCGTGGCCTACTTCGCAGGGGGCGGCTCCGACGAAGGGGCCGGATACGATTAGTCGTGGGTCGAGGGGTGAGGCTGGTGTGATGATGATGGGGGTGACGGCGTTGGTTATGGCTGTGTGCATGTTGTGAGATGGGGCTGTTTGAGTGAGTATGGCCATGGGAAAAGGGAGAGGGTTATTATGAGGTCGTGGTTTGGTACATGCAAGTTTCGAGGCGTTGAGGAGGCTGCTCTGGTATGTGACTTTGAGTCTTGAGGACATTGTATACGCTCGTTCAGCAGACAAAGAAGCTAGATGTTATTTGACGTTTGATGTTTCATTTGGAGGAAAGTACTTGACTATTCAATCCCAGTCCCTTCAACTGATGAGATCCAAGTGACAATAGCTTAGGGGATATTCAGACCAACTGACAAAGAGAATCCAGTTTAGGGGATATTCATACCAACTTACAAAGAGAATGCAGTAATAGCGAGTCAAACGCAAACAGGCTCACCAAGCTCACCTCTTGGGAGGGTCCGTCAAGGGAACGTACCGCACCCCAAAGAGCTTCTTCCTCGTCACGTTGCCCTCCTCGTCCTTTTCGATGCGCCACACGCTCTGATCCCACCCGGAGGCATCGTCATCCACCGGGATAAACATACTTTCCAACTCATCTGTCAGCAACCAGTGTACAAGAATTAACAGAAAAGAGAGAAACTCACCAGCCCGGCGCCTTGAGCTGCTCCAGCAGCGGAGCATGCACCTCCTTCGCCGCAGCCCCAACATGAATCACATCCCACTGCTCACCAAACCGCTCCTCGCCCGGCCGCGCCGGCTCCTTCCACCCGAGCCGCCCGTCGCCAACGACGAACTTGGCCCTGCCCTCGTCGAGCAGCCGGCTGCCCTCGGGGCTCTTGCGCATGTTTGCCTCGCCGAGGTCGCGCAGCTCGCGGATGTGCTCCAGCCCGACGACGAGCCCCCGCTCGCCGACCAGCTCCGCCAGGATGTGCGTCAGGTAGCCCGAGCCGGAGCCGACGTCGAGGACGCGCGGCGCCGGGGAGGCATCCGAGGGGAGAAGCCGGGCCAGGACGTTTTCAATGGCCGAGGCGTGCATGTGGGGGGCGGAGATGGTGGCGTCGTGGCCGATGGACTGGGGGGAGTCTTGGTAGGGCATTGCCGGGGCGTAATGCCTCCTGTCGACCTGTCCCAAGCGTTAGATTGTGTGTATACATCTTCTTGGGAGGATGATGGTAGAGAGAAGATGAGACCTGCCTTGAGAAAGGCCTCCTTGACCAGAGGCTCGGTGATGAGGCCGTGCGTCCACAGGTTGGCCACGAGCCCTGCGTTGGAGCTTCCCGAGCAGCGCCACGCCATGCTGATGCTGCCTCGTCGAGCCTCGAGTCCGGCGGCAAGGAGGATGCAAGTGCCCGCTGACTTGAGCAACGAGGTTGGACTGGGGAGTCTGGTTCTGGATAAAGGGCGAAGTGGAGGAGCCAGGTTTGTGTTGAGTAGGTATTATCAGTCGAAGCTCTTGTAAGGCGATGATGAGTTGGATGCTGCAGATGGCCAGAAGATGATGGGTTCACGATACAGGTTGAAGCAGATGACACAAGGACTACTGTAGGTATGATTCGGTGACTGTAGGAAGAAAAAAGGACAATTGAGAAGGAATAGTAATATTCTGAGGGCATCGACAAGTATCAGCACGGCATGATGTAGGAAAGACGTCAAAGGCTCCCTTTCTCATGAGCTGAGCTGCCGTGCTGACTGATGGAGGTTGTAAGTCATCAGTCCATCGGCTGCTCGAAGTGGACTGCATCCATGTGCGATGCGAAACGGAGGCCCAGCAGCGCTCCATCTGCAGACCCCGCACGACGCGGGGCGGCGGCTAGCGGGCGTTAGTGGCCGCTCCAGGCCTGTAAATTAGTGGAGGGCCCCTGTAAGATTAAATTACAGGAAGCACGCGATCACTGGAAGATCCATGGATCATGGACGGATTCGTCCGCCAGTGTGAGCGACTCTCAAGGATCCCTTCATCCAGTGATCATGGAGAGAACAGACAACAGGACATGATTGAGCAGATATGGCTCACTGTGGTATTTGACACATTCTACATAAGAGAAGCGTGCTGCGCGTTATGCCTCAGAACTACGAATGAAAAGTGTCCCCAACGCCAAAACTCATGCCACAAACTCAATAACAACAAAGAAAGGAGGCAGAAGACGGGTGTCTCGCCTGCTGTAAACCACCCCGTCCACTCACTCTCCCTTCCATAACTCAAACGAACAAAAGCCACTCGACGGAAAAGCAGCAATGGACAAGACAGAAAAGATAAGTCGGTGTAGGTCTACAAGGGTAGGAATTGCATCCTCTCTATACCACATGCTCAGCGCTCTCGCCTTCGGCAATGACCGGAACGCCGAGCCCCCGGTCAGGGCTTTGCAGCACCAGTTGCTCATGTCGTCGGGCTCGCATGTACTCGGCCACGCTCCGGATGAGGAGAAACCAGCCGACAACCATCAGGATATAGGCCATCCAGTCGTTACCAGAGATGCCAGAGCCGTCATCACGGACATCGTCGGGGTCAAAGTTGTGCGAGTTGGGGTCTGGCGGCGCCGCATACCCGTCGGGGCCCGTCATCGTTGGCGCCTCATCGGGCGTCTCTCTCATATAGAAGCCGTACTGAATCAGGGTGATGCCGAGGCCAGCTCGCGATCCGTTCTTGGCAGCGTGAGTCGAGTGAAGGAGGTAGGTGAGCAGGAATCCGACAAGCTGGAATGAGGTCGAGATCATGCCGTTCCAGATGAATGAGAAAACCGAGCCGACGGGCATGCCATCGACATAGACTTCGTCGGCACCTCCGTAGCCGGGCGCGAGAATCGTCGTCTCCCAGTACGGCGGGGCGGCATCTGCAGCAGCTTGTTCGTACGTCTGCAAGGATCATTAGTATTTGACTCAATCCATAATCGTTCCATACTTGATAAAAGAGAAAGGGATTTGGCAAGAAGGGACATACCGGTGGCTGTTCCTCCTTTTCAGCATTAGCATCCATTCGCTCAGGGCGGGCTGACATGTTGGCAAACACTCCGTCGGTCCCAACTCCGCCTCCCATCACTCGAGGTCGCGAACCAGACGAAGCGTTGTCCGGAGTCGCCGGGGCTGGTGCGGGCGGCGTAGGAGCAGAGGACCGTCCTGAGTTGGCAGATCGGATGGTCGGCGTCGAGTTCTGCCGGACGAGTCGTTGTCTGTCGTCGGCTTCGTCGTCGCTGGCATCGTCGTCGTCAAACGCATCGGCGAGGTCGTTGTTGACCCGGCCATTTCGTGTCGGCGAGGAGGCGCGTGAGTGGAACGACGGAGGTGGCGAGTTGGGAACCTGGGCTCGGCGCTGTGGAACGTCGTGTTCCTCGTCTTCGTCGTGGGCATTTACCTGCATCAATCGAAACGTCAGTCTTGCGCCCACCGCTGACCCCAGACCAGGTCCCTTTCAAGAAAGAAAAACTCATGAGCAGTCGCATACCCTTTCGTAACGCCCAGACATGATTGCGATGGTGGTTCTCGTGAAAATTCACGCAGCGCGGCGGAAATCGGCGGTGTTTGAGGAGAGTTGGTGATGTCGTAATCGGGTCACGAGCGCCGTTGGGAAAAGGAGCGCAGATCGGAGAAAAAAGGCGACGCAAAGGGGCGAGAAAACAAAGGAGAAGGAAGAGACGAGAGATGAAGACGAAAAGTGAGACAAAGGGGTGTAGGCGACGAGGGTATAAGGCGCAAAGAGGAACAAGAGAAGGAAACGAAAAATCAAAGAATGTACAGAAAGTCAAGTCGTTTGTCGAGGAGTCGAGGCTTGCAGATGAGATGGTGAAGAAGTCGGGTGGAATGAACACAAATGGATGGGGAGCAGAGCAGAAAGGCCCTGCGCTTCAGGTCACTTGGGATTATGCGGCCACTGATGGCTGATGACCAATTCTAGCGCCAAGGCAGGGAGGCAACCTGCCTAAGGACCTGCCGGTGCACTGCGAGGTACCTGCGGGGCCGGCCGAAAGACAGCTGCGCTTGTGGTACTAGCCGGTAGCGACGCGCGTACCGGTACTCAATTTCTGCAGGAGCGCTCTGGAATGATCCAAGGGACTTTTTGGGGGTCTCTTTGGGAGGCACTTTTGCGGGGGGGTTGAGACGCTCGTTTGGCGCTTTCGGCGTCTTTTATTGCCTGCAGTAGTGAGATCTCTCAAGCAGATGTAATACCTAAGGCAGGTATTAATTGTGAAGTTACTAGGTATGTATCTACTAGGTAGGTATCAAGATACTATAACTGTTGGTACAACCGCAAGGACGAGTTCCGAGGGCCGTATCGGTACCTGCGCGTTTGTGCTCGGAGGAATTGAAGACGAGGCGCTGTCGATGATGTCTGGATGCTGTTTTTGCTTTGCCATTTTAGCTCCGGGGACCGTGCGCGCCTCTGGAGGCTGCAGAAGTAGCCGGAACGTCTGATGTCGCACAATATGCACGCTCTAGCGCACTTTCCACAGGTATCCCAGTACTCTTGCATCTGCATGTGCTCGAACTTCGCACTGTAAAATGAGCACTGTGCGGGCGGAAAGTTTGCTTCAAGCTCAGAAATTCGATATCATCTGCTCGGGCTGGTATTCCAATAAATAGGCAGGCAGTCCATCCGGTTGCGAGACAGTGACGACAAAAAAGGTTGTTGCATTTGCGCCCCTGTTGACAATGTCGCGATCATTAGCAGTAAGTTCTTATGTTTTTTCCCAATTGTTTATTACGCATTCCTACAAGTTGACGGAATTTGGCTGAAATACTGACTGATGGTTGTGTCAAACCAGCGCCGCATCTACTCCGACGTCTTCGCCAAATGGCCCAAGCAGGACCTGCGGCCGGACTACCAGTTCCAGGACGTCCTGGGCAAGGTCGTCGACGAGCGGTTCAGCGCGTACAAGCCCGCCATGGAGACGGAGGAGCTGCTCAAGGCGAGGGCGCTGCAGTTTTTGGTGCAGAACAAGTTTAGGGACAGGGTGCGCACCAATGCTCTTCTTCCTCTCTCTGCCTCTGCCTTGTTGTTTTATAGAGAATCGAGATGCTAACTAGGGTGTTTGTCCTGTGGATGTTGTAGTACAAGCTCAAAGGCCCCATGCTGCAGCCAAAGAGCCAGCCGACGTATTTCGAGGATCTCGTCAGGGAGATTGAGGAGGCGCCCAAGAGGACTTGGCTGGAGAGGTTGGGCAAGAGGTTGTCTGGCATGATCAGGCTGCAGTGAGGCAGAGAGCGAGGATTCAGCTCCGACATCGACAAGGAACAAACAAGTATCGGATCGACTAAATGACCGGCATCGGACGAACGGGCATACAACTACAAAGGATAGGAGGGCATAGGGCTGCATTTCACACGACGGGACTGGACACGACAAAGGGGGCGAAAGATACCAAAACGACAATCTTTTTGCAATCATCACTGTACATAACGAATATACATACACTTACAACTCGTGGCTGTACCAAAACCAGGCTGCATGTGCCCATCTAATTCCAAAACGCCAGGCCTGTCTTTTCATTCTCCTTCTCCCGTCTACCGGCACCCCCAAGTCCCTACATCTCTCCCTCAGATATACTTCATCTCCGGGTCCAGCTTGTTCATCAGATCCATGCTCTTCTCATACATGGTAAACACAATTCCTCCACTCAGCACCAGCCTCGCCAGCCGGGGCAGCGCGCCGCTCCAGAACGTCAGGATGCCCTCTTGCTTGAAGATCATGGCGGCGCACCGGAACGTGTTGCCGTACATGGACTTGGCCTCGATGCTCTGCATGCGCGTCTTGACCGTGTCGAGCGGCTGCGTCACGTACACCGTCACCAGGCCGGCCAGGCCGCCCATGGCAAAGGTGCCCACGGCGCCGAGCTTCTCGCCGGGCGCCGTGTACGACTCGGCGATCTGCTTGAAGAAGTTGTAGGCGCCGAAGCGGGTCGCGCTGTTGGCGGCCTGGCGCGCCGTCGTCGGGACGAAGCCCTGGAAGAAGCCGCGGATGCCGCGCTCGCGGGCGATGATGGGGACGGCGTGGAGGAAGCCGCGCATGCGGGGCTTGGGGGACTTGCGGTCGTCGATGCTGAAGGGGTGGCAGATTAGTTATTTGAACTTCAGGAGATGTGAAAGGCGCCATGTGCGGGGGTGAGGGCATACAGAGTCGTCTTGATGCTCTCGGTGGGAGTGACGGCGAGCAGCGATTCCGTGACACCGGCACCAAAGCCAGCCAGGACGGTTCGCGGCCCGGACAGCTTGCCGTTCTCGTCGGCGAGAAGGCTCTTGAATTGGTCAAACGCAACGAATCCTAGCACTCGTATTAGAAGCTATAATCCATACGGCCAACTATCGCATCGTTTTTGTGCGTACGGATTCCTGCCTTGGCGGCGTTGCCAATGATGAGCGTGGTGCATCCCGCATACCACTGCGTTCCGAACGGAGGCCACGGCAGCTTCTGGCCCTCTGCTAGCCGTCTGTTGAGCTGCGATCTTGTCTTTGCGACTGCAATGTATCTCGTCAGTGTTCTGTCGCCGAGGCGAGAGGATGTGGTTCCTCAGAGTTCAAGGCGGTAGCGGCGTGGACACACATTCGGCGGGGTATGTAATGGCTATATCAATCGAGAAGCAGTCAGTCTATCGGGCGCTCGCATGACGTCTGGCAAAGGCGCATCACGACATACCTATTTCAATCGCACCGGCGGTTGAGCCAGCAATGATGGACCGCAGCGCATTGGGGCGCTGCTTCTTGTCAGCAGCCGCCGGCTCCTTGGTGACCGTCGCCATTGCGCTCGTCCAGTTACCAAGCGAGCAGCAGCAGAAAAAGGGCGACAGTTGGACTGGGAGGTTGGTTTGCTGGGAGAATACAGTCAATATCTCGGCGATTGGTTGTTGTCTCGGTACATGTACTTTAGTTGGCGGTTTAGCGGTAGATTTTGGAGTGTCTGCGGCCGGAAGATGGAGTTCCGATGTCGCCGATTTGCTGCCCGCGAAACTGACGGGGCCGCTCCCGGAGCTGGTCGGCAAAATTACTCGTTTCGACGTTTGGCAGATCTGCAGGCGTTGAGGTGGAATCTGGGGAAGACACGGGCAGCTTCTCCTCCGTTTTTTTACGTCTTCCGTATCATGATCTTTTGGATGCAATATACAATCCTACCTTGATCTTGTAGGACGAATTGGTATCACTGATTGACCGAATGACGTGCATTGTGTTTGCGCTGCGTCTATTGGCTTCTCGCATCACATGTGCGGGCTGCAGCTGAAAGATGACGGCATGAGAACTCTCCAATAGTATAATCCTTCAACACTGCACTTCTTCTGCAGGGGCGCTTTTCGGCCTTTTCTGGCTGGGAGCAGAAATGCCCCAGAGTGTAGGTAGATAGATAGATGGCTGCTGGGTTGCGTTATGTTATACACAGTTGCGCGTGATTCCGTACCCTGAAGTCGGAGACAGCCACTGATATGGAGAGAGCTGAGATGCCAAGGCGATAGGGAGAGCATATATCCACGAGGTTGTTTAATATGCTGTGTCAGGAATACATTTTATCTGTAGGAGACTCTATGAATATGCGGTGCAATGCATAACTTGTAGTCGAGGGAACGGGATATAACGCTTTAGATTGTATTTATATGTTCTTCATCTGGTTTTCCCTGTTGTAGTTGAGCTTCCTGTGCGGGTGCACAGCCCTTCCATACGAATCATCACCAGCCTCCACATTGGCTCCCGGATTTGGGCGACGAGGCAACGTAGCAGCATGAACTGATCCAAAACCAGTTGAGAGCTGATTTGCCCGGCAAGGTTCACGCGGGACTCTGGTGACGCAGCTGGTAGTGATGCCGTAACGAGAAGCTTTTGGTGAAATTGTACGAGCAGGGCCGGGGTTTGTATATGAGATTGCGGCGTACATTGCGGCGGCCAAAAGCTGTGGTTACAGAAAACGCCCTTATCCAAATCTGAGAGCATTTCCCCATGACGGCTTCATCTCACACTGATCTTTTTTCTTTCCTTTCTGAAATGCACAACCCGTAACGCAGCGCAAATGTCAAGTATTGTTCCTGCAAACACCCCTTTACTCCATCTCGATGGTTCCTATTCACTCGGTTAGTAAGAGTCAATTTGTTGTCTTTATCGAACATTTGCACGCAAGGTTTGACTCACCAGGGGGCTTGCTTGTAATGTCGTAAGTCACACGTGCGATACCCTCCACCTCGTTGACGATACGCGTCGAGATCTTCTTGAGCAGAGCAAAGTCGAAGTTGTAAGGCTGAGGAGATGCTGTTAGTGCCAAGGACTCAATGTCCGTGTAGAGGTGGAAGGGTCTTACCTCGGCGCTCATGAAGTCAAGGGTTTTGACGGCACGAAGGCTGATATCCATTAGCAATCAATTCCAGTGAGATCTGGCGTTGAGAGGGCAAGATGAGGTAATTGTAGAGGTTTTCCCCCTCTAGATGCAAAAGTTCCCCTTCGCACGAGATACTGGTCTACTAGGACCCCTCGCGTGGAAGACAGGGTATGATCCGTTATGAATAGATCAGAACACTTACATGGCAATATATCCATAGACTCGAGCGTCGCCCTGAACACCGACAGCTGTAAAACTGTCAGCAACCATGTCACATATTGAGATATCCTATAGAATCTACTCGGGGTCGGAGCAGACATCGGGTCGAACACGTACCTCGGTCTTTGCTGATGGCAACGTAGGCTTGGCTCATCTACGGCACTGTTAGGAATGCTCATGAGAAGGTATATCATAACAATTACCTCATCATATACGCCGGCCGCTCTGATTTCGGAAATGAAGATGTGGTCCGCAGCACGAGCGATGGCGACTCTCTCAGCGTCAACCTCACCCAGGATTCGGATCGCAAGACCGGGACTGTTGAACAGACGTTAGCGCAGATCATATCATTGAAAGGCCAAGGCACATACCCAGGGAAAGGGTGACGCATCACGAGGTCTCTGTGAATGCCCAACTCGCGACCGAACTCTCTGACTTCATCCTTGAACTAATTCAGGGTTAGCAGCTGACGATATCTAAGATTGAGAAGCATTGCCATACCAGTTCTCGGAGCGGCTCAATGAGTTTCAGCTATAGAGTGTTAGCGAACGTTAAAGACACGGTCAAAGCACAGTCGCAATTCTGGCTTGGATCTCGGAATTGGTACCTTGAGAGTTTCGGGAAGGCCTCCGACGTTGTGATGGGTCTTGATCGTGGCACTTGGTCCTATGGGAATGTCAGCTCGTCGTGGATACCTTGATGGCAGTTCGATAATTACCCTTGTAAGAGACACTCTCGATGCTAAGACATGGTTAGCTTCTCAAACATTCGTGATAGTATCAAGTGTGCCGAACATACACATCAGGGTAGAGCTATTATATCCCATGTCAGCATGATTGCAAGCCAGGGGGGAAACGAAACATACAGTGCCTTGCAGGAACCATTCAACAGGGCCTGCGTTGGGAGTATCCTCGGCCTCCTTTTCGATTCGAAGAGCTTCTTGCTGGAAGAGATCGATGACTGCATTCATGTTAGGCGCATCTGAGCACTGGCGGAAGTAGAATGGAAAAGCAGACATACAGGTAGCTCCAATGATCTTGCGCTTCTTCTCGGGCTCGTTCACACCCTTGAGGCGGCTAAGGAACAGCTCGGCTCCGTCGACGACAGTCAGGTTGATGCCGAGATGCTCGTCAAGGGTCTCCTTGACCTGTTCGCACTCGTTGAGGCGCATGACTCCTGCAAGTCTGTTAGAACTCTGTAAAGCGACACAGAGAATCATTGCGTGCGCTCTCACCGTTGTTCACCAGAATGGCATGGAAGCGATCACCTGCACCGCGTTAGTTTCTCAACATACTCGAGGCAACGCTTGTGGGCGAGCAGCGGACGAGAACATACCAATTGCCTCCTGCATGAGCTTGGCGGCGACGGTCGAGTCCACGCCGCCGGAGACGGCGCCAATGACCTGGGCGCGATCACCAACAAGGTGGCGGATGCGAACAATCTCCTTCTTGATGAAGTCCTTCATCTCCCAGTTGGGCTGGGCTCCGCAGATCTCAATGGCAAAGTTGCGCAGGATCTCGATACCGCGGGGTGTCTATGACGACCAAGTCAGCAGAGGCAGAGGTCGTTGAGTCGAAACAGGACTTACGTGTTCCAGCTCCGGGTGAAACTGGACGCCTACATGATTTCAAAGTCAGTCTAAGAGTCCAAGTAGCCATAAGTAGATAAGATGAGGCGTACCATAGATGGGCTTTGTCTGGTGGGCGATTCCGGCGTACTCGGAGTTCTTGGTGCTGGCAATCACCTCGAATCCCTCAGGCAGCCTAACGAGCTTGTCAAAGTGGCTCATGTAAGCTACAGCAATGTTAGACTCCATGCTTCACAGACTAATCTTGAGGCAAGAATCTCACCGTGCATCGTCTCTCCCAGGCCAGCGAAGAGACGGTTGGTGTGGGAGTTTGCTCCGTTGTGGATGGTGACGTCGGCATGGCCATACTCTGCGACATGATACTGTTAGGACCAGGATTTATCCGTCGGCCAGTCTTCCTTGGGTTCACAAACCTCGGATCTTTCCACCAGCGACGTTTGCGGAATCGATTCTCCAGGCAAGCTCCTACGCAGAGTTGGTCAGCTCTCGCTCTGACAACTCATCATGGCACTTCTGCAACAATTCGCCCGATGCCCGACCATTCAGCAGCATGCTGACAGAATGCGGCTCTACTGGCACTTTACAGGATTCGATCAAGGGGGTTTCGTGCGAAGATTTACCTGGCAACCATAGCTACGAGCATGATGTTAGTGCCGGTATGACTCATAGGCAGCGAGAGGAATCATACCAGATACCCAAGATCGGGACACCAAGATCAAAAATGGCGGGATCAACGTCTTGGATACATCAGCATTATATTCCCCAAGGACCTAGAGAAGGGAGGTTTACGAGGTGCGTCCTTGTCGTAGACGGAAGCTGGGCCACCGGAGAGAATAATTCCCTTGGGCTTGAAGGTAAGCTCCGCCAGCTTGGTGGTGCATGGCAGCATTTCGCAGTACACTCGGGCCTCATTTCTCAACCGACGAAGGATCAGGTGGGAGGTTTGAGAGCCTGTAAAGAATTCGAATAAGCATATAGTCATTACGAGTAGATAAATATGGTATAGGCCATGTGGTGATTCATATGCACAAGGGACTTCGGCGGGAGTGGACGGAGGATCGCAGGCTGTTGAGAGATTGGGTTTGGCAGAGCCGTGGACGAGAGAGTCAAGGGAGCGGGCTTGACGAACCAAAGTCCAACAGAAGGATAGTCTATATTACGAGGGGTTAGCCATCACAATCAATTCCTGTCTTGAAGAAGTAATGCCATCTTGTAGTGTTCGTTGTCGTCTCTGACTGTGTCGATGCCATCGGTGTCACTTGGCGCATGAGCTAGTTTGCTCCCTGCTGCCCGAGCTGTACTTTGTCTTCGAATGGTAGTTGTGAATTGCCTTCTGGGGAATCTGTAACTATATCGAAGTATATCGATCGACGTCGTGGTGGAAAGCAATTCGTGCGAGATCGTGACAGCTTCGGGCGCAGGTTGCTCGGTGGTGACAGTGGGGTGCAGACGGCGCGACACAGTCAGAGCCTCCAAGGAACACTGCGAATGGCTTCTTCCTGCCTCTTCTCGGCTCCTTTTCTTGGGGACAATTGGACGTACGTCAAAGGTGTTGTGAGGCGCCTCAGCCTCAACGTTTGCTGCCATCTTGGATAATCTGCTCGGGTGCGAATTCGGAGTTTGCTGGTGAGTCTCGAGTTTGCGCCAGAGGAAAAAGAGAGCCTGGAAAAAAAAAAGTCGTTGCTCATCACCAAAATCTCTGCTATCGGTGGGGCCGCCAAAGGCGCACAGGTGCAAAACGGTAGCGGGGGCGGGGCAGTCGGCCGCTATCTTATCTTATCGGGCATCTTTTCAGGGTCCCACCACTTTGCACTCAGTTGAGCTGCTACAAAATCCATTGGCTCTCTTTCATGGAATTCATTGTCTCAGGTCTCAGTCAGAAGAGGAAGCATCATCAAGCAGGCGCATCATAAACAGACCACGTCATTGCATACGGCTGTCCTGGTGCATGAAAGACTGCCTACTACACCGGAAGGTCTGGCCGAAGTCGACTGGAGCTCGTGATCGATTGAAGCGTCAGTGGAGATGTCGAGCCTATCCTCATCCCGCTTCCTAGCATACACACTTTGTCGCCTTGGACAGGATGCTATTCGGCGGCCAGACCTCCGAATCGACGGGACACGAGGCATAGCAATGCTCTCGGGTAAAAAAGTCATGAGGCTGCGACTACCTAGCCCAGCTCCTTGAGAGTCTGCTAACTAGAACTAGGCAGCACATCACTGGACGCTCTGAGGGCGGCATGGAGGGGCGGAGCCGCACCCTCCCGAGGCTGGCGCTGTTGAAGGATCACCGCCGCTGCCTGCACATCGACTAACCATTCAGAAACTTCGAAATGATGCGCAGAGCCGATGAATACGACCAAATCACTGTCGGCTGGAAGCTTTTGCCTTTCACGTCAAAGGATTTGCGAAAGCAAGTGTGAAACATGTCGGCAAGCTGCCCTGCCGTGTCTCGGAGCTTCACGGAGCTTCAAGTAAGGTAATATCAATCGAAGAGGTGAGTGCTACGCCAATGCAAGGATGAAGCGTGCCAATGAGCGAATGCTGTATGCCGTCCATGGGAATCGCGAGCGCGAAAAGAAGAAAATGCAGTGTCCAAAATGACGCATATGTCCCTGTCGAATCGGGCTGAAATCTCCGCGGGAGATGTAGGCAGACGGGGCACGCGATGCAACCTGAAGAAACGCATGCTGATGTGTACGAGGCAAGGGCAGATGCAGCAGCTGTGACGATGCAGAAACTCGCCCCCCCTGCTTGTGCATATCTTCACGTTCCACCATCCCCTTGCGCAACTGTCAAGGATACTGTACGGCGCACATTTTCATTTTCTTCCATCGTCTGGCCGTTGACTCTCGTCCTTCCCCTTCACTTCAGCTGAGACGGAGACCCTTGACCCAGACACAGCTCACGTCAACCGCATGTAAGCCCAGGGATTATTACTGACAGCACAGGCCCCGACTCATCCTCTGACTCCTTCAGCTGCATGTCTCTCAGCCGTGGCGCTCTGCCGTCTCATCCTCCTGCAACCACCCACTATAAATCCTAGCCGCCCAAGCCCGGCCATGTGACGATGATCATGCCAGCTGTTGGGCCGCATCCAATATCCGCCAGACATGGTCTTAGTATTACTTAGAATAGCCGGCCATTATTATTGCTGGGAAGCGCGGCATCTTACAGCGGACCTGGTGGGCCGTGGCTGCCTGTCATCAGCCTGACTGACGCGACCTGATCTTATCAGATCCGAGAGTCTCCTTGCCTCCTGCTAATACCCTGCCGACCTGATGTGTGTACATACGCAAAGCTCGCCTCCTCACTCATAAAGCCCTCATCCCCCCTTGCCGTCTCGCCGTTTTCTTTTCGTTTTCTGCTTGCTATGGAGTTTCTCGATTTGTTTGAAATGAGACAAACGATCGCATCCAAATGATTGCTGGCTGTTGTGGCATTTCTCTTCATTCTCGGCCAGCGCTTCTCTCCGATCCATCGCCGGCCGAGGCTTAATAATACCAGTGATGGCCGCCTCAGGCGAACGAGCGCCGCTGCTGGGCTCGGACTTGCGATCCATTCCCGAGCCTCACGACATCGCCACCACTCTTCTTAAGCAGAACCACCATCATGACTGCCTGGACGCCGAAGATGCGGACTCAGCGCCGGCGGGATCCGGCACCCGGGCTGCGGGCGTGGCGCGAATGGAGGCCGCCTCTGCCCGCCTCTCGCCCATGGAGCGCTTCTGGATCTTCTCGGGCATCTTCCTCATCGGCTATGCGTACGGGCTCGAGAGCCAGGTCCGGTCGACGTACATGCCCTACGCCACCTCGAGCTTCTCGGTGCACTCATACCTGGCCACCATCAACCTGCTGAGGAGCGTCGTCGCCGTTGCGGTCCAGCCCACGGCGGCCAAGATCGCCGACGTCCTCGGGCGCTTCCAGGTCGTGGCGGCCTCCACGCTCTTCTACGTCGTCGGCATGGCCATCGAGTCGACGTCGGGCTCCGTCTACTCCTTCTGCGCCGGCACGATCCTCTACCAGATCGGCTACACCTGCATCGTGCTGCTACTCGAGATCCTCGTCGCCGACTTCTCGTCCATGCGCGCCCGCGTCTTCTTCAGCTACATCCCAGCGCTGCCCTTTGTCATCAACACCTGGATCAGCGGCAACATCACGTCTGCCGTGCTGCGCATCACCACGTGGCGCTGGGGCATCGGCATGTGGTGCATCATCTACCCTGTCGCCTCGCTCCCGCTGCTCATCACGCTGTACTCCATCGACCGTCGCACAACCCTCCGGTCCGGGAGCAAGAGCGAGCTCGGGCAGACGTACGAAGACCTCCGCAACTGGAGCGTCCGCTTCTTCGATCAGGTGGACGGCATCGGGCTCGTCACTCTGGTCACGGCGTTTAGTCTTGTCCTCACGCCTCTGACGATTGCGGGCGGAACGGTATCTCATTGGAGGAACCCGCAGGTGGTCATCCCGCTAGGCGTCGGGCTGATTTTCGTTCCCGTCTTTGTCCTGTGGGAGAAGAACGGCGCCAGAAACCCCCTGGTCCCCTTCCATCTGCTCAAGGATCGGGGCGTCTGGGCGGCCCTGGCCGTGCGGAGCTTGCTCAACTTTGCCTGGTATGTGCAGGGGAACTATCTGTATACCGTCCTCATCGTTGCATTCGACTTTCCCATTGAGAGCGCGACCCGGATCCTGTCCTTCTTTTCCTTCTTCGGCGTTGTCAGCGGCGTTGCCGTAGGTCTCGTCATCTACAAGTTCCGTCGACTCAAACACATCATCGTTATGGGCACCGTTCTGTTCATGGTCGCCCTGGGTGTCCTCATCAGGTTCCCCGGAGGAGCGACTACGACGTCCAGGGCTGGGCTCATTGGCGGCCAGATCCTTCTCGGCCTCTCCAGCGGCCTGTTTGCTTATCCCACTCAAGCTTCGATCCAGGCATCAGCCTCTCGAGACCACGTCGCCATCTTGACGGGCCTCTACCTCTCTTTTTATAATGTTGGCAGTGCGCTCGGCACTTGCTTGTCTGGGGCAATTTGGACCCAGACCCTATACCCGACGCTGGAGGCGAGCCTTGCTTTCCAGCCCAACACGACGCTTGCGCGAGCCATTTACGAGAATCCATTTCACATTGTTTCGCAATACCCCGTGGGCACCGAGATTCGAGGCGCCATTATTCACAGTTATGAAAGCATTCAGCGGTTACTCTGCATCACGGGCATGTTGATCTGTTTGCCCATGATTTGTTTTGCATTAGCGCTGCGGAACCCCAAGCTGTCGGATCGACAGGTGCAGGAAGACGCCGAGGATGTGACAGCACACGATGCATGAGACCAGGACACGTCATGTATACCTTGTGTGAACGCACTTTTTACGAAGCTCTGATTTCATCGATGGAACTGATAGCAAATATGTTAGCGAGCGGACTGTGATATTTGGAGATACCAAAGGATATACCTTACCTTATAGATAGATTGACGGCAATTGCTTAGGATGAATATAGATTACATCGCCTTTCTTTGTTCATTGTTGTTCTTCAGCCATGTTGACGACTTTCGACTCAAGGCAAGGTATGTGACATTGAGGGAGACGTGAATTTGCATAAATAGAAGCCGTCATCCCCCTTGCTTTATTTTCCGCTTGCATGAGCTGAAAGCCAGAGGACATGGTAGTTCTAGACTCTTCTCCGTACACTACAGCCACCTGCAGCCACTGTTCCACGCCGATCGACTCGATTTCTCGTATAGACCCCCCCGGCAGACCGTATCAACACGAGGTTTCTCGGATCATGGTCGTCAGTCGGCCTTCTCGGTTGGCGGCAATACGTGTCGGCTATGCTTGATTTTACGTTTATTTTGGGTCATGCCAAGGCTCTCGGCTCTCAGGAGCTGAAAATGTCGGTGTCGTTCTCTTTCTCTTGTGTGTATGCTGCTTGAAGCATTGATGAGCCCCTGAGATAGTGGGGATGATGGCGGCTGAGAATGTCTTACTCTGGCTGAGGTGCTGTGAGTTTGGGAGGGTGATATGAAGCGAGGAGGAGGAC
The DNA here is from genome assembly GCA_020002365.1 of Trichoderma gracile. Classification (NCBI taxonomy): domain Eukaryota; kingdom Fungi; phylum Ascomycota; class Sordariomycetes; order Hypocreales; family Hypocreaceae; genus Trichoderma; species Trichoderma gracile. The sequence continues at coordinate 1,161,079 of JAINEY010000008.1, forward strand.
TATAAGAAGAGTCGGCAATCATCATGTCTCAGACCTTCTTCTCCAGCAGTCACACAGTTTATCACCCTCCACCTTAACTATACTCTTCAGATATCGGAATCACCCTCGTCGTCACCACCACCACCACCGCCGTCATCATGAAGTTCCAACTCCTGTCCCTCGTGTCCCTTCTCCTCTCATCCACCACCGCCGCTCCATCGCCCCCGAAACCAAAGACGTTTGACGTTATGGCCCTCCGGTCGGCCAGCCCCATCCACTTTGCGCAGGTCAGCGCCGTGAAGAGCGGGCTGTTTCTCAATTTGCCTGCGCAGAATGCAACGTGCAAGGGCGAGGGGAGCGGGCACGCGACGTTTTTTGTTGAGAATGAGGAGTTGGTGCTGTATTCATGTGAGGGGGTGAAGCAGAAGGTGTTTGTTGATCGATCTGGCATGGGTATGTTTTTTCTCCCTCTCTTCCTTCTTTACTGTGAATTTTGATTGTTTGTTTGTGCTGGGATTGAAGGTTTTGGGGAGTTATTGGACTGACTTTGTGTGTGCGTGTGAGATATATAGGACAAGGAATAGTAGGCTACATCACTGGCGATGCTCCCCTTCCGCGCTATGGAGAGCTCAAGGGCTGGAAGGTTGATGCGAGCCAGAATCTGTGGTTCAAGGACACGGCTTTGATTGCCTGCCCGAATAGCATTGATGGGTCGTGGAGGATTTGGCTGGGTTTGGGGCTGCAGACGCCTGGAGGGAATCAAGGATGTCTGGGATTCACGGCGAGGACGTTGCCTAATGCGAAGCCGGTGAGCTGTCGGTATACTCAGGTCTAGATGGTCCGATTACTTCAAGGGGTACTGTGGTGTTGGCTGGGAAGTGGCATAGGTAGTTGTGAGCGTGAGGGTTGATAAGTTCATGGCAGAAGTATATAAGCATAGGCTGATATGAGATTCCCTGTCGTATAAGTGAGTCAATTGTATAACGAAGCTCCATAGATCAATACTACGCATGCTAATACTCCAGGCGACCAACTTCTTGCTCCCTTCATGCCAATGTGCTGAACGGATCATTCGTAGAGTCTGTATTTCTAGAGTACTCTGACGCAATGGCAACGCTGTCAGCAACATCTTGGCCATACTGATCAGCAATGAAAGCATAGATCATGTCAATGCCAGCCGATACTCCCGAAGACGTCCAGATGTTGCCATCCTGCACCCATCGGGCGTGACGAACCCACTTGACATCTGGGCCGTTCGACATAACCTACAAGAAGAGCATTGTTAGTCCAATAACCACTATAAAAGGGCTTTGGGCATTTAATTCGATACCCAGTCAAAAGCAAGCTTGTTTGACGTCGCATTCCTGCCATCCAAAACACCAGCCCTCGCCGCAAGCGCACTTCCCGTGCACACAGTAAGAAGATACCGAAGCTTCGGAAACGTCGACGCGATAAAGTCCACGACGGGCTGCGTGAGTTCGGGATCGCGCGTCCCTTGGCCTCCTGGCACGAGGAGGACTTCAATGTCGGTTGGGGCGTCTTGGTATGTGTGTGTCGGGACGACGGACTGGCCGATGAAGCCGGGGATGGGGTCCTTGACGGGGATCGTCGATACGGGGGTTGGGGTTGTGGAGAGGATGTAGAGGTCTAGGGGGTGGAGGCGGAGAGGATGTTGAGGGCGTCGAGGGGCCCGAAGACGTCGAGGGCTTGGAAGCCGGAGAAGAGGGCGACGGCGTATTTCGTGGGTGAGCCTGGTAACATTTTGGGAGGGGGGTGTAGCTGGGGGTTATTTGATAGAAGATTGAATGACTGCAGGTCCTCGAAGATTGGATATATGTTCTTAAGTTGTTCAGCTCGCTGTTAGAGTATCTGTAGTCGACGGCGCATGTCTACTGAACCGGATATAGCTGCGTATATGTGTCCCTCAACCCGAGTTGGATATCCACGATAGGATTTCAAGGAACCCGAATAGCGCAACAGGCTACCTGTAGTGTCACATCTTAAGCAGGAAAAGCGTCGGAATGCCGAGGAGGGGGTTCTGGCTTACACGCATTGTAAAGCCGGAGCTTGAGCTGTATCACCAACAATGATGCTTGATTCACGTAACAAGTCGGATAAGTTATCTACGCTGTACTACTATCGGGACCAACGGCGCCTGGACATCTGCAAAGCTTATTGTTTCTCGGCAGCTATTTACTTGGAAGCCTTGTGGTCCTTTCCGAAGGATCTATACTGGTACTACCTTAGGGTAAAGGAGGGGGTCTGTTAATCCAGGGCACCGAGATCGCAGACGAGCCGCATTGGCTGTTCCTGCTCGTCTACAAATCGTAGTCGATCTGGAAGGGAGGATGTACTGATCTGCCTACCTTGTTTATACAAGCCATTGATAACACATATTCCCTTGAAGAGGTGGGTAAAGCCTTCATGTGTGGAGGCATTATCGTCTAAGCCATGTGCAGGACTGTAGTGATCATGAGGATGTCATTAATAGGCAATGGCATTACAACAGCAGATGTGGGCGGATTTATAAATCAAGCATAATAGATTGACATTATAACTGTGATCCGCTCTGCGCCGACTTATTTCTATGCATGTTTCATGAGTTGGACTTTCAACAAGCCGTAAGTTGCCCAAGGGTTCTACTTACAAGCAGACTGAACCACCCCGCCTAATTACCTACATGTAAGGTACCCTACACAACGAGACGAGAAGACGCAGATTCCTATGGCGGGACCTGACTACTTATACGCATGAAAGTGAAACAAACCTAGACCAAGAATATTTCTGCAGTAAGATAGAAGTCTCCTTGATATGCCTCGTCAGATGACCTGTATTTTGGTGCTGAATGGAGAGCTTGGTCTCCAAGAGTCCAGTGGAAACACCAAGGCAATACGGTCATGCAAAGAGCCTACAACAGATGTCTCGATATAGACTTGAACCATTAACTCTCAGCGCTACCAGCAAAAATAGCACAGGCGGGCCGCTCCGGTTCGTTGGGTCTATCCCAAACAACTACAAACCCATACGAATCATCGTGTTCACGCTGAACATCGCCTTGCTCATTGCCCTTATAGCTTAGGTGACGTCAATCGACAGCGAGACAGCTAAGACAGTCTCAAATGTGCATGCCAGGCACGAGTGGCTGCCGAGGCGATCATGTGGCTTTTACAAGTCATCAGAGAAGAGCGAGAGTTCCACAGCACAGGCGATGACTCCGACTTTAAGGCCAGGCTGCAGGGTGGCATTGGTGGCCAAGATCTGCTGAGCACAGCCCAGTGGAGGCATCAGGCGAACCCCCGTCTTCTAGAAAAGCGTTCCGTCTACGCGTACTCAAGATTCTCGTCCTCCTGTCTTCTACGGTACCTTCCAGTTGCCACGATTCGGCGATGCGGCATGTGAGCCCGACTCTGGAATCCTCACGGATACAAAGATTCTGCAAACTCCCCCGCCTTGCTTAGGTAGATGTTGGCTCAACTGACGACCCCCCTGTCCAGGTCGTCTGACAGACTGACGACACAGGAAACGACTGCGGATCAGCATGCAGCCTGGGGACTGCCTTTCGGTATCTAGCGCGCGCAGACGAGGCGGAGAAGGCGTCTAGCCTGTCACTTGAGGCTCTTTATATCCCTGCCATGGCCCCCAGGCCCGTCGATGCTCCCCACATCAAAGTGAGCTCCGAGGTGATCAGAAGAACCCGTAAACTTGGGCTTAAGGAGATTGGAACTCTGAACCTTCATGATACCCAAATCTGTCATGTTCCGACGAAATCCTTAGCAGCAGCATACCGAAGATGGGCGACCCGGAGAAGCAACCAGCCCAAAAGCCGCCGGGGATGAAGACGCAGTTTGCCGCCGTCCTGGCGGATGCTGCGAAGCTCTTCAAGGACTCATCCGACAAGGGCCTGACGCTCGACGAGTTCCTGACGCCGCCGATTAGATCCATCCCGGACCTGATGCGTCAGTTGACTGCGCAAAACGACCAGTTCAGCCACTTTCGAGAGAAGCGCAAAAGCATCTTTGACGCCATCGTTGTCACGCTGCGGCCGGTTGAGCTGATAGGGGAGATTGTTGCCGAGGGCGTCTCGGAGGCTTTTCCGCCTGCTCAGGGCATCTTTGCGGCGGTGTTGTATCTGATTAATGCTGCGCATGATGTTTCGTCCATGTACGATTCGATATTGGAGCTGTTTGACCAACTCAAAGTAAGAGTGGCCTCTTCCTAGGACTTGGGCTGAGGTTAACAAATGTCTATAGGACTTTAAGTCGAGACTAGACGTGTACTTGAACCACAGGCTTAGTCCTGCACTGCGAGAGAAGCTGGTCACCATTCTGGCAACTCTATTCGAGGTTCTCGTCATTGCGACCAAAGTTGCGCGAAGCGGCAGGCTAAAGGCGTACTTCAAGAAGCTCGTCGGCATCGACAGCCCTGTTCATCCGGTTTTGGAGAAGCTCAATGCTTTGACGCTGGGAGAGGAGCGGCAAGTCCTTGCCGAGACGTACGATGGTGTGGCTGAGCTGAATCTCAAGGCGGACAAGGTAGAGAATCTGGTTGCGCAGATGAACCAAAACATACTGGATATGAGACTAGGAGAGCAGCAGAACGGAGCACTTTCCTACAGGGATAAAGTGAGGGAGATGCTGGAGCCTACCCCATATTGGGAGGACTCGTATGATGCATTTACCAAGTACAGAGTCCATGGCACCGGGGACTGGTTGCTGGAAGATGAAGGGCTAAAGTCGTGGCTTCGAGGGGAGACGCGCCATCTGTGGATGTGCGGCAATCCTGGTAAGTCCCTTGAACGCCCGCTGTACACCAACGCGGGCATATCTATTGACATATTGCAAGGCACTGGAAAGTCTTTCTTGACATCGCGGCTCATCACCTGGGGCCTTGAGAATCTTCCTCACCTGGGCTACTTTTTCTTCTCCGCCAACGATCCCGAGACACGATCCGTGCTGCAGGCCCTGCGCGACGTCGCCTATCAGCTCAGCGAAACCGACGCCTTTTACGCAGAGAAGCTTGCAAAGCAACTGCATAGCAGCGATGAGATCAAGACGGTGCCGAGTGCGTTCAGGAGACTGTTTGTGCAGCCGTTCTTGGACGATACTCGCGACGAGCCCATCTACGTCTTCCTCGACGGCATCGATGAAGCAGAGCAGAGCGATATTGAAGAGCTCCTGTCTTTACTAGCCCCTGGGAACGAGTCGGAGCCTACAAAGGTGCAGTTTGCGCTGACTGGGAGGACATATTTGGCTGATATCGTGACCTTTGCGATGGACCCGAACGCAGTCGGCCAGGTGTTTACAACCATTTACGTTACGCCAGATCGAATCGCGGATGATGTGAGTGCGTTCATTTCCGAGGGCGTGCGGCATTCGAGAATACTCAGTCGGTCTCCGGAAGACTTTAAGCAAGAGGTTATCGAGTCCATGAAGAAGCAAGTCGACGGCCTCTTCATCCTGGCCAAGTTTATGTTGAACGAGATCAACCAGAAGCGGCACCCAAGCTCGATCCTCAAGAGTTTGAAATCGTTCCCCAAGGAGATCAACGGGATGCTCAACGAGACCCTGGCAAACCTCTCAGTCACCATTTCGGAGGAAGACGCCCGCGACCTCAACGAGATGCTGCAGTGGGTGTCTTGCGCGGAGGAGTCGCTCACGCTGGAGCAGTTGGAGGCTGCGCTCGTCATGAAGTTTGGGGACCCTCCGCTGCGGTTGGAAGAGTCGTTGCGAGGCCAGTATGCGTGCTTCTTTGAGTTGGAGCGTGAGGATGGTCTGACGACGGATGACCTGCTCAAGGATTTTGCTCGGACGCAGCGCGAAGTGTATCCGGAGAGGAACTTTCGGAATGAAAGTCCGCGGCCCCGTGCTCTCAGCTCTTCTGACACGAGTAGCCCTGGCCGACGGATGAGTCCCGCTGGTAGAGGCGCCTGGAGTCATTCGACGAGTCCGCCTGCAGGCGGGGGGATATCCAGTCCAACGCGGCATTTCAGCCCGGCTCGAAGTCCTGGAGTCTGTGATATTTCCAACGAGGTTGATTTTCGGTCGAATCCATCCACGACGTATGTGACATTCTCACATACCTCGGTGAGGCAGTTCTTTCGTGATGGAAACGCCAACGGTATTCATGCGATGAAAGGGGGTATTGTGCTTGGATTCGACATGAGGATGGCTCGCATCAGCATTTTAAAAACATGTCTTCGAATATTCAACGACAAAGCTTGGTTTGAGAGCCGAGACCTGGGCGATGGGAGAGAAGCCATCAAGCAATATGCTGCGTGGTACTGGCAGGAGCACTTGGCGGCCCTCGATCCCGCGAGTGTACCTCCAGAGCACAAAGGCGAGTTGGGCATGCACATCTACAACATGCTCACTGTAGAGAATATCATCTACGACTGGAGCACCATGTACGAGAAGAACAACGAGGGGCTGGAGGTGCTCACAGACTCCAACATCCAAGGTCTCCGGAACTGGCTAAATGATCCAGTGGTTCTCGCCAGCCTTACTCCCGAAGCAAGGGAGTTTGTGACCAAGTCGGCCAATGAAGACGTTGGCATCTGTCAAGCAATCGGCCGCTTTTACGCAAAGCAGTGGCTTTCGGAAGACTACTACCAGTATGTCCCGACGCTGTTCTGCTTCAAGATTGTGCAAAACGTGGCATTCATGAGCGACGAGCGGCCGTGGTCCCAAGCACAGAGCCGGTGGTCAGAGACTCCCGTCAGAGAGAGGGTTCTGAAAGCCATCGAGTGGGCGGATTATCCCCAAACATCACACTGGCATCGACGACTCGGGAGCACGTATCTCATGCTAGGGTTGCACAGCGATGCCTTAATTCACTATAACAAAGCGCTCGAGCTGGATCACAACAACGTGGGAACCGCTGGACGAATCGCCTACTGCTTGTCCAAATATGGGCAGTACGGCGAGGCTTTAACACAGGCTCTCAAGTGTGCCGAGATTGAGCAGAAGAGCATTCGAGACGGGACGCTGGAGGGATATCACTTGACGAGCTGCAGATGGCGGCTGTACAAGGATTACCTGCTTGTTGCGCGGTGTTCCTACAAGACGGGGAACGGAGAGGCCGCGCTGAAATACTTTCGGAAAGCAATCGACAGCGCAGCAGATGCAAATTTGAACTCGGATGAACGTTTTGAGGCGGAATTGAGCTATCTGGAGATGCTGGCGACTGAGAATATGCATGCTAAGGTGATGGAGCTGCTTCAGGAGATGGCGAAGAAGACTACCGGAAAGGACAAGGAGACGACTTTGTTGACCAGCCTTCTGCTAGACAACTGCGACAAGCCGCTCGTCATGGAATGGATCCCGAAAGCAGCCGTCAAGGTCGACCAGGTTGCGTTTATACTGCACCAGTACGAGGTTGCCATCGAAACGGCTCACACGGTACGCAACCAGATGGGCGTGCTGTATCTGCGCCTGGCCTACGGAAACACATGTGCATACAACCGCGATCTCGACGCCGCGATTGCGATTTTCGAACAAATCTCTTTGATCGAGTATCGGCCGAGGGGAAACGTCCCCACGCGGCATGGCCATGCAATGTCCTTTCAAAGGCTATCGGCGTTGTATAAGCAAAAGATCCTACAGGTCGATCTGACATCGCCCGAGGCTGGGGAGTGGTTAGACAAGCTGGAGCAGGTGCAGCAGAAGCAGAGCAAGCACCAGAACCTGGATATCCCCGCTGACAAGTACGGCTCGGACGTGAACATTGCGTCTGTCTATCTGGCCCTGTTCCACCGTCTGCTCAAGAACGAGCTCAAGGCCCGACAACTCCTCGGGAGCCTCGTCATCAACAGCCTCGACACTCTCCTAGACGACGAGCCGCGCAACGACCGCTACGCAGCGGAAAACCTGCTCCAGGCATTCGTAGCCGCCAACGACGCGGAAAACGCACTCGCCCTGGCCCGGTCCATGAGAAAGGTGAACCGAGCGGCCGCCCTGGCGACGCCCCTTGCTTCTCCCGCGCGGACGCGGATCGAGCCGAAGCTGCCCGACATCCAGGCCTCGGTCAACAAGGCGTGCGCGCAGTGCCTGGACAACATCTCCATGGCGGACAACTTGTACCTGTGCCAGTTCTGCGTGGAGGCGTATTGCGAGAAGTGCCTCCGCGGGGTCATACAGCAGCCGGGCAACAGGACGTGCGATCGCAGGCTGGACGTGGTCTGCCGGAGCGATCATGCGTGGTTTGTGGTGCCGCCGCTGAATCAGTTTTTGCATACGGGGGAGATTCTCTGGGGGGATGGCGTGGTGAAGGATTTCAGGGAGTGGGAGAGGGCGTTGAGGCAGAGGTGGCGCGATGCCTTGTAAGTGATGATGATGATGATGATACCATGGTGTTTTGCTCTATTTCGTCGGTTCATTGGGATGTTACAGCGGTCACTGGATAGCATAGAAGACAATCTTCTAAATCAAAAGAAGCATATTGAGATACACAATCGCATCATGCTGATAGTACTTGAAATGATTCAGGAGCCCAAAGAAAAAGGAGAAAAGGGAGAAAAAGAGCAAAAAAAGATGAACCCTTTGAAAGGGTGGCGCTCTCCCGCCGGGAATTGAACCCGGGTCTCAAGCGTGACAAGCTTGCATACTGACCACTATACTACGGAAGATTAATGACTTGGAGCCATTGTAGCAGGTTCGGATGACAGTTGGTACGATAGTTTGCCTTATATACAAGCTAGTGGGCTAGTTCGTCTAGATTGATCTGCTTGACGATTAGGCACCTTGCTGTTGATGCAACTCGGTAGTACATGTTATTTGGAGGATTGATCGTCAGGACTCATGTGCTATCAAAGAGCTCTGATAGATGGCCATGTTACTGCAGGGCGTCTTAGTGCTGATGGTTGGGTCGAGTCCTTTCAAGCTGTGATGCTGCGTTCAATCCCTCCGTCTGCTATGTCTACAGATTGATTAACGGGTTCGTGTAAGTGATGATCGGGGGGCTTCTCGTCCAGCGTCGCGGAAGCCTATTGTTCAACAGAGCAACGTATATACTTCTGTAACTGAGGCTTTGAGTATCATGCAGCAGAAAGGGCTCGATGAGCCAGAAGAGAGGTGGTTGAAGACAGATATGAATATGCGAGCAAGGCCTCGCGTAGCTTTTGGATAGTCCCTCCCCTTCCCCGCTCCAGCAGCCAACGGTTTACCGGAATATGCCCCTTGCCTGTGCATTTAGCCCCCATCCTTTTTGCGTACTCGACTGGCGGGATTTCTGGTCTCCAAGTACACGAAAGCATCAGGAGGGGCTGTGATGCTGATCGCAAAGGATTCGACCGACGACTCTCCGCCTTTTAGGTCTCGTTAGTGTAGTAGGTATATGCACGAAGGCATAGGAAGAAGCTACATACTTGGACATCGCCCAGGACAGATGTGTGGCCATCCTTCGACTGAGCAGATGCGTGGGCCTCGACTCGGCATGGAGAAAGCGGTGGTTGACCATAGGAGGCGAGAGCTGCAGCTGGTATATGTAATTTGCCTCACTGGCCATGCATGCCCAACTCAAGTCCCAACTGCGCGGTGTTTCACTTGTATCACCCATCGCGCATGTTCTGAATTAAATTGATTGATTGAATCATCAGAACCCATCCTACCAGCCTGTTTCATCCGGTGTCCGCATCATGATATATACTAACCCCAGACGTATGACATTCCCAAACCTGGATCTTCTTACTTTTCTGCTCGGTATGTTTGGGCATCTACTCCGCGTGAGGGCATCTCCACCTCCTCCAAGCGCCGCAGTTCACGTCTCAAGTTATATTATCCCTGGCGTTAACGGATTCTCATTCTCTTCCCCTAGAATATGAAGGTTCGCAGGCAAAAGAAGATTCGCCGCTGTTTGCCGAGGCCAAAGACCCTTCCCACACCATCACCAAGGCACGCGTCCGCGATTTGACTCGCCAGTTTGCCTACTTCCTTCGTCATAGATACGGCATTGGGAAGGATGGACCTGGGCGCGACGTGGTTGTCTCGATATCTACGGGACAATCTGCTCTGGGCTGCGTGCTCTACGCTGTGCTTGCTGCGGATGGCATCTACTCCGCTGCTTCGCCTTCATCCACTGTGTCGGACTTGACAAGGCAGATCAAAGACGGCCCTGGAAAGGTCGTTGTATGCAGTGAAGATGTGAAGGGCGTCGCTCTGAGTGCTGCTCGTGATGCTGGACTGCCCGCCAGGAACGTATTGATGTTGATGTCTTATCCAGAGATACAGCTGAAGAGCGCTGATGGTGCGACTGAATGCGACTTCAGAGGGTCTCTGGACTGGAGACGAATCACTGATCCAGAGGAGCTCGAGAATAGCAAGGCATGCATTGTGTATTCATCAGGCACCACGGGACTACCAAAGGGTACGAACACATCTCACCACTGGCTACTGTGGGAAACATCGTGACGGGTAAAGATGCTCACATCAAACAGGCGTTCTCGTGTCTCACCAGAACATGGTGTCCGAGTGCTATCTCCCCGGCACCTTGGGCCGCGAAGCCTGGGAGCGGATGGGCAGAGATTTTCCTCGATCCACGCTCGGCCACCTACCCGCCGCGCACATTGCCGGCTTGCAGAGTTACTTCGTCAATGCTGTCTACGACGGAGCCGTCACTTACTGGATGCCAAGCTTCAACTTTGACGACTTTGTGCGATATTTTGCAGAGCTCAAGCTGACATTCTTCTTCTCTGTGCCGCCCATATTCATGGCTATTGCTAAGCATCCTGCAGTCAAAGACCAGCTCAAGAGCGTCGAATATGCGACTTCTGCTGCGGCCCCAATGAGCTATGAGTTGCAGGAGGCAGCAAGCAAGAAGCTCAAGGGGATCGTGTATCAAGTTTGGGGGCTGAGTGAGACGACGGGCGCTGTCACTTATACTCCGCCTGACCGGACTGATACCATGGGGAGCTTGAGTCCGCTGCTGCCGAATGTCAGCCTGAGGTACGATGCTCTCCCACATCAAGCACTGCCGAAGGAATTGCTAAACAAGTCGTCTGCGAAACAGGCTGGTTGATGAGAACGACAACGACGTCGAGGCGGGACAGCCAGGCGAGGCATTGCTCAAAGGTCCAATGGTCACCAAAGGATACCACAACAACCCAGACGCCAACAAAGCAGCCTTTACCACGGACGGTTGGTTTCGAACAGGCGATGTCCTTAAAATGGAGGGAGACGTGTTTTACCTGGTTGACCGGAAAAAGGTAAGGCCTGGCTGGATCTTGACAACTGTACCGAAGCATCCTACTGAACACACATCACAGGAATTGATCAAGTACAAGGGACTCCAGGTTGCGCCAGCTGAACTCGAGGGCGTCCTTACAGCTCACCCATTCGTGGCCGATGCTGCCGTCATCGGGACGAAACGTGAGGACACAGAAGTTCCTACCGCATACGTCGCTCTCGCATCGGGAGCAAAGGGCAACAGCATCTCAGAAGCTGAACTTGTCGACTACGTTCGGAGCAAAGTCGCGGATCATAAGCGCCTGAGAGGGGGTGTGATTTTCATCGAGGCCATTCCTAGGAGTCCCACGGGGAAGATTCTGAGGAAAGATTTGAGAGCATTGCATAGCCGCCAAACGGGATCGAAGATTTGAATGGCGTTCGGACTGTTACTGGCTGGTCATGCGTCCATTCCAGGTTTAAACTTGATACTGACCACTATATTACAGAAAATCAATGGCTTGGAGCAATCTGGGCAAACGAGGTGGTCGAGCCATCTGTAGTCCTGATTACCGGGCGATGACTAGGGAGGTAGACGACAGTTGTGAGAAAAAGCCGTGATAAGAGTTGAGATGCCATTGGTTATGAACCTCCTCCAGCTCCCAGTCTCGGCTATTTCTCAGCAGTAGTATCATGACGCGACAACACAGCGCCGTTAGGGGAATCTCCTCCTGGCCTCAGTCTTAGGAGGGTACCAGAATCATCATTGGCCACGATGGGGGGAAAGGAAACGCGCTCGCGCTCCTCTCCCCAATCCCCCAGCGTCCCTTGATGGAGTCCTCAAGGACGTCCATACGGGCCTCCGCCCAACCCTCCAACGTGGGCATCATCGGCCCAGTGGTTGAAAAGAACAGAATTCATAGTCCAGCGGCATAAGGCCCTAAACTATCTGACCGCATGCGGGGGAAGGCTGTGAATTTATACCCGAGGCCTGGCTCTGCCTTGCTTGCCTGGCGCTTTCCACCAGCATATGTACATGTACTCGTATATCGCTCGTTACCTAGGTAATCATGTAAAGCTTGCAGTGGGAGCATGTGTGGCGATTTCAAGGTTGGAGCTTGGCGTCCACCGCCACAGAAACCACCAAAAGCAACGGCCATCTAAAGAAGCGGGCTGGACACTAGATGTCGTGATGAACACAACAGATGTCTATCAATCACACGCATTCGATACGTTGACCATTGTAAACAGTCAACCGGGAGTGATATAGAAATTACACCTACTCTGCCGCATGTGTTATCTTCTCTCTTAGGTATGATAACCGCTCGATTAAGAAAGGGTCTGACTGGACAACACTCCTACTCTATTGGAGGACACCCTTTGCACACTACCTACCTAGGTATAAACTACTGCCCTCCTAAGTACCTACCTAGTATATGCGCTCTCTACTATACCTACCAGCCTGCCTTACAGTAAATAATAGCAAGTACAGCAGCCTAGTAGGCATTCTTAGCATCTAGCTATAGTATATCTATTTATATCTATATATATATATATATATATAAACTGCCTGAAGCTATTATAAAGCATATATGTACGTAACTGCGGCTGTAATACAGCGACTGCGGCTGGAAGGTTATTACATGTATACTGTAGGTAGTAAAGGCTTTGAGACCTACCTAAGCTTATAGTGTGCGATAGCTGAGCTTGAGACTGTATGATTATATAGAGGCCAAGTACCTCTTATACTAAACAGCTACCTTTAGGGTGTCATCTAACAGAATAGGGGTGTTGTCCAGTCAAATCCTTAAGAAAGGGAGCATAATATACATGTACGTATGCATTGCTCAGACTGGACGCCACACATCAGACGTCATAGGAGCCCGGCGGAACCCAGCAGTGAGACGGGCCGCGGTATTTGAAAGCCGTCTCAGATGATGCCAAGGGGGAGTGTATCAACCTGAAAGCTCTACGGAGTGCTCAAGGGATCAACCCAAGAGCAGCGCGCAGGATCACCTGCTAGCATCGGGGTTCCTATGGAAGAGACGGATGTGATATTGGAGTTCAAGGTCGCTGGAATGGCGAGCTTGAGCTGATCTCAAGGAATGATTTCAAACCCATTGCGGATCATTCGACTTTCAGACCATTTACAAATTCAACAACGGCATCGCCAATCTGCTCGGGTGCCTCAATGCAGTACCAGTGACCTGTCCTCTCGAGTATCTGCAGATGCTTATCCGCGGAGCCCCATCTTTGCAAAGGGTCAGCTAGTCTGTGTGATAAAAAAGGACAGAATTAAGAGCAGAAACTCACGCATCGTATATCTTTTGCGAGTTTTTCAGCGGGCAAACGACGTCTTCGGCGCCATTCACGAGCAAAAGCGGCGTCTTGATGCTCGCATAATCGGGGATGGAGGCATTGCAGATTGCCTTGCAATTCGCAATATAGCCCTCTGGGGTTTGGGCGAGGAGCAGAGTGCGGATGAATGCGCGTTGGAGGGGTGTCGACGTCGGTGCTGTCCCGACTTTGGGGATCGTGTCGACTAGGGCATCCATGCCGTCTGCGAAAGAAAAAGAGCAAATCAGTTCATTGAACTATGACAAGTAGCCAAACTGGCCCTGAGGTTCCTACTTTGTTGGACCTTGGCAATCCTTTCTTCGAGATTCTTTGTGAGGGCATCGTTGGGGAACACGGGTCCGAGCAGGATTGTGCCCGCGAATTTGTAGCGGAGAGCGGCTTCGGGGGCTACGATTCCGCCCATGGAATGGCCTACTATCACGGCGCGGCTGGGTGAAATGTCGTGGGCTGCGATGGCGGCTCCTATGTCGTCAATGATGGTTTTCAGATTGCCGCCCTCGCCAGTCAATTTGGTCAAGGCAGAGCCTGTTTGTTCTTCATCAGTATCGACATCATAACTTGCAATGGCGAATGTACGCACCATGAGAGTCGAGTGCTAGACAGGAGTATCCTGCTTCTACAAGCCTTGGGATAATGGGAGCATAATAGGAGCTGGAAGAGCCCAGGCCGTGAATAAGGACAATGGTTGTTATTCTGTTTGAAGTCGAAGCTTCATTTTGGGGAGCCGTAAAAGTGTAGTACAGCTGCCGGTCTCGGTCTTGCAGCTTGAGGAATGGCATGGCTTGGGCCTCTCCAGGAATAGACTCCTGATCTTGGGATAGGTAGGTAATCCTTGACGATAGAGCTAGTCAGCGCCTCAATCCTCGTTCTGGCAGATGGATGGACAATGACTTACCCCTGGGGTAGACGATTGTTTTAAGCAAGCGGATAGACGCGGTACAATGGGATGCCTCGGGGGTGTTTCGATTCCGCCAACGGATATCCGACTCTCTTTTCTCACAACAACTTGAAAGAGTTAAACGGCAAAGAAACAAGCCACCAGAATGAGGGGAGAGACAATGATGTAAGATGGAGTGTGACATGTCAGGGTCCGTCGGTTAAGGGCGGCCCCCACTGATGTCGGAGTCCGGCATTGGAAGATCGGATACGGGATCCGGTTCGGGTTCGGCGAGGACCCCGGATTGCAACACTCTGAGCAGATTCAGAGATCTTATCTATCTGAAAGAATTGACTTAGAATACTTCTTGATTGATGTTCAGCGTAGAGATCTTGGATGCGGCATCGAGTGGTCAACGTTGCCCCATTTCATTACCAGCCGCGACTTATACACTGCTTTACACCATCAAACACAGCATCCGCTCCAAGCTCTATAGCGCGGCGGCAGAGGGACAACCTTACCGAGCACCATCATATATCATAACCTCAATCGTCTTGATAGATTTCGCTAGGTTTCGTCATCCATCATGAACGGAGAATCAATACCCGCGTACTCTTCCAGCAAAGAGGCCCTTGGCATCCTGCACTATCTCTGCAAAGAATTCGACTCCATATCCCTACCCGCCGGAGTAGCCAGTCGAGCGGACCATGTCCAATTCGTCGCGGAGCGAGATCTGCCCTATTTCCCCATCCCTTTCAAAGAGACGGAAACAGCGGCAGCGCTCAAGGCCATTGAAGGCTCGGTTGCGTCTCTCCTCGCCGATACGCGGCAGGGTGAATCTCCGTCAAATAGGAAGATCGTGGTTGACCTTGAGAAGACGACGGCGTTTCTATTTCAAGCATACCTGGCCAGGGTTGGAGGATATGGGAAGCTTGATAAGGAAGTCAAGGGGCTACTCAAAGGTGTGTTACAGTCGAAAAAGACATGTGAACAAATCGATTCGCTAATCTGGATGTATGTATGGCCAGACACGGATTTGCTTCAAGCGCAGTCTGATCCGTATCGCCGCATGTCTGCCAATCTATACGCCACCAAGACCCCCAACGAGTATTATCACATCCACGGCTCGCTGGAAGCGTCGACAACTCTGCGAATGATTGGGCTGGAGCCCTTTCGGCCTGACTTGAAGACGCACGAGGACATTGTGCAGACGATTGAGTCCGCGGTGAAGAAGTTTACAGTGGATGAGCTCGAGAAGCTGAATGCCGAGCATAGACAAGCTGGTGTCAAGGCATTCACTCACGCCGACTTTCTCAAGACTCCTCATGTAAGTCAAGGATCGCAGCTTGACCAACTAAGCAGAGGCTGAGACAGCGTGAGCTGACGACATTTGATAGGGCAAGGCGAATATTGCGCTTCCGCCATGGTCGGTTGAGGGCTTGGAGGATGAAACGCCGCGGACATCTCTTCGAGACCATCAGGACAATCGACTGCTATCCGGCATCAAGGTTCTGGAACTGTGTCGAATCATTGCCGGACCAACAATCACCAGGATCCTGGGCGAATACGGCGCCGAAGTCATCAAGGTGACGAGCCCGAACCTCAGCGACGTGCCCTTTTTCCAGGTCGACGGCAACATGGGCAAGCGAGCGACGGACTTGGACCTCAAGACTCCGCAAGGGAGAGAAGCCTTTGAGAAGCTGCTGAGTGAGGCCGACGTCGTGGTCGACGGCTATCGCCCTGGAGCCATTGAGAAGCTGGGATACGGAACAAAGCAGCTTTCGGAACTGGCCATCAAGAGAGGCAAGGGGTTCGTCTATGTCAACGAGAACTGCTTTGGATATGAAGGCGAGTGGGCGCACCGAGCTGGATGGCAGCAGATTGCAGACTGTGTAAGTGTACATCTTGCCTTTCACTTGATCCCTCGCTGACAGGATAACCACACAGGTGACGGGCATCGCCTGGGAACAGGGCAAGTTCATGGGCCGCAACGAACCCATGGTGCCCCCCTTTCCCATCTCAGACTACGGAACAGGCTGCATTGGCGCAATCACCGCCCTGGTCGGTCTCTATCACCGGGCAACCCGCGGAGGCTCGTGGCACGGCAAAGCCAGTCTCATGCACTACGACCTCTTACTGTTTAAAGTCGGCTTGCTGCCGGCGCACGTCCAGCAGAAGCTCCGCGACACCATGGGCCCAGAGGTTCTTGCGCTGCGGTACCACAACAGCGTGGACCAGATCTCCGGGACCGTGCTGCGGCGGATGCGGGAGGTGTATCCTGACTTTGTAGAGAACCCAAAGTTTCTGGACAAGTGGTATGCGGACAAGTACAAGGCGGAGTTGCATGCGGTGAAGCCGGTGGTGGAGATTGAGGGCTTGGAGCTGGGCTTTAGACGGGCGAGTCGGCCGAATGGCTCGGATGAGGCGACGTGGGAGGTTGGTGAGGAGAAGGACTATCGGATTGAGTAGACGTGGATTCATAGACATAGAAGATGTGAAAAACGATTGGTTATGTTTGAGCCTGTCAACTTACTGTAACATTATCTGATGATTACTCTCGCTGATTACTGAGTATTATAGAAGTATCAAGGGGTGCTCTCAGGGTTCCACGCAGTTCACAGAAGACCCCCGAGCACAGGTGGCAGAAACCTGGACACGGCACCATATCCGACGAGGAGAACCACCCCTGAAGCTGAATGGTAATTCACGACCCCTGAGAGGTTGAGAGCATTCACATGGAACTTTTAGTCTCCTCATCAGTTGCCTACTACGGAGAATTAGTCGCCCATTGTTTGCGGGGAAAGGGTCGAACTGTCCAGCTTCAGGGGAACCGGGATGTTATCCGACCCCTGCAGCCACCGTCGGATCTGGGGAACCCCGCGAGGCGGATATCGGCCGGCGGCACAGCTGGAGGCAAAACCGTACGAGATGTAGGCGACAGCTTTGGCTTATGCGTTTCTTGATAATGCTGATTTACTCATTGGGCCGTTTTGAGGCGGTTCGTTTGAGTGTCCAACTATCTGAATTATAAGGAAGGCCCTACTCTGAGGGTTGTGATCTGACACCAGACGCTATTCGGTCAAGCATCAACACCAGCTCTCTTGACTTGACAGTCTCAACTGACATCGGTCGACAACTACACACAGCTTACTGAAAATGGGCTCTCAGTCAACCGGTGAAGGCCTCGGCCAGGAGTTCACCAGCCATGTCATCCAAGCCATGGGCCCCAACACCACGCCTCGGATGCGCACAGTCTTGTCTTCCCTCATCCAGCACGTCCACGACTTTGCGCGCGAGGTCAACCTCACGACAGATGAGTGGCTGGCGGGCGTAGACATGATCAACTGGGCGGGTCGAATGAGCAACGAGAGGCGCAACGAGGGACAGCTGCTGTGCGACGTCATTGGTCTGGAATCGTAAGTTGGCCCTCACAAGAGGCACTCAATATGCATAAGTCTTGGTTGTACAGTGATTGAAGGGAACTGACATGGCAATATTCCAGACTTGTAGACGACATCACATACAGAGAGGCCAGCAAGGCAGACAAGCCGCCCACGTCGTCTGCCATCCTTGGGCCGTTTTGGCGTGCTGATGCGCCGATTCGAGAGAATGGCAGCACGATCACGTTTAACACGCCAAAGGACGGACAGGTTGCTTATATGCATGGCCAGGTAACGTGCGCTGAGACGGGGAAGCCTCTGGCGAATGCTTCGGTGGACGTTTGGCAGGCTTCGACGAATGGTGAGATTGCTTGGACGAGGTTGCTTTGATGAATGGCTGCTGATAGAGAGTGGTGCAACAGGACTGTATGAGCAGCAGGATCCGGATCAGGTCGACTGCAATTTGCGTGGCAAGTTCATCACCGATGCAGAGGGTCGGTATTCGTTTTACTGTCTCCGCCCTACGCCCTATCCTGTAAGTGTATACTGGAAACATCCGTTATGCCATGAATGAGTAGTATCTGACTTGCTTCAGATACCCTTTGATGGTCCGGCAGGGAAGCTACTGAAGCTCATGGATCGCCACGAGTACCGGCCCGCACACATCCATCTCATTGTAAGAGATACACTCTCATACCGCTCTCTGCCCCTGGCCTTGCTAATGTGTGATCTACCTACAGGTTGAAGCCGAAGGATACGGTTCATTGACAACGCAGATATTCGACAAGGACTCCAAGTATCTGGAAGACGACAGCGTGTTTGCCGTAAAGGATGGTTTGACAGTCGAGTTCAAGCCCCGTGAGGGAGATGCGCAGGCACAGTGGGACTTGCAATACGACGTGAAGCTGGCGAAGAAGAATTAACTTGGGACATGAGGTCATATACGATTTGTAGTTTGTCATGATAGCGAAGATTGAAATTGCTTATAGTAGCTAAGAGATTGCAGCCTGATTCGTGTCGTGCCCACCGCGTATCGATTTTCACTGTTGAGCTTGATGCAGTTAAATAGAGGAATTGCATATTCTGAGGCCATTTGCTTTACCTTTGTGACTGTTCTTACTGCATCTCTCGATGAAGGGCCGTTAACTTAGAACAGCTTCAGCTAACACTACAACAACAAGACTCAATAGATGATGAGTGTTCCTTGCAAAGACATTAATAGATCGTACAAGTATATATACACGCTTCCGAACCTATGATTCAAGGAACTGTATCAACATAAGGAATCCTCCAATCTATGCCTCCTGTCCAATGATGATTCCACTTGGCAGTTCCAGTCCAACCGGCAGCCCCCGAATGTACTTTTCACGAAACGCAGCTCCACGCCTCTCAGCCAGAGCTTGCTCAATATCCTTATACATATCGTACCTAAGTCATCATCAGCCATCGCTCAAATCTGAGCCTCAAGAGCCGCAACTTACGCATTCATCTCTTCAATCGTCAGCTTCTTCTTCTCATCCTCAACTTGATACGTCGGGATATCCTTATTTTGCGAAAACCCTTCAACACGACTCACAGTCAGCACTGACAAACATACTAAAAGAAGAGCATGGGGGCATCTCAACTTACCAATCCTCTCGTTAATGTTGTAAGCCGCCTTTGCAGCGGCAGACTGCACCCTCGTCACCCGGGGTAGCCGGACGGCATCATACACCGCCAGTGCTTCGCTGATGTCTCCGCTAAAGTACTTTTCACTGAAGAGGATTCCCAGGGCCGCAGCGTCTTCAATGGCCATGCACGCGCCTTGGCTTTGATGGGGCATCATCTACTCATGGTGTGTCAGTTGAGAATCCTTCGGAGCTGACAGCTTCAGAGGTAACATACCGGATGACCGGCATCACCTAACAGACAGACCACGCCTTTCTGAATATAAGGATAAGGATCACTATAGCCAAATATCAGCGGACAGCATTCACACAAACATCACAATGCTCAAGAACTCACTGCACCCACAGCCGCCACGGCCGAATCTCCTTTCCAATCTTCAAATGCGCCAACACCTGCGCATCCAAGTCCGGATACGGCGCAAGCAGCTCCTCCACGGGCCTATCATCATTGCCCCAAGTATGCGTAGAGTAGTCTCCCACCGAGCGCGGGAAGAAGCAGTAGTAAGACAGCAGCTTGCCGCCGTTGCACGGCGACAGGACAATCTTGTCCCACTTGCCCTCCTGTCCGCCCCAGTACTCGAGCGCGCTGTGCTGCGAGTAGTCGACGAGACCCAGCTTGACGGCTTCTTCTGTGGTGACGTTTGCGTGCAGGCAGCTCTGTTCCGAGGGCCGCTTGGCCGGATGGATGCCGATTTCGCGGCGGACGACGGAGCCGATGCCGTCTGCGCCGACGATGAGGTCGTGCTGGGCTGTGACGCCGTTGGTGAAGGTGATTTTGCCGGCGTTCAAGTCAATGCTTTGGCACTGTTCAACAAATTTCAGTTTATATCCAGCATATACATTGCCTTGCCAGTTTGTACTCACCTGATGGTTAACCCGCAACTTCGCAGGCGCCCCCTTGCCCTCCTCTCCCAGCGCACAATCCTTCAACATGGCATGCATATACTGCCGATGAAACATGTTATACACAAATCCCCACCGCTCCTCGTAGTCGTCCAAGTCGTACACGCTGACCGGCTCGCCCGTCTTCCAGTCGCGGTTGATGAGCTTCCTGAGGACGACGGGATCGCCCTTGGCCACGTCGACGCCCCATTCGTGCAGCCAGCGCGTGCCGTTGGCCGCGCACGACACGGACGCGCCCACCTCGCCGGCGAAGTCGTGCTTCTCGTAGATTGTCACGTCGTGGCCGGCGCGGCGGAGGGCGATGGCCGCGGACATGCCGCCGATGCCGCCGCCGATGATGCCGATGCTGAGGCGGCGCCAGCCGGAGGGGGGATTGGAGCCCATTGTGAGTTGTGAGAGGGAGTTGCTGATTATTGGGTGTTCTTGACTGTCTGGTGTATAGATTATATTAGATGCTATAGTCGCAAAGCAGTGCTGGGTGAAGCTCGAGTTTATCTATCCCTCTCCATGCTTTATCTCCCCCCCGGGCCTCGTCATGGATCGGAAAAGGACTCTCTGTTCGTACATCATCAACTCAGCTCAATCCTTCACATGTTTATCTCTCTCATTCCCGTGATCCAGCCATCCACGTCAGTGCTGTGTCCAAGCTGAGAGGCTTATCGCGGATGTCGGCGGCTGTGCCCCTTGTTGATGGAGGTGCCATAGCCGCTCCAAGGTTTGGTGTAAGCCGCAGAAAGGGGCGCACGTCTGATCCGTCTGATTGGATCCCAGCTTTCTTCCTCTGTCGTATATGCAAGCTCCAAACTCTCTGACACATGATAGTGCTCCCGGCGTGTTCGGAAGAGGATTGCAAGGTTTGGGCTGCTGGATGACAATATACTCAGTAGGCACGGGATGCAATGTGCATGCGCCGTTGTGCCCGTCACACCTCATCTCCAGACTGATAACACATGCCAAAAGAGTGCATTATCCGACGCACTGTAGGATATACAACTGCAGCTTCCATACTGATAAGAAAGATGATATATCACTTGGGCTATTTTTTCTCCCATACTCCGCAAAATCCTTGCCTCTGTAAGTCTCATAGTTCGTTCTTACACCGATGCCTCCACAATCCATGGCCTTACACCAGATGAAGTGCATTGGATATCCTATCAGCGTTGAGAACTATCCCCCATGATATCCATTTCAGAACCCAAAAACCCGCGGATTATAGAAAGGAAAGCTATCCCACTGAGACAGCTCCAAACCGTCCCATCCCCGAAGCTCATCCCCCTCCATTTCCGCCGTTTGATTCGGCACATCTGCACCCCAGACCTGACCGCCCTGTCCGGCCGTGACCCCTGCAGCATCATCACGTTCATCCAGACCTAGAACCTCGTCACTCCCAGCGCTGTTGTCTTGACTCAGGTCGCCTTCTCTACCGAAAGTCAACAACTTCCCGACATATCTGCTTCGAGGCCGCGATGAGATTTCCATCCGCCGCTTCATGATTGCATTGGACAGCAGGCCGAGGATCTCCGAGTAATGGCTGGCCTGGGGGCTCTGGATGCCCAGGAAGTCGAGGACGTCTTTGGCGCTGCGAAAAGCTACCTCGACTTCGTAGTCAAGCTCCTTTTTTGCAAACATGTCGAATCCAAGGATGAGCCCAGCGGCGAATATCAAGGCTCTGATATCTTATTGTTAGCTATCGCTTCTAGCTGGAGAAGAACAACTTACTTCAATATGCACATATTCCCCAGCAGTAGCCCAGACTTGTGCGCCTCTGAGCATGTCTGAATGAGATACACCGCTGCATCAAGACAGGCAGACGCCAGGGGAGACGACGAAGGCGTCGAAACATCCGGGCGAGAAGTGAGTCTTGATATCAGCACGGGCCGCGTGACCAGCGTGATGGCAAAGTAGTATAGACAGGCAATGTGTATGCTGTCCGTCGCCGCCTTTTGGGCGGAAGACTCTCCCCTGCTTGTGAGTGGGCTGCGGAGAAAGCTGGGCAGTCGTTTGCTCCAGGCTTCAATCTTGCTCAAGAACGGCTCCACCGTGGTGGTTGAGGTGACTTTTCTCCCGTAGAGGGCGTCGACGCTTTCGTTGATGATTGTGAGTATCTCGTACGATGCAAACAGGCCAGCGGTTCGTGGGCCATGCCGTGTAGCTGCCGAGTTGTTTGAAGAGATGACTGTCGCGTCAAGCTCCGCCCTGAGACCAGCTGTAGCAGGCGGTCTCCCCAGGATAGAGCTCACCAGCATATCCAAGACACAGAGACTCATCCAGATGTGAAGCCTATACCCTGGTCAGCCCCTATTAGAAATCATGAGAACACCGGCTTGAGCTTACCTCTGTTGGCACACTGGGTTCCCCAAGTCCGTGTAAGAATGAGGGCTGTGCATCCCCAGAGCAACCGCAGCTCTCGCAGCAATGCCCAAGTACATAAACGCCGTGTTCCGCCGACAGTGACCGAGCATGTAAAAGGCCATGAGAAGGAATGCGCGAACCATGTCGACGTTTGGATCTTCCAGCATTCCGGCAAAGGCACGCTGCTGTGCTTTCCGGAAGTACGGTGGCCCGACAAGCTCTGCTTCGGTGGGGGACTTGCACTGGGCGCCAATGGCTATGACGAGGTCGATTGAGGCACGTTGACATGGGTCGAGAGATTGAGCTTCGTCAGTTTTGGTTTTCATGAGAAGATCTTCAATCTCTGTTGGTCCAAAGACGTCCAACAGGCCGCCAGTCTAATGGAAGATTAGCATGAATTACCTCTGTATGTGTAAAGCCACAGCATGCCGATGGTGTACCTACAGCAGCTTCGAATGCCCGTGTGCACAACAGACTGCCCTCCAGGTTGATGTTACAATTAGCCGTCTCCAAGCCGCTGGTGTCAGCAGCAGAAGATTCCGTCTCCAACATGCTATCGCGCTTCTCATTATGAGAGAACTGTGACGGTCCGATCTGGGCCGTTACGGTATCTCGTATCAGCTGAAGGAAGGATAGAGACGCAGCCTCGCCAATGTACACTGAAGATTGGCGTGTCAGCTTCACATGGACAAACGTTCCGACTCTAACAGACATGGCCCGACGTACCTCGTTCTCCTCGTAGATTCAATAGCATACGAGCATGAGACTCTGGCTCCGGAGGGGGAGAACTTCGCCGTGCCCTCGACAGACGTGCAGATCGGTTGGCAGCCCCCTCAGACACGCTCACACGAGAATCCGACGGTGTAAGCGGCCGGTAGCTCCCCTCAGCATCGTCACCGTTCACCGAGCACCATTCAGGAGCATCCATCTGTCCAAATCCCGCTCGGCCCCACGCTGACTCTTCCATCGACGTACCATCGCCAAGGCCATCCGGGACGCCGTCTCCACCGCTCGGCGGCACCGGGACCTGCTCCGGAGCCGAAGCCCGAGTCCGAGGCGTATGCGGGAGCGGCACCCCGCGGGAGCCTCGAGGCCGATAGGTGAGATGGCACGAGTCGCCAATGCCGCGCCTCTGGCAGGCGGTGCAGGGAACGGTGGCACTGCATCGCTTCTTGGAGGCGCGGCAGAAGTTGCATGCCTCTGCGGCGCGCTGGCGCTGGCTTGGGTGGACTTTTGGGCGTGGCATCTCGTGCTCTTTTTGGTCGGCTCCCAATCGCTTAACCTGGTATGAACAGATTGAAACAGTGACTTGAGACGGGGACTATCCGATCTGACACGACAATGAAGAGCGGCTTTGGGAGAGTCGTTGATGACGGCTGGTCGGGTGCTCATTCTCAAAGCTCGGGTGGTCGGGACTTGCGCGATGAGCATGGCATGGTCAGGCAGGGCGCTTTAACCCCCGGACATCAGGACACGGAGTGACTGGCTTCTCGTCAGAATTTGTCCCCTTGCAAATGCCCCCGAGCGTGTTTCCCTGTTATCCCAAGCGATGACGCGGACAGTCTGCCAGTGCCGGTGAGATGAGATGCCGGCGAGTGTACTTTGCATGACCGAATAGAGAGCGATAGATCAACGCGAGGTGACCGTATCCGCCAGCAGCTCTACCTCGAAATATACTGTGCGGTAAAGACACCCGGTTCCCCTCCCCCGCATCCTCCTGGATCCTCTCGGAACAGATCCAAACCATCTCCAGGCCCATCAGCCGTCGATACCCACTGCATCCCGCTCCGTCGGCCTCCCTCAAAGCTTTAGCTCGCGTGGCGGAGCGCGGGAAACTCCATCATCGCTCCTAGCTTCGATCTGCTAATGGGGCTGCTCTGCGATACGACCCCCTTGTTAGACGAGGCGTCATCCGCCGAAAGTCGCCAGGATATTGAGTTGCTAGGGGCTTGAGCCGCCATTGTGCGGAAGAGGGACAGCAGATGAGGGGCGCAGTCCTGGCGTTGTAAGCTCGTGTGCCCGTTTGTAGGAGAAGCTGCAACAATATGCGGTGCCGATGAGTAAAGGAGGGCTGGCTTCTACTTAAACAGATTGCCGCATCAACTCTTGTGCTTAAACTTACAAGTCCTACTATTGTTGCCATCTGTTACTTTTTTCTTTCACGTCTATAGAATCATTCCCGTATATACCCAGGCAAGATGCTCGGCAAGGTAGCTCTTGAGGAGGCATTTGCCCTCCCCCGCATGCAGGAAAAGACAAGATGGTGGGCTTCGCTCTTCGCCGTCAACCCTGAGAAGCACGCACACGAAATGACAGACATCACCAACACGCGCATTGCCTACATGGACAAGCACGGCGTTGGCTACACGTTACTCTCTTACACGGCGCCAGGCGTGCAGGATATCTGGGACAGCAAGGAAGCGCAGGCCTTTGCTGTGGAAATCAACGACTACATCGCGGGTGCCATCAAGGACCATCCTGATCGATTCGGCGCTTTGGCGTAAGTACTGGACAAGATGACATTTTGAAGCTCACAACCTCGAGCTGGACGCTGATCTTTGAGTAGCACACTTTCTATGCATGATCCCGCCGAGGCGGCGGCTGAGTTGAAACGATGTGTCACCGAGCTGGGCTTCAAGGGCGCCCTCGTCAACGACACGCAGCGAGCCGGCACCGACGGAGACGACATGATCTTCTACGACGGCCCCGAATGGGACGTCTTCTGGTCCGCCGTCACCGAGATGGACGTGCCCTTCTACCTGCACCCCCGAAATCCCACCGGGACCATCCACGACAAGCTCTGGGCCAAGCGCAAGTGGCTCATCGGCCCGCCGCTCAGCTTCGCCCAGGGCGTGAGCCTGCACCTCCTCGGCATGGTCACCAACGGCGTCTTTGACCGGCATCCCAAGCTGCAGGTCATCATCGGCCACCTGGGCGAGCACATCCCCTTTGACCTGTGGCGGATCAACCACTGGTTCGAGGACGTGAAGAAGCCGCTGGGGCTTGATTGCAAGAAGACGATTCGGGAGTACTTTGCGCAGAACATCTGGATCACGACGAGCGGGCACTTTTCGACGCCGACGCTGGAGTACTGCATTACGGAGCTTGGGGGTGCGGACCGGATCTTGTTCTCGATTGATTATCCGTTTGAGTCGTTTGGGGATGCGTGTGATTGGTATGATGGAGTGACGTTGAAGAATGAGGAGGATGTGAGGAAGATTGGTAAGGATAATGCAAAGAGGCTGTTCAAGCTGGGGGCTTTTAAGGATTCAGAATAGAGGCTCGACATGTCATGAGCATAATGAAGTATTTACGAATGAGCATACCGACTCCCCCGTTGCTTGATACTATACCATGAGTCCATCTAAGTGCATTATCGGTCTTTGCAGGTTCACTGCTTCCATTAACCGAAGCTCTAGACCTGGTCTCTGACTCTAAAAAATCCCGCAATCGATCTATCCCAGAAGAGCTTGTGCAGGACATCTTCTCCAGACATATATTGGATCACCACTCACAGAGAGCCTTTGTCAGTGGACATGCCAGAGGCATTCATGCTCATACCACGAACAAGAGAATACATCAGTTAGCGTGGCGTAGTCTACATATCAAAGGATAGCACATTAAATTGCATGAAATCGGCGAGATGGCCGAGTTGGTTATGGCGTCAGGTTAAGGCTACCTTAACAGCAATTCCTGGTGGAGCAATCCGCGTGGGTTCGAGTCCCACTCTCGTCAGCTTTCATTTTTTGCCTCTTTCAAGTCGACAACGAAGATTGTAGAATCATGTTAAACACGATTTTTTTGCGTTCTGACTTGATCTCATTTTGCAATCTCTTTGAAGCTTTGCCAAGTGATTGTCAATCTTGGTTTTTGTCCTTGACGTAATCCAACATAGTTTGTTTTATTGCTTAGAGAACAAAGACCATTTGTATCCCTGTTTGTTCTCTCAACTTTGTATGATAGTCTTCGAGGCATGTACAAAGGTAACAAGAGGATGCATTACCACAAGCCGTGTTTTTGATTGATATGGCGAGTGTGCTTCCATATCAAATACTGCAGACATCTATTGAAGTCGTTGAATGTAACCATCAAGGTTCAGTTAATATCCTGACGCCAGTCAGCATCAGAGCCACTCGGAAATCGACTTGTTCGCCGAGTGTTGCGTGAACTGAATCGGTCAAGCATGGCTGCTTCTTATCAAGATGATGGTTTTTCCGCGGTGAAAAGGGGGCTGTGTTTGATAGAGTTGCTCCCCTATTTAATGCGTCGTACTT
The DNA here is from genome assembly GCA_020002365.1 of Trichoderma gracile. Taxonomy (NCBI): domain Eukaryota; kingdom Fungi; phylum Ascomycota; class Sordariomycetes; order Hypocreales; family Hypocreaceae; genus Trichoderma; species Trichoderma gracile. The sequence continues at coordinate 1,188,025 of JAINEY010000008.1, forward strand.
GTGGTCAATATTGTAGGGTAGTGGGGAAACGCTCCCCTTGACGGGTATGTATCAAGATAACATGATCACAGCTTCACAGGCACTCGAGCAGCCAATCTCGATTTTGTTTGCAGGTGTGATGGAGGTGAAGTCGTTTGATGAGCGGTTGCCGTACTGTCTTGGGATTGGCTCGATAGCTTGATGCAGTCCCATGAGATCTGTAGATTGCCGTGCCTGGCAGCAAAAGTCTCACGGCTTTGAACCAACAATCGATTGGACTAACAAAGAAAAGCGCCAGATCAGAGCCCAGGCGGGCTGCAGGGCTGGTCCCACCATTAGCTGACAGGGAATGGATCGATTCCTCGGCCTTTACTTGTCCACACCGTGATGCTGCTGCAGGGACGCGGTTAACCTGAACACCAGAGCCAAGGCCGGATCTCTCTGAAAAGGGCGACACTCGATGCCTTCGGATGCCCCCTAACATTGTCCAGTCCAGTTGGCCCCTTGCCTCACTGTAGCTCCATCTGGCCAACCGCCAAGGAACCTGCGCCCAGGTCAGCATTACATGTACATGTCAAGCAAGCAAGTAGCCGAATAAGACAGGCTAAATCGGCGTCTACCCATACATACCAACAAACGGACCAGCTCCCCCCATCTTGTGACCAATGGCTGCCATGTAAACTCACTGTTACGGAGCAGCATCGGGCCCCGTCCCCTCGGCTCGCCTTTACATCTTTCGCCGCTTCCCTCTCTCTGGTGGAATCGAGCCGGGCATTGACGTCAACTCGAGCCCCCCTAAATCATTCGGCATCCTTGAGCCGGGAAGTGGACCGGGAATAACGACGGCAAGATGTTCGAAGGCGACTGGGATCAGATTTTTTTCCTCCCCTTCGATTACTCGCCCATTGTTGGCTGGGTTGTCATCTTCTCTGGGTCGTTTTGTTTGTCAGAATCAGCGGTCGAAGGCCCTGTGGAATTTTTCCCTTCCGGCTTTCGGCTTTTTGCGTTCTTACGGCCCAGGGACTCTGCATGCCTCACAAGGGATTTGCCGCTAGTTCAGGAACTTATATATAGTAGATGGATGCTCCGTCCTGGCTCACGATCCGGAATTGGGTGATGCGCTAAGATCAAGTCGATTCATCATCGTCATCGTCGGACCTGGCTAGCAAATGCACCTCGCGTGCTTCAACCGCTCACCATGCTAGACGACGAAGAGCAGGCTCGCGGACGGTCCCGGTCCCGGTCCCGGTCCCGGTCCCGGTCCGAAGTCCGCGACACCGCTGCCCTCTCTGACAGCTCCGACGAAGATGTCGAACGCAGCCCGAGCCTGGACGAGCAGGAAAAGGCCGACGACCTGGACGGCCACCGCCCGGCTCTTCGCGAGATCCGGTCTCACGCATCCCGGACCAGCAGAGATCGGTCGCGGCCGGGTTCTGCCCGGGGGACGGGCACGGCCTTGGACCAGACGCTGTCCCGGCGAGACACGGTCCTGTCGCGGCTGCGCTCACGGCCAAATATCCAGTTCACGCACCCGCTGGCGCACATCCCGACGACGGAGGACCAGATTGTCGACTTTGACGGGCCTGACGACCCTTACCATCCGTTGAATTGGCCTACGCACAAAAAGGTGCTGACCACGGCTCTCTATGGCTTCGTGACCATGACGGCGACCTGGGCTTCGTCGTCCTATTCGGCGGGCACGATACAGGTTGCCCAGGAATTCCACGTTGGAACCCAGGTGGCGACGCTGGGAACGACGCTGTTTCTCTTTGGCTTTGGAGTCGGGCCCCTGCTGTGGGCGCCGTTGAGTGAAGTCTATGGCCGGCGCATCGCCGTCATGGCTCCTATGCTGGTGGCCATCTGCTTCAGCTTCGGGAGTGCCACGGCCAAGGACCTGCAGACGCTGATGCTGACGCGATTCTTTGGCGCCTTCTTCTCGTCTGCGCCGGTTACCAACACGGGAGGCGTCTTGGGCGATTTGTACTCCCCGGCATATAGAGGCATTGCCATGGCTGGATATGCAATGGCCGTCGTTGGAGGCCCTTCGTTAGGTGAGTAGCCATACTACGATGTGCCGCACCTCACAGATTGTTCTTGTCTCAACTAACACGTCTTCAGGCCCCATTGTATCTGCCGCCGTGGCAGAGCAAGCCTCCCTCGGCTGGCGCTGGACCGAATACCTCACCGGCATCCTGCAGGCCTTCGTCCTCGTCATCGCCGTCATCTTCATCGACGAGAGCTACCCGCCCAAGCTGCTCGTCTACAAGGCCCGCCGCCTGCGCCACGAGAGCGGCAACTGGGCCCTGCACGCAAAGTTCGAGGAGTGGGACGTCAACGTCAAGGACCTGTGCAAGAAGTTCCTCGTCCGCCCCGTCCAGCTGCTCCTCACGCCCATCTGCTTCCTCGTCGCCCTCTACGCCAGCTTCTGCTACGGCATCCTGTACATGCAGCTCGGCGGCATCCCCATCATCTTCCGCGAGATCCGCGGCTGGAATCCGCTCAATGCCACGCTGCCCTTTTTGTGCATCTTTCTCGGCGCCATCTTCGGTTGCGGCGCGAATGTGTATAACCAGCTCCTGTACAACAAGGCGTATTACGCCGCTGGGAATCGAGCGGTCCCCGAGAAGCGATTGCCCCCGATGATGATCGGCTCGCTGCTGTTCAGCGGCGGACAGTTCCTCCTGGGCTGGACGGGCCCCCAGCACGACATCCACTGGATCGTGCCCTGCATCGGCCTCGTCATGCTCGGCACGGGCTTCTTCACCATCTTCCAGGCCGCGCTCAACTACCTGGTCGACACGTTCCAGACGTACGCCGCTTCGGCCGTGGCGGCCAACACGTTTCTGCGGTCTTGCTTTGCCGGGGCGTTTCCGCTGGTTGTCGGGCCCATGTTCCATAATATTGGCGTCGGGCCCGGCTCGAGCATCACGGGCGGGTTTGCGGCGCTGCTGATTCCTGTGCCGTTCTTCTTTTATCGGTATGGAAAGAGAATCAGGGCTGGGTCCAAGTGGTCCAAGGCGTCTGTGTATGATTAAGAATCACGAGTTACGATGGCTGGATTTGAATGTATTGTGGTGCTGTCTGTAGAAAGCACAGTGGCTGGACTGATTTTGCTCCTTTTTTTCTTCTTTTTCTCAGTTTTCGTTGAAGGATATGATACCGAGGCCAACTCCTTGGCATCGACGTAGAGTTAGATATCTTAGAGCATTTGCCATAGTAATACTTAATGATACCCTGTGTGACTGCGAATCGTATCCTTTGCGTGTAAGTGACGCTGTGGGAGCAGATGGGCAATAGCAGTGCGAAGTACAGAGAGGTACGACACGGGCATTGACCGGGGTTGCGGCAGATATAACCGCGGTTATTGTCATGATTATCATGATTGCTGGTAGTCCCGCATGATATGCCCATATAGGGGGCATACTGACACTTCAAGGTTCTGCATCCCTAGGACTGTCTCCGTGTGGTCGCATGTCGCCTCTCTGATTGCTGTAACCTGTGATTAGAATGGTGAAAGTAGCGTTGCTAACATATTGATGATCTCGGTTCACACACCTGTTTTCATTCAGGCAATAGATAATCAGCACCTGAACTTGCCTATAATCCTCATAACATTATCAAAGATATTGACTTTACCATGCCATTGACGAGATATAGAAGCACATATATCACTTACGAAAGACCGGAACCCAGCATACTCAAGCTCCGCCAATTCGACGCCATCAGAACGTCTCTCGTCTCTAAAGCAAAAATAGCCCGCAAAGGAGAATGAATGAATAGTAAAATTGACTCTGTTCGTACCCCTGTCTTGTCTCTCTATTCTCGTAGCTATTCAACCCTTGTGGAAAGTCATTCACATTCACATCCAGCCTTAAGGGCGGTGGTCCGCGGCCAAGGATCCCTGCACGTCAACCCAACAGGCAGCCAAAACCTCACCAAACCAGCGACAACCCTTCACCGCAACGCCTCATCATGCAGGACTCACAACATCGTGCCAATGAAACTGCCTCCTTCTGTTATCATCTCTTCCCATGTGCGTAACTAATAACGATTGGCTGCATTCACGGCATGAGAGCTGTAAGCCCGGCACAAGATTGTGGGGATGGTGTGGCTGTGTGTCTAAGCCCGCAATCAACTAGTAACCGATTCGCGCATGAGGCACACTTGAAGAGCCTCACGCACGGACATGGGGGAGGTGGGAGCCTAATTGTAGCTTTTAGTATTGCGTTGCTGGTGTTTGACCTCTCGGACGAGTTGACGGGATGGATCTCGTAGGGGCTGTTCCTGGAGCCTTGTGCGATCGATCTGGGACAGCCTTGATGGTTTGTTAGGTGGGATACAACTTATGACTTACACCAAACACCAGGTCAAGTGCGGCCATCAAAGTGAATGGTTGAAAGGGAATGAATGGCATCCGACAACTTCAGATGTGCCTCTCATGCTGAACAGGTCATCATCACACTATCAACCTCTTGCAGCTCAATCATCAAATCTGACAAGAGCTAGAGCATGGATGCCTAGCAACAATCAACGTGTCACTCCCAAAAACCCCCTCCGGATTACTATCTACATGGTTTCTCCATAGTAACTAAACAACGGAGGTGAGCAGATCGGCTACACAAGCGAATGCACCCAGCTCCTTCGCCCACTTCTTTATCATCCCAGCAAACTACCTAGAGATCCAATACTACATTCACTGCCTCTCGAGCACAGGCCTAAAATATTACTGCTAGATGGTTGCCTGGGCACTCCATGCAAGCCGCATGCAGGTCGATTGGCTGCCGCTCTCTCGTCTCACGGCCGGTGCCCGTAGCTGCCTGGCTGGCTTCACTTGCGGCGTGAGTCACGGATCTCCAGCTGCGATGGAAGGACTCTTGACTTTCACGACTTGCTCAAGTTGTATTTAACATGGCTTCGATCCGTCCTTGATACCAGACATCTCCCCTTCCTTCATCACAACCATCCTCCCCCATCCTCCCCCCCTTTATCATCGCCATTCCTCTTAACCTGCTCTCCCCCTCTCCCCCCTTTCATCCCTCATCCAATCCCCCATCCAGACAAATCACAACCGCAGCAATGGCTCGCACAAAGCAAACCACCAGAAAGACCCTCCCCCGCCGAGGCGCCGGCAACACGGGCTTCGGCAACACCGCCGGCCGGTCCACCCGCTCCTACGGCCCGCACGACATCGACATGATGGCCCTGCAGGAAGAAGCCGAGCGCCGCGAGCGCATCCTGGCCGACCGGCGCCGCGTCGCCGCCAAGTGGCGCCCCAAGATCCCCGAGGTCCGCAAGGTCAACTTTGAAAACTTCAAGAACCGCTTCCAGGCCGAGGACGAGCCCGACTACGCCGTCGAGGTCCTCGTCGCGGGACCGGGACTGCAGGGCCAGATCCGGCGCGAGCGCGCCCTGCGACGCAGCGAGGAGACGGCCCGCGTCCGCAAGAGCTGGTTCAGCCTGTACGACGGCCACGGCGAGCAGCGCCGCAGGAAGGTCGATCCCCTCGCCCAGGTCAAGCGCGAGAAGCGCAACGAGCTGCTCCCCTCGGACACGGAGATCCAGCGCATCCGCGTCCAGTCCCAGCCCGTGCTCGGCCACCTGACGTCCTTCCTCAACGACACCGAGTCGCGGTCGACGCCGCGCACCTTTATGCGGCCCTTCAAGGCCCTGGTGTACTTCCAGCCCAAGATGCGCGAGGTCCTCGCCACGCTGGAGGAGAAGTGGGCCGACTATGAGGAGCTCGACGAGCACGGCTCCGACACCGCGGCCAGCGACGAGGCCGAGGTCATTGTCGACGCCCCCGTGGGCAAGGACGACGCCGAGGGGTCCTCTGACACCGAGGGCGACGAGGACGACAAGTCCGACACCGAGTCCCTCGCGTCAGTCGACTCCAACGCCGACGAAGACTTTGACGGCCTCATGGACAGCCCCGAGGCGCTCCGCGACATGCGGTGCTACGTCAAGTTCATCGACGAGGAGATCATGCCGCTGTACGCGCGCTTCGACGACAGCTCGGCCGAAAAGGTCAAGTTCGACGACCTGTGGTCGCTGTTCCGCGTCGGCGACCTCATCCACATGCCGGCCGCCGTCGAGGCCGGCGGCCGCTACCACGAGGTCTGGCGCATCTACCGCGTGCAGGCGCCGCAGCCCGAGACGTCGTACCCCAAGAACGGCTGGGGCTTCTTTGACGAGTTCGACGACGTCGACGACTCCAACAAGTTCAAGATCTCGGCCTACTACGTCGACCACGACGGCTCGACGTTCGGCGCCGTCAAGAACAAGTTCGAGATCGAGGCCTTTGCCGGCGAGCGCTCCATCGACTCGCTGCCATGCTACCCGATGCGCTACCAGCCCGGCCACGAGGAGCTCATCGAGGGCCTCAAGGCCCAGGGCCGCCGCTTCCTGCACTACCTCGACGACCGCCACCAGCAGCACAACGCCTGGACGCTGACGCGCAACCCACCCTCGCACCGCAACGAGCCCGACCAGGAGATCCTCGAGAACGAGTACTACGAGAAGATGCGCCACCCGGAGTTCGTCGAGAGCGACGTCATCGTCGACCTCACCGAGGCCTACCAGAAGATGCCCAACTGGCGGCCCGACTTCCACCAGCTGGCCGTCAGCAAGTCCATCCGCTGCGAGATCGCCGAGGACGAGATGCCCATCCAGAAGTGGCTCGACGGCGCCCGCCAGAACCGCTCGTACGTGCAAAAGGAAATCATCCAAAAGGCCGACGGCGTCGAGAGCCGCCAGCGCCGCGACAACCTCGCCGTCGACACCTTCTTGCGCAACCGCCTGCGCGGCACCCGCAACTTCGAGGCCAACGCCCAGGCGCTCAAGCTGCGCGACGAGGACCTCGTGCTGCTGCCCAAGCGCATGTTCGCCTACGCCCTGCGCGAGCGCCGCTTCATGCCCATCGACCTCAACCTCCTCAAGCCCGTCCGGCGCGAGGTCGGCGTCTTTGAGAACCTGCGCATCCACGGCGACTACAAGGACGTCGTGCGCAGTCTCGTCATGTCCCACTTCCGCAAGAAGGAGCTCGAGCGCCGCTACGTCGACGCCGCCACCGAGGGCCCCGGCCAGGACCTCATCCAGGGCAAGGGTCGCGGCCTCGTCGTGCTCCTGCACGGCGTCCCCGGCGTCGGCAAGACGGCCACCGCCGAGGCCGTCGCCATGGAGAACAAGAAGCCGCTCTTCGTCATCACCTGCGGCGACCTCGGCCTGTCGCCGTACGAGGTCGAGTCCCGCCTCAAGAACGTCTTCCGCCTCGCCCACCTCTGGGACTGCGTCCTGCTGCTCGACGAGGCCGACGTCTTCCTCTCGCAGCGCTCCAAGCAGGACATGACGCGCAACGCCCTCGTCTCCGTCTTCCTCCGCGTCCTCGAGTACTACAACGGCCTCCTCTTCCTCACCACCAACCGCGTCGGCACCATCGACGAGGCCTTCAAGTCCCGCATCCACCTCTCCCTCTACTACCCGCCCCTCGACAAGACCCAGACCACCGACATCTTCCGCCTCAACATCGCCAAGCTCAAGATCATGGAGTCGGAGCGCCACAAGATGACCGGCGAGCCCGCCCTCGCCATCAAGGACGACGAGATCCTCGAGTTTGCCACGAAGCACTACGAGGATCTCGCCCGCTCCACCGGCTGCTGGAACGGTCGCCAGATCAGAAACGCCTTCCAGATCGCTTCCAGCCTGGCGCTGCACAACTATACCAAGGATGCGGAAGCCGCCCGCGCAAAGGGCCAGCTGCCGCCTGCTGCGCCCGTGCTGGATAGGAGGCTGTTTGACAAGGTGCAGATGTCGACGCAGAGCTTTGACAAGCACATGAAGAAGGAGGAGGGCAAGTATGACGACGGCCTGCCTCTGAGGGCAACCTTTCAGGAGTAAGATGCGACGTGGTGGTTTGAGGGTACACTCTTTTTTTCAGGATTATGATTGTTTTTGACTTCTCCGTTATAACGTCAGATAGGCGCAAATTTATGAATCTTATGACTGCAATTATCGTGTTGCCGCGAGTCTGCTGAGTAGTTGTGGGGTTGGGATCCGACTACCATCACTTCTGCACCTCGATTTCATCCTATGCCTAGGAATTGGAATTAGCATAAACTCCGCCTTCTTTTGCAGAGAGACTCACAGGATGAAGGAAGAGGAGAAGTCGGCTTCAATTACGCTTGAACCACCACAGGCACGGTCAGCCTTCTCTCTCTCTCAAAAAAGTTCACTCTGCAATCCTTTGTTTGAATCAAATAACACACTTTCACATAGCTTCCATTGATGAGTTGGCCAGTTAGGTACCTGCTGTGATACAGTCAGCCGTCGCACCCTAGGCAGCATGGAGTCCTTTCCATAGCCGTACTTAGCATCCCCTTTCCCTGAGTAAAGCAATCATTAGAAACGGCCATGTTCCATCATAGCGGGTATCGTGGTAAAACCATTGGTTGCGAACACTCGTAACGCCCATTCCGTATATGCCATCGTTAAACCGTCATTCAGCAGATCTATCAAACCCCTTCAAGGCGTGAGGAACTGATCGATATTGACCCTCTCCAGAAAGCTAATGTGCCCGAATCCAACCCAGTGTTGGGCGAGTCTGTCGTGGCTGATGAGGATCAGCTGGCTCTCAATGAACTTATCTATCACCGAGTTGTTAGTCTTGCATTGAATCGAGCGCAACATGGCGACAAAGGTTTTTCTTGCGTACCTCTGAGAAAGCCAGTGGCGGCAATGTGGCCTTCGCTTTTGACCATCTTGGCCCCCGAGAACTCGGTGTCCGTGGCTGTTCCGACGAGGCCATCAGGTCCCAGGTCGTTGACCACAAAGGTGTATTCGCCCCTCGGCACATTGGGGTCGCCCGTCAGCTTGATGCCCTCCAGGCGGCCTCTGTATACCCTGGCATCCAGCCGCTTCTGTGCCCACGCCTCGTCGCTGTCGTTTTCGTCGCGGAAAATGCCCAGTTCGGCATCGGTGGCTGGTGGATCGTCAGGCTGATGGATCAACAGGAACTCACATCCGTGCCCGCTGTAGTCGCCAACCCAGATGCCTCGCCACGGCTTTTCCGGCGTCGGGGTATAGAGAGCCGGATCGAGGGTCGAATAGGTGATGAGCTCCTCGCCAATATGGAGCCCAAGGCCTCCAATGCCGATGCCCGCCGCCTCCTCGTCCACCAGGTCGCGGACCAAGGCCCGAAGCGCGCCGGCGAGACCCCTCTCGCCCATAAACCTAAGAGGGCCGGGAGTGCCCGTCAGCTGCATCCATTGGCGAATACAAAAGGTCTGGTCAGAGACCTCGGATCTGGTCTGGGGTCGATCTCGGGACGACAGAGCAGCAACGCCTCGGCGCTCTACATCGCCCAACACGTAGTGGTTCGCCGGGATCACGGGAGAGGGCCACATGTTGCCATAGGGGTAACCCAGGTGCGCGCGCCGATCTGCCTCCTCAGAGCTCAGCGGCTTCGTGAGCATGAAGTTGTTGTACATGCCGCCGACGCGGTCGTCCAGCCTCATGGGTATCTCGTCGGCGAAGCGGTTAGCGCCGGGCCTTTTCAAGGAGCCTTCATCCTCCTGCCTATCCTGGACACGGAATTGCAGGACGGGCTTGTCGAGATGCAGCCTCACCACGGGCGAGAAGGTGTGGATGATTACGTCGTGATCTGCCGACCAAGGGTAAAAGGTCGATTGGCTGCTGACGGCCACCAGCTGGTAGCCCTCGATGCAACCACGCCGAGGGTCGTAGCGCACCAGAATCAGCTTTCCCGTAAGATCGCGATCGCAGAACCAGATCTTGTACTTTGGCAGGAACCAGAGCCTATCGTGGGCGGCATACAGCTCGCGAAAGCTGGCGCATGGGCCGGGGCTGGTGACGTGCACCGCAGGGACGTTCTGCTGGACGAGGGACTGCCAGAGCAGGTCGGAGAGCGCGTGCTGGCGCAGGGTGCGGCATGTGGCCGAGACGGTAGCGAGGTCGCAGGGGGAGAGATGGGAGAGGATCGTGTCAATGAGCTCGGCGGGAGTGGCGAGCAGTGGAGGGGGTTTACCGGAGGTTTTGAGGGGAGATACCGCTGCTTGCTCTGCAGCGCTCGAACCGGCGGCGTCCGTGTCTCGCTCTGAACAGCACAAGATTAGCTGACGATGATCAAACAGAGCTGGAAAAATGAGCTGAGGAACTTGGACGAGACCAAGAAAATTCGGAGATTTCGGCGGTGCGCAGCACAAACCGACCAGATCTGGTGTGGTGGGCACAGGGCGTCGCACACAGGAGCTGCAGTACCTTGCATATTGGCGTCGTCACGCCGTTGGGCCGCAGACGGCCTCAGCAGCTTTGCCCGGCCCAGGGCGCCATGTTCGGCGACGCTGCTGAGCAGGTCGAGGTTGTCCTCGTTTGCGGCGTCGACTCGCCCGTAGATGGTGCGCGCATCAGCATCTGGCGGCGATACTGAAGCCGTGGCTGGCGATGAAGCTGCATCTGCCGCGGCGGGCGATGACGAAGCTGCACTCGCCTCCGTCGCCTTGCCGCTAGCGAGGCCCGGGTCCATGGTGTGGTGCAGAGCGGGCGAGGTGAGCTGAGGACGGAGAGAGATGACGGAGAGAAGAAGAGAAGAAGCTGGGTTCAAGGTGAATATTGGGTAAGTTTCGAAATAAATAGGGTACACAGCCAAGTATTGAAGTGCACCTGCAGTGCCCGACAGCTGGCGGCGTCCACGGCAGTTGAGTCCAAGGTGAGAGAGAGCCAGTCACTGCTCGGGAGCTTCGCCGTCACTAAACTGAGCTGAGCAGCCACTGGCAGTTGAGCTGCCGCAAGACCCCGGCAAATCGAGCTTCCGTTGGCTTCCAGAAAAGGCTGCCGAATCTGACCATCAGGGCCCACGAACGACACAGCAGCAGCGGATACTATCCAGGGCAGGGCTTGCTGCACGTTGCACCTCGTTTCGGTCCCTGGCGATTTGTCTGGTGATGGCTGTTCAATGGATCGAATTGGGACTAGGCGTGAGCAGCCTTTTTGCCGGGATCTTTGTTTGTTTCTCCTCGCCTTCTCCCTTTTGTTAGGCGAGATCCAGCTCGGAGGCGACGCAGCGTAGCAGTCGACCAGACCGAGTCCATCAGAGTAGCAGAAGCGCTGCCGCCGGCGACCAGGAGTGCGCTTTGCAACGGGTCAAGAACCCGAGTTGCCGTGGAAATGAAGAGATTTCCGTCTTCAGAATCGTCAAATATCATACGACAGCTACATGGAGTGTCATGCCGAGTCTGGATCGAACATGTGCAAAGCTGGTGGCGCAGCTCCTTCGCACACAGGACAGCAGCAGGATGGGAGAGAGACGTAGGGCTGACGCTGTCTTATACAGCAACTACCACAAACTCAGACCAAGCCATTTCCCCCCCCAGAGTCGGCCGAAGAGCGGCGTGCCCACCAGCTCTGCCAGTCTACAAACCACGCGCAAACCGCTCCGATGACGCTGGGCAATGGTGAGATGATATAGTGAGGCCCTCGTGTCGACATACACCGAGCAACGAACCGGCCCGTGACGGGCTGCCTGGCGCGTGAAAGGGCTGGCTTCCTATTCCCCAAACGGAGGCCATCCCCGACGCTCGCTGACTTTCGGGCTCTGCTGCCAGCATCTCTCCCTCCCCGTTCCAGACAAGCACCTCCCAAATCTCGCACCCCTCCCAAGAATAGCCGTCGACTTAAGCCGGGACTGGCCCCAGGTCCCACGGTGACACGACCCTTGCTTCTTCTCCACACTCTCCGCCGGCGGCGCCGCATCACCACTAGGCGTTCCGGCGTGGGCTCTTCCGGGGCTGCGATATTTATCTCAAGGGCCTGTCTGTCTGCCTGTCCGGATACCCGCCCTATCAGCGAGGCGAGAAGAGGGTGTGTGGGAAACTGTAGAGGGCGGTTGCAGAAGAGGGCCGCCAATCTTGTATTTGCCGTCAATCAGATCCCACCGCGGCATCCAAGGACGAGCACCCCCGATGCTACCTGCCTGAGCAATCTGCA